>CM037877.1:103321042-104521042 GCA_021292165.1 Shinisaurus crocodilurus
ACCCTCCTTGGGGGTGTGGCTATGAGGACTGTCATGATGAGCACCTGCACTTCAAATTTACCACTGGACAACCCGGATTGTGGAATGCTCTCCCCTAAAGAGGCTCTCCTCACCTTCCCCCACCCCCATTGATGGCTATTCACTGCTGTGTGTAGACCTCTCTGTTGAGACATGCCTTGGCCTTTACGGTTGTTAGTTTTATGCTCTTTTTACTGCTTATATTGTTAATATTTTATCTACTCTTTGGTCATGTTTTAACACTGCTTATATCTTGGTTTTTATTTCTCAATCTGTTATTTTGCTTTTTTTCACTGTTTGTATTTATTACTGTGGGCCATGTTGGGCATGATTCATGGAAAGGCAGTATATTTATAATAAATAGTCACTGGATTCACTCACTCCTGCAGTCAGAAAACACATGTAGTGTGAATTCTCCCACAATTATTGTACAGGATGGGCAATTGTAACTCCAAAATGAAGTAATGTGGTATTTTATGTTCTGCTGAATTTGCGTTGCTACATTAACATGCCTTTTTGTTCCATCCAATGTTTATATTTTAGCATGGCTTCAAAAGAGATATGAAGCAGCCAAAGCCGAGACAAATGAATGCCCCAGCCTGTTCACAAGTATTATTTCAAGAAATGTTCAAAGTTGCAAACAGATTTCAGAGGCTGTAATCCTATACACTTACCTGAAAGTACCTGAAAGTTCCATTGAACTCAACAGGACTAATTTCTGCATAGACATGCATAAGATTGCCCTATGACAGTGATGGCGAACCTATGGCACGTGTGCCACTGCTGGCATGCAGGGACCTCTCTGTGGGCACTCGAGCCATTGGTCACCAGATAGCTAGAAGACCGTCCCCTTCTGCAAAACACTAATGATCTTGTTCTTTCTCACAGTGTGGAACAGAATGATTTTATTCTAGAATTCCTGTTACAGAATTCTATTGTACATTGTTATCACATTTAAAAGATTTTGAAGAATGATGCACAGAGCATGGCTTGAATGTAAAGCCCTAACAGTTGACCTGAGTGCTGCATGTGTTGCTCTCAAACTAACGGAGTATGAGACAAATTATCAGCATGCATGCAATAGCAAAAATCACATTAATTGTGCAAAAGCATGCCCAATGCAAACTTTTACCTAATGCAGTGTTTGCAGTCCAAGACATAAAGTGTTTAAAATGTGTTAAGCACGTTTAGTTTTCTTGTTTATCTTGCTCATCCTAGTACAGGTTGACTTTTACTTTTACTAATCTGACACCTGTAGAAGCAGGGAAAAGACCCGGGGTAAAGCTTGCCCCATACAATTTCAGTCTGGCATATAATCATATTACAAGTTGAGAATCCCTTATCCAAAAATACATGTGCCTAATTATTTAAAAAGTTTGTATAAATTCCCTTCAGGTTATGTGTACAATGTAGTACTATAATAATTTTTTGAGTTGTTGTTTTTTCAACAAAAAACTGTTTGTATCATTGAAAGCTCTGTTACTGTGTTTTTCTTTAAAGACAAAAGATGTTAATTAGTTCAGGACAACTGTATGAGTTGTTTTTCTAAAACTAAAACCTCGGTATTCAGGTTTAATTGCAGTGTTGGCACTTTGAAATAAATAAGTTGGTTTTGTGTTGCAGTTTGGGCATTCAGGCTCAAAAAGGTTCGCCATCACTGCCCTATGACTTACGGTAATATTCGATTTGGAAATGTTCATATATAGAAATTTAAGAACACCAAATGCTAACAAATTGTTCAGTGACCAAGAACAAGACCAAATTGTTGGTTGGATACATTAGAAATATTGACAATCAGTGACTATAGTGGTTACAATGCTGGACTAGAACAGGGGAAGCTCAAACCCCTGAAGCATAGTGTGACAGTGTGGCGTAGTGGTGAGAGTGTTGGACTGGGACTCAGGTGATCCAGGTTCTAGTCCTCACTTGGCCATGAAGCTCACTGGGTGACTTTGGGCCAGTCACTGACTCTCAGCCTAACCTACCTCACAGGGTTGTTGTGAGGATAAAATGGAGAGGAGGAGGAGGAGGAGGAGGAAGATTATGTAAGCCGCCTTGGGTTCCTTGCAGGGAAAAGGGCAGGATATAAATATAATAAATAAATAAAATAAAATAGCCCACCCACCCCAGCTATGAAGCCCACCGAGCAACCTTTGGGCCAGTCACAGCTCTCAATCTAACCTACCCCACAAAGTTGTCACGAGAAAAGATGAAGTATCAATAGGAGAAAAGATGAAGTATCAATAAATAAAATCAGAAGGGACATTTTCTGGACATCAACAAAGAGTGAAGAATCACAGAGTGTACATATACGACAAACTTAAATTAGTCTCCAGTAGTCATTCCCTCCCTCTGATTATTCCCTCACTTCAGTAACCATTCCCTTCCTTCCATCTCCAGTCCTGGAGACTGCAGTTCTATGAAGGGGGCTATGAGTTCTCAGCACCCTCCTCATACTACAATTCCCAAGATTTGGGGGGGGGGGATCTAGGAAACATGAACTGGTATAAAACCAGTTTCGTATTTACATGTGTTTTTAACATTTTTAGCACCCTTCCCCCAATGAACTCGGGGTGCACCCCACCCCATTTTATCCTCACAACAGCCCTGTGAAATAGGTTGAAAGAAGGTGACTGGCCCAAGAACACCCGGTGTGCTGCACAGCTGAGTGGGGATTTGAACCTGGGTCTCCCTGGTCCTAGTCCAACACTTTAACCATTACACTACAGCGGTTCACACAATTTCATAAATATATCCATAAAGCAGGTACTAAAATATGGAAATAACCATGAATATTCCTACTAAAAAGTACATTACCAATCCTGTTTTATCTAATAAGTTGGTAGACACATGTGTAACCATTCACACAAACATACATATGCACACACACAAACCTCCCACTTTCTGCCTTCCCTTCTCTGCTCAGAACAAGTCTGCCTTCCAGCCCTGGAGGTGGGGCTACTACCATATTTGCTGGCCTCCGACCCTCGAAGGAGAACTCCCACTCTCTGCCTTCCCCATTTGCTCCCTGCTGCCTCCTGTCTTCCCACCCCACTGCACTCCCTGCTGCCTCCCCAAAATTTGCTGCCCCCCACCTTTCCCGCGCTGCCCCCCAAGTTACACTTTAATAACCAAGTTTGTACAGGAAAGTAGAACTCACTTAACAGAAACTGAAAGTAACCAACAATGCACCTTAAAGGCATGTGTCTGGAACAAACAAATAAATCATATCATGATTAATAGAATAACATGATTAATATGTAAAATAAATTCAGAAGGATGGCAGATTGCTATTGTCTCCAAAATATATTTAAAGAGACTCCAAGAAACAAGGCAGCTACTTGATCATCATGGCCATTATCTCTCATAACTATGGCTTAAAAGTTTGCCTCATGCTGGTACTCTTTGGTAAGTGCACACAATCCAGGCAACTCTCACTTCCCAGATGTCCCATCCTTCACGCCCAATGGAATCAATTGATCCAGACCAACTTACACCATCTCTGCAGAATGAGTGGACAGTTTCCTCTGCAATGCATATCTGAAACAACAGACTTTAGATTTCCTCTGAAAGCTCTCAAAGATATTACAAGTAACAGTGGAATAATCATCTACGAGTTTCTCCAACAGATCTTCTACTTCCTTAGCAAAGACTATCCCAATGATGTCTGGAACTCAACCTGCATCGGAAGCCTACAGAACAGCCTTCACCAGGAAATTAAAGAACTGGAGAGATGCTGTGCTGAAACAGAGATACAGAATGGTCTGAGGACCTGTGACAATGTAGCATCATATCCATCCACTCTGAAAGTCAAAAGGTATTTCCAAAGAATGAACAATTTCCTAAATGACAATCAACACAGTCAGTGTGCCTGGGAAAAGATCTTCTTAGAAATAAAAGGATGCTTTCTCTTCGTAACCCAGCTTCTCAACATGCTTAAGCGGTAAGGTAATTTTAAAAGCAGTATTTCCATAAGAGCTGAGAGAGGGGTACAAGAGCAATTTTAGGAGTATTCTGCATTTTTCAGAAGTCCTCCTAGGATGCAAAACACTGGGAAACCCTCATAGAGGACTTACTTAAATGAATAGGAACTGGTCAATAGAGTAAATTTTTGCTTTAAGCCAAAAATTATAGCTTAATAAACCAGGATGTTAATGACTGCCATGCTGGTGCAAACTGTTTACTGGCTCCTCCTTTATTTGTTATATTGGTAGGGGATAACTTTGATGATTCCTGAACCCAGGATTATGGTTAAGTGACCTGACCCCAAAGGAGCCTGGATTGTAAATCAGCTTTAAACCAGGGTTTGTTGTTGGCTTATGAATCCTGGCAGGTTTGGGCACAGTTAGCCATAATCCTGGGTTTGAACGTCACACAAAGCTATCCCCTTTCTTCTTAGCTTACCCACTTGCACAAAGTAGAAGCGAATAGGCTATGTTCACTTATTTGCTGCTCGTTCACATCCTGGTTTATTAAGTCATAATGTTTTATTACTTAAAGTGATCTGCAAAGGCAGTCGATGGTGCAAGTCCCATTCATGTTGAAGGATCTTACACAACAGAAATTCCTGGAGGCCTGTATTCAGAGAAGTCACATTTGCAGCAATGGGAATTAAGAAAAAGTACCGTAGTTTGAGGATCACCCAGATGTTGTATATCAGCTTGTATATCAAATGTGGTAGCAAGATTAACTGAAATCTAATTTTAATATACAGGTAGACATACATAATTTAAAACTTTGAAAGGTATCACTTAACATGTATTGTTCCCATCTTACAATTTAAACTGAATATTGCCTAATAATGTGTTGGCTACATTTCTGCATGAAGTCCTGTGGTCTATGCAGAAGATTAGAACAAATGACCTTTGGGTAAAATTATAGCTTTTTAAAGAGGTTTTAAAAAAAATTAAGATCATTGTTTTAAACATTGTCAGATTTCATTTTAAAAAATCAATTATATTGTGTCTTTTTTTTAATAACCTGGTTTAAAAGGAATCCTGAATGTAGTACAAACATGTTAAACCCTACACTTACAATCACTTAAGACTGAATTACTATTTATCAAACACATTAATATTTTATTATTGAAAATATTATTAGATATTTTAAAACATCTAGAATTTACTAAGCACTGCAAAGAGAAATAATACAAAGAGCAATACCAAAGGCTATTTTTTGTTGTAAACCAGTATGTTCTTACTGTTATAGCAATCGGTTGGTATGCATGTGCATTTAGCAAATATATGAATTTCAAAATGGGAAACCTAACTTAAATCTATAATTTAAATCACTCTTTATTTATTTATTTTATTATATTTATACCCCGCCTTTTTTTTCTGCAAGGAACCCAAGGCGGCTTACATAATCATCCTCCTCTCCATTTTATCCTCACAACAACCCTGTGAGGTAGGTTAGGCTGAGAGTCAGTGACTGGCCCAAAGTCACCCAGTGAGCTTCATGGCCGAGCGGGGACTAGAACCCGGATCTCCCGACTCCCCGTCCAACACTCTCACCACTACACCACACTGGCTCTTGGCAATTTAAATCATAATTTGAATCATATATTTTCCTTGGCAATTTAAATCATAATTTGAATCATATATTTTTTTAACACTGCTTTGATTTAAAATCAATTCATTATGCTCTAAACCATATAATTATATGATTTTTATTTATTTATTTATTACATTTTTAAATCGCCCATCTGGCTGGCCACCCGGCCACCCTGGGCGATGTACAATCAATAAAATACAATAATAAAACAGAATTAAAATACAGTTAAAACAGTTTGATTTTTTTTAAAAAAAACTCCTAACCCACCCCATATTCCCACCTGAAAAACCAAGTTTTTAATGCATGGTGGAAGCTCAGCAAAGAGGGGGCATGGCGAAGGTCACTGGGGAGGGAGTTCCGTAACTTGGGGACCGCCACAGAAAAGGCCCTCTTCCTAGTCCCCACCAGCCTGGCCGCTCTGGCTGATGGGACAAGGAGAAGGCCGTCCGTGGCAGATCTTGTTGAGCAGCCTACTTGATGTTACTGTTCTTAATACTAATACAGTAATACCTTGGATTGCAAGCATAATTCGTTCCGGAACCGTGCTTGTAATCCAAAACACTCTTATATTAAAGCGAGTCTCTGGCGGGCGTGAGCGGGGCTGATTTTGGCCTGCTACGCCCGCTCGAGGCGAGCAGTTACATCCCTACGTTGTCTTGCAAAACCTTGCTCGTTTATCAAGTCAATTTTTTAAATTTTTTTTTGCTTGTCTTGCAAAACGCTCTCAGACCAAGTTACTTGCAATCCAAGGTATTACTGTACCTAGTTATAGTAAGTATCATTATTAAGAACAGAAAATTCAAAGCACTTCATATACCTTATGTCAGGGCCAAATGATATGTGACGTTAAATGCATAGGGATGGATCCAGAGTTAGGCACATGCAACTGGGCTGGCAGAAGTGGACTTCCCCTTTCCTTCATCCCCACAGCAGCCCCTCCAATCCCTTGAAAATACTGCCCAGAGGGTTGGAAGACCCTGTTGAATGGGGTGAGCTGTGGCGCCGGGGTGGGTGGGTACGTGGGAATCGGACAGAGGTACCTTCTATGAGCAGAGCCCTTCCATCCATGGAAGGTAGGTCCTGGATCCAACACATAGTTTGGTATATATATTTCTAAAGACACTCTGTAAATGGCAGATGCTGTAGTGGCCAGATTAGAATTGGGACAATGGTAACAGGTAGGGGATTAACCCTTTCTCCTTATGCCATGGTCCCAATACCGCCCCCCCCCAAGCTGCTATTTGGCACGGGAGGGAAGCTGTCATTGGCATCACATGTAGGTTGGCCTTCAATAACCTCTACAACAGCTCTCTTAAGGCATGTCAGTATTATCTCTATTTATTTATTTATTATATTTATACCCCGCCTTTTTTCCTGCAAGGAACCCAAGGCGGCTTACATAATCCTCCTCCTCTCCATTTTATACTCACAACAATCCTGTGAAGTAGGTTAGGCTGAGAGTCAGTGACTGACCCAAAGTCACCCAGTGAGTTTCATGGCCGAGTGGGGACTAGAACCCGGGTCTCCCGAGTCCCAGTCCAACACTCTCACCACTACGCCACACTGGCTCTATATTGCTAGTTGGGACCCAAGAATGAGAATGCCAAAGGTCACCTAGTGAGCTTGTGGCTAAAACAAGGTTTACGAACTGTGGATTCCTAGACAGATTCACACAACAGTGTTTCCATCAAAGCAGAATCAGGAAGGGACACTGATGATGACTGCTAGGTTATTCCATCACTACTCATAATACTTCCATTAACACATAAAAATGGTCTCAACACACAAGCTCAGAACAGCAATTTTTCTAACAGACTGATCTATTCATATAATACTATTATGGAATATGTGTGTACCATTACATTATACGTGTATTCTGCAGATTCTCTACTCCAACTGCCTCAAGTACAGACTGTCCTCTTGCAGTGGCATCTCAAAAAATCCATTACACGAGTATAACTTAATCACAATTCCCCTGACTTTTGACCATTTTCCCAGACTTTCCCTAACCAATTTCCATTTCCCTGACTTTCCAGAAAGTGGCAACCCTGTTAATACTTCTAGGATTCACTAGATCAGGGACGGGAACCTCCAGCACACAGGAGCTCCCATCCAGCAGCGAGCTTCTTCTGCAGGTCCTGCCCCTTCTCCTTCCAGCCATGTACAGGAAACCCCCGCTCTTATCCAGTCATTGACTGGAGATAAGAGAAAATGTAAAGGCATTTAAACTTGAATACACTCTTTAAGGACCTTTATATTTTAAAGGTATTTAAAAGTCTGTTTCTATGGTTTACCTCTGAGTAAACATGCACAGAACTGAGCTGTGCTTTGTATGTTTGGTGGGGAAATGTCTCAATTAGTACAAACTACTAATTGTTTGTTTGTTAGTAGTTTGTCCACGCTGGTTTGCCTGTGCCTACTCTGCCCTTGATCCTGCCTGTGGTGTTCTTAGCCCCGCCCACTTCTGGGATGTGGCCCCCCCAAGACCCTTCTGAAATTGGAATTCAGCGCCTAGGCTGTAAAATATTCTGCACCCCTGCCCTAGATGCACAGAAGTATTTAACTTTGCACAAGTAACTTGAAAAACAATGTTGAGAAAGATGTAGACTTGTGAGGGAGGGGAACAAAAAAGGGGATTAAGCCCCTAACGGCTAATTATGGTAAGTATTCTGGAGTTCAGAGACATGCAGCACAGAACAAACTGCTCAGGGAGGTTGGGAAGATTTTCAAGGGAAATGACATAAAGAGAGCTTAGGCTATTGTGCAGTATAGAAATGAAATAAACAAAACAAAATAAAGGGAAAAGAGAAGGGCTGAATATTTCATCATCATCATCATCATCAACAACAAACCACTTAATGTACAAACACCTCTAAGCGCTTAACATATAAATATTAAAAAATACATTTAAATTCACTATTGAAACACTATTAAAAATTATTTCAATTACAATAACCATAGGTTAGCCTTCCCCAACCTGGTACCCTCCGGATGGCCATACTGGCTCTGGATGATGGGAGCTATTGTTCAGCACATCCGCATCGCACCCGGTTGGGGAAGGATGACTTAAGTCATTCCAATACTATAGCCTACACATGGTTTTTTATCACTATTGTGTTAAATTTAAATGCATGATTTAGATTTCGTGACTGACAGAGCAATCCTATGGTCCCCAGAGAGTGCCCCAGGGACCACAGAATTTCTCAGACTCCTCTCCAGAAGCTACAGATACTACAATGACTTCGGCAGGGGGACTATACAGTCTGATCCCTCCCTGCAAAAAGAATGCCTGCTTTCCGAGGTCACAAAGGTGGCCTTGGAGGACCTCATAAAGGTAAAGGGGGGGGGGGATTCTGGTGTGCAGGGAGAGAAGAAATGCCCAGATACAAAAAAAATCCTATGAGCTCTCCAGCTCCAGCCCTGCCAGTGCACCTCCTCTAGAAGAAAAAGTATAAAAAGGAGGATGGAGAGGTGAAAATCACCTCGGCCACTGCTCCCGCCCTGCCTGCAGCAGCCCAGCAGGGCAAAGGATACTCTGAGATTGGAGGCTTCCGTCTACCGGGTGTCAACCCAATACGGTTGCGCCCTTAATTAATATAACTATGTATGTATTACAACATTAAAATCTTTGCTATTCACTGTGGTAGCTAAAGTGAACCTCCATGTTCAGAGGCAGTATATTTCTGAATACGAGATCTTGCAGACAAGCAACAGCAGAAAGCCATAATTTTCATGCCATGTTTTGCAAACACCCAGAGGTACCTGGCTGGCCACCACTGGAAACAGAATTTCTGGTTAGACAGACCTGGGTATGATGCAGCAAAAGCATTCTTACCATCTTTATTCTGAACTAGTTAAAATGGCAATAATGTAATAATTCCATACCACCAAATCTTTTCTTTCCCTCTAGGAACAGCTGAAAGAAGTCTTTGCCCATCAATTCATTCAGTATTCAAGATACAGATGTTGGAAGTCAACCACAACATTCAGAGAAGAACAACTACGACTAGCATTACATTTTGCTGCTACTAAATTTCACCAACTTTTCATTTACAGAAGAACAGAAACACAGATGTATGAGTTGATTAACCAAATCACCATCTATGTCGTTCATGATTAATTCTGTATTATCCTTAAGCATTCATATAGCACTTCCAATATGTAAAGCGCTATCAGAATTCTTAGCAAATTTAACCACACAACAAACACAATCTTCACTCTCTTTTCCTCATCCTCACTTGACTGCAGTGCAGTATTATTTCTATGAAGAGACTGAGGTTATGAAGGTGTCTAACTAGGACAGGGCTGGGGAACCTCTTTCAGCCTGAGGGCCAAATTCAATTTTGGAGATGCTCTTGGGGGTCACATTCCAGTGGTAGGTGGGGCTCAAGGAAAAGGGGGCAGAGACCATGGCAAAAAGGGCAGGGCCCAGTTACAAAAAATACCAGCATATTGTAACTTAAAGCTTTTACTGCCAGTAACTAAGCCTTAGGAGAGGCATTTCAACCCTTTAGAATGGGGGGGGGGGGGAGAGAATCTGCACAAAAGCGAGGAAACTACCAAACAATTGGTACCTGGGGGAAGGGGTGTGGCCATCTAGAGAAGCCTGGAGGACCGGATTCAGCCCCTGGGCCTGAACTAGGGAAGTGTGTGTGTGTGTGTGTGTGTGTGTACAGAGGGAAGGAGAGCTGTTCCTGTGGAGCAGTGCTTCTCAAATAGTGGGGCGGGCCCCCCAGGGGGGGCGCGAGGCTCCGTAAAGGGGGGCTCGTTTGACCTCAGTTAAAAGTTTTTTTTAATATTGTGTTCCTTTAAATCCTGTGCTCCTTTAAATCTTTTCTGCTACAGTTAATAAAGCTATTCTTTGTTGTAAATTGATCCACATTTCTTTCTTTTTTTATTCTCTTATACGTTAATAAGGATACAGTGTTATGCAGAGGTGTACTTATAACAATTTTATAGACAAATGATACTATTTACAGTCGCGCGGGGGGCGCGAAATGTTTTCTTCTTCCTAGGGGGGGCATGACAGAAAATAATTGAGAAGCACTGCTGTGGAGGAACCTGGTAACCAAGTGCCAGAGGATGCAGTGAGTTGGAAGAGAGTCTTCCAGGAGACCTGGATACATTCATGGGCACATACAAAAGCAGGATGGGAGGGAAACCTTCCTATGAACATTTCAGTATTCTAACCAACCTCTATTTCCAAACAGAACAAAACCCTCCTCATTCTGAGAACTATGCATTTAGCTTTTTTTTTTAATAATTATTTTTTATTGTAAAATTTGAAAGAAGAAAGAGGAAAAGAACTAGCTACATAGATCTGAATATATAAATTTAAATCCATGCATATGAAGTGTGTGTGTGTGTGTGTGTGTATATGAAAATACACATTTCTAAGAATTATACATCAACTTCAACAAAAGCAGACCAAATATCCATATAAGTATCCATTCACAAGTGGCATCTATGTACCACCTATTCAAATGTTGAAGGCGTAGTTAGGTCCTCAATCCACCACATTATAATATAATGCATTTAGCAATGTCAATGCCTTTTGCTGCAAAGGGTGCACTCATAATAAAATATGCAGTTTTCTTCCGAAGGTAAAGGAGGGTTAAAGATTTCTGTGACCACACAGTGCCTGGAGAATTCAAAGAGTGAGGCTGAACAGTTTATTCTATTACTTCACACTTGTACAAAATAGCTCAAGACACACATGACAGTTCTACTGCTGAAGCTAAGCATGTCTGGCTGCAAGTACTGACTGGATGGGAAACCTCCTGGGAACCAGGTGTAAACCATTCCAAATCCTTTGGAAGAATAACAAGGCACAAACCTCATACATAAATTTAATGGCATAAAAATGCAAAAGGCTTACAAAATAGTGGGCCCTTGCTAGGGATGTGTAAGGAATCTGATAAGGGGGTGAAAATCCGACGGATTTTCACGATTCAGCCCCCTGGCTTCCAATTCACCAGCCCTGCGCTGGCACCGATTCACTATGGTGTGAGTCAAGCCTTCCACAATTTCCAAGGCGGGCCACAATCTGCACATTTAAGGGGGAAAAACCGCTAAGGAAATTTGTGTAAATTTATGCAAAACGAAATCTAAAAAGCATGTAGTCCTCATACGATTTATGCAAACGGGCACCTGAAATGCAGGTGGCTCTAGTGTGCTTTCCGTAAAATCAGCTGATTTGCACAAATCGGCACCCAAAGAGCACATGGCCCTCGCGCAATTTGCACAAATCAGCCAATTTTACGCAAAGTGCGCTAGATCTACGTGCTTTTTGGGTGCCAATTTGCACAAAATGAGCAAAATACCACCGTTGTGCGGATTTGTGCAAATTTCCTTAGTGTTAAAAAAGAAAAGCCCAAACCGTGGCCCATCTTAGAGACAAAAGTCTGTGGGGAAAACCCCCAACTCAGCCCACTTCTGATCATCAGATCGGATCAGAAGCGGGCAGGAAATCTGTCAAGCTTAAACAAGCCAAAGTTCCCAGCATCAGCACATTCCTAGCCCTTACTGGTATTCCTCCACACCTTTTTCTCTTTTAAGGTTATTCAAGCGCTCTCAACACTACAACAATTAAAAATAAATGAATAAAATGCGGGTGGGGGAAGGTCACAATATGTTACAAACATGAAGGGATGGAGAAGAGTTTCAAAGTTCACTGCCACCCATGTCACAGGCAATATACAGGGATGAGGAATCTGCAGCCCGCCAGTTCTTGGACAACTCCCATCATCCTTGGCCATACTGGCTGGGCTGATGGAAACTGGGAGTCCAATAATATCTGGCTGGCCACAATTCACCATCCTTGAACTAATGAACATCTATGATACTTTTGTAATCACTTTCCACACCAGCAACACAGTAGCAATTGTACCACATTTTCTGAAGTTTAAAATCTGAACTTCAACTGCTCAGAAAATACTGTGGCTACACTTGCACATAACATTATGCTATGGTTTATGGTACCCATGGTTTATTGCTTTAGCCATGAACTATCTTGCAGATGAGAAATCCAACCACGGCTTGTTTTCCCTATTTCTGGTTTGTCTTCCACCCATTTTGCCACCCTAAAGAGCATTTTCGTTTTCATGCTCTTGCTGGGCATTTCTGTTTCATAGCAGATAGCAGCACAAACAAGCCAGGGGCAGGCCAGATTTCAACAAACCAGACCATGGCTTAGCTTTATGCGCAAACCAGGCCATTATCTCCAGAACAGAGCCATCATTTGGAAGGCCCTTGTGGATGCAGTCCCATGAGCATGTACCTGGGCGTACATAGAACATAATGGAATTACTGCTGAACAAACCTGTTTAGGATTGTGCTGTATATTTTCCATAATTATATATTTTCTTCAATTTTGTGAGATGTTGACCAAGAGATATTTCACCAAATGCACAATTTGCCTTCACGCTATAAACATATCTTACTTTGCTCAAACCCTTTGGATTAATAAAACAGTACAACTTTATTTCAACAGTGTTTGATGTGTTTTACTAAATCGATAATGTAAACTTCCTCAAGCAGAGAGGTAGAATTTCATTATGTGCTGCTGCTGTTGCTAAATTGTACTTAAATGAGGTTTTCATAAATGGTGAAATGACTAAATGGTTGGAAGGAGTTTTTTTTGTGGGAGACAGATGTTGAGGAAAAAGCAAAAGGGATGCATGCAATTTCTGATACAAAATGAAGAAAACATTTCACTGATGCATCTCTTCGGCAGTTAGACTAGGAACCACTATTGGGCAGATAGTGAGCGGTGGAGAGACAAGTGCTTCAACCCCCTTTCCCTGATCTGGTTTGCCAGCAAGTTTTGTTGCTACAAATGGCACTTTTTACATACCACATCCAGGTTGGAGGAGAAGCGACTTCTGTCAGAGGACTGGATTTAACCCAAGCATCTCCAGTTGCTGTCCCCTAAAGCTACACTTTGCTTTGGGCTTAGCAGTCCCTGCAGTTGGCATTTTTGCATTTTAACCACTTCCAAACAAAAGACGCCTTTCATTCTGTGCGCTGAGGCATGGTACGCTCGCTGTTTGCATCCAAATTACAGAGAAACGCAGTCTTCATGGATAGGACAAGTTGACATATACGAAGAAAAAAGGTTTAGTAGCTTCATAGATTTCCTAGATCATAGAGTTGGAAGGAGCCTACAAGGCTATCCAGTCCAACCTCCTGCTCAATGCAGGAAACTAGAGGAAGGGTCTCCCATCCAAGTAATAACCAGGCCTGACCCTGCTTAGCTTGTCCATATCTGGTGATTTGCAGCAAAGCTGATAGCAACAACCCTCTTCAAGCCCCAAAATAAATCAGGTAATCCTGGCATAACAACTCTTTTAAGTTGCCTTATTCTTTGATTTGTTGGTGTAATCATTACCGGTTAATCAGAGGTTAAATACGGGAACTGGCCATTGCTTTAACTATTGCTTTTCAGCCTCCAACTGGTAAAGTGAGCCAGCCAATTGCAGACAAGAAGGGAAACTGTTGCTTTTGTTAGATCTGAACAGAATAATCCAATGGATTTAAGCATGTAGTTTAGGGCAGGCTGGAGCAATCTGTGGCCCGTCAAGCCAAACACAGCTAACCAGCCACATCTGTCAGCCCACCAACAACTGGATAAACCTGATTTCACTGCCTGCTTGAGATTTGAAAAACGGGTGGGGATTTAAAGGTCCTCACCAGTCACAATGTATTGCTTTGTGGGCTGTGTTCATTCAGTTCAGTGGGTTACAAGTTGTGCAGGCCTGACTCTGGGCAAGCTTGAACCTAAACTGATCTGGGGCTTTCATCTAATCTGAAATCTCTGCATTTGTTTACAACATGTATTTGGGGATATGGAAATATAACCCTGCCCTGCAAATGCCAGGGCCCTTAGTGTCTGCGCCTGCCTCCCCTCCACGCCTGCTCCCCTTTGTTTGGTTTCTCCCTTATGAGCCTGCCCATACCCTGAGATCTTCAGGGGAGGCCCTTCACTTAGTTCCGCCACCATCTCAGGCACGTCTGGCAGGAACGAGGCAGAGGGCCTTCTTGGTGGCTGCCCCAATGCTCTGGAATTCCCTTCCCAGGGAGGCTAGAATGGCACCCTCCTTGTTATGTTTCCAGGAACAAAGCAAAAACTTTTTTGTTCTAGCAGGCCTTTGGGAACAGTCTGGACCCGTGAGAATGCGATGGATTAGCATTGTTTATCACTGTTTTGATTTTGATATTTTATATAATTTTAATATTATAGTTGATTTAATTATATTTTTAACTTTTGTACATTTCTATTTATATGCTTTAATTGTACACACTTTAATGTTGCTAAGCTGCCTTGAGTCCCAAGACTGGGGGAAAAGGCAGGATATAAATATAATTAATTAATATTCTGCACCCCTTTCCTCGCTTGTAAACAAACATACATTCATGTGTCAGGGGTGATGGGAGTTGTAGTCCAAAACATCTGGAGGGCACCAGGTTGGGGAAGGCTGCTCCAGAGTCTCAGGCAGGGGTCTTTCCCATCACCTGCTACCTAACTGGAGATGCCATGGATTAACAGGTGTTCTGTCACTCAGCTACAACATTTCCCTCAAATCCAACACCAGTTCTTCACTTCTTTCCCTTGATTATCTTTACAAAGGGCTGTTTCTCTGAAGCCAAATGGGACAGAAAAGGTTATTGCACCCTGCATAGCTATTCCCCCTTCCTTACAACTATCAGAAGCAGAACAATGCAAAGTAAGTATACTTGTACACATTTGCATACTATTACAAGTTGTGTAATTCAGCTTTGATCTGCACAGAATTCTTTTTTATTTTTTGGCTTAAGAGTACACAAAGCGCTGCCAATCACAAATTATTGTGATTCCATTCTCATCGATTCAGCTATGCCTGAAATTGCATTGGTTCAACTAATAAGAGGTTCAATTACTCATTCAGCACACCTGAAAAAGTTCAGTTTTGGTTTGTAAGGTAATATTTTGGCATTTAATCTTCACAGTCATCTCTATAGCAGGCCACAGCCTTAAAATAGTAGGCCTTCATCCTGCTTGCCAAGCATTGTGAGTACCAATGCCTGAACAAGCCAAAATTTATTAAAAATCTTCCAGGATATCTATTTAACAAGCTTATGATTCATTCCAGTAAGTATCTCACTGCATCAGTTGGGACTTTTCTTCCCCATCCCTAAACCTCATTCTGAATCCATAATCACAATTTTCTCCCCTTCTTCTGCAGGTTCTCTTTGCTTTGGGTTCCACAGGGATTCTGAATAGTTTAGGTTCTGTTCCAGTCCCCCCCCCCCCCAAAATTAAGACTCAATCCTGTTTTTAGTTCAGACCCAGTTTGACACCCTGGCCTCATAACTGTACTAGATTCTGGACTTCTTATATTAACCTATATGTTTTAAATGGAAGTGTTAAATCCTTCCCCCCCCCCCTTTTTTTCTTTTTATATTAAGGGTAATGTAAATGATTAGTGTGCAGGGATATGTTTTATTATTCCATATATTTTATGGGCTCCTTGCAGGAAAAAAAGGTGAGATATATATATAATAAATAAAATAATAAAATGTTTCTTTCTTCTTTTTCCCCTCTCTTTTATGGTTCCCCCACACACTTTCTTTTGTTATCACTGTATTTGCAAATAGAAAATTAAAATCAATGAATCAATAAACAACTGTACTAGGTTCATTATTTTTTCCATTCTGAACTCTGGTATGTAGTTAACTTGATAAAAATGTTTAGAGGCGGTTTTACACAGTAACCCCTGAACTGTTTTCAAAATGCTGAGTTCAAACATAATGCAGCAGGCAAGTGCAAAATATACGTTCCCCCTACAAGGTGAATGCCAGACACACCTCCCAAGAGATAGGCAAGTGATCCTTCATGCTTTGCAAAAGGCGTGGCTAAGCACCTGTGTACTGCAGCTGAGTTCCCACAGGAGCTCTGACGCCAGTGGCAAGTCCAAGGGCTGCACTGTATCAGTACATCATTGTCATAAGGCCCCCATTTCTGAAACCACCTGCAGACCTCAACTTCCCTTAATGCTGGAAAGCTGAGCGTGAAGGACGGAATGCTAAGCAGGGAGAAGAGTGGGGAAGACGAAGTAGAAAAGATTTGCAAATTGCAATGCCACCCCAGGTGCGGCTTAACACCAACACGCATTGAAAGCGAGATTAATGCTCATTCACCACATCCCTCATGGTTATCTACAAGAAACAAGAAAGCTAAGGGCCCAATCGTATGTGTGTTCAGACAGAAAAAAGGGTTCCTGAGATTCTGGTACTGGCTTCTCAGGGTCTGAGGCAGAGGTTTTTCCCATCTGCTACACCTGGTGGGTTTTTAACTAGAAATCCCAGGGATTCATAGATTTATAGTTGGAAGGGGCCTACAAGGCCATCAAGTCCAACCCCCAGATTGAGCCTGGGACATTGGGCAGGCAATAAGCACATGCTCTACTGCTGAACTATGATGCCTCCCCAATGGAATATTCCATGTTGGAAGTTCCACCTATAAGCAGAAGATATATTACAAGCAGATCCCCTACATAGCTGGCTGGGGCATGCTGGGAGGATAGCTGGCTGGGGCATGCTGGGAGTTGTAGGCCAAAAACATCTGGGGACCCAAGGTTGCAGAACACTGCGCTAGGGGCAATACGCACCTAGAAGCAGACATTTATCCATGTATTTCTACTGGGATGAGGAACCAAGTGTGCAGCTAGGCGCTGCACAAGTGATTCCTCAGCCCATTCCAGCTGCCAGGGCTGCACACATCCCTGTGACCAAAGAGCTGTAATTGGGGGCGGGTGACCAAATGTTCAGCAGGGAGGTGGATTTATCTGCCCTTCCTTGGTGGATTTAGCTGCTTTTTGAAGAGGGCTGTGCATATGCACAAAAAGTGAATCAGGGCCAACATCTGTCCATGTTGTTGTTGTCGCCATTTATGAAAATTGAATTTCTGTGACAGAAAAATCTTCAGTCAGTTCTGTCTTCCATTTCAAGGGGAAGAAAACCGACTCTGAAGCAGAGAGCAACAGCAAATGAAATAATGTGGGTGAATTTGTTTTGTAGACACAGAATGCATGATGTTTACAGATGATAATATGTTTGTCATATCTACTCTGAAAACTGAAATTGCTGCGTAGGCTAATAAGAAGGCTGTAATGAGTACCCGGGACCTGTTTTCTACCCCACATTTTCACCATTAAAATAATTTAAACAATTGTCACCGGATAGCCACAATTACAGAGTGGCTCCAATCAGTCCCCAGCTGCCCTATTTGCTTTGCCCCACTGAACAAACAAACAAGGAGCCTACCCATAATTTGCCTGGCAAGAAGATGGCAAGGCTACTCAGAAAGCTACATTTCTCAGGATTCACCCGGGGAATTCTCACCTCAAGCTGTGCTGACCCCTCGGGCTCATTTTATAAAATATGAATACTTGATAAAAGACCTGGCTCTACTCAACCTCTCCTCTACCCTCCATTTATACAACTGTGTGTCATTTCCATTTGGAATGAGCTTTGCCTGAGAAGGTGACAAACAGGTCAACAGTCCCCAAGCTTCGGCTCTGAGCCTCCTTTCCTCTCAGAGGGCCAGGCAGTTACAGATAGCTGAATAGCTGCTCCTTGAAGAAAGGGGCTCCATTTCTTAGATTCCCGCCTTAAGGCAGCAGAGAGGGGATAGGACAAAGCTGCTGGCCAATGTTAAGAATGGCCCTATTATTCTCCCCCCCCCCCCTTGTCCCACTCTGGGAAGGAAGCCCTTCTCCCCCCCCCTCTTGCCAGATGAAACACACTTGTTGACACACGGATTTTATTTTATTTTGGGCTTCACCTCCCTGCAGAGATACAAATCAAACCTATTCAAAGGAGCAGACCCAGAATAACCAGTCTGAGACTCCCTCAAGGCAGTAAAAATAAGAGCTCCCTTAACAGAATCCAGGCAAATCCCTTAAGTAGGAGATAAAAGGATAGTCTAGTCACAGCTTGGAATAATGCCCCCCCTTCACCAGCTGGGATTTTTTAAAAAAATGTGATTCCCCCCCACACACACCTTACTTCCTCTTCCTTACCAGATTTGTCTTTAATATATGCTCTCCCGCTTTTAAAACTATTCATCAGAAGGATTTTAAAACGCTGCTGTTTCTAATAAGTTCCCACCCTGCTCTCTTCATCTCCAGCTATTTGGGGTTTTTAACAATAAGCAAACAAAAGCCCACTCATGGGTTCTGTTTCAGGGGGGGGGGCAATTCTTTTTGTTTTTGCCAGGTACTTTTAAAAGGGGTGCCAAAAGCAAAAAAGAAAAGCTTTCTGTATAAAGTACCTGCTGCTTCATGCCTACTACAGAGATTTTTTTAAAAAATTAATCTGAAGGGGAAGAGAAAAGACCACTCCCCTCCCCCTCCATATATACTCTAGCACTGCATTGAAGGGAGGGGCTGAGAATCCAGATGTTTGACAGAAGACCCAAAAGAGAATATTCCAGTCAGCTCCCCCCCGGAAAAATAAAAATCTTGTTTCCCCAGTGAAACAATCCTATACACATTTACCTGGCAATAAATTCTATTAAGCTCAATGGCGCTTACTTCAGAGTAGACATGCATAAGATGTGTGGAATGTGGTTGGTTCGCTACATTGCATGTGGATTAAAAAGGAAAGAAAAGTCTCTCATTGGACTAGATTTTACTACAACAGCCACAACACCGATTGCAACCCCCAAACGATCACCAGGTACCGAATCCCGCCCCCACACACACCGGTCGCCCCCTCCCATTTGCTTTAAATCGCAATTCCCTCTTCTCTGTTCACATACCGTACTATAATCATCCTCGTTCCTGTGAAAGGCGATGGAGCGAGAGCACATGACTCCCGACGAGGCAAAGCTTTTAAAGAAAGCACTTATTTTGTTGTTGCAGGCTCTTAATTCAAACGATCATTTAGAGCCATTTAGAAAGGGGAACAGAACAGCAAGGGGTGTTAAAGGGGTCCGAAACGTCCACTCTTTGAAAATTAAATATATCGGTTAAATTATACCACTATTTTTATTTATTTTTAAAGCACCAAGGGTACAATTCAGCAGCACGCCCTTTCTCGGTCTTCTCAGGGGGTACGTTGCATTGAACTCGGCGGAGCTGGCTTCCGAGTAAACACGCATAGGATGGGGGTGCTAACCCGCAATCCTATTCCGCGCTTCCTCGGGAGTAAACCAATCCCACCGGGCTCCCGTCCCGCGGGACTTGCTTCTGAGGAAACGAGTTGGCGCGGGCTGCGATTCTGCTGCAATGAGTGGAGAAAGAGAGGAGGGGGTGCCAACTTTTACTACACATTCTTGCACAATTCAAGATGCGCAGTTTTCCTTCGTCCTCGGCTTCCAAGGAGGCACACACGAGATCCCAGATTTGGGGGGAGGGCGGGTTAGGAAAAGAAAAGCAAGCAGGATGGGAGGTGGGGGGGAAGAGCCTGATCAAGAGGTAGCTGCTTCTCTGGGATTTACCTTCAACTTCGCTGGGACTGGCTGCAGTTACTCTCCTTCTCTTTCTTTACTTCCACAATCCAAGATTTCTGGACGGGGGGCGGGGAAAAAAACCCACAACCCTCTGCAATCCCACGCAAGTCAATTCCAAAGAGAAAACGCCGGACGGACAGACAGGGGCTCTACTGCAATGAGCACGCCGCTCTCCTTTCCTCGTGTCGTCGGAAGAAAAGGGTGGGGGGGAGAGATCCCGTCTCACGCCGCCGCTGCGACATCAACAAACGCCCCGGACTCCGCCGGGACTCGCACCGCTGAATACGAGACCGAACCAAAGGGAACTCCCCTGGCGGCCGCGGCCGGGCACTGCAGGCCTCCCTTGCAAATGCCAAAGCCGGCCAGACGCCCAGGGAGTGTGGCTAAAGTTTCCACCCCAACGAAAAGGAAAACAAGGAGGGGATGATTAAGGCCCCTGGGAGGACAAAAGGTCGCCTGGGATAGATAGTTCCTCTCCTTCGTGATTCGCTGACAGCACAATCGTAAGAAGCATGTCTACTCGGGAACAACCACCTCCAGGGAGATAGCTGCTGTTGTTAGTCCTTTGCAGCAGAGAACAACAAAGAAGCCTTAAGAACATAAGGACACTAGATGAGCCATGCTGGATGAGAATGAGAGCAAAGGCCTCGCTAGTCCGGTATTCTGTTCCCACAATGGCCAGTCAGATGCTCACAGGAAGCCCACAAGCAGAGCAACAGTACCAGGACTCCTGTGCATGCTCCCCAGCAACTGGTATTCAGAGGCATACAGCCCCTGATACTGGAAGTAGCATATAGCTATCATGAACCAGTGTGGCATAGTGGTGAGAGTGTTGGACTGGGACTCGGGAGATCTGGGTTCTAGTTCCCGCTCGGCCATGAAGCTCACTGGGTGACTTTGGGCCAGTCACTGACTCTCATCCTAACCTACCTCACAGGGTTGTTGTGAGGATAAAATGGAGAGGAAGAGGATTATGTAAGATGCCTTGGGTTCCTTGCAGGAAAAAAGGCGGGGTATAAATATAATAAATAAATGACTAGTAGCCATTGATAGCCTTATCCTCCATAAAACTGTCTAATCCCCTTTTAAAGACATCCAAGTTGGTGCCCAACACTACATCTTGTGGTAGGAACAAGTCCATATGCACTGTATGAAGAAACAACAACAAATAGTCTTCTGGCACCTTAAAAACGAACACATTTATTCTGGCATAAGCTTTTGTGAACGCTGTTGCCTTCATCAGAGTGAAGGCATTATGGTGCCACAAGGCTCCTGTTTTTGCTGCAACAGATTAGCATGACCACCCCTCTGGAAACTGGATGAAGAACTACTTCCTACCAGATTTATTATTACCCAGGAGTAAGTCCAACTGAGATCTTAGGGACTTACTTCCTAGGAGTTTAGAACTGCAGACTACTCTTCATTAACTACAGGCCTGTGGCTTACGCTGGCTTAACTGCAGACTACTCTTCATTAATTACAACCCTGTGGCTGGCTCAGCTTGTCTGAGTAAGTGTGGAAAGCTAAGCAGGGTCAAGCCTGGTTATTACTTGGATGGGAGACCCCTCTAGTTTCCTGTATTGAGCAGGGGGTTGGACTCGATAGCCTTGTAGGCTCCTTCTAACTCTGTGATCTATGAAACTACAGCCTTTTTACTGCAGTAACAAAAAGGGGGCAAAACCAGAATGACTTATTTTGAAGAGTACCTGAGATCTGAGCTTAAAGAAAATACCACTAAATCCTACATCTGCCAGCAGGTTAGGAAGTAACAGCCTGCCCGCACACACACATCTGTATAAAGGACTTCTCTACATTAATGATACATTTTTATCCCTTCATTCCTCCAAGCGGCTCAGGGCAGCATACAGTTCTCCCCATCCCTTTCATAGTCACAAAAGTTGTTGTTGGGAGATAGTCACTGGTCCAAGGTCTACAATGAGTTGCATGACTCACTGGCCATAATCTCTTAAGCACGACATCACATGGACTTTCACCAATGAGAAAACTCACTTCCCTGCAGAACACTGCCGGTTTATACCACCACAATGGCAGGAAAATATTGATCCAAAACACATATCCTCAGTTTTTTCCATGGAGAATACAAACCAACCAACCAACCCTACTGTCCACCTATGGTTCTCAGGTTCTCATCTGAACTCACAGACTGTACTGTTGTGGACTCGGCATGTTTGAAATGTTGCAATGGCTTCAAGGCCCAAGTCACAGATCCTCGCCGATCTTTATTATTTCTGCAGGCAGACAGCACAGATCCATGACCCACATCCATGCTGCTGGCAATGCAAAAATCATGGATCCAGTGCCTCAGGGTACTGCTATTGTGGGAAAGCCTAGATTTGAGGCATCGATCTTTATTCACTTTCTTTATTTAATTGATTTTCTTTATTTTATTAATCACTATTATTATACCTAAATGCTTTACTGTTCAACAAAAAAATTGCTGCTAATGCATTGCCTAATCATTACTGTCTAATATCTTATGCCAAAGGGCATGTTCAAAGATGGAAAAATGTGCCAACTTCCAGTATTTTCTATTCTGTCCAGTATTTTCTATTCTGTCACTGTTCTCCAGGGTCTCAGGCAGAGGTGTTTCCTATTACCTGTGTGACCTCTTCCTTTTAACTGGAGAGAGATGCCAAGGATTGAACCTGGGATCTTTGGTGCGAAAAGCATGTGCTCGAAAAGCATGTGTTCCACCCCTTAACTTTCAGCCTACAGTGTTCTAAGTAGCCATTATCTTGTATAGTCTGTGGGTGTTTTTGAATTTTCAAAAACACTGTATAATCACCACTCACAGCCGTGCCTGTGGACTGCATCATAAAATAATTACAGATCCAGTACCTCGTGCAAGACAGTGGCAGAAAAACTGCAGTCCCAAGATATGGATTCTCCTGATTTTTACATGCAGACCAAACAAAAAAATCCATGCTGAAATCTTCATGTAGGGCCCAGTGGGGGGGCAATTTGCCCCCCCCCATTTTTGTTTCTGCACTCCTGAACTAGACTGTGCACAAAGCTCCCTTGGACATGTGGGGTGATAATATTTGTATTTGCCAAAGCAGCCAGTTTTTGTGTTAGGGCCCTTTTCTCCTCTTTGTACAAATGTGTGTCCTCCCCACTCCCTGCTATTAATGTTTGCATATGATGAGATTGGGTCAAACTCCAAAGGTGTTCTGTTAGAATTGGGGGGGGGGCTTTTTGTCAGGTGTGGCTTATGCTACTTTGCAAGTAAAAGAAAAACTTGTCCATCATCATCATCATCATCATCATCATCATGCAATCACTCATGATCCAGGATAAAAGGAGGACATTCTAAAGAGGATTGTGTAGACTCTAGAGATGGGTCCGTAAGTGACTGTGGAGGCCAATTCTAGATCCACACAGCTTCCCACAGTGTGTGGGGATGGCAGGGCAGGGAGAATAGGAAAGATGGAGCTGGCATTGAAAAGTAGCTAGTAGGCAAACAAGTTCTAATTTTTTTACAGGTAGTGTGGCAGGAGGAGCACCTAGCAATTTGATAAAATGGGAAATGAAGTTTTGTAGCATACAGAACAAACTCCATTAGGAATGTCAATTTTTACATAAAACCAATGTTGTATAAAATGAAGTGAGATGTAACTTCATCTTCGTAGCAATTGGTAGGACAGAGAATATATGGGTTTTCGTGAATTGTTTGTTACTGTGTTGGACTTCTCAATTATAAGGGGGTTCCTGCAGTCATCAGAGGAGGCACTCCTTGTGGTTCTGCATGGGCCTGAGATCTGGTTAGAGACCACTCAGGGTAGAGCTTTTGGTGCATTCATAGATTTCATAGATCACAGAGTTGGAAGGAGCCTACAAGGCTATCGAGTCCAACCCCCTGCTCAATGCAGGAAACTAGAGGAGGGGTCTCCCATCCAAGTAATAACCAGGCCTGACCCTGCTTAGCTTTCCACGCTCAGACAAGCTGAGCCAGCGTAAGACACCATTCCTTCCCTCTCTCTGGAATTCCTTGCCAACTGATATTCAGCACGCACCAAGGTTGCTCTGTTCCCAGCATCTGCTAAAACCTTATAAAGTAATATAAGACTTTATATATAAAGTCCAGTCATGGTTTTATTTATATAATTGCACTGAGAACTGGCCCTGCCCATGGGCCATTAACAGCCTGCCAGCATGAAGAAACAGATGGGGAAATCTTCACCAAGTTAATTTCTCCATGCCAGGAGACTGTTAAAGGAACAGAGTTCCAGGTCTCCCCTTTGAGACATAGGATTAGATCCATCAAAAATCAATAAACAGCAGGCACTGTTAAGGTTGAGCACAGATTATTAGGCAAATAATGCCCAGGATAGCTGCTCAACAGTTTGCATCAAGGGTAAAAGGTTGAAATAATTACTGATGACAATTAAGTGCAAGTGGGAGAGTAAAACATGGTCCACTGAGGAAGGTTTTCAGTCTGAAGAGTTTCATTCATATATGGTGCTAGCTAGAACACCATGTACCAAAGATTTAAACTCTTACTCTGCTGCTCTGTATGGCCAGGGCCAGGTGTGAAGAGCCCCAAGTGAAATGTCCTCTGGTGAGCCTCCTGTGTCATCACTGTCCTGCTGGGGGGGGGGGGCTTATTGGCAGCAAGGGGGCAGTAAACCCACAATGACCGGGTTCAGGCAACACGCCGTGCCTCGCCGTGGGTTATTTATGCATATGCAACCCACGCTTGGGGCTAATCATGTCGTGCGAACCCAGCGAGTGTGGTTTATGTGAGGGTTAAACATTCCTCGCATGACCCTAAAACCAACCATGGGCTATGCGAGGGTTATTTAACCGTCACGTAACTCACGCTTGCCAGGTTCGCACGACATGACAACCCCCAAGTGGGGTAGCATATTCAAAATGGCGGCCGCACGTGCCCCACGCACACCGCAGCCCCATGTGCAAACAGCCCCATTGTCTCAGGGGAGCATAATCCCAGGGCACTGTGAGCAGTTTAAAATGTCAGTTTCCCTTCCATCTGCTGCTGCCTCTCCGTAAAGTCCAAGCCCCAGACAGGGCCCAAGCATTGCGTGGGTGGAGGGATAAACTTTACTAGGGCTCAGAGATCATGGGAGGGGGACACACAGCCCCACTACTATGAGGAGGGGAAAAGGCTAAATTGAAGATCATGCTTGAAAATGTTTATAGAGACTTATTTCCCTGTATTCATGTACCCGTACTGGCCAGATCATGAGGGATTTTCTGGAGCCAGTCCGAAGCGGCGTTGGAGCAGGGCAAGCCACCTTCTGCATAATGAATTGCTGACCCCAGCTGTTCACTAGAACAGAGAGAGTATGTGCCTGTGCAGTTAAACTAGAGGCCAAAACAGACATTACTTTAAACCTGTATCTAGTAGCTATGTTTTCTTCCCTTTTCCATTTTTACTCTAGAGTAGGCACAGGGGTTCCGATCTTAAAAGCCCGCTCCACCCTCATGCTAGGGTCCAGATCAGGGGCCCTGCACCTATTCTAGAGTAAAAATGGAAAAACAAAAAAACTGTCAAACGTGCCCCACGCACACCGCAGCCCCATGTGCAAACAGCCCCATTGTCTCAGGGGAGCATAATCCCAGGGCACTGTGAGCAGTTTAAAATGTCAGTTTCCCTTCCATCTGCTGCTGCCTCTCAGTAAAGTCCAAGCCCCAGACAGGGCCCAAGCATTGCGTGGGTGGAGGGATAAACTTTACTAGGGCTCAGAGATCATGGGAGAAGGACCGCCGCCGGTCCTTTACTGCAAAGCACTAGTTTCCGGGACTAATTTTGACAGCCCGGAGCGCTCTGCTTGCATTCCCGGATTTAGATCAGCATTAAACACTGGAATCTAGCACTTAGGGAAACCACTGGTAGGCAAAACTGAAAGGAGCTTTATCTAATAGTAAACAGCACAAATTGAAAGGGAAGATAAGGGGGAGTGAAACTGACAAGAAAGGAAGCGGTCTATTACACACAGTCAGGCTAATAAAACAACAAAGACTATACGCCTAGTCTAGTTAACATCAGAGATTCTACCCTAGTCTAACACTAGCTACTGAACGAACTTACAGCGATGTACCCAGGCGCTCTGCTTGGGGGTTGAGTGACCGGACTGGCCTGAGCCGGGGTCCTGTTCCGTGCTCTGCAGCATCTTGCTCCCAACAACTTCAACAGAGTCTGGGCTGCTGTTTTACACTCTCGTTTTGCCCCCTCCCTCTCACCCGGACCCCTCCCTTTGTTAGCAGGACCCCGTCCGACCCAGCAGGGGGGGTTGAGGTTCCTAGGCACTTTGCTCCTGGCTCCTCAGGGTGCTTGTAGGGTGATGGAGGGTATTTGGCAGCGTGGGAAGACCATTGAGGCCAATGCAAATGGCGAAGAAGACTATCTAGATGTAATGCATGCCAGGGACTGAGTTCCTCTGCCTTGGGCAGGGATTATGCAGGTGACTGGGGTGGGTGGGTAAGTGTGTGTTCTATCAGGCTTTCTCTCCACACAAACAAACAAACATATAGCTGCTAAACACAGATTTAAAGTAATATCTGATTTTAACCCAGGACTTGTAGTTTGAGAGGCAGAAGCCCTATGCAAGCATTCAGCCTGCTGATGTGATGGGGGGGGGGAGTGGGTGCAGATGCAAGCCCAGTATCCCCATCCCCTCAGGAATTCTTCAGGACAGATACTGTGTTTTTAAAGAAAAATAGCTCTCTGTGTGTGTGTGTGTGTGTGTGTGTGTGTTTTGGGGCATGGTAGAAACCTCCCAGTGTGGGTCATGGTAGAAAATACTATTTCAGAATTAAATAGAAAACAAACTTTTCTCTCATGACTGATGAGATCTATATGTATACCATGGGATCATAGTTATATGCGTGGAAGGTGGGGCGTGCTGTGTTACAAGTTTGTATTAAAGCAAAAGAATGATGCTTGGGCCCTGGCCCCAGACCGTGTGAGAGAGGGCACACCCAAAGTAGATGCCAGCAGTGGTGGGCCCTACCAGGATGCTGCTACTACCCAAGATTTGCTGGTGCCAACACCAGGCCTGGTATGAATTGTAAGGTTAATTGGCAAGAAAGGCCTCTAACAGAAGTCGGGTGACTCCAGGCGTATAAGTACTAGTAAGGGAACAATCCTATGGCCCCTAGACATAGGACACTGGGGATCCCCTGCTCCGAGGTTGGAGACAGTGCTCTGACCTCGGAGATCTGACCCCCCCTTCCCCGCATAGCTGGTGTGGAAAGAACCACACCGTCTGCCCTCTGAGTTCGGAAAATCAACCTCGGAGAGGGGGGGAAGGGGGTGTTTCGGTAGGTGGGGAGGGAAGAGACCGGAGAGGTCAGGATATGAGCTATCCTGAGACCTCTCCAGTCTCCTTCCCTCCCACTCCGAAGCACCATTGTTAAAATGGAAAAAAAGCCCATCTAGCAAAAAATGTAGGGTGGGAGGATGGGGAGGCAAAGATCACCTCCACCACTCCTCCCACCCTGCACTGGGTGATCAGAAGCCTACAGGTTCAGAGGTTTCTGATAATTGAGGACGCAATTGATAGGATTGTGCCCTAAGCCACTGAGCTCAGCTTTTCAAGATGCCCAGACCTAAGATCAAGTTTTGATTATGGCAGCAAGTGCTGGTCTGTAACAGAAGCCTGCGGCGGTATAGCAATTGGGACAAAACACACACGCACGCACCTTTTCTTTCTAAAATCTAGAGTAAGTGCAGGGCCCCCAAGCTAGATCTGGACCCTAGCTTGGAGGGTAGGAGGCCTTCAACTCCTGATCTGGATCACCTGCAACTTGTACTGCCAAATAGTAACCCATCAAAGCAAATGGATCATTATTTGACAATATATATTGCAGTCTTGGGGGGTGCGTGTGTGCTGGTCTGGATCAGGACTGCAGCAGGGGTAAAGGGTTAAAACCACCTGCCCTCCATGCTAAGGTCCTGATCCAGATCAGAGGCCCTGCACTTACTCTAGAGTAAAAAAGGACAAAAAGACATCGCTGCTAGCTTTAGGACTGGGGCCCAGTGGTAGAGCACTGCTTTCCATGAAGAAGACCCCAAGTTTGATCCCTGGCATGTCCAGGTAGGGCTGGAAACATTCCTGCCTGAAACCCTGAAGAGCCACTGCTGCCAGTCAGTGTGGACAATACCAGGGATGTTGAAGAGTCCTTGGTCTCGAGTCACGAGTCGAGTCACGAGTCTTTGGACCCGAGTCTCGAGTCCGAGTCCTTGGTCCAAAATGGTGATTCACGAGTCACGAGTCCTGAGTCACTCCCAAAACTGACTCCACGAGTCCCTATTAAAATCAATGGGGTTTCCCCCCAACAAAATAAGGCTACTTCAGATGTTTGGTTTAAATAAATTCTAGGCACAAGTGTGCCTTTTTATTTCAAAACTCTGCAACTGATTTTGGCAAGAACAGACCAGGCAGACAAACCCAGAATAACCAGGCAGGCAGAGGAGGCAGGGAACCCCAAAGCAGGCAGGCAGAGGCCTTTGTCTTGGACAATTCAACTGTTGAACTGGTCAAGAAGAGACCAGGCAGGCAGAGAAGGCTGGGAACCCCAAACAGGCAGGCAGAGGCAGCCAAACCCAAAATGTCTGACCCTAACCCAAACCCCCCACAACAACACATCAATCAAAATAAATCTCAACACATCGTTGGGGCTGCGCTCCTGGTAGCTGTCCATAGTGGCCGAGCAGCAGCGCGCCTCGCTTCCATGCGCTCTTCACTGGTGATCGCGCTCCTTCTGGCACAGCCAGAAGACTCGTCAACAGCCCAGGGATGTCTCGAGTCCCGAGTCGAGTCTCGAGTCCCATTAAAAATATTGGGACTCGAGTCCGAGTCGAGTCAGAGGGGGGACTCAGTCCGACTCACGAGTCGAGTCCTCGAGTCCGAGTCCCCATCCCTGGACAATACTGATTGAGATGGCATGGAAAGCTAAGCAGGGTCAGGCCTGGTTATTACTTGGGTGGGAGACCTCTCCTCTAGTTTCCTGCATTGAGCAGTGGGTTGGACTTGATGGCCTTGTAGGCCCCTTCCAACTCTATGATCCTATGGACCCATAGCATGACTCAGTGTAAGGCAGCTTCCTGAGTCTTTAAAGTCTTCGAGTCCAAGGATGGGTCCCCCATCAGCACTAGCCATTGGCCCTACTGGCTGGGGCTGATAGGAACTGGAGTCCAACAGCATCTGGATGGCTGCAGCTTCCACAGCTGCATTACCGGAGCAGGAGCAGAGGAAGAATACAATATCAACAAAAAGTTAGCAACTCTTGCTGACTCAAGAGTTAAAGCATGATTAGCCTCTAGTTAAAGCATCCTATCTGAAGCAATGGTGAGTGACAGGAAAGTTCTGTCTGATCTGTGATGGCCATTTTGCATATGCAAACAATCAAGCGATAAAACAGGCACATGGGAATTCAGATGTGGCCCTGATGACGTTCACGTTCAGATTCTCCCATCTGCATGCTTATAGATTTGGCCAATGATGTATAATCTTTCACTTTTCTTCCTAACCTCCATTTTTCAGATTAGGGTTACAGGAAGCAAAAGGGTGCAAACCTGCCATTGGACATGAGGCCATGGTTCCAACGTGTAGATAAAAGAAATCATGCTTTAAAAAACAAACAAACAAAAAAAAAAACTTTGTCTTACTATTCAAATAGCTCCTCCAGCTCCTACACTTCCAGCAGCTGGGGTTGGCCTGAAATGCAGCCAACATCATTCAAGATGACTGGAGTTGTTTATGCTCAAAGATGTGCTGAAGCAAACATCAAAGTGAGCGGCCTGAATTAATGGAGCTACTCTATCTAAATTAAAAGCAGAAATGGGCGTGTATCAAAAGTGCTTTTCAGCCAGTATTTAATTACAAGCAGTTATCATGGATTTGTACCCAAAATGCCTAATGGAAAAAACCCCATAAAGACTTTCCATGAATGAGAAAATAATAATAACTATCCATGGAAATCTGCATACATTTTAATGATTGGATACATGAACAGTGGACATATTTCTTTCTCCAGGGAGAGATAGTATGATGAGAGTAAAACCAAGAAAACGAGTAAGGTGGATATTTTAATATTGGCATTATTCAGATCACGTTCATAAATGCAAAACAAACATTAAGATGGTTCCTAGGGCAACGCTTTAAGACTCAACAGTACAGTTCAAGGTTTGGTTATTCTACTCTGCCGAAAGTTGGTCTCCTCACCTCTGTCTAGCAGTCTGCTGCCAGAAAAGTGTTCACTTCTCTTATTGCTCTCATGTGACAACACCCCCTCCTTAAATTCCTACAACACTGCTTCTTGTCCATGACTTTCACTCATCCACTCCACTACCATCTGCCATCCAAAGGTCTACCTGCTTCCTCAGGAGGCTCTACCTTTTCTCCAGGGCTGGTACAAGCTCTCTTGCCACCTAAGGCAAGATACAACTTGTGCCGCCGAGCCACCCTCCCTCTCGCTGCCATGCACCCCCATCCCCACCCCCTTACCTTTGCCGCTGCATTGTGCAGCTGGAGGAAGCGCCACCCCAGTCTTGCGAGACCCGGCCAAACTCCTGTGGGATATCGCAAGACTTGGCGGAGCTCCTGCGGGATCTCATGAGACCACTTCTTCTGGCTGCGTGGCTCTCGCTGAGAGCAACAGACAGCCAACAGGTGCTCCGGACAGCTACGCCGGCTGCACTCTTACTGCGGCAAGTGCCATGCTGGGAGAGCAGTTGGTGGGATTCTCTGGGGCACCCGCTGGAGGAGGAGGAGGTGGCAGTGGGCCCTCTTGGCTGGGGCAGGGGTGGGGGAGCAGTGCAATTTGCTGCCCCTCCAGCTCTGTCATCTGATGCGGCTGCATGAGCTGGCGTAATGGTGGGGCCGGCCCTGCCTTTCTCCCTTGTTGCCTGTATGCTTGGAACTGCCTCTCTGAACATTTACGTGATTCTACCTCATTTATTTAATTATTTATTTATTATATTTTTGAATCGCCCATCTGGCCAGTCATCCAGCCACTCTGAGTGATGTACAGTCCAATAAAAAACAGAGTGTAAAACACAATTAAAAACAGTACAAAACTTAAAAATCCTAACCCACCCCATATTCCAGCCTGAAAAGCCCTGTTTTTAATGCATGGCAGAAGCTAATCAAGGAAGGGGCATGGCGGAGGTCACTGGGGAGAGAGTTCCATAAATTGGGGGCTGCCACAGAAAAGGCCCTCCTCCTAGTCCCCACCAGCCTGGTTTCTCTGGCTGATGGGACAGGGAGAAGGCTGTCTGTGTTGAGTGGCCTACTTGATGTTGCTGGAGGCGCTCCTTGAGATAAACTGGACCGGAGCCGTACAGGTTTTTAAAGGTCAACGCCAACACCTTGAATTCGGCTCAGCAAACAACTGGTAGCCAGTGCAACTGTTTGAGCACTGGAGTGATGTGATCACGCCGGTGGCAGCCTTTAACCCGGCGAGCTGCTGCATTCTGTACCAGCTGTAACTTCCGAACCGTCTTCCAGGGTAACCCCTTCAAATCCCTCCTCAAACCCCCTCTTTTCTGTGAAGCATTTAGTATCATCCCCCTCTGCAACTAGGTTTGCAGAATTAACTGAATTAATTTCAGTGTCTTCCCCTGCCTGCCCTTCCTCCGTTTCCCCTGTGTTGAGTATAGACTGTATGCACCTCGAGGCAGGGACCTGTCCTCTTGGCAGGGCAGGGCTGGGCAAGCTGTGGCCCTAGGGCTGGGCAAGCTGTGGCCCTAGGACTGCGTACAGCCCTCAGGACAATATCATGCAGCCCTCCCTCGGTCTAATTTCAAAAGCTGTTTACATAAAATCACTTCAGACCTCTGGCAAGAACAATTTGTCCCTTCCCTGGCAACCTGCTGGGTGGGAAGGAAGAGGGAGAGAGGGAGAAAGGGGATGGTAGAAAGGGAGAGAAAGGTGGCCGCAGAAATGGGGCTGGTGCAGCCTCTTTTGCCTCTGGCCCTGAACACCACTGGCTTTGGCCCCACCCACTGCCAACGTGCAGCCCTGGACAGGTTGCCTTCAGGGGCCTGGCTGTGGCCTCTACAGCAAAAAGGTTGCTCATCCCTGGTGTAAAGCATAATTCACATTAATAGTTCCCTATTAATAATACTAATAAAGTAAATTAGGCCTTTACATCTGAGCTACATAGCACAGTTTATTTTACTTTGTAAGGTAAGAGTGGTTTGGTTTAATCTAGCAGATCAGGTACCTTCATGATGACTATTACCCAAAGCATGAGCTTAGAAGGATCTGAGCTCCTTTGTAAAGTGCTACAGATCTTGCAAAGGAGCAGAATGCTGTGCTTTGAGTTTTGTGAACTCAGCTCAAGAAATGAAAACGTTGCTGGGGAAAAAAAGTCAATGAACGTTACCAGTAAAGAGACAATACCCAGGAGATAGCAAAATCAGTCCTAAATCAGGCCTGTCATACTCATCTCTACCAGCTTCCTCTCCACACCACTGGATTTCTGTCCTCCTACACTAGAACCTCTCATCCAAGTTACCTGAGGAACTGCCTCTCCCCATCTGAGACTTTCCATGTATTAGGGTAATTATGATAAACCCCTATATTCTAAACCCCTGTATAGCTCAACAGTATCATCTAGGTGTCTGCTGGGACATCTGAATAGGCTTATCTTGTCTCTTTCTTCCCCAATATGCATCCAAAACTAAAGCTCTTTTGCACAATGGTTTGCCCAATAGAATTGGCAAGCTCTTTTATAATTCCAATGTAGGGTCATTACAGAGGTGGGTTCAACCACTAAGTAATTTTCAGATTTGCTGGTTAGACCATTGACATAAGAAATGGAAGGTATCACACTATTGGATAAAACAAAAATCAATCTCCACTAAGGGGAAGCTTTTACTCAGTTCAGATTCCCATAAAAGTAAGAGTTTGCTCACTCCCTGTGGTCTTCCCAGTAACATCTAAATGGAGGCCAAGAGGCGCTCTTTCAGACTATCCTCCCTGCAATGAGCTCTGCATATGCTTTGAAACCCATGACTCTACCCAAATAGATAACTAGCAGAGGGAGTGATCCTATGGCCCTTAGACATTGTCGGGGGGGGGGGAGGGGGATAGAATGTTTTGGATTCCCAACTCCGAGGTCAGGGACTGCGCTCCGACCTTGGAGCTGGGAATTGAAGCTCCAACCCCCCTCCCGTGCCCCCTCACAGCCACGGTGGAAAGAACTGCACTGGCTGCTCTCCGAGGTTGGGCAAGCAATCTCAGAGAGGAGGAAAGGGGAGTGGAGAGGGGTAGGGAGGAGACTGGGAGGCCAGAATACAAGATATGCTGACGGCTCTCCAGCCTCCTTCCCTCCCCCTTTGAGACGCTCCAGCTAGATGGGCAAAAAAGCTTGTCTAGCAAAAATGCAGAGCTTGAGGAGGGGTGTGTGTGTATGAAGATCACCTCCGCCGCTTCTCCCACTCTGCATTGGATCCCCGGATCCCCGGAAGCCTCCAATTTTGAGGGCTTACAGGCACCCCAGTAGGATGACTCCCTGAGTTAGATTGTAATTTAGGTAAGTTAGATTGACTTTAGTGTGTGTGCGCGTGTGTGTGTGTGCATGCGCACACGCATGCGCACACATGCACGATTGTTACCATCCCTTGTCCCCCAATAAACTTCTATGTTATATTTGGACATATGGCTGCATTGTTTTATAAGCAAATTTCTCTCTAATCCCTTCTCCACATGAAGGTCTGCACTTCAGTTAGGGTGGATGCTGTGGAGTAATATTTTAAGGGTAGTTTGGTGAGTTTTAGAATTGCAACCTAAAATGTAACACACCATTTTTACTGGAATCTCACTACAGCGGGGCAAGGGTGGGGCGGGGCGGGGCATAAAAGAGAGGCTCAGACAGACACAGTCATCCAACAAGTCAGAAAGCAAAGTCTCAGCAACAGGTTGCTAACCTGAAGCTTAAAGTGGCACATCTCCCCAAACATACTTAAGAGCCGACTCTTCATATGGTATATGGGCTGCGGCCTGTACATGCTATAGACTGTTACCAACCTAGGCTGTGCATACTCTAAATTCAGAGCTCAAAAGAGCCTGCGTTATGCAGAATAGCCTGCTTAGCTCTCTCTTTCCCCAGAGTTTCAATGCTTTCTCCCAGAGATCTGTGGAAAACCTAGAGAACTGGCAAACCTGCATTCAGCTAAAAACCGCACACATCTTCCTGCCTTGCACAACCTCTCTGGGAAAAACAGTGTGCCTGCAAGGTGAGATTTGGGCCAAGTGTATTTTTAAAACAATACACGCCACACTGTTTTTAAAGAATGTTTTCATTTTTCTCTATGTGGGAGCCTGAAAAATGCAAAGTCGCCTGTAATCCATAGTTCCTGCCCACAAAGTTATGAGATGGCCTCAGTTTGTTTGCATTACAATATATTTTCTAATGAAAACCAACTTCCCATTAAGAAAGCGAACACAACACACACACACATGTATATGAATGAATGATACTGATGGGGAAATCCTTTAAATCGGAATAGGAAGGAAACCACTAGGGCTCTATAAACATTTCATACGGTTCTAAGACAATTGCATGTAAAGCCAATAAACATTCAGAAGAGGATAATAAGCGGAATAAAAGTTATTTAAGTCATCCTGTAAAATTAGAAAGCAGGAATATTGTCCTTTCATTTACTGTAAAGGAAGTCTGAAGAACAACATACAAGTCTGTGGCTCACGCTGGCTCAGCTTGTCTGAGTGTGGAAAGCTAAGCAGGGTCAGGCCTGGTTATTACGTACTTGGATGGGAGACCCCTCCTCTAGTTTCCTGCACTGAGCAGGGGGTTGGACTCGATGGCCTTGTAGGCCCCTTCCAACTCTTATGATCTATGAAATTATTGAAAAATGAGTGTGTCATCAACCAGGGCAGTCCCAAGACATTTTGGTGCATGCAACAAATGCACCCTCGCTGCCAGTTAAAGTGCATCACACCTAAGACCTGCCTAGTTATTTTGACACCTAAAGCAGAAAGTCTTACAAACACCTCTCCCTTGGGAGAATAATATGCTCTTTCAGAAAATTAGTTGCCTGAGGCAACCCTGCCCACTCTGCCTAATTGCAGGGCTTGCCCTGGCCTTGGGCTGATTTCAATCTTGCACTGTTTTTACAAATTTAAAAAGCAAGAACATATGGTCAGGATCCCTTAACTGCTCAGGCATAACTCATCTTTGTTAAATACTCCAGAGTATGGATGCTTGCTTAAGAACCCAAGAACCTCACTGGATAAGATCAAGGTCTGACCTATATCAGCATTCTTTGCAAGATTCCAAACAGGCACTGAGCTGTCCACTAGAAATTGGTCAGTGTTCCACTGGCAGACCACAATGCACCTTCTGCCCACTGTTGCTCCAGAATAGCTCATTCATATCAGGGATATCGAGTGATCACAAGACCTCTTCTCCCTAGGACCCAACTGATAGATATTATCTTCTTCAAACATACTAAGCATGGGTGCCATACATGTGCAAAAGGTTCAAAATGGCTGTGCCCATGTTAAATACAAGAGCCCAAATCTGGATACAGGTATTTGTTTTTGGGAACTATCGTAGCTTGATTGCATTAACTCTCCCTTAATGTTGAGGATCTTTCAGAGCCCGACTTTGACACAGTTACCTGTGATAAAGCCCTCTCCCTACAGACTTTTGCTACAGTGGCTTGTCAGAATCACTTACCTCCCACATCCCAAAAAACAGGGCTTTCATTTAGATGGGCAAATCAAGAGATTCTCCTTGAACATAGCCTTAGCTATATATCCATTATGGCTCATGAATTACAGCCAAACGATTTGGGGGTTGTTTTTTCTGTTGACTCCTTTATACAATTTATTTAGCACAAAAAAACAGTTGAACTCTACAAGCCATTTCATGGTTATTTCAGTGAGTGACAAGCTTTCATTGAATTGCAGAAAAAAATAATTTCTATTTGTGGAAAACACAATTTCACCCCATATGAGCCTAACAGAAAAGAGTGAGCATTGGACAACACAGATTGGCATTCAAAACTCAGCTGTGACAAATCCCAGCTTCTGCTATTCCACAGAGACCAAAGAACGATAGCTTTTGTCCCAAATGTTTTGCTATGTTCTGAACAAAACTGTTTTTTCATTTCTACAGAATAACTTCATTTTCAGACAGCCTTCAAAGATATTCGGGCAATCATGGCCCCCTTTATGCTATATGGAGTTGTGCGGTTGCTGCCATTCCATAGTTACCTCAAAGTGGCTCATAAGATCTGTAACTTTCTCTCAAGTGGTTATGACATTTTGTGTAGTGATATACTGCACTAGTGACACACCTGCTAATGGAGTGCACCCTACCAAGCAAGTGGAAGCTAGAGACATTACTGGGAGCAGAATGGAGCATCCTTGAAATTGTGACAACTGCACTGTTCTGGACTATATACACAGGATCCATTTCTTCTGCTCAAACACTAACTGTACATGAGGGATTCCATGAAAGCTACAAACTTAACAATCCCTTGCCCTGTAGTTCCCTCAATAAGTCAAAATGAGCAGTAATATCATTAATTTCTAACTGCAAGCATATCCAGATGTAGCTGCTGCAACAATGTTCCTCTCATCTCCTTACACATTTTCTCCAAGTTCCACTTTTTTTTTTAAAAAAAATGTTTTTTCTTATTTTTGTCGTTACTTGGATATAGAAAACAATATTGAAATCAAAAGAACCTGCAAAACAGAACTGTTTATAACTCAGAAATCAATGTACATACAACAGGAGCCATTTAAGTGTTTTAATATGTCATGCAGCAATAATTTCGAGTACCAGCCAACAGTTATCAAACCATCAAATATAAAGTTTTTTATTGGCTTCTGTGATAAATCAGAACCAGGTCTCTATTAAATGGTCTAACCTTGCCATCCCATGGGAGATGGGTACTTGCTATGAGTTTTGTCCATTAATGCAACTCTCCAGAATTGCTGGGAACATTAAGATATAGCTAGTAACGCTGGGTTTTTCTGTGTTTTGGCTATTAATGTTCACATAATGCTAACTAACATCTCCATTGCTCGGCAGAATCTAGTTTCTCCAGAGGGCAGGACTAGAACCAATGGATGGAAATTGCGGAGAAGCAGATTTTGGCTAAACATCCAGAGAAACTTCCTGATAGTAAGAATTGTTTAGCAGTGGAACAGGCTGCCTTGGGAGGTGGTGGGTTCTCCTTTGCTGGAGGTGTTTAAGCAAAGCCTAGACAGCCATCTGTCAGAGATACTAAGGTTGCATCCTACATTGCAGAGCCTGTGTTGCGCAGGGGTTGAACTAGAACAGCCTTCCCCAACCTGGTGCCTTCCGGTTTTTTTCGATGACAACTTCCAGAATTCCTGATCATTGGCCATACTGGCTGATGCTGATGGAAGTTGAAGTCTTCAACCTAGAGGAAGGTACCAGGTTGAGGAAGGCTGGGCTAGATGATCTCTGTGATCCCTTCCAACTCTGATGATTCTAATGCTGAAAAATTACATGGAGTAATGGAGTATTAATGGTGTGTGGTTCAAAAACAAGGCTAACCAAAGAGGTACTCAGATAGTTACGGTAGTATTTGGATATCCATTGTTATTCTATGGATATGCATTGCAACTATGAATTATCACTTGAAAAAAAATGCAAAAAGCATATGTATAACTTGGCCTTCATAAGAGTGGGTTGTGGTGGTTGTGGTGTGTGTATGTGTATGATCCCACAGAACAAAGAAGTCTTAAAATATTTTTATTTATTTATTAGATTTCTATACTGCCCAATAGTCAAAGCTCTCTGGGTGATTCACAACAATTAAAAACCATAAAGTACAACACAGTAAAATACAATATATAAATTTAAAACTACAGTATAAAATAAAAACCAAAATAAAAACTAGCAGCAGTGCAGAGATTTAAAATACAGTAACAGATTTTTAAAAACAAAAACTGAAAGACTAAAATGCCTGGGAAAATAAAAAGGTGGTGCCGAAAGGAGCATAATGTAGGCGCCAGGCAAACCTCTCTGAGGAGCTCAACCCATAACTGAGGTGCCACAACAGAAAAGGCCCTCTTCCTAGTAGCCACCCACCTCACTTCCTTTGGTGGGGGCTCCCAGAGTAGGATCGTTTTTTGCTTAGTTTATTTAAGAGCAGAGGAGTTCAAAAATCACACACAGGTATTCGGAATAAGATTACAATAGGATGGGAGTTCTTACATATCCATGCAGGACTGCAGGTTACCTAGTATCAAAGGCAGGTTGTGATGTTAGTTCAGATAATCTTGGTCATGAATATGCATTTCGGAATAAAACTTAAAAGCAGCAAAAAGCACCATCCAAATGTTAGACAATTCTCCATATACAATTCCATTCTGTTGCTACAAATAGATTTATTCCACCTATAGGTAGAACCATAAGAAAACCCTTATTTCATTTGATTAGGTTCATACCAGTTTTGGTTTTCTAGCAGCAACAAAAACATTCTGTGGATTTATTTTCCTGAATATATTCTAAAGGCAATATACACTAAAGGCAGCCTTCCCCAACCTGGCACCCTCCAGATGTTTTGCACTACAGCTCCCATTAACCCCAACATCCATGGCTAATGGTCAATGATAGGAGTTGTAGTCTAAAACATCTGGACAGCACCAGGTTGGTGAAGGCTGCACTAAGGTCATCTTTGGAAGCCCTCCTCCCGGTGAACCTGCTTTCTGAAGTGAAGGGAGGGGTCTACCTTAGTCATGGAACACTCTTCCCAGGCAATTTGCCTGGCATCCACTCTTATGTCTTTTCAACTCCACATAAAACCCTTTTTGTTTTCCCAGGCCTTTAAAATTCTGGTTATATTGTTTTTATGCTATAACTGTGATTCTGTGATGTCACTGTTCCATTTTTATTTGCTGTTCTTGACTGATTTTATTGTACGTATTTGATTCGTTAGCCATCCCGGAAACAGAAGCAAAATATGGCCTAACAAAGCAGGCCTTTGTCAAAGGCTAATTTTTTTGCTAAAAGCTTGAATAACTTGAAGTTATGAATAGCTTTTAATGACTGCCCTCCTGCAACCCATGAAGAGAAGAGATGCAACATCTAAACGAGATAGGCTGTAAACATGTTTTTTCTATACATTTCTAGTGCTCAGACTCCACTCCACTTGCCCCCCTTGGGTAGCACCACCCTTTATCAGATAGGAATAAGAGGAGGAGTAGGGACTTTTACATAGAGGAGGTCTTTTCTCGTTATGGCAACATTGCAGATGAATTGCACAGTACTAGCACTAGCCACCTGCAGCAGATATCCCAGTCCCAGCAGTCTGGAAGAAAACAAAATTAGCAAACAGCATTGATATGATGGGAAATAAAGAATAGGATGGGTGAATTCAAAATGGCACAGGGGAAGGACTGGTGATGCTTTCCACTACATGTTACAGCACCTTTCACAGGGGCCTATTACACTAATGCAGCCAGTGGAGGAAGTTCAGTGGTGTTGCTTGTAGGGACTGGTACTGGCTTATGGTAAATGAAAAATATTAAAAGATTTCATTACAATGTTGTTCTCAAGAGCATAATTTTACCCTAAGCAATAAGATGTGCAACACGTGATATGGAGGTATTTATATTTTATTATATTGTGCATGCATGACAAAAGTGCATTAAAACTTGGAGCAAGTTTTTAATATTTAGACATTCCATAGTGGAAAAAAATGACACTATGATGTGTTTCAGGCAACAATAGAGTTTTCATCTCAGTAATGCCAATGGCATTTGTCAAAATGCATCAAGCTACAATTAGGCATATAATTCAGTAATGTACTTTGTGTGCAGCAATGTCTCCTGAACTTAGTCATGAGAATGTAAAGCCATGCAAACCACTTTTAACAAGCAAAATTAAAAATAGTTTGCCATCCTTGACATCCTATTCTACAATTTTAAGAAAATGGCAAATAAATGGAGTTTATCTCATAATTAGATTATGTCAGCAATACTTCTACTTATTTTTCAAGTTCCTTGCCATCCAAAGACCTGGAAGCATGAAAGATAGACAGAGACCCAGAATACAGAGATTAGATATTATGTTTCTTTCAAACCCCACCCCAAACATCAGACAAATTCAACTTTAGGGTACAACTGAATGTGTAAACAAAGAAAGAACAGTGATTTAAATACTAAAATCAGCTAATTTACAAGTACAATAGGTGTCCAGCTGTATAAGCTGCTTTTAAATACTATCACATCTTAAAATAATGTTCAGAAAAGCATGTAATTATTATTTTAGTTATGTAACAGTATTACCCCAATATTTATCACTTCAGTCACCTAAAAAATAATCAATACCTTATATTTAATGTTCTGCACCATAAACACAGAATCCCACATAGGACTATTAGTCTCAAAAGTAGAGTTATTTGTGACTTGTTGACTCCTGCTATACATGAGACCACCATTGCTATGCTCAAACCATTCACTTTGGGATGTGCTTATAATTTCAAATTATTTCTTGCTCACCCATGGCACTACTCCACACTGTGCTAAGAGGGAGGAAGCTCCACGTACCTGCTTTTATAGTCCCCTTCCCTGTTCTCTTCCCACAGGGTTAAGTTTACTCTGAGAGTTTCTCCACATTTCAATAACATTTCGTATTCTGACATGGTAACTTCACCTCTAAATAAATTAGAGTTACTGGCCATAATCCAGAGATCTATGGGATTCTGATGTATGCAGTGAGCTTTATACAAGTAGAAAGGACCCTGCTAATAGGGGAAGTTTGGCACTGACAATTTCCCAAGATGTAAAAGTTAAAGGAGAGCTCGATGTGTTTCTCTGAGCCAACACACATGGATCACAATAGTTAACAGGTTTCCAAGAAAATAAAGATTCACATTATAGAATGCTAAGAATAGCATTAAGAAGAAAAACCATGACCAGACAGGCTTAGAGATGTCTTTTTAACAGTGCATTTCCCAAGACATGGAGGAAGACAAAAATATTGCACTTAAACAAACATATCTGCATTTGGCAAAAAGAACACAACTAAATATATTAAAAAGACAATAGCATACACTGAAACATCAAGCACAAGATGACACACAACATGATGGCAGAGCTTCGCACACCATAACCAATGTAAGTATGCTATATTATACAAATATGAAAGGCAGTGGAGAAACAGGCAAATTATATATATTCTTACCACTTCCAAAATTGGGTAAATAAGAAGCAAATAAGTTGGAGTTGAAGAGGAAGACGGACATCTCAGAAACCAGAATTTTGCCACTACAGCCTTTCCTTTAATTGTGTTACCCACCAACTTTGGCTAAAACCAGTTTCCCGCTCCCCCCCAACAAAAACATATAGGAGGTCTAAGGGATTTGGCTTTTACTCAGCAGCTCAGAGAAAGCTTGGCAATTGCTCTCTTCAGCATAAAAACCAGTTTTCATAGGTTTGCTTTGAAGATTTACAACTGTATTAGTCATTGTATTTAGTTACTGTATTAAACAGTGCAACATGCATGATGGTCCAACTTAATTAGCAACAGAATAGCCTTGCTTGGCACGTGGGCAGGAAGAAATGTGATTCATGATGACCCAGCCTAAAAACAACATTCTGCAGGATCAGGTTCAACTCTACCTGCTTTAAGAACTCAGTTGCCTATTTCATATATGTTTAGATGCTTAGATTTAGGTTTCTGGTGACTTTTGAAGGCTATGTGAAGAGGAAAAAAAATACAGATGACACTGTTCATACTACCAAGCACACTGGAAACCACATTTGACATTTGTTTTGCAGTCAACAATCGCCAAATAGGAAAGGGACAAATGTACCATATCGCCCAACACCACACACAAGAAGAAAAAGTGATAAATCCAGTGTGCTCTTAAAAACCCATTAAAATCATCCTCTTTACTTTGTGGTTTTGAAAATTCCATTAAGTCAGCATTTAAACCACCCACAATAATATTTACTCTCATGATAAACAAAATGGAGCCTTTGATGAGTGCCTAAGTTAAAGTGACCGGACTCCTAATAGCACTGCCTCCCTCTTTCTACAGGCTGTAGTGTAATCTCACATTCAGTTGCACTGGACAGCAGCACATGCTTGTGAAGAGTAACATTGTATTCCCTTTATGGATACCTTTGAAAAGCACTGTGGAGCTATACCAGCCCACATCAAAAATGTCTTTAGAATGCCATTAGGACATCATGTTCCTGCACGCTAGTGTAGAAAGGTCGGCCAAATAGAAATGAATGTAAACCAGGCTTGATCTTCTCAGCTAAAGCCATAACTATGTTAAGATCGCCCTCTGCTGTTAAGTCCAGGTCTATCTTCAAGCTACGGAGAGATTTAAAAGGCTTTTTACCTTTTTGCCTGTGGGTGAGGGGGGAAAAAAAGAGGTGTTTAAACAGAACATATTTAAAACTGTGCCAAGATACCTAATCCGCTGCTCTTTTAAGCTTTATACTTACGTATCATCTTCTATGTATTTGATGAGCGTTAAGGCTTTTCTGTGAAGGACTAAGAGGAACTGCGCAAGGAGCACACTCCTGAGAGACAATCCAGGTTTCAAATGAAAGACCTGTTAAAATTGCCACCAAAAAAATAATAAAAAAAAAATCAATGTTACATGACACAGAGTGCCTCACTTATTGGAGTTCTCCAGGTGCCCCCATTCCCCTGCATGGATCACTACATAAATGGCATTGATATACTAGCAAAATACCCATTATGATGGGAGGTGGGTAACCAGAGTGCGAGCCCATATGCTACAGGCACCCCCGGGAGACGCAGTGGATCCCAAAGTGCTCAGCACACACAGACTCACTGTACATCTCTGCATAATTCTCATCAAGAAGGGCAGGGCAGGCAGAGCCCTAAGGGGAAAGGTAGTTTGCCTCACTGCAACATCACCCTTAAGCTTATCTCAAGGAGCGCCTCCAGCAACATCAAGTGGGCCGCTCAACAAGGTCTGCCACGGATGGCCTTCTCCTTATCCCATCAGCCAGAGCAGCCAGGCTGGTGGGGACTAGGAAGAGGGCCTTCTCTGTGGCGGCCCCCACATTATGGAACTCCCTCCCTAGTGACCTTCGCCATGCCCCCCTCCGTGATGAGCTTCCGCCGTGCATTAAAAACATGGCTGTTCAGGCGGGAATATGGGGTGGGTTAGGTTTTTAATAAGAATTGTTTTATTGTTTTAATCATTATATTTTATTGTGTTTTTACTGTATTTTAATTGTACATCGCCCAGGGTGGCCGGGTGACCGGCCAGATGGGCGATTAATAAGTATAATAAATAAATAAATAAATAAATTAAGTGCAAGCACTTTACTTTTACCTACAGAAGTAAATGGCAAGTATTCACATACAGTGGCAAGTGTAAAAGGATGCACACAGGGACATCACTGGGGTGAGGATTAAACCTGCTTCCTACCTTCAATGATCCCTGCCACTGAAAAATCAAGCCTGCTCCTATCTTCTTAGCTTTATCTCTAATTGTTTCTTTGTCACACTAGAAGAGTGTAACAATGCTGGAAACTGGCTTTTACAAAGATAAATGGATATGAAACAAACATGCGTACATGTACATGTACATGTACATGTACACACACACACACGTTTTATGATATAGTAAACCAGAGATGGGGAACCTACCGGTAGTCCAATTTTGACTCATCAGGCTATCCCATCTGGCCCACAGGGCCTTGAGACAAAGCCCTCCCCGATGGGTAGAGGCACAGGAAGAGTAAAGAAGGCTTGGGACTCAGCCAGTGCCTGGAGGAGTGGCTCCTCCAGATGCCATCTGAGTCCCTTTGACTGCTGCTCGCTGTCCCAATGAGGACAATGAGCAACTGGCAAAGCTGCTGCGCGACTTGGATGGTGCCTGGAGGAACTGCTCTTCCTTCCAAGTGCTAGCTAAGTCTATTTCTCCATACAGAGAGAGGCTCCGTGCAGAGAAAGGTAAAATGGGCATCGGGGAGTGGGTGGGGGGAGCGCCTGACTCACTGAACTGACAGATTGGTCCCGGGGCCAATCCAGTTCCCCAAGAGAAAATATTGAGTGAGATTTGAACTTCAGCCTCTTATTTAACTTCAGAAGTGCCACTGAAATAAGTGGTTTGTTGACTGCTACTACTATCAATCTGTTAACTACAAGACATACTTTATTCCTACATCACTTAGCTTTCCCTCACTTTCTCAGTACACTGTCACTTGACTTAACGTTAGTGCTGAATAGTTTTTCTCCCTATCAGTACATGGTTAATCTCATTAACATCAGAGCACTTTCTCTAAAGTCACTTTACAGACTTCTTAAGTATTTCACAAAAGGAACTACTTGATGAGCTTTTTAAAATGCTGTTTATTGCTTATCAGTTTTAACTAATTTGAATTGACATCAGTTACCTGATTCAGGAAGGCTTTTACTAGTGTGTCTTGGTGCAAGACATCTTGGAAAACATTCCTGTAAAAATACAAACAAAGGAAGCATGAAATAATATGCTGAGTTTCCATACAACACAAAGTTAAACTGGTGCCTGTTAACATCTGTGAATCTCTTGCAGCATTCAAAAACAAAACACTTAAAGAAACAGAAGTGTCACTTTTCTTGCGCGTGATACAAAATGAAGAGTAGGGCAAGAAAAATAATCCTGCAAAACAAAGCTGTAAAATTCCTTACTGAAAGCAAAAATGCTCTTATACAAGATGAGACTGGATCGTACCAGTTGTAAATAGAGGGCTGGTTCACACATGCATGTTTATTACTTGATGACTGCAGCATCAACTGACAACTTGAATGTAGGAATGAGCTATCATAGACCAAATTCCAGAGAGCTTTCATATCTCCTCCCATCATCTCAATCACCATGTTTTTCAGTGGAGTCAGTTCAAACATTCAGCTGCAAGCCAACAGTTGAGAAAACTTTCCATTTATATACACACAAAAACCAGTCCTGAGTGCTGAATTAATTGTGTCAGAAATCTAGCTGATCACTTCTTGCTGCTAGTAATCAGAAAGTGTTCAAGTCTAGCACAGGTTAACCACTTTGATTTCCTACTTCTGCATCTCACTGGTGGTATGTGTACCACTGGTTGAGAACCTCTGCTCTATATTATAGAGTCTATAGTATATGTGGAACAATCCTAGGTCTCATAGAGAACAAGAATAAGTGCTCAGTCATTCTACAGTTCTTGGGGGGGACGGGACAAGAGAATGCCCATTCAAAACGAAGAATCTCACCCAGGCAAAACAGAATAGCCCTGGGGTAATTCAGTCCTGTAGTCTAGCAAACATTAATGATTATTTCAGGGCAGAGTACCTGAAGGTAAAAGGATGGGCAAAATGCTACATAGATACTGCATTTAAACCATAGTAGGTGCCAGCATCAGACTGTAGATGCTATTTCTGAAAGGGAATACATACAAGTCAGGAGTGAAGCTTTCATCTGTATGGATAATGGTATCCTGAGCTATCTCTTCTTCCGAAGTGGCTCTCCAAAACGCTGTTAGCTCAGATCTCATGTACCGCCGCTGATTATAGATATGTTCATGACATGGAGGCATCTGTTTCACTGTGTTGACATCTACATCTATGTGTGTGGTAGGATACGGAGCATACATCACTTGACGGAAAGGCAACACAAAACTTCCAGTCACATCCTGCCACAGTGAAAACAATTAGTCTCCTAGTTACTAAAAGAAAGTTACAGGAATTAAAAACTACAAGACTCCATCAGATAATTTCAATGATTTGTTTGGAATAACTCTCATAATGTGCAACTAATATGCAAATGTAACCATTCAATTAAAAAAAAATTAAGGCTGTCACACTGAGTTTGTGCTCTGTATGGAGAGCACTCAAGGTCTTACAGTCCCATCTGATGCATGTTTACTCAGAATTAAGTAAGTCCACTTAAGTTCAATGGGATTTGATCCCTACATGGGTTAGGACTGCAGCCTCAGACTGCAATCCTATGCACATTTATGTGGGACACAACGGGACTTACTTCGAAGTAAACAAGCACAGGAGTGCACTGTTAAATATAGAAGAGCTGGACTAGAAGGGTTTCCTATTCTCAAGCTACTGAATGAGCTGCATTCTGCTCCCACAGCCATCAATAGGTGACCCTAGACTGCGATTTCTTGATTGAAACAGCACGATCAAGATTGCAAGTAGCCTATAGAAAACTGAGAAAGAAGTTCCAGTAAAATCATTTTAAGTCATTTTCAAGTAAATACATTTATGATTTGGGACTTTAATTTTAGGTCATGGGTCTCAAAACGGTGAGACAGGCCTTATTACAGAGACAAGAGCACTGTAGCAGGAGGTATGTTTCTCTCAATCTCCTAATTTTGTCTACATTTGAACAAAGGCAATTAGATTAGGATGGGCAGCTGTTCGGCCACAGACATTACAAGCGTCCTTGTGACAAAGCCAGAACCAGCCCTTCATGAATCTGTTAAGAGAAAGAAACAGAGGTGTGATTTGTAGGTTTGTTCACCCTATTATCTGTTTTCTTCCCTCCGCTATGTTTATTCAGCAATGACTGCTTCTAAAAGTAACCTGTTGAATTTGGTCTACACAAGGCCTGAACTTCATTTGCCTTACATTTAACATTTTTTGTTGGCAAGGTAATTTCATTTATTTATTTATTTTATTACATTTATATCCTGCCCTTCCTCACAATGACTTCTAAAATAATAGAAATAACTTTTAGAATACATTTCATTAAGGTGTTCCTGGTATGAGGAGGAAAGAACAGGTGCCAATTTACCTTTCCTCCTCATAGTAGGAGAACAAACAGTAATGTACATTGTCTCAAGAAAGCAACACCAGCAGTTTTCGCACACCTGGGAAGTATTAATTTAGATAAGCACTGAAAACTATGCTTACTTTGTCATGTTGGATAAACTCCCAATAATTTCCTAACCTTGGAAAAAAAGCCTATCAATATAAAGTAGGCGCCTGCATTTTAAAGGAAAAATGCTAAGTGGAAGAAAGCATCTAGGAAATCATATTCTGTTAGATATGACATCAAGCCAGAAACAGGAGGGGTATAGACAGAATGATGCTAGCAAAAGAAAATTGATTTAAACACAAAAATACTGATTTTGATTAGAAATGGACTCAGGTTATTGGCTTTGATAGAATTCAGTTGAGGACCTTACCTTGAGCAATCCTTGCACAAAGAGACCCGACTCATACTTGAAGGACGTTTCATTTCTACAAAGCCTAGAACACTTTCGCTCTGCTGAAGTGAGAAAGAGGCACAGTGTCCGTACTATCTGTAATACAAAAGCACTGTAATACTATAGGCAGGATAATTTAGCAAAGACAAAAACTTGCTATATTGACAGTGATATTGCACAGTTAACTGGGCAGTCATTCCTTGTCTGTTACAGGGATCCAAATGTTTTTTCTAATTGTAGGGAAACCTCATCTGCCCAGCATACAAACTGCATCTTTTATTGCTAGAATTTTTTTTCTCTCCTCCAGCTAATGCATCCACTGCAGTTGGATTGCCATATGTACTTACAGGTTATTGCCCATGACATCACTAGTGGAGATCAACAGCCCACCACAGTGCCATTTTGAGACAACGGGCAGTAACCAACCATATCATTGTGCTAACGCAAATTACACTGCACTAGTGTAAGGAACCTCTAGTGCAATGCTAATAGCATTAGCGTGCACAACAGGTTTTCCGGGAAATCCTGTTGTGCAAACTAAAGTTATTGGTGTTGCGCTAGAGGTCCCTTGTGCTAGTGCAACGTAATTTGCATTAATGCAATGACATCGTTGGATGCTGCCCATTTTTTAAAGTCACTATTTTTTTTAGAGTGCAATCCAATTGGGATGCCCATAAACCTCTGAACTTGGAAGATTCCAGGCATCCTATGCAGAGCAGGAGCAGCAGCAGAGGTGATCTCTGCCTCCCCACTCCTCCCATTCTGTATTTTTGCTAGACGGCTGTTTTCAGCCATCTAGCTGGGGTGCTTTGGAGGGGGAAGGAAGGAGGCTGCAGAGGACACAGGATACATCATACCCCGGCCGCTGCAGTCTCCTCCCCTCCCCCCGGAATGGCCCCTTAACCCCCTCTCCAAGGTTGAGTTCCCGACCTCTGAGAGACAGCTGGTGCAGTTCATTCAGTGCGCGCTGCGAGGGGAAGGGGGTCTGAGCGTGGATTCCTAGCTCTGAGGTCGGAACTCTGTTTCTGGCCTCGGATCTAGGAATCCAAAGTATACTATGGCCCCCCAGATTATGTCTAGGGGCCATAGGATTGCTCCCTTAAAGAGGCTAAGTGTTACACTCCACTGTAACATTGCAACAGAAGCAAACATACAGTTCCAGTTCAGACATAAAGACAAACCACAGTGGGCCTCAGGCTCATGAGCTCCCTGGTCCCCATCATCTTCTTTACATGCGTGGGGAGAAGAAAACGAGAAGCTTCCATTCAGAGGGTTGTATCCAACGTTAGTCCTACTTAGAGCAGACTTATTGAAATGAATGGGACTGTTAAACTAACACTGGATACAGCCTATTGAATACAACCCAGAGTTTGCTACTGATGTTTCCCATTTTGTCCAAAGATGAGAAACTGTGGCTTGTTGAGACCACAGTTTATTCATTAACTGTATTTGGATGAAGCAGGAACTTGCAGTTTGTTTAATTTTTTATTATAACTTTGCCTCCAATATCACAGTACTGAAATTTACAGTTGTCAAGGGAAAAACCAGCAATTCTTGCCAGTTTCCACCACAGCATTTAATATACCTACAGGCAATAAAAGAAATCAAACAACTAATTGCCAATTCCATGAATTTAGCTAACACATTGGTTCCCCTGGTAACCGGTCATTTCCATAACCTATAAAAGACACTTACCTTATTAACTTTTTCTGGGCTGCTTCCTACAACGACTGAGCAACCACATGTCTGCAGATGTGAACTGATGGCTCTGCAAATTAAACAAATGGTATACATATTTCAGAAGAGTTTTACATGTGGGAACTAAAAAAACCTGTACATTTTTCTAGTAGTCCATTTTACTGATATTAACATTTCCAAATTTGATACATGGTCTGTACTAAAATCAAATGCCAAGAGCCAAATCTACATGGCTATCTCTGCCATATGAAATTAAATTACTACAAATCTAAATCGTGACTTCAGACAAAAAATAAAATAAAAACAACATTAGAATTACACCCCTCCAAAATATGAGCCTATATAAAATTGCAATTATCTGAAGTGAACCTTGCACATGTATGTGAATTTCCACAAGTAATCTTTTGTTTTCTCATGCTATATAGTCTGAACTTTCATCTTGTTAACAAGGGTGAAAAGCTTCCAATTTGTGAAAGGTGTAATATTTGGGAGAAAGCAGTGTTAACAGAATGACCTTCTTGATTCCTGGAGATGGGCCTAGTTAAATCTAATACAAGTCCTGTTAATAGGCTTTGGCTGATAGGCCTCCACGGATGAAAATGGAATCAAAACCAAACTTTTAAAATAAACGTTTCTCTTTTGACAGGGTTATTATAAATGCTGATAAATATACATAGAATGCAGTTACTAATATAATCACAAAACGAAGAAGTACTGTTCTTTCTAGAAGTAGCATTGGCTTGCCCAACCTTACTTTCCCTTGCTGCAAACCCAAGATATCATAGATACCATTTTCAAATTCTAGCTTTTGATGTCAGGAAAGTAACTTTTTACCTAGAAAGCAGATGTCTAGGGTAGGGTGGGCTGGGGAAGCAGGAAACTTGGCCCTTTTCAATTCAGTGACATAATCCATCCTTCAACTAGTGCCTTAAGAACTGACATTTTCTGTAAACTTACACTGACTGGGTAGCAATCCACATTGCTACCCACAATGGGTTGCCGTGTCATGTGAACCCAGACCGATTTCCGCAGGGTGGCTTGTGCGTGGGCAACAAGCCACCCCAACAACCCATGGGCTGTTGTAGGGGTTGTTGTACCCATGATGGGTTGTCGTGTTGTCTGAACTTAGATGACCGAGTCCATTGTGGGTATGGGGAATCGGCTACAGAGCCCCGTGGCAAGAGCAACATGGGGCTCCCAGGCGATCGCCAGTGTCAGCCACCCCCAAAGTGCCCAAGTGGCTACTACTGGCTTCCCTCCATCCCTGTACATAGACTCTATATATCAGTATAGTTTGCTACCAAAAAGAAATTTTGTAACCTTTTCTGAATCTCAGTTAACAAATTGAGCTTTAACACTGACAGCTGTGGCTGGGGTGGCTTGCACTTTTGCATATTCCCAAGGTGCTAGAAACAAGTGCACAAGTGAGGGCACCCTTGGGACACATGAGCTCCCCGCAAAAAACTGCTGCTAAGGGGGCGAATGAATTGCCACCCCCTTTTTGCGAGCAATGATCACTCGTGCCTTTAGTTACATCTGACAGCTTGCACTTTGACAGCTGTCAGATATAACCAAATTTTTTTGCGGGGGAGGAACCTTATGTGCTGCCTCTGAGGGGCAATGCCAGGGTGGGTACCTGCTGGACTATGCCAGCAGGCTCCCCCTCTGCACATTGCCCACCCGAGGCTCCCCATCCCCACAGTTGTGCAAGTATGGGTAATTTTTTTTTAAAATAATAAATTTTTGCAAATATTTGTTAGAATTTCAGGGTGCCAAAAAATAATAATTAAAAATGCTTGGCAACTATGGGCAACCTCTCCAACGTGCTGCTGGGGCACTTTGAAGGGACTGCTTGTGGCTGTTCAAAACAGGGATCGCAAAAGCCAGCTTGACAGCCAGCTTTCACGATCTCCAGGGAAAAAACATTTAAAGGGGGAAAAACCACGGCAAGTCTGGAACAGCTAGCAGAGGGGAGGAGGGGAATGACTCATTCCTCCCACGGTGTCCCCTGGCCAAAAACCCACGGTGAGCCTGATTGTCTGTCGGGCTCACTGTGGGTTGTTCGCATGACAACCAACCCACTGTGGCTTATTGCCAAGGGGGGTTAGCTTGACATGCGAACGTGGCCACTGACTGGGTTCACATGATTGGCAAGCAGTTAACAAGCCACCGAGGCTTGTTAACTATGCGGTAAGTGCCAGTTGCATGTTGGGGGATTTGCATGATTACCCTCAGCAGTGCGGCTTGTCATGTTGTGCAAACCTGGCCAGGGGTGGCTTGCTGCCATGGGTAACAAGCCACCCAGAACTCATGGGCTGTTGTCGGTAACAAGCCACCCAGAACCCTACAGCAACAAGCCACCCTGTCTGAGTTTGCTTGACACGACAAGCTGCGCTGCTAAGGGTAATTATGCAAATCCCCTGGCACGTGTCCAGCATGTGACTGGCATGCGCAGTGTAGTTAACAGGCCACCACGGCTTGTTAACTGCCTGCCGACTGTGCAAACCACACCAGTTTCCGAACTTCCTCATTTAGAAGTCTTAATATTTTGCCCAACCAAGGCAGCAAGCAAGATAAATATAGTTGTCAATACACTCTTGAACAAACAAGTTCATAGATGATCACACTAGTTTTCACATCAATTCATTTTTACTTTAATAAGTCATTTTAAAGGCATTATATATGCTGTCACAAAAGCCTACCAATAAACTTTTTTTTTCCTAAACAAGTCACCTATCGCCTCAGTCCATTCCCAAACTTCTGCTTTAAAAGGACTTTCTCAAAAGCGTAATAAAAATTGATCATACTTAAGGAGGAAACCTTCATGACAGCTGTCTCCGATGTCATCATCACTAAGCACTGTATCACTTATCTGGAATGTGATGAATACAAATGGGGGGAGGGGAGGATTAGGTTAAGATGAGCACCACCACATGAAAACGTATTATAAATTACAAATTGTCCAAAGATTTTTTAATGTAAAAATTAAGGAGTCATACAAATAAAACAAGTAAAGCCAGACTTCTTTTACACCCTTATCTTCCAGGAGCCTATGAGGACACAAGCGCCAACCTTAAGATAGTTCAAGCAAGTGGGAGAGTGTCATGGGATTATATGCTCAATTTCCCCACCCCTGCCAGCTTTAACCACAGTTACTGCTAATCAGGGTTAGCTATTGACCAAATTTTGAAAACAGCTTCCTGGTTTGTTTATTTATGATTTACATTTATTAGTCACCTATCAACTTCCAGATGTTTTGGACTGATGGGAATTGAAGTCCAAAACATCTGGAGGGCACCAGTTTGGAGAAGCCTGCCCTATCTTGTGAGCACACCCTGGTTAACCTTAATTGTGGTTTAAGATAGAACAGATATAAGCCTTCACTCTGGATAAAGCAAGTGGGGTGACTTAGTATCAGAGACAGAGCACAGCACACTATTCTAGCTCTCACTCCCTGATTCAAGTCTGCAAGGAGCTAAGTAGGAACAGGTACAGAGAAGATTTTTGGAGGTGTTTTTTAATCTAACTGTACCCATCCTCATAAGCTTCAAACCCACATCTGTATCACTATACCTGATACTGATACCTGAATAATCCAGCAGAAGATACTCCAGCATCCTGAAGATATTGCCTTTGTACTCTCTGATTTAACATTTTACCCATTTATCATGAATCACAATTTTGATCAACCTTTGCATTTTAAAAGTTACACACAGATGACAAGCAATTAGGGTCCAGTCCTATGGCCACTAGACAGTCTAGACAGCCATAGGATCGGTCGGAGTCCCAACTCCGACCTCGGAAACGCACTCTGAGGTCAGAGCTGAGACTCTGACCTCGGAGCGCCCTCCCTCTGCCCTTGGAGCCAGTGCGGAAAGAACTGCACTGGCTGTGGCTATGAGGTCGGAAGACTGACCTCGGAGCCGGAGGTTTGTGGGTGTTCTGGGGATCGGTGAGGGGAGGAGAGGCTCCACCAGCATACAAAGTATCCTGGCGTGCATCAGCCTCTCCTCGCGCTACGGGGCAAAAGACTTAGATGGCCAATACTGGATGTCTACATCTTTTACGGGGGGGGGGGGAGTAACACGGAGGCGACCTTCACCTCTGTGCTCCTCCCACCCTCCATAGGATGCCGATAATCTTCTGAGTTTGGAGGGTTACAGGCATCCCCATAGGATTGTGCTGCCTGTCAAGTACAGTTTTAAAATTATTGCTAAAGATATTTTTTTACAAGACACATGTTGGCATCAACTCTGCACTGCCAGAAAGCTAGAAGCATACCAATTTATGATCTGTAATTTATTTTATCAAAGGTAGTTAAAAAACAAAAAAGAATGGAAGAGCTGCTTCCTTTCATGATGCAGCTAACATAAGGACATACATCTATTTCTTCTGGAACACTGTGTGATTTCATAGATGAAAGGAGTTCCATTACAGGAATAACTTCCCCCGTCAGCATTGGAATGATGCTCTGGCCCTGTGCAATAAATTAGGTTTCATGAAATAAAAAGCAGAGTATGTACTTCAAGAACATAACATGAAAAGACTGAACAATTTTTGAAGAGAAAGAGGAATACCAGGGAATAATCAAAGTCTAATTTTTCAATGTAACCAACAGAAAAATAAGAAAATAAACCAAGAATATAATTCTGAAACTGAACAAGCTTTTATGCCAGATTATTCAGTAAAGCTGAATTGTCTGGAACAAGGCAGATGTAAGATTAATTACTGTTTTTCTCCAGTATCATCTGCAACAAATGCTCACCCAGCCAGATATAGCTCAAGGTCTGCATTGTCAGTTCTTTTGCCTGACAGATAAATGACCTAGTAAAACATTCCATTTTGACAGGAGGTTGGTAGTCTAGTCAATCTCACGAAACGACCACCTTTAAAAACACTCATAATTCATCTAAATGGTTTCTACACAATGAGTATATAATACTACTCAGATTTCTACTGTGCTCCAGAATGGCAGGGGGGAAGGGAAGAGAGATGTTTTTCCATTTGCTCAGAGTTTTAATCACATCTTCATGTACATTGTTTTCTTATACAGAATTTCCAGGACACCCCGAAGAATCATCAGTAGCCATGTCTGTAGCCTAGTATAATCCAATGGGAAAGCAGCAAGCATGTTCTTAATCCACTCCCTGGAAATCAGTGGGGACATAAATGTTTAACTTGTACCCAGTGTTTTGCTACATGCTTCATTCTTACCTGATCTTCCATTCTCTCTGTGCCTTCCATGGCAGCTTTCTGGAAATATTCTTGCCTTTCCTAAGGAAGAAATCAATTTTCACAACTTTTAAAATACAGGTTCTAGTACCTGTGTGCACATTTTCTCACACACAACACAGCTTGCATTTATGAAGAGCCATCAGATCCACCACCCAATTAAGCTGAAGTATTTCAATTAAAACAGATTCACATCCTACTCCGAACACACTAACAGGAGAGCATGTGTAGTTGGGGTCTCCAGTGGGATGCCCACAGGTACTATTGCACCCAAAAGGCCAGGCTGAGGTGTCCCCCCAAGCTATTTCCTCTCTCTGCAAGTGAATGGAGTAATTCCTCCATTCACTTGCATGAGAGAGGGGGGTACCCCCTGCTGAAAAATGGCTGGAGGGGTGCAAAGTCCTTGTTGCCCCAAGGGTGCTTGGTGAGCGGTGATCTTCGCCCCACCTCCTGCCAATTTTCAGCAGGTGGCCTTTCCCCCTTGCTATTAAAGCCAATGGATGAATGGCTCCATTGGTTTTAACAGTGAAGGGAAATAAAGAGTGAGCGAGTGAGAGGAGCCAGAGAGATGGATGGAAGGGAGGAGGAGCCAGAGAGCGTGTGAGAGGTGGGTGAGAGAAGTAAAGAGGAGCCAGTCGGAGGGAAGGAAAGAAACAGGAGCCAGAGAGAAAGAGAGCGAGATAGAGTGCTAGAGAGAGAAGAGTCAAAGCCAGAGTGGCATGCACGCGTGTGCGCACGCGCACACGCACACACAGATAAGGGGGGCACTCCCAACATTTTTGTAATTGGCCCTCTACCACCCTTCCTACAGCAACTAATTTGTGTTGGTGCCCATGGCATTTTCTCAAAATGTCAAATGTGCCCAAAAAACATGGGGACCTCTCCTCTGTACTGAAGTGGACAGGGAGAACTCTGTTCAGATCCCAGTTCACGAAGCTCAGTGGTGTACCTCAGCGCACTCAGGTTCTTTCAGCCTTTCCTAGCCCACTGAGTTTTTTTTTTTTTTTAATTTGTTTATTTGAATTTTAACATATACAAGACAACCGAACAACCAACAAAACATCTAATCCATTACAGAAATTGTATTAGATCAGAACAAAGTAAATCCCCCCCCCCCGAACCAACATTCAAAGGAACAAATCTGGCTGGGCACTTTTTCCGGAGTCTTTTTTCGGCCATAAAGTAGTCAGTTTTGTGATAGGTGGATATTTGTAAGTTTATTGCATCCAAATGTACTGGAAGGCTTGAGGTATTTTTGTTGTAGATGTTCTGTATGAAAATTGGATAAAAGGCCACCATTCTGCTTCAAAAGAGTTTGTTTTCTTTCCCCCCCCTGCAATTCTCAATTTTTGAGTTAGTTTTTCAATTAATGCAATTTCCCATACCAGTGATTGATGGTTAGCCCTTTGGCATCTTTCCATCCTCTTGCTATTAGTAATTTAGCAGCTTGTAATAGAAATCTTATTAGGTTCTTGTATAATAAATTTTTATTATCTCTTTGAAAAATGTTTAATATTGCTAATTCTGGGGTTTTAGTTATCTCTGTCCCTACAATTTTAGATATTTCTTTGAAAACTATTGTCCAGAAGCGGGATACTTGCTTGCAGGACCACCACATATGTTTGTGTGATCCGATTTCTCCACAGGCTCTCCAGCATAGGGGAGAGTAGTTTTTATTAATATGAGATATTTTGTGAGGAGTCCAGTGCCATTTCTGTATTATTTTCAGTGAGAGTTCTTTGAATTTTGTTGAAATCGCTTTAAATGGGAATTCATCCCATATATTTTCCCATTCTTCATCTTCTATTTGCATTCCCCATTCTCTTTCCCATTTTCTTTTAAGAGGAAGGCTATTTCCCATGTCTGTTTTTATCAGAAGTGCATATAAATCTGACATTAATCCTTTTTCCTGATCTGTAAAAGTTAATATCTTTTCAAATTGTGTCAGATCTCTGGTGCCTTGTTTTTTCACATTCTCTAGTCTAATGAATGAGCTTATTTGGTACCATTGTAACCAAGTAATTGCCGTATTTCGTAATGTGTTTCTCCATGCATCTCTTGGTAGTGGTTGTGAGTTATTATATAAGTCTCGTAATATCAATAGGTTATTATTTTTCAGTGATTCTCTAGATATCTGTATGTCTTTAACTGGAAAATTTGGGTGTGCATAGAGTGGTATTAATGGTGAAATTCCTGGCATCAGTGTCTCCTTTCTTCGTTTCCATATCTTTAATATTATTTCCATGTTGGAGTGTTGATTTTGTATACCTTGTGTTATTCGTTTTTTGACAAAGGGTATTGTGTGTGGATTATCTTGTGCTAACAAAAAATTTTCTATTTTGACCCAATGTTTATTTTTATTATCTGCCATGAATGATAATAGATGTCTCAGTTGGTAAGCTTCATAGTATAATTTTAATGATGGAATTCCCCACCCTCCATCAATGGTGGGTCTGTATCTGAGATTTCTTGCCATACGTGGTTTTTTACCATTAAATATAAATTTTTCTAGGGTGTCTTGCCATGATTTAAGCCATCTCATAGGTACTTCTATGGGTAGAACATAAAATAAGTATGTGAATTTAGGTATGACTATCATTTTGATGGTGGCCAATTTGTTCATTGTGGTTAAGTTCAATCTTTTCCATCTTTTGAGGTCTTTCTTGATATTTTCCCATAATTTGGAATAGTTTCGTGTGAAGGTTTTGTTTGGGTTTTTTGCAACTTGAACTCCTAGATATCTAAAGGCTTTGTGAACTATAGGAATTTGTAGATTTTTAGAAATGTCAAGTTGATTGTTTGCCCCTATATTATAACTCATGAAATCAGATTTGTCGTAATTTACTTTTAAGCTAGACGCTGCTTGAAAATCTTGCAGTTCTTGACGTAGTGGTTGCAATGCCTCTATTGGGTTTTGTATTGTTAATATCAAAACATCAGCATACATGCTGAGTAAGTATGGTTGATCTCGAATTTGTATACCTTGTATAGCGTCATTATGTCTGAGTCTGTCTGCTAGAAATTCTATAACTAAATTGAATAACAGAGGGGATAGGGGGCAACCCTGTTTGGTTCCTGCACTTAGTTGAAAAGCGTGTGAATCATAAGAATTGAATCGTATATTTGCTGTTGTTTTGTTATATATGGCATTGAGAATGTGAGAGAAATTTGGGCCAAAGTTGTACACAGATGTGCTCTCCAGTAAGAACTATAAATTAACACTGTCAAATGCTTTGAACAAGTCTAGAGCAATTATGGCTAGCGGGGTGTTTGTTTTTTTACTGTATTTTATTATGCTATATAGCCTGCGTATAGGGTCTGCTATATATCTTTTTGGAATAAAACCATGTTGATCTTCATGTATTATTTCTCCTATCACAAATTTTAATCTATTAGCCCATATGGTGGTAAATATTTTATAATCTATATTTAATAAGGAGATGGGTCTGTATGATTCTGGGAGCTCCGGATTTCTCCCTGGTTTTAATATCAAGATGATTCTGGATTGTGTCCATGTGTTAGGAAGTGAGGCTCCATCTAGAATTTCATTATATAATGACAATAGTCTTGGGGCTAATAATTCTGTATATGCTTTATAAAATTCACTTGTAAAACCATCGGGTCCCGGTGACTTGTTGGGTTTTTGTGTTTTAATGGCTTCTGTTATTTCTTCTATCGTAATCCTTTGTTCTAGGATTTGTTTACTTGCTTCAGTTAGTCCTGGGATGTGTGTTTTGCTCTGATACTTTCTAATTGTGTTCCTGTCTTTTTCTTCCCCTTTGTATAGTTTTTCAAAATAATCTACAAAAATGTCACCCATCTCTTCTATGTCATATGTTTTATTCCCCTGTTTGTTTTTAAGAGCATTTATTTTGTTTTTGTCCCTCCTTTTTTTTACCCTGTTTGCCAAAAGTTTGGATCCTTTTCCATCAAATTCATAACGTTTTTGTTTAATATATAGTAAATTTATCATGGTTTGATCTAATTCCAATAAATTTAATTCTGTCCTTTTCTTCTCCATTTGTTGTCTGATCTTTTGTTCCCCTGTTCGTTTATATTGTACAGTAAGTCTTTCTAGTTCTAATTCTGTTTCTGATTTTCGCGTCCGTCTCTTTTTATTTATGTGGCTCATTTCTTTGATACTCAGTCCTCTAAGAACCGCTTTCATTGCTTCCCATCTGGTCCTTTCTGTTGTGTCCCCTGCTTTATTTTCTGTGAAGTAGTTGTCTATTCCCTTTTGTAAATTTTCTCTGCTTTCTTTGTTTGTTAAAAGGATGGGATTGAATCGCCATATATAATTGCTCTTGGTATAGTTGTTTACTGTGAGTTGGACAGACACCGGTGCATGGTCTGTCACTTTTATGGGTCCTATATCTGCCACTGTGACGTTTTGCATCAGTGTATTAGTTAGCATAATTGTGTCTAGCCTTGAAAAAGTTCCATGTACCCTGGAACAAAATGTGTGTGTGTAGTCTTTGTTGTTAAGTTCTGCCCATACCTCCCTTAAATTAAATTTGTGAATTATGTTTAAAAGTTTTCCTGCTCGTGTGCTATGTGAGTCTGTTTTATTATATAATCTTAAATCTTTTTGTACTTTTCTAGGTTCAGCTCCTTGCATGTTCCAATTAGTGTCTGCTCCAATTATTGCCTCTGCTTTTGAAAAGGTTCTCAACTTTTTCAAAACTTTATGTAGGAAGTCTAGCTGTCTTTCGTTTGGACTGTATAATGAGGCTAATACTATTTGTTTGTTTTGATTTAGTGTTCCCTCTACAAATACGTATCTGCCATTGGGGTCTTTCTGTACTTGCCGTATTGCAAAGTCCACTGTGTTATGTATTAATATTGCTACTCCCCTGGATTTGTTTGTTCCTTTTGCTATATGTACAGTTTTCCATTGACTACTGTTAAAAATTCCTTCCCTTTTTTGAGCTTTGTGTGTCTCTTGTAGAAATAGTATTTTTGGTTTTAGATCTCTTATTAGTTTATGTAGCCTCGCCCTTTTTAACTGATTCCCCATGCCTTTAATGTTTAGAGTTAGCACCTTAAGGTCTCCCATGGTATATGCCAATTTCTGTCTGCCTTGCCCATTATCGCACCCAGCTCAGTCGTGTCCTCCCTCCCTCCCCTGTCATTCCCCAACCTTCTCATTTTCCCTAACTTTAAAACTCGTTTACAGCTCAGTCGTGTCCTCCCTCCCTCCCTCCCTCCCTCCCTCCCCTGTCATTCCCTAACCTTCTCATTTTTCCTAACTTTAAAACTCCTCGTTTGCAGCTCTCTCTTAGCATAACTAAAGCTGCGAATGCAGGTGAGATCCTCCCCTCCCCTTACAGAGAGAGTGATTCACGTGTTCTTCACCCTGCCTTGAGGCTATGGTTTGTTCTTTTCAAATTCCTTTAAAACTATAACTGAGCAGGTCAATCTATTCCTTCATAGATTGACTACATAGAGGCAAGAGTTTCTCCCCCCCCCCCTATTTTATCAATGGTTTAAAACAGTGTGACTCTACAAACAAAGAATATTTTCTCTCCCCTTTGGGGTTAGTCTCCCTCCTCCCTTTTCCTCCCCCTTCCCTTTGCTATACATTTGAATATTTACACTTCAATTGTCTTTCACTTTGTTTTTGTCACCTCCTGTGGTTCACTATTACTCAGTTTCTCTCATCTCTTCCTTTGTGGCAGAGCTCTCAGGATTCTTGGGGTCTGTGGATTTTCATAGTCATTTCTTTCCCGCCTGTTTTTTCGGTGTCTGTTCACAGTGTTCCATCCGTCTCCTCCTTGTGGCTCTTGGCCTGCTTCTCCATTATCTGTTTCTTCCCAAGTAGCCTCTGCCGGGAGTTCGATGCCAAGCGTTCTGAATAGCTCCGTCATGTCTCGTGGGGAGGTTGCAATCAGTGTGTGTCCCTTGTTGGGGATTATTATCTTGAAGGGGAATCCCCAGTGATATTTATGCCCCAGTTCTCTTAATTTCAGTGTGTAGGGTTTGAGGAGTCTTCTTTTCTGCAGCGTCTCTGGTGCCAGGTCTTGCATAATCATTACAGGTTTGTCATTATATTTTATTTCTTTTAAAAGTCTTAGCTTTTTAAAGAATTCGTCTTTCTTGTTGTATCTGCTGAAACATATTACCAAGTCTCTTGGAAAGCTGGAGTTTTTTCTTCTGGGTCCTAGTGCCCTGTGAGCTCTTTCTAAGTCATCAGCTTCTATCGGGCAGTCTGGAGTTAATGAGGTCAGCCATTTTGCTATAAAAACCTTAATGTTTTCACCTTCTGCTTCTTCTTCCAAGTTTTTTATTCTCAGATTACACCTTCGGTTGCGATTTTCTTGGTCTTCAATCTTTGATTTATTTTCCGCTACCGCTCTTTGTAGGGTTTTTATCTTTTCCTCCTGTTGCTGAGCTTTTTCTGCAGCTTTATTTGCTGTTGTTTTTACTGCCTCCACCGTTTCTGTTATTTCCTTCAGTTTGGTGTCCAGCAGTTCTGCCCAGTGGTTCATCAGTTCTTGTTTTAATGTTTTTAATTGTTGTAATATTGCCTCCTTCATTTCGTTGTTCGATATCTGTGCGCTTGATCCTGGCTCTTCTGTGTGTTCTCCTCTGTCTTCTCCAGTAGCCATGTTTTCTCTCTGAGTATGCTGTACTGCCTTGTGTACACACTACTTTCCCTTTCTTTGTAGGGAAAGTAGTGTGTGATCTCGCTGTTTTTCGTTTTGCTAGATTCCTCTGTCATTCCCCATCAGAACTTTGAGTTTTTGTTGCTTGTTGGGCTTTTTAAAATGTTGTAGAGTCTTCCTTTTTAGTTTTAGGGTGAGGAGCTCTCCCTCTACGCCGCCATTTCTTAGGCGTGCTAGCTCCGCCCCCACTGAGTTGTTGTGAGGGAAAACTTGGGATACCACCATCACATATGCTGCCTTGAGCTTCTTGTAGAAGACTGGGATACAAATGTAATCCTCTTAAATTAGTGAGACATCCTTAAACGGTTCTTCAACTCAATGACTCTGAAGAATATCCAATTTATTTCAGGGCTTAGAATTTTCGAAGTTCTTCTTGATGAGATATGAGGAGGTCCTTTAAAAATTCAGTAAGAATTCTGGCCATTTCAAAATATTTGAATCATGAAAGACATAATAACTTGCTATAGATTAGGTTCTAAAACTGTATATTTACAAGACTGCGCAATGAACAAGATGGAAAAGGGAGAAATACAGTAACACAAAGACTGCAGGCTATGATTAAGGCAACAAGGATAGATGGGGAAGAAAAGCACTGACATCCCACCATCATAACCACTCCCCCCACAGCAGCAGTAGCTGGATGCAAGGAGGAAGATAAGATTTTTGGCTACATATTACAGGGTGTTGTAGGCCAAAGTGTATGGTTTAATACTTCTCACACAAGTAAGAGTTATTAGTTTTGTTAACAAAGCATATACACATCAACTGCCATGTACAACTGAAGCTGGATAGACAAAACTATACAGACAGGTCCTTAGAGGTTCTTTCATAAGGAATGTACAGCCTGATTACAACATAAGCTGTACCAGAAAACAAGGGTTTAGTATAAAGCATTTGAACGACAGCAACAGCGCATCACCAAAAAAACACAACATAGCATTCTTATTGCAAGAAGTTAACATAGGCCCAAGGTCTAGAATCATTCTTCATCAACATGTTGCTTTCTTGATGGCAAACAATTATTATTTAACAAAGTCCCAATGTCACTGAGGAAGAAGTACTATAAGCAACTCCCATTTGAACCTGTTATTTTGCATTTCATGTGTGCAGCACTTCAGCTTGTATCCATATAACATACCCATTTTTAACAACACCTAACCTACCTGAGTAGTTACTTGTCTATGCAAGTCTGTCTAAACATTGCTATACACTTCTAAATCCTCAGGACTCAACAAATATTTAAAGGCATCTATCAGGCACTGCTGTACTCTTACATGCATAAACATAATTTATAAAAAATTGAACAGATATTCTTTTTGCTTTGTAGGCTCAACACTGGGACATTTTGTCAAATTTAACAATGTTGATTTTTTTTTTACTGTCTATTAAACTAGAAAGTGTGGCTCAGGCATCAAAGAAATATGCATTATAGATTCCTATCCTATGTGCTTATATGATGTCATATGTTTATGTGAACTGGAGTTAAGAATCCAATGAGAACTTAAAAGAGGAGAGGCTGGTGTCAGAGACCTGCTCCCTAGTTTTCCTTCCGATTTTATTCTCTAGTAGGCAATAGCCCACTATAAACATCTGTACTGGTTTATTTTACTTGTAAAGGATACTAATTTATACTATTTTTCTACTATTTTGTACTTATGTGATCCTTGGCTGAGAGCAACACCAAATATGAAGTCCTGCCATTTTTGCATTAAAAGCTTTATGTGCGACATGTTTCTCTTTAAGGCAATGGTCACGTTAGGATGGCAACAACAAGGACATCACTGCCTTAAGCATTTTATGGAAAAGTGGTATATAAATTTTATAAGTAAAATGGACACATAGAGCAGACAAGAACTCTGGGGTTCTTGCAGATTGCTTATTGTCACTAGGCATGTTAATGTTTTGCTTCACTGAAGCTGTTGGAATGGACTGTAAGAGTGGAGGATAAGGAATAAAACAACAGAGCATATTGCAAATGCTTATAGAAGATAACAATTACAAGTTCAAACATTAAACGACTTTGGAGATTTAAAGTGATAGTACTGGCTATTTAAATTCTTATTTGGACATGGATGGCCAATTTGTGGCAAAACTGCCATTAGCTGCATGGACACCAGGGGTTTGAAATATGCCTGGACTGGACTTGGAGAGCCTGTGGGATGGTTATGGCAGGATCATGCCTACCTCCTGTATGCCTCTCCTGCACAGGACAGTGGTGCTTGCCCCTCAACTTAGTGACTTGGCTTGTGGCACACTTGCTAAGAAGGTTGGCTATTGCTGCAGCAGAAAGACTGTAAAGCTCAAGTGCTGATGGTTCCTCAGTTGCTGCCAGCATCAACTAGGTGCCTTCTATATTTTAAGGGAACAAAGTTTTTTATCTGAGATTTTAACCCCACCTTTTTAACCCTTAAAAGGTGGTACCACAAGGTAGTTTGCAAAATCAGCATGGAAACCATTACCATAAGTTTTTAAAAAGTTAGCTGGCAAAATATCAAGGAAGCAGGTGTCAAGCTTCACGCTCTTGACGCAGAGGTGTTCAAATCAACAACAAAAAAATAGTTGTGTGTGTTATGGAATGAGCTCCCCAAAGAGGTTCGCCTGGTGCCTGCTTTGTATTCTTTCCGGCGCCAGGTGAAGACCTTTCTGTTCTCCCAGGCATTTTAATCATTTTAATCTTGTAATTGTTTTTAATTCTGTTATTGTAACTGCTGCTGCTAGCTCTGCTGTTTGTTTTTAATCTGTGGTTTTAAATTTTATATTGTATTTTATGATTTTAACTGTTGTAAACCGCCCCAAAGAGCGTCAGCTATTGGGCGGTATAAAAATGTATTTATTAAATAAATAAATAAATAAAGCTAAACATCAGGAACAAAATCAAATGCGGTGTTTTCCTCATAAGACAAATGCAGAACTTGCCGAAAAGAATCAGTAGGTAGAAATCGGGTGCTCCCAGCCACTGCTCCTACCATGCAAATGCTTCCCCCCTTCAGTAGTTTTTCTCAAGATCAGAAGTTAGCTTCACTTAAGGAAAACCCCTTGAATCTGTTTTCGAGCTAACAAGTAATCCTACCCAAATACTTTAACATAAATAAGTAATTCAAGTAAAAATGGGAGTGATACATTGGAGGTGGTGGTGAGTGCTTAACAAACTTATGTTTTCCTATATATGCAGAATCTTAGAGGTGTTCCTTTAACTAAAAATATACACTACTGAAAAATTGTCATGGTACATAGTCTAGCAGGAGTTTGTCCACATGAAGAAGCATTTGCACTACTTATGAGAACCTACATATTCCTGAGCAAGAATGAGGAACGTATTAATAATTTATCCAACAAGACATGTATATGTAATGCAATCTATATTAAAGCAGCTTTACAAAAGGACAACACATTATTTTTAGAAGCATTTAGGCTACAAGTGGATTTGAACTGATGAGGCATAAGTGTGCAGCTTCAGATCATTGTGGTTCAATAAAATATCTTTTAAGATTCAAAGTTTAACATATATGGTCTAAGTAAAGAATCTTGTCTTTGCTGTTTTCCAGATGATCAGAAAAATACATTTTGCAGGAAGTCTCTTGCAAGTAAACTAAAACACAAAAGAATAAAACCCCACTTATTTTATTTTAAAGATCACTATCCTATGGGAGCACCTCCTATTGAACTCAGTGGGCCTTACATCCAAGACTCGATAGCCTTGTAGGCTCCTTCCAACTCTAAGATCTATGAAATCTATGAAACATGCACAGCATTGTGCTGTACATTAGTGATAAACATACTTTAAACAAATGGTTAGGAACGTTACCTGGAATATTTCAGATTTTAAGGTACTTAGTTTGAATTAAGGTGTCAGGACTCCAAGGCCAAGGGTAAGAGCTTGAATCTACTCTGTTTGGCTTGCCACCTGTTGGCAAGTATGATGTCTAACATGAGAAAAAGACAGATTGTGTGACCCAAATTATTTTTAACAGGCTTAAAAGCAGCTACAATAAAGAAGCAGCCTACCTTATGCATCCATATCCTTCCTTTTCTTATAATGTGTGTCAGCCTGTCAACACATACTCTGTGAAGGGGAAGGTAGAAACTAAGCTCACTCTGTGGAAGTATTATTGAAAGTCCATATGTACTTCTGTCCCCATTCCAATTCCCATCAAAAATTAAGGACACGATAATGACTCCTTTCTCAGCCAAAACAAAAAACTTCACATCTATTGCTCCGCTTTCTGCATTACGAAGTATTTCTCCATTCAGAGTATGGTTTGCAAGAAATGTTATTTCTCCATCACTGAGAAGCTGCTGTTCTGTTTTTGGGGCCCAGATATGTCTGACCCTGGGTCCAAGAATATTATCCCAGTATGCAAAAGTCGCAGCCAGTAATGGTGACTCTCCACTCAATGCAATCTCTGTCTTGGCAACAGCAGGAGAAGGAGGAGGACATAGAGCAGACATGGCGACCTCAGCTGTCACATTATCGAAATCTAAAACCTAGAAAACAAGTTTGAAGAATAAAAGAGTGAGTACAGCAGATAAAATATATATAAAACATCTCAGTACTATAAACTCTGAGGTTAAATTTTTAGCACAAGTAAAACTGATCTGTAGATTCCCACAGGCTAACTGAGTATATCATCACATACCTGTGTCAACAATATAACATTAATAAGGTTGTCATCCCACTTCTAGGTCAGTGTAATTAAGGAACTTTGGAACCAGGACAGCTTGATTCTAAGTAAGCATGCTTAGAATTGGAGTGTGTAGTTGTACATGTGTTGTTAAGTAATCCAACAGAAGAACTGTTTTCTATTATGGCTCCTTGAATATTTCTTAAATAAAAGGTAAATGCAGCAAAAAATTTAGAAGGGCTCAAAATGTATCTTAGTTTGCAATCTTATGCACACTTACTTGGAGTAAACTCCAATGATGCTTCTTAATTTAGTTATTTTATCAGGTCTCGGTATTTTACTGTTAATTGTTTTAGCTGTTTTAAATTGTTTTAAATTTGTGTATGTTTTAATCCCTGTTGTATGACTCCTTGAGTCTTGAGAAAGTAGTCTAAGAAATTTAATTTAAAAATTAACAACTGAATTCAATGGGACTTACTTTTGAATAAATATGCATGGAATTGCACTGTCAGTCAGGCCCGGTGCAAGGCAATTTGGTGCCCTAGGCAAGATCAGATATTTAGCGCCCCCCCTTCCCACTTGAGCCCTCCCTCCCTCCCTCCCTCCAGCCCTCCAGCCCTATGCCCATTATGAAATAAATTTCCCTCCCTGGGAACTGCCGAGCCCCATAGAAAAACTTTGTGGACTTTGAGACTTTTTCTTTGCGTTCACGAGGAAAGCAAAGAGGCAACATCAGCCCAGCTATGCCAGGAACTCCCAAGGGCCTTCTCCTACTCCATATATATGTAAAAGCCTGTCTCCTCCTGCAGGCAGCACAAGGGATATGAAAAAAGGATGTGAGAGAGGTGTGGTGGCGCTACCTGTGAGGAATAGAGACAAAAGGGCGTCTTGCAGCCTGTCCTACCTCGCAGGGTGGAGGTGCAGAGACACCGGTTTGACTCATACACCTTCTGGGTTGCAGGGGGGGGATGCATGTAGTAGAAACATAGCAAAGAGAGAGCCCGTGGATCATCTGGTTCAAATTTAGGAGGGGATTTACGAAACTTGCTACTTCCCCTCCTCTCTCTATCACTTTGTTGCAATATTTCTTTATCAGAATAATGTATATTATCCCGTCTTTCCCTTTACCAGCCTAGTGCTCAAGGCAGACAACAATATTCAAAGTACAGTAAAGAAAACATCAACAGCTCAGGGCACAATCCTAAACACGTTGAGGCAGAAAAAAGCCCCGCAACTCCCAGCATTCACCAGCCAGCATGGCTGGCTGTTGGAACGCTGGGAGTTGTGGGGCTTTTTTCTACCTCAACGTGCATAGGATTGCGCATGGCTGGCTGGGGAATGCTGGGAGTTGTAGGATTTCCCCCCCTCCAAACACGCATAGGATTGCATCCTAAAACCATTTAAAACCAAAACACAGAAACAGCATGGTAAATAATTAAAACATTGGAGCCCCAGCTAGCTTAAAATACCTTTCCCTCCCTCCCTGGTTGCTGGAAATAACTGCTTTCAGGGGACCTTGAGCTGAGGAACCTGAGGCTCGCGCGAGGGAGGGAAGGCGAAGGAGGTGTTTGCAGGTGCATCCTTGAGAGGGAAGGCGAAGGAGGTGTTTGCAGGTGCATCCTTACAGCCGCCCACCAGCCTCCCATCATTGGCTCCTGCCCGCCTCCCCTCCTCCAGTCTGTAGCCTTCTCTGCCTCTTTTGATGCTGGTTGTGAGGAGGAGCCTGCCTGCTGCTGTTCCTGGTAACGAGCTGGAGGAGAGAGAGGGAGGGGTGCGCTTCTTTCGCCTTCCCTTCCCCGCCACAGGACATGATTGGTAAAACAAACTTGGTAAAATACGTGATGTATTTTTTTCCCCCAAGGCATTTCTGGCGCCTCCTTTAGCCCAGCGCCCTAGGCAGCCGCCTAGTTGGCCTAATGGTAGCACCGGCCCTGCTGTCAGTGGTATAACTGAGACAAACCATACATTGCTTCTCTCAAACATGGATCAGTAGGTAGTGGCATGAGAACTATTAATATATCATTCATCTACTGAAAAAAGCCAACTTGTAATCTCAACATCAGCCAGTTAATAAAAAGTATACGGTAGTAAGAAAATAAAATAAGATGTTATTTTAAACTGATTTTCATGTTATACCACCAGCAAGCGCACAAAGCACTGAAGGAAATCAATCTCCCTGTCAATGGTTTTAAAGTCATCTTCACACAGTTCCGTTTCTGTTCTGCATAAAAGCAAAGCATCTCCACAAGGCCTTGAGTGTTGTAAGGGAGGAGGAAGGCAAGCAATTATGAGGAAGTTTCGTAATAAAATGGGAGTTCCATTTATTCAACATATTCCATAGCCCAACATTGATTTTGACTTACGGTATGCAACAAGCAATCACATATTTGTACACAACTCTAGCATCTCAATCCTCAACCTGAAAGAAACATGCACCAATTTCAGTCGAATTTACTTCCAAGAAATGAGACTGCATTGAACTACATAAGTGTAAAAATATGATATGAAACTCATTTGAATCAACAGATAAATAAAAATAAAATAAAAATGACAGAGTAAGAATTACACACAGTGGGAATTCTGAATATGACGAAAAGCTACGAAGACTACAGTTTAAACATTTAATAAATTATTTCAGCGCTGTTGGCAATTACGGTATCACCTGTGACCACTGACGTTATTTTAGTCTTGCATTTTCAGATTACATGGTCAAATTATTATAAAACATGTTGTAATGTACCATATACCCTGGAAGCTGGATTCTCAAAATTAAAATTCCCATACACATTCAGGGTAAAGTTCTAGATTTCAATCCTCAACCCCCCCCCATCTGCCTTTAAGAAGGGCAGAAGCAAGCGAGGCCTCTGAAACAGACATTTTTATTTTTAAGAGGGAGACCACTCTTCTCTGCCTTACAAGGGACCCATCCCAGTTAGCACTAGATGTGGATCTAAATTATAGCTGGCATTTATTTCTTAAAAGAGGAAATCGCTATTTCTTCTTTGACCCATCACCCTTTGGTGCAACTTGAAATCTATTTTGTTCTTGGCCCAATCAACGTAGCTAAGCCTCCTCTACCTTTTATTAAGACTGTGACAAGCTGTAGGTTTTGCTGCTTTTCCATTATGCCCTTAAACATATTTCTCTCCACCACCATCTCCTCACTGGGTCCTCATTCCTAACCCCTGGTGTCCAGAAGGGCCCCAGCATAGTTTCAATATGATTTGTCAAGGTAGGGGCAGCTTACAGAAGCGAGTATAAAAGAAGCAGCTCCCACAGGTAGCCAGTGTCCAAATAGTGGGCGGCCCCTGGGGGCGCGAGCTCGTAAGGGGGGGCGCCTGATTGGCCAAGGAGGGGTGAGCAGGTCATGCTGCGCCGGCTCAGCGTGATCGGCGACGACGCGGCCTACCTGCTGCTCGGGCCGCGCTGACAGCTGCCGTGCATCATGTCCTGCACGCGGATCCTCGCCCGTCGCGTCATGCCCTGTGCGCTGGATCCCCGCGCTCTGTTTTTGGCGGGGGGGAACCAGGGCAACAGGGCTGTTTAAGTCCTGTTGCTGCCCTGGTTCCCCCCCCCCCCCCGCCGCCAAAAACAGAGCGCGGGGATCCAGCGCACAGGGCATGACGCGACGGGCTGCGACGGCGGAGCCGGCTTCAGCAGCGCGGAGAACACGCCGCTCAGAAGAGCGACGGACGGCAGCAGCAGCTTGAGCGGCGTGGAGAACGATCCACGCCGCTCAGAAGAGTGAGATCGGGCCGCCGCAGGAACGATCGGAAGAGCCCAGGTAAGGCTCGTATTACATCCCTGCCCGTGCGTTCCCATGGAGCCGCCTCATTCTTGCCCCCCAGCCGCCTCATTCCCTCCTAGCCAGCACCTCCTCCTCCTTTCCCCACATTCTCCCTGGCTTCTTCACAATCCCCCCCTCTTTCCCCCTAAATTACCTTCAGGCTATGTGTACAATGTAGTACTATTTAAAAAAATTGAGTTGATGTTTTTTTATTTAAAAAATGTATCATTGAAAGCCCTGTTATTGTGTTTTTCTTTAAGACAAATATGTTAATTAGTTCAGACAACTGTATGAGTTGTTTTACTAAACTAAAACCCCAGTATTCAGGTTTAATTGCAGTGTTGGCACTTTGAAATAAATAAGTTGGTTTTGTGTTGCAGTTTGGGCACTCGGGCTCAAAAAGGTTTGCCATCACTGCTTTACAGTCGCGCGGGGGGGGGGGGGGCGCGAAATGTTTTCTTCTTCCTAGGGGGGGCATGACAGAAAATAATTGAGAAGCACTGGTGTAGGCCAACTTTCCCCAACATGGGTGTCCTCCAGATGTTTTTGGACTACAACTCCCAGTATTCCTGACCATTGGTCAAGCAGGCTGGAGCTGATGGGGTTAGTAGCCCACAACATCTGGAGGACACCAAATTGGGGAAGGCTGCTCTAGGCTGAAGAAGAACTCTGGAAAACTCGAAAGCTTGCTCACAACTTTGTGACGTTTTAGTGGGTCCCCTATGGGGGTAAAATACACTACTTTGAGTAGCCCCTCACCCCACCCCACGGGATCAGCAGGCTACCTGCAACTGTCGTGCATTACTGGTGTATGTATCTCGCCATCCAGTCCCTGTAAACGGAAGTGCCTTGAGAGGGGAGCCTACAGTACCCACCAAAGGAAGCCTAAAATATCCATCCACTACCGCGGCTGCTCGGGGTATACAGACTGACTCACCCACAGACGTTAACGGAGACGCACGAGCTGCTACTACTAGAGGGAGCCCCTTCACACCGCCCCCGCCGTATCAGCCTCCTTCCTCACCTGTCCGCGCAGCCGCCCAAACTGTCAAGAACAGGTTAAACCCCTCCCCACTCCCGCTCTTTTAAAAGTACATTTAATAGCGACACAGGTAACTTATCACTGCGCGTGCGCGTTGCCCAAGGTTCTACGCTTTACAGAGATTTGCTCATGCGTTCTTTTGAGAAAAAGGGAAGAGGCGGGCGAGATGACGTAAAGCCAGAGAGAGAGAGAGTTCAATTTCACTCACCTCTCACTTCTGGTTTCCCACTTGCAGTTATTTCCCCCCCCCCCTTTTCTCCGCATGAGGGCGAGAGTTGTGAAGAAATGAAAATAAGAATCTCAAGTAACAGGCAGAGGTCCCCTTCCGTAACTTTGCATTTGCATTACTCATCTCCCGCCCCTCAATTGAGAAAAATAATAGGCAAGAATGCTATTTTCCCCAGGACTCATAGTCGCACCATTTTTCCTTCAGGCTGGGCTCCTCTGCCTTAAAAAGCCTTCTATCACGACAGATAGGATTGAAATCTGATAGGGAATGTCGCAACTGTTGAATTTCTGCATATCGTCTAGATTTTAAATTTAGGATGGGAGCCTGTGACTTTGTTTGAAATCATTATACTTTTCGATTTACTAAGTAAATATTTATTTACTTAAAATATTGATATACCTTCCAATAACGAAAGTTCTCTGGTGGTTTATAATAAGAAACACGAACGCATAAAAATGAATTTTAAAACAACCCAGCAAGAGCATGAATACCACTTCCAGCACTCACGTCCCCGCAAATGGAGGACTCCGAAGGCCTCTGCAATTAGAGAACCGGACGTCTCTAAAAAACCATTGAGAGTGTTCCCCTTTAAATCTGACGCCTATTAGGTGTTTTGACGATAGGCAAGTGTGCGAGGAGTACGCAGGCGCGTCCTTTTTATTGGCTACGGGAGGACGGTTCATAGATTCATAGATTTATAGAGTTGGAAGGGTCCTACGAGGCTATCGAGTCCAACCCCGCGGCGTTTTACAACTGATAGAAGAAATGTTGTAATCGCGGGAGGCCCAACGCAGCACCCTGAGGTAGAAATCCCCACAAGCCTTTCTAATTGGGAGTGAGACAACAATAAAAATAAATTAGGGCGCCATCCTATGCATGTTTAGACAGAAAAAATGGCCTACAACTCCCAGCATGCCCTAGCCAGCATGGCTGACAGGGGTATGCTGGGAGTTGTAGGCCTTTTTTCTGCCTAAATATGGATAGGATGGCGCCTTTAATTCTGTAACAATTTGCTGTCATTGCATGTAGGGTGGCCACTTAACATTACCAAAACGAGAACACAGATGTGCATGCCCTGATTTCTATGTATCAATGCAAATTTTAAAATAATTACTATAATTTACATAGGAATGCACTATACTTTACCAAAGTGGGTAAGTGTAACTGGGTGACCAGTGTGCCTGCTCAGTCCGCTGTGCAGGTGCTGTTGATTCAAGGCTCCTGCTCTCCTTTCTTGTGGTTCTTTATGTTTAAATTATAGGACTGGGACTAGACAGCCCTTCATATAGAGGACTGTCCTGTGTAAAGAAGGAGACTTTCATGACACCCAAATTCAGCTGCCTGAGGTGGCCATGTCATTCTTCAGAGAGCCAGTGTGGTGTAGTGGTTAGAGTGTTGGACTGGGACTCTGGAGACTTGGGTTTTAGTCCCCACTCGGCCATGCAAAAGGAAGAAAGATGGGATATAAATCCAATAATAAAGAAATAAAAGAAATAATAAACAAGCGTTTGAAGGTTGTAGTCTGAGAGCCAGTGTGTCATAGTGGTTAGAGTGTTGGATTGGGACTCGGGAGACCCGGCTTCTGGTCCCCACTTGGCCATGAAGCTCACTGGGTGACATTGGGCCAGTCACTGACTCTCAGCCTAAGCTACCTCGCAGGGTTGTTGTGACGGTAAAATGGAGAGGAAGACGAATATGTAAGCTGCCTTGGGTTCCTTGCAAGAGGGAAAAAGGCAGGATATAAATGCAATAAATAATAATAATAATAATAATAATGATAACAACAACAATGATAATAATGGTAGGGCCAGCACTGAGTTAAATCGATTGAATTTGCATATGAGTAAAAGCAACAATGATGGTCTGAGACAAGATGTGTGCCAACTTTGTTTTTAGGTGATGCATGCACACCTGTGTCATAGCACACATTTTTCATGTCCGTGTGGAGAAGGGGGAATGCCTATTTTAAGGTGGTGTTTGTCACATACAGTTTTTATAAATATTTATATGATATATCTATCTCTCTCTCTCTCTCTATATATATATATCTGCCTATTAATCATTTGATCAGGCCTGCTCTGAAGCAAGTCCCTCTTTAGTTGGGTTGACTCACAGCTATGTGTGCATGGTATTATATTACAGCTTTATCTTGCCAAATTACTACTCGGAGAAAATACTAGATATGATGCTGATGTGATAACTGGAGGGATGGGGGTGATCAAATAATTCAGTTATGCAAAGTATTTCATTTCAGAAATTTGCTGAGTGACAGAAAATGGAGACAAGCATGACAGGTACAAAATAAGCTGTTACTTGCACAAGCTTTTGACAATTTAATTTTGACAAGTTGAAATAATATTCAAGACAAATATTGTCATCAAAAACTATGCACTATTTACTAACGGTTGAACATTAGTATAAAGAGAATCAGAAATCATTTTAACGGTACTCAAACAATATTCTATTAAAGAAATGAAGCTTTTGATCTCTCCCCTTTCCGGTTTTTTGCAGCTTTCCATGGATGTGTGTGTGTGTTTAATGAAAACAAGAGGAGGATCACAACATGATCTTACAAAGCGAATGAGAAATATACGGCCAGGTGTGGTTAGCACAGACTGTATGGCAATGTTGGCAGACTGCTAGGTAAGCATCTTATTTTAAAACAGAAAACACAGCTGGCAGCAAAATGTAAGCTCGGCAACTTGTGTAAAACTTAATTAAAAGATGAACAAAATTAAAGGAGGGAGTTTAATTGAGGCTGTGCCCACAGTCCAGACAAAGCGACCATAAAGAAACATTTTATTCAAGTGTGTAGCAAAAACAGCCAAGCATCTCATGGCATTTTGAAGAGTAACACATTTATTATGGCATTTGCGGACCCAGTCCACTTCGTTTGACTAGATCCACGAAAGCTTATGTCATAATAAATGTATTAAGGGTACTAAAAGACTTAGTTGTTTTTGCTGCAACACACTAAGGGCTTCTCTACATGAGGCTTTTAATCTGCCACTTTACTGAGGCTTCTGCTTCTGGATTATTTGCAGAATTCAGATTGGTTCCTTTACACATGTTCCCCCCGGGGTGTGTGTGTGTCTTTCCCTGCATTTCTATATGTTCTATTACACAACCACAATTGTGGCCACTACATTCTGCCCTAGCTGGCTTCTGAGTTGTCTTCAAGGGCAGCCCCATGTGCAATGCATTACAGTAATCCAGTCGGGAGGTTAATAGAGCATAAATGCTGACTCAGCTTGTACCTTTCTAAATAAATATATTACACAGATACCATAAATATCTTCCAAAGGAAGCTGACCCTTTAAGAAAGGATCTGAAAGATCCATAAAGCTCATGTGTTTCTTGTTCTTTTTATCTCCTCACCAGTGGAGATAAAATGCAGTGGAGATAAAAATCCAGACTGCACCTGGATTTCTGGATGCAGTCCAGAGTTCATTTCCCAACATAAAAAATAATAAAAAAAATTACCTGGAGCAGCAGATCAATTCCTCTTTCATCCTAAAAATTCCTTGAGGTGGAATCGAATTAAGATAAAATATGTAGCTTCCATTTAGAATCTTGGCTAACTTGGCTAATGTTCTACTTCCAGACCAGATAGGGCCTTCCATAAACACGATTCTCTTAGTAACTGACAGATTGCTTAGCAGTAACATAAAAATGTGTATCTTAGGGAAGTGATATTTCTGTCAATAGACACTAATAGTGAGAATGGTCCTGAAAATACAACGTGAGGGAAAAGGGATGTGAAACTTTTTGCTCAACATTCACTTGCAATAAAAACAACCAAGTTCCTTGCATAGAAGCCCTACATCCTCTTCAGTTTAAGAGAACTAAAACTCAATTGTGGAAGTACAGTTGAAGATGAAACAAGTAAAGCTTTGGTTTGCTTAAGTCTAGCAAGGCAAATGTGTTACTATATCATTCCTTTTAATAGTGAACTCAGGTGGTAAGTGGTGCCAGGATTGTAACCGAAACAGGGCCACTGAGAAATAAGAGAGAAGGATCAGCATGCTTGGGGGAATGCCTTGGTTTGCAGATAGATGATGATGATGATGATGATGATGATGATGATGATGATGCATAGATTCATAGATCATAGATTTGGAAGGGGCCTACAAGGCCATCGAGTCCAAACCCCTGCTCAATGCAGGAAACTAGAGGAGGGGTCTCCCATCCAAGTAATAACCAGGCTTGACCCTGCTTAGCTTTCCACACTCAGACAAGCTGAGCCAGTGATGATGATGATGATGATGATGATAATAATAATAATAATAATGTTGCAGGTGCCACTTGAATTTGGAAGATGCAGACTTGTTGGTCTATAAGTCTTTTGTATAAAACACATACACACATTGAACTCTAACACACCCCTCCAAATATTCTGAACATATGCTATTCCTCTCTCCATTTAATCTTCAACTTTGGTAATGTGTGATCTGTTGAGTCCCACATCTGGCAAGTAGTGAGTGTGAAGGACTATTCCAATTCATTTTGATTTGAGGTGGGGTGGGCTGAGCTGGGAGGGGAGTAAGTCTATGAGATTTCTAGGATTATAGGTAGCAAGCAATCAGCATAATTCATGCATGCAATCTGTGATTTTGGACAGACAATTCAATGCAATTACCAATAATAGTAATGAAAGAAGCCTTACACCTGACTCCATTACAAACCTCCTTTCCAAAATGCATTGCCTTTTCTCTTCTGTAATGTGCCATTTGGTTGGATTTATTAGACAATAATTATAAGCATCTAAATCTAATTTGACTTGGATGCGGGAATAGGTTTTCTTTCCAACCTCTCCATTCCTAGAAAAGAAACCATTTATTATGTTCAATGAGGATCTGTTATTTGCATTTCCTGTTGTGTCACTTCAGCAGCTGCTAGCTTGACAAAGCACTCCTTTTAACCTTGTCCAAAGCCCACAGAATTCTTTCCAGTAACTTCCAGATCTAGGCCCTATTAACGTCAAATGGACTTTTGGTGGCGGCTGTGAAATAGAACTTCAAAGATAACAGACAGAAGAAGCTTTGTAGCTGCAGACAGAGAGAAAAGGCTGGAGGGGAGAGCACATGGACTGATTCCACAACTGTGGAAAATAGTTTTTTATTGGCTGTGGTGCAGGGCTGGCCCAAGACATTTTGCAGAGGTGAAAGATAAGATGGCGTCCCATTAGGCAAAACCTGGCCGGGATGGCAGTTCAATCTTTCTTTCTTCAGCATTGCCAGTGGGACAGTATCCTCCACCATGCCTGCATGTAGCAGGCTCTCTCCTCCAACACCTTGCTGCCACCTCCCACCATCTGCTACCTGAGGTGACCGCCTCACTGTGCCTAATGGTAGGGCCAGTCCTGCTGTGTTGTCTGCACTGAGCTGTAGTATAGGCAGCCAGGGAGTTGAAGAGCAAGTTCTGACAGCATTGAGGCAAGAGTGCTGGCAGATTTATAGGAGGATCAATCCAGATGCAGAGTTCTTAGGCCTGTTTTGTGGGGGAGGCTGGGATGCAGCTGGTAGGACAAGCAAGTAGACAGGGAAACTGACAGAGATGCCATCTCAGGCTTGGGCCCAGCAGAAAGATGGGTGGGTGGATGTGGCGGACTGGAATTCACAGTAAGGTTTCAAAGAATTGTACTGGATGTACTCAAGATTAAATTGTTAAAAAAGCAAAAGAAAAAAGTGTTGTATTTGAGGAGAGTTTTTGTTGTGCTTCTTTTGCAATAAGCAGAGATGTCTCCTGGAGAATCCTCACACATGATCTGAAACACCAGGGAAGCAACTGTGCCATTCCCCGTATAGGTGGGCAAACCAGCTCTTATGTGACAAGCAAGCCACTGTAAGGCCAGATTCTGACTACTGCCCAGGCCTGGCCTAGCAGTATTTATAGTTAGGTCAGGTGAGGAGGGACCAGTGGGTTGCCTTGGCTGTAAAACCGTGGTGGGACCTGAAGAAAAACACTGTCGCTTTCCTCCACGTTGCCGTGGCAAGTAGCTCACGAGTAGTGTTACCAGTGGAGCTGTGTACACAATACACAAACCAGGTGGCTCCTGATTTGAATCTCCTGTCACAGCAGGAAAATATCCTGTGATTCAGGACTTGGCAAGAGCGCTGATGTATATATGGTCCTGCTAAGTGTGTGGGCTTCAAGAAAGGTGGTAGCTACGCATGTGAATGAGGTGTCCACCTCTATGAAAAGCGCATGGGGAAGCTCTTAAATGCGTAGGTGTTCACTGTGCATGTTGGAGCAGCCACTCACAAGAATTTGCTGGATGAGGTCATAGGTTGCTTGTAAGCTTCCAAGTACTACCCACATTCTTATTGATAAGCATCCAAAATAGTAGTGCTTTTGGAGTACTTTTGATCAGAGACTTAACAATAATACTTAGCAATTATATATTGACATTTTAAGTATTCAAGTTCTTCACATGTGTTATGTCACTAATTTTGGTAGTGACTTGCCTAAGTTCAACTAGTAAAGTTGTGGCTGAGGTGAAATTTGAACTCAACTGGAGGCTTTCTCACGCCCAGCCCAGCCCCCAGCCCCCAGCCCCCAGCCCCTGTGCTATCCCAGTTAACACAAAGCAGTCTATTTTTCACCCTTCTTCACACAGGAAAACTTTCCATAGATTGTGTGTCTTTCACACATGCAATTCCCTTATGATCTTTCAGCAGAACAAGTTTTAATGTATCTTTCTGAGAATTATTTAAGACTCCTCTGAGCATAAAGTATCCTGATGATACTCCATTTTAGAAAATAAATTCTGGGTTTTATTGCCTTAGTCAACTGATAACACCCACAAGTTTAAATATGCAAAAGTGAGGCCTTGCTCATTGGATTTATTAACTGCTATGCATTTCACATTTTAAGTAAAAATGTCTTGACTTTATAAAATCCTCATAGGCCGTGGGATAGGGAGGGTGGGGGAATGGCTGGATGAAATATGTCAAATGGACTGCATCCATAGGAGTCCCAATGTGCATAGTATACTATTCCCACTGCCAATGGGCTAACAGTCAATGCAGATGTGATTCCAACAACAATATGGTCATTTTACCCAGTGGGTGCATGTGCATGTCACGCTAACCCACCCTGGCAATAAGCCACGGTGAGTTGGTGCTCATGCAAACAACTCATGGTAGGCCTGACAGACTATTGGGCTCACCATGGGTTGTTGGCCCCCTCCTCCTTACTCTGTCCTCCCTTGGGTATCCCAGGAGACACTGCAGGAGGATTGAGTTGTCTCCCCACTTCCCGCTGTGTTTGCGAGCCATTTTGGGCTCACCACGGCTTTTTTCCTCTTTAAACTTGTTTTTTTCTGGAGATCACAATCCCCATTTTTGACAGCTACAGATAGTCCTTTCAAACTGCCGCAGTGGCACCTTGGAGGGGCTGCCTGTGGTTGTCAAACCTTTAAAAAAAGTGTCCCCCCCCCAGTAATTTTTGCAAATATTTGCAAAAATTATTATTTTTTAATTTTTTACTTGCACTTGCACAACTGCAAATGTCCGCAGTTGTGTAGATGCAGGAATGGGGAGGCTCAGGTGGGCAATGTGCAGGAGAGTGCCTGCTGGAAAAGTCCAGCAGGTACCCCTCCTGGGCATTGCCCCACAGAGGCTGCAGGTAAGTTTATTTTTCCCTTTGGTTACATCTGACAGCTGTCAAAAGGTGAGCTGTCAAATGTAACCAAAGGTGCAAGTGATCTTAGCTCGCAAAAAGGGGGTGGTGTCTCATTCACCCCCTTTGTGGCAAGATTCTCAGTTTTTTTTGTGGGGGACTCATGTGTCTCAAGAGTGCCCGCACTTTTGCATTTGTTCCTGAGATTCTACCATCTTGGGAACATGCAAAAGTGCAAGCCACCCCATTTTCAGGAGTAGTTAACTTGACAACTGTTAAAGTTACAGCTCCATTTTTAAAGTGGGATTTACAAAGGGTTAAAAGATTTTTTGGGGGGGCAGGGAACTATACTGTATATAGAGCCTATAGCTTCCTTCCAAAAAAATAAAAATAAAATCTTTTAACCTTTTGTAAATCTCAGCTGCACAAGTGCAGGTAAAACATTAAAAAATAATAATTTTCGCAAATATTTGGGAAAATTACCGGGACAAAAATGGGTTGCCGTGTCGTGTAAACCAGTCATTGTTTCAAAGCAGCCTTCTCCAATCTGGTGTCCTCCAGTTGTTTTGGGTTTAAATTCCTATCAGTCCCGGCCAGCATGGCAAAAGTTCAGGAGCTGTAAGCCAACATGTTTGGAGGGCACCAAGTTGGGGAATGCTGTTTTAAATACAGGGTTGTTTGTTTTTTCTACATGTGCTGTTTTTAATGGAGAAGATACTGGAAAAAACACACAGAAGGAGCAGTGGGGCAGCAAAACTCTGGGGAGGCAGTCTCTGCACCCCAAGGTTGTGCATTGGTGCTCCCCGTATGGAGAAGGGGGGAGTGGGATGGTGTGTAGGCCTCGCCCCTACGGCCATATGCAGCACAGTATCTGCAAAGGGACACCTACAACTGTACATGTTTCGGTGTTCCATGCAACCCAGTGTGATCAAGGGTCCCAATTGCATGGATTTGCCTACATTGTGTATGAAAACATGGACTACAGATTGCCAGTGCTTATATGCCAAGCATGGCTCATTTTAGCAATACTTAATCTCCCTGCCCTTGCTTCCAGAACATATGCTTTCTGCATAATATAGGAAAGGTCAGCTCAATACCAGTTGCCAGAGAAAGAACGGAGAATCCAGTTTTCATTGTGCCTGTTTAAAATCTCTCCCTCAGCTACTCTTTTGTGATGTTTGGAGACTGAACAGAGAGAGCTTCTCAGCAATGCACCTTATTTTAGAGCGGCAGCAGATGCCAATGACAGGAAGCAAGGAAATACTTCAGCCATCTACCTTGCATCTGTTTGATATCTTGCGCCAATGGAGTATGGCATCAGTATCATTGATGGCAGAAAACTTCAGCAGAGGAGCAGCTATCTAATGCCAAAGGATAAAAGAACATAAGACTTGTCTTACTGGACCAGACCAACAGTCCAGTTTAGCCCAGCTGCACACAGTCTAGCTGCAGTTCCGTTCTCACCCTGCTTAAAACTGCAATCTTAAGCATGCTTTCTAAGGAGTAAAATAGCCCTACTGCAGGAACGTGTGACCCTGCAGATGTTGGTGGACCGCAACTCCCATCAGCACAAACAACATCTGGAGGGCTACACATTCCCTGTCCTACTATTTACTTCTGAGTAAACATGCACAGGTTCCCCAACCGAGTGCCCTCCAGGCATGTTGGATTTCAACTCCCATTAGCCCTAGCCAGCATGGCCAATGGTCAGGAATGCTGGGAGTAGTAGTACAAAATATTTGGATGGCATGGCACCAATGTTGGGGTAGGTTGCTCTCAGAGTAGCCAGCTGGATAAATTTGGGAAGCTCGCTAGCAGGGCAATCCTACTGCTTGTCTCTAGCATCTGTAATCAGATGTACACAACTACTACCTCTGGACATTGAAGTTGCATTCTTAGCAATTATGCCTGATAAGCAATGGTAGATCTGTTCTCCATGAATTTATCTAATACTATAGGCTCATTCAGAAAGAGGCAAGAATAATCCCAAACCAAGACATTGTAGTGGAAGCAACAAGGTATTTGGAGGTCCAATTTGTCTAAGTGACCTATGGAGGTAAATTCTGATGTTTAAGGTGTTTCTAATATATCATGCAACATGGGCTTAATAGAACCCATATATCAGCATTTTGTTGTATTGTCTTTTGGCTCATCAGGGTGTAAATTGGCTTCAAGGTAATTTTTAATCTATATGGAAATTAGGTGTTATTACAGCAGCCACAATACAAATCAGTCAACAGGAAAGGGAAAGAAGGATCATTTGTTGAAAAGCAGTATTTATTGGGGAAAAAAGGACAAGGTGGATCTTAATAATTAGTCACCTGCAGATGGAGATGAATTTGATTTATTTCAAGAATGCTTTTTGATGAAGCTGTTAACACAGCCATGTGGTCTCTGTTAACAGAACCCATTTCTCAGTGTGCAAGGGAGGTGCTGTTATTTCTGATTTTTCATGATATTTTCATTTCGTGCCTTCCAGTGGATGCAATTTAAGATGGGACACTACTATAGTCTGCAAGCTACAGACTGGGCTGCTATCTAACAAGAACTCAGTCTGTTGAACAGGCAGAGCGCTTTCTGTAAATGATAAAAGCCTGAATCAGGAAATCCAACACCTGTATTCTGCTGCTGTACGGGACAATACTAGGCATTTCCAGAACATTCTAGCCACTGCACAGAAGCAAAATATCAAAGTCACATGGAAGCCATTTGCCAGTAAAAAAAATTACATGACTATCAATGTGTTGTTCCATCACAAACCTACATGTAGAGAAACAGATGTGCGTCTTTGTCACACAAGGCAAAAGGCATATGCATTTCACACAGTTTTCTAGAGAATTCACTCATCTGTGAAATGGCCTTCAGAATGCTTGCCAAGGTCAATATACAGCCTGTTGTGTGCAGGCCCTTACTGTTTTTGTCTCGCCGAGATTTGTAGAATGTTTTCCTCAAATATTTCACAGGGTTATTGCAGAATGTACAGCCCTATTTTAGACTCTCTAAAAAAACATATACTTGGAATTATGTTTTGTTGAAGCACTATGTCTTAGATGTTTTAGGTCTGATTTTCACAGCAACCTTTGACATAGCCATGTTGCCAGGGAGTTGTGAGGAATAACTCATCAGTCATGATACCTTTGGAATGCAAACACATCTGAAACCACTTGATCTTCCCTAATCTTTTGGACTTTCTGGCAAGGAATTTAGAGTTCCCTGGCTGTGCCTTATCTTGAGGTATACCTTTGACCCTGCTTGTTTACTCCTTGGTTTCCTTTACCTGGTTTGTAAGTCCTACTGTTCTTATAAAACTTTTTTCATTTATTTTGATTAATGTATGCTAATTAAATTTCAGAGAAGGGCTGTGGTTCAGCACGTACTTTGTATGCAAAAGGTCCCAAGTTCAATCTCCAACTAGCAGGACTGTGAAAGACCCCTATCTGTACCTCTGGTCTGGAGAGAGCCCCTGCAAGCGGTAATAGGCAATATCAGGCCAGAAAGGAACAATGGTCTAAAACAGTATAAAGCAGCTTTATTTATTCAGGTCGCAGAGGAGCTGAACTTTTGCAAGAAATGCTGCTTTCATGCAGCTCAGCTCTTGCAATGTTCAGTATTCTTATCTTTGTGTTGTATGGGAAACCTGAAGAAGGAAATGAGCACTTTATCACCTTTTAGATCAGGGGTGGGGAACCTTGGTCCTCCAGATATTGTTGGACTACAACTCTCATCATCCCCCACCACTAGCCATGCTGGCTGGGGCTGAGGGACACTGTAGGCCAACAACATCGGGAAGGCCACAGGTTCTCCTCCCCTGTTTCAGAGGAAAGTAGTCAGCAAAATATGATGGTATGGAAGTTGATCTGTCCTTTATAGTGGTGGTGGTAGTTTACCATTTAAGGAGGTCATACTGGTGAGTCTGCTGTAATTATCTGGGTCTCCCTATTGTGGAGATTGGACCTCTCCTCATTTCTGCAGGAAGCTTATATATAAAAAGGAAGCACTTGTTAAGGAAACCATGGATTTAAAGCAGAGAGCATTAAGCAGCATTTAGGAAAAATGCTTCAGTTTTAGGAATGTTTAAATATCTTCACTGCATATTCACATTTCCTCCAATGTATTTTTATCAGGCTAACTTACTAGCAGGATGTTCTCTTATTAATGACATAGCTGCGGAATATGCTTCATCAGCAGTCTCCTTTTGGAAAATTGTGCAGCGTAATCTAATTTTTCATTTGAGGAAAAAAACATCTCTTGCCTTTAAAGCAGTGGGAGGACGGGGGTGGGGGGGGAAGCAACACTTTCCTAAAAGCTAGTGCCATTGTTGCTATTCATATCAGACTATGGGCATTATCCAACACTGCTGCTCCAGTTATGCCACTGACGTAGCGCTAGCGTAAGCGACCTTTAGCACAGTGCCAATAGGGCATGCTGGCGCAATAGGTTTTCCAGGGAAACCTGTGACATCAGCATACACAATTAGCATTGCACTAGAGGTTGCTTATGTCAGTGCTGCGTCAATGGTGTAAGTGGAGTAGCAGCTTTGGATACAGCCCTATGGCTTGTTTCACCAATATGCTGTCATATACACATCCAGTCCTGGCTCCATGTATTTACACATAGTTGCAACTATGCAATACACATAGTACGTATAATATCATGTAATGCACATAGTATGTTTAATACCCTGTAATACACATATTGGAACACTTTTAGCATGCACTCAATTTTTTATTGAAGTTAATATTAATATTTTTATTAAATAATTTTCAGATTAAGAAGACAGTGTGTGTAGTACACTGTAGGTAGCTGTCCACACTTCATTTAATTGGACCTAAATGGTGTAAAATCAAGGAGCCGAAAGCCCTATTCATGTGTTACATACATGTACAGGGCACTCTCACGTTGAAGAAAGGGCAGGGCATGTGTGAGCACACACACATGTGTGTCTGAAACTAGCCTGGGCACGTGGCATAGGGAGTAGAGCCAGCAAGCAGCATGGCCTCCTCCTTTGATGCATGAGTGCCCTACACATGTATATAACCCATGAATAGGGCTACACTCATAGAGCACTATGGGCATCCAGCCCAAATGATGGAGGGCTCCGATCTCGAATCCCTCTGTCCATCATAAGCCCTGCCAGGCAGTTGCCAGCAGGCCGGGAGGAACAATGGAGGCTATTTTTCTCTCTCCATCCTCCAAAAATCATTTTTCATTAGACAGGCCTCTGAGCCTCTCTAACATATGCTCATTGCTGAGGATGGGGGCTAAGAGGCCATTGGATCCAGTGGATCCACGGATGCTCCCTTACCCTTACCTACCCACTGGTATACCCCCATCCCTCCCTCTTCCTGCCCTTCCCAAGGTTGGACCTCAGGAGAAGGAGCTGCTGTGGAGCTTTCCGTGGCAGGGGGGAGGGGGAGGGGTGGGGCAGGAGGATCTCTCCCTTTGAGATCTTAGCTCTGTCTATAGCAGTTGGGAGATGCACAGCATTCTATGGCCCCTCAGACGCTGTCTATGGGGCCATTGGAGTCCTCTCTTAAAAGACTTGCGGCATTCCTGTGTACCTGCTGAAATTAGTGTCACATTAAAAAAATAAGTCTCTGTCACAGCAGAATGACCAAAATCCATCCCTCACCTCCAATAACTTTAAAAACTACGGCATATTAACTTCTGAAGTTGCTGTCTTGACAGTGACTTTGCTAGTCTATAAGTCATCACGGAGGGCTGCTGTCAGGTTCAAGACGTACGTCTGCAGATGGGTGCGAAAATGAAAGGACCAGATGTAAAAGTTATATATTAATGTGGTCTGCGGGGGGGGGGGGAGAGGAAGAAAGAAGTCATCACTCAACAGTACTTAAAAAAAATAAGCGGCTTTACTTAAAGGTACACCATCCGGTGAAATATATTATGAGCTGGCACCCTGTAATCACTGACATCTGTGCAATATATGAGCACTGAGCAGCTGAAATGAAAAAGCCTGCTAAAGGTATAAAATGACAGAACTGGAAGAGACCTGGAGATTGTCTAGGAGAAAGACAATGGTCCCCCCATGCTGACCTGGCTGCTCTTTCCCCATCTCCACCGCCGTAGTTTTTTCTGCCTACTACTGCCCTGGATGTGCTCTCCTCTGGAGCCCTCCTGGCTCTCAGCAGCAGCCCGGATGGGGATGGCCCACTGCCAATTTCAAAAGGGCACTGACAGGAAGTGGAAAGGAACTATCATGTAGCATAGTTCCTTTTCCACCACTTCATGTCAGCACCATTTGCAAAATGGGCCAGACTAGCCAGCCAAACAGGCTAGCTGCCAAGATTTCAGTAAAACCACCACCTGGAGCCATGTGGCTGGATTTTAAAGTTCATTCCCCCCCCCCCCTTTGCACTTTAAACTCTAAGAGGTAGTTTTTTGCTGACAGTAGGCAGTGGCAGCAACCCAGGAGGCCACCACCCCCAAGAGTGGGGGCTGCGGAGCTTTGGACTTGGGCCCCAAGGCCTGCAACTAGCAGCACCACTGCATCCACCTCAGCAATGAAACCTCTGTGTTAAAAGCAGCAGTTGCTCAGGCAGCAGCCACCTTCTCCTGGTGGTTCCGCATGGACCTTTGGAGTCCACCAGGAGAAGAGCCTTCAGTGTGGCAGGCTCCATGTCTGTGGAACTCCCTGCCTCTGGAGGTCAGGCAGGCTCCGACATTGTGCTGCTTTCGGCGCCTGCTGAAGACCTCCTTGTTCCGGGAAGCCTTCTCTGCTGCACAACCACCAATATAATTTTACGGTACTTTGTTTTCAATGTATTGTTTTTGTTTCTTTTATCTGTTTTTGCCTTTTTATTGTTCACCCCTCTGGAATCTGCTTGATGTGGAGTGGTATACAAATACTGTAAATAATAGTAAGCGGGGTCCATTTGCTGCCAGAGCAAACAACAAATTGCAGCGTTAGAGAGAGCTGCAGCCACCAAGGAAGGCAGGTTGGTGTGGGATGGCAGTGACTCCTGCTTCTTTTTTCTCCTCTGAGGGTAGGGGACAAGGTGACAGTACATCCAGTCTTCAATGCCACTCCTGCCCCCACATCTATCCATTGGTGGAAATGCAGGGGAGGCTGGTGACCCCTGTGTCAGCGGGGTTCCTTATCTATTGCAGCTTTTATTCTGAGCTTCATAGGAGCTATCCATGGTGTTCCATGGTGGTGAACCTATTTTGGGGACAAAGTGCAGCAAAACAAAAAGGCAAAAACAGATAAAAGAAACAAAAACAATGCATTGAAAACAAAGTAAAATTACATTGGTGGTTGTGCAGCAGAAAAAGGCTTCCCGGAACAAGGAGGTCTTCAGCAGGCGCCGAAAGCAGCACAATGTCGGAGCCTGCCTGACCTCCAGAGGCAGGGAGTTCCACAGACATGGAGCCGCCAGCCCGCCACACTGAAGGCTCTTCTCCTGGTGGACTCCAAAGGTCCATGCGTAACCACCAGGAGAAGGTGGCTGCTGCCTGAGCAACTGCTGCTTTTAACACAGAGGTTTCATTGCTGAGGTGGATGCAGTGGTGCTGCTAGTTGCAGGTCTTGGGGCCCAAGTCCAAAGCTCAGAATAAAAGCTGCAATGGATGATGAGCCCCACTGACACAGGAGTCACCAGCCTCCCCTGTGAAATGGAACCCCTCTCTCTACCTCAGGATTACAGGGGTCAGAAGAAGGCTCCCATTCATATGTTCCTTCATGAAATAAAAAGGAAATGTTCCAGTATGTTCCAGCAAGCCACAGAGGAGCAATGCCCTGAAAATGTATGTGTGACACTGGTGGAGGTGGAAGGAATGGAGCAACAAGAAGGAAGGTTCCTGGATGTTAATACCCTATGACACCAAGGAATGGATGGATCTGTTAATTTCATTTTTCCAATCTTAAATTTGATTTGTCCAGAACTTTGAGAGTTTTTCCAATCTTACATTTGGTTCTTTCCAAATTCTGAGAACTCAAAGACAAACAGACAAAATAGTTTGCATGGAAATTCATTTGCATTTTTGTGTGCATTTCTCCTTGTGTGCCTTGCATACATTTTTGTATGCAATTTTGTCTAACATGTACATTTAAAAGCAATTTCCCTAATATACTGCATGTTAGAACGTTATATCCCTAATATACCCATTTTTGTAAGCATTTTTTGATTGGAGAAGTCAAAATTGCAAAATTTGGGGAAGTACGAATTTCAAAATGATAACCAAGTTTTAGTTCATTTATTGATTCAAAAATACTGTACAAAATTAGGCAAATTTGCATTAAAACGCAGACTGAATGGATTTCCCCTCTCCCTAATGACCCTGTTACTCCCATCTTCCCTCACCATTGGCTTTTCTGAGTAGGGCTGCTTGGAGTTGCAGTCCAACAACATCTGGAGGGTCACAAGTTGCCCACCCTGCCCTAGAGGCCCAAGACTACTTGGAAATGAGGAAACCCAATGTAACCCTGTCTGCATAGCTTTCTTTATAATACAAAATCAGCTACATGATGTCCCTAACATGGTGGGTAGAGCTGTTCAGCTGCATATCAATCACTGGGGTTAGGATGTTGCTTTAGCTGCAGCAGCATCACAAATGGTTTGCACCATTACAACTAAATCTGCTTGACAGAAGTGGGCAATTAATGGCATATACAAGGTGATGGTCATCTATGGGGGAAGTAATGTGCTCAACGTATGTGACCATATAGTTTATGGAGTTGGTGAATTGATTGTATTCATCCATCATTGCCAGGCATGGTTCTTGCATTCAGGGGACTGCAAAGCTGGAAAAGTAATTCCTTTGTCCAGATTGGTTTGTTGACTCCTGCACAGAAGAATGGGACATAGTAAAAATAATAAAAAAGAAAAGAAAATCATTTAAAAAATACAGAAAGAAAAGACTGAAGGAAGGTGACATATAACATGAATCACAAATAGTCAACAAAACTGCCATGCACAGAAGAAAGAGAATGAATTACAATTTTATAGCTCTTGGAATCAGATTTCCTCATCTTGTCCTTTTGCTCAGAATATCCTTAGTTACCGTATATTCTGCAAGGCAAATTTTCCAGAGCAATGCAGATTGTTCCATTAATTTACATGCAAGTAGGCTTAAAACAACAACAGCAACAACCACCCCCCATAAGTTTCAAAAGTCTGCAGGGAAATCCCTTCTTTGTAAAACTCTCACAGCTGCTGTTATGGAAACATGCCTTCCTTCCAATGGTCAAGAAAAAAAAGAAGCACATTTAACAACTCAATCCCCATGGAATTATGTTTACTCGGGTTTGCCTGCTGCAGAGCCAAGCAAACGACGGGCGTCAATATGCCCATACCTCTTGTAGTGAATCAAGTAACTGCTTTCTAGGGCTGGCGTCAATGGCAGGCATGGTTGGGCACCTCCGCGGGCCCTCCCGCCCAGTTGCTCCTTCTCTTCACCTTGGCAACCTGCTTGTTCACTTGCCTCTCTCTCTGGCCCAGACAACTGTGGTGCTGAGTAGGAGGAGCAGCAGATACCACTGCCTCCTTGCTCACCGGCTCTCTGCCTGTCAAGCAAGCAAGCGGTAGCAACGATGAGAAAGCAGATGAGGAACAATGGCAGCTGGTTTTCCGGCATTTGCACAGTTCCCCCCCCCCGACCCCCCCCCCATTCTAAAAGGTTGAAATGCCTCTCCTAAGGCTTAGTTACCGGCAGTAAGAGCTTTAAGCTAAAATATGTCTAAGATATGGAATCTATCTTCAGCACAGATTTAAAGTGATTTAATACCCATTCCTTCACCCCCTTTGCGTGTGGCACGGCACACTACCGGAATTCGGCTCCCGAGAGCTTCTCCAAAATTGAATTCGGCCTTCGGGCTGAAAAAAGTTCAACACCCCTTTGCTCTGCTAACTGCTCCTGGCCTTTCAGCACTGAAATAGATGGTGACTGTGGGAGCTGATCAGTGTCGCAGTGGGGTGCAAAGGTGCTTGGAATAGATTTGTTTTCATCAGCAAACTTAAGAAGATTTGAAAAGGCTCTTGTATCAAAGTGTGCTTAACAATATAAAGCAATAGGAATCGAGAGGCTAGTAAGTAGCATCAAAGTGTCATTTTATTTAGCAACATCTACTTTTGTTGCATGAGTTTGCTTCTAGGGGGAGAAAAACCCTCACAGTTGTAATTGTATGTGAAGATTAGTAAATATAAAGCTGTTGTAAGTACCGTGCTGAGGAAATAGAAAAACACTTCTGGATATGTCTAACCTGTCTGAGGGAGGAATATTGAGTTTTAGTAATAACATGCTTCATTTATGTACCTTAATCCTGAGGAGAGCCTGAACGGTGTGCGGAGATCAATAACTTATGCTGGAGGGTTAAAAATTGATTAGCACTTTGTGGAGAGTTAGAAAATAGCTCTATCTCATCTTTGCACAACACTCCTGTTATTCCAGAAGCTTCTACACTAGCCCCTTTTTACCAGGGACTCCGTAAAACTAGATTTAGGTTCCCAACAAAACTTGACGTAGCCGTGACTCTCCAGACTTAATTTTCCTGCTATTTCTAGCTGTGGTGAAGGCCTCCTTTACACAGCCCTTTGATGCTTTATAGTGGCTTGCTAGCACTGATGGCACACGCCTGCTATCAGAATGGTCATTTGAGAGGAAATGATGAGGCACAGGGAACTCTGCAGGTATAGCATTTTAGTAGCACACACCTGCAAAGGCCCAGTTTTGGCTGTGCCCAAGGCAAAGAGCCAGCGTAGCGTAGTGGTTTGAGTGTTGGACTGGGACTTGGGAGGTCCAGGTTCTAGTCCTCACTTGGCCACGAAGCTCACTGGGTGACTTTGGGCCAGTCGCTGACTCTCAGCCTAACCTACCTCACAGGGTTGTTGTTGTGAGGATAAAATGGAGAGGAGGAGGAGGAGGAAGATTATGTAAGCCGCCTTGGGTTCCTTGCAGGAAAAAAGGTGGGATATAAATATAATAAATAAATAAATGGTGAACCCGAGTACGTGTCCCTGCCCTTCATAACTTCACTTCTTTGGTACTGGCTGTCTGCTGTCAGCACAGGTAAGCAGCTTCCACACCCAGAAGGGTAATATTATGCCTTACAGTGCATAATAATTAAACATATTAATGCTAGTGTAGTATGCATTGAGATGGCTTTTTGCTCCCTCACATCCCACCATTGAAGCTAGTATTCCCCCCCCCACTACCAGCAAACCTATAGCTAGAAAGGTAGAATGAGCTATGTTGCTTTATAGAAACTAACACACCATATGCTTTGTGCCTTGTATTTAAACAGAAGTACAGCTATTAAGGGGAGGGGGAACAAACCTTGTCAAGATTTGTTATATTTTTGGAATATAGAATAATATCTTGTATGTATACACACACACACACACACACACAAATTGGGGTGAGAAATATAACTTGGTCCCAAGAGGTGGGGGGGTGCACAATGTTTATGTTGTATTTTTTGTTGTTGTATTCATTAGTAGTTGTAAGATGTGAAAAATTAAAAATTTAATAAAAAGAAAAAAGAAAAAAAAAGAAGTACAGCTATTGTTGGCAGGCAGCATATTATAATAACAGCAATAATAATAGCAATAGCAATAATAATAATAATAATAATAATAATAATAATAATAGCAGCAGCTGCAGCCTCAGGAGCTACAACAGAAGAATCTTAAGGAGTAAACAAAAGTGTCTATAGAGCGAAACATGCAAGAATAAAATAAAGCATTATAAGTGTGGAGATCTCTTTGTAGGGAGACCCTAATCTAGACAGTTAATTCAAATGGGACTTAAGCATGAGTTAGATTGGTCTCAAAGGTCCAGTTCAGATGTAACATCTCCTGTCCAACAAAAAATGGTCCGATCCTGTTTTGCAGGGAGCATTTAAACCAGTTTCCTGGCACAGATGTAACAGAAAATGATGGTTTAGCAAACCAGGAAGTATCCTCTGAAGCCAGCCGCACAAGAGGAGGAAGGAAGGGGAACGGGGTGGAAGAAGTGCTCTGGCTTGTCATTTGTTCTTACACTAATGTTAACCAGAAACTTTAGATCTGAACCAGGCCAAAGTTAGTTACCACTAACTTGTGCCATTGATTTCAACACAACATGGAGCATGATCCTAAACATAGAATCCTAGAATAGTAGAGTTGGAATGGGCCTATAAGGCCATCGAGTCCAACCCCCTGCCCAATGCAGGAGAACAGATGTGGGCAGCCTAGGCAGTCACCCATCCAAGCACTGACCCATCTCATACCTGCTTACCTTCAGCATGTGGCCCCCATTATATGCTCTCGACACCATCACCTGCAGGATAAACATGTTTACTCAGAAGTAAGTTGACAGAGTTCAATGTTGTGTTGTTCCCTTTCAGAATGTAGAGCAGGGGGCAGTAACATGTAGTCCGTGGGAGGCCTTTTTTGCGGCCTCCTTGCTCCCACCAATCCCACCGCACCACTGAATGTGCTGCTGAAATTCTGTAGTGGTAGCAGCAAAAAAAGCCATGTTTTTGCCTTAAAACAAGGCACTCCCTCTCCTGTGTGCCTTGTTTAACAACAAAACCACATATTTGCTGTTACTGCCATGCCGCCAAATTTTGGTGGCAGATTCAGCAGTATGGCAGCAATTCCAGGGAGGATGCAGCCCGTTTGGTGGGGGGGGGAGTCAAAAGTGACCCCCGGACCAGTGGAAGTTGCCCACCCCTGATGTAGAGGGATGTTGGCAGCAGCTCTTCTTTGCATAGGGTTAGAGGCTTTTGACCCAAGCCCCTTAGGGTTCAGGTTTCATGAAGGATACAAATTTAGAAATCAGACATTCCAGGCAGGAGCTGTTAAGTGTAGACCAGAGGCAGTGTTAGGGGGTGGCTCACTAGGGCTAGAGCCCTGAATCATTTGGAGTCCCAAATCTCTGGGAGGCCACCTGCTCCACCACCTTGCTGTCCATGGGCACCTGCTGAAATAAAGGTACAGGGACCCTGATGACCTCTGTTGCATCTGATCCCCTGGACTAGCTTTCTTTTTGCCCACATGTGCTTCCCCTCCTGCTGCCTCCCTTGAATCTTTTTGCCTGAGGTTTTCCCCCCTGAAATCTAATGCCCTCCTCTCCCTTGTCCATATACCCCTTCTTACAAATACTGCTGTCCTTAGGAGACAGGTGCCTTTAAGGACACACAGAGAGAGAGAGAGAGAGAGAGACTTTAGAGCATATGTAAATTAGCATATGCAAATTTGTGGATTTTTTTGTGTGTGGACCTGAGTCCTGGATCTTTTTGGTACCTAGCACCGCCCCTGTTGTAGATGCATAATTCAGAAGGTTCACTAAAGTGTGTTGATAGCCTCAATGCTGGAATGGAGAAATGCAAAACACAGTTCCAGACTGATCCTATGTATTCCCTGTCAGAAGGCCTTTTCTAGATTGGCTTGACAATTTTGCTCTATGCTGCACATGTCAGAAAGAAGTACCGTATAGCTTAATGAGAGTTTATTTCTGCCTAGACAGATAAATTAGCTTCCTACCTAGGAGAATGGTGTTTGCTACAGGGAACCACCTGTCCACGTTTCACTGAGCTTTGTGTGCAACTTATGATTAACTGAAGTGTTTGCATGTTCGCTGTGACACAGCATTAATTGTCAAGTTTCATCTCTGAAAAACACTCAGAGCTGTTTTTGTTTATATATACAGCCAATTCTGCTGAATCACTGAGACCCATCTTGCTGAGCCTTTCCAGTTATGGTATGTCAAGCCTTTTCACTTATGTTGTTATCTTCATACTAATTAATATGGTCAAATGATATCAATCCTAATCGGAGCTGCCCTACAATAAACAGTGCCCTGGGTGAAGAGTGCCTTCAGCAACCCCGTCAATGTATAGCTTTCATGCAAAAAATTATAAGGCTTATAGTATTTATCATACTTGTAGTACTTACAGTGCTTGGTAATGTCACCTCAAAGTAAAGCTATTTTCTGCTGATTTTTACCTGGAATAAATGTCATCAAACTGGCAACTGAGTTAACTTTAAAGCTAACTGATGGAAGTTCATTTTTGTAGTTAATAATACCCAAACAACTTGTAAAACTTTGAAAAAAAGAAGACACCCCCTTTTCCCCCAACCTACCTCACTGCAGACTGTAAACTCAAAACCAAGTCACTGAGGTCAGCTTGATGCCCAGGGAAAGCACTCAGCTCACCCACCCCTATGGTGAAGTAGACGATAAGGGATGCAAAAAAGTATTTTGAGCAACGTATCATCAAAGCCAACAATAAAGAATTCTTTAATTGCAGCAGAAGCAGGAAACTGGCTAGGGAGGCAGTTGGACTGCTGGATCACAACTGAGTTAAAGGAGTATTAAAGGAGGATAAGGAGATTGCTCAGAAGCTGAATGAATTATTTTTGTTCGCCTTCACTGAAGAAGATGTGGGCAGATATCTATGCCTGAATGGATATTTTCAGGAAGGGAGTTGGAGTAACTGAAGCAAATAGTGGTGACAAGAAATGAAGTTCTAGACCATATTGACAAACTGGAAGCAAACAAATCACCAGGTCCAGAAGGTATTCATCCTAGACTTCTTAAATAACTCAAATGTGAAATGGCTTGCCTTCTAACAAAAACATTTTATGTTAAAAAGATAAAAACATATATGCAACATGTCTCTCAAATCAGCCTTTGTAGCAGAGGTCTAGAGAATGGCCAATGTAACACCAATTTTTAAAAAGGTGTCTGGGGGGAGTCCAGGAAATTACAGATTGGTTAGCTTAACATCTCTTATGGGTAAACTGGTAGAAAACACTATTAAAGGTAACATTATGAAGCATAGAGAAGGACAAGTCCTGCTGAAAAAGAATCAACATAGCTTCCACAAAGCTATGTCTTGTCTCACTAACATTTTATGCCAAATTTTTAAAGTTTATTAGAGACACACACAAACACTACATACAACATACATCAAGACTAAACTAAAATGGACTTCTGATTCTCTCTACAGCAAGTATAAGTAACAATAAATTCTCGTAGTCTATAACTACAAAGAAGTTTCACTTTTTTCTGTTATACCAAATATTTTTCTTATTCACCAAACCCACAAAGAACACAAATCATTTTTAATCCCTACAAAGAAAAAAACAAACCCAACTATTAGAGATTTCCATTCAACCCTAAATATTATTCTCTAAATGTTAACAAAAGTATATCCAAGCTCTTTACTAAGCGTTCTTCTATTATAGACAATGATATGCATCCCACTCACATATTTTAATAAAATTCCCTAGCTTCTTTCCCACCTATCATGCATTAATCCCAGACGAGACAGATTCTAATTTCAATCTTCTTATCTATCCTTCCTAATCTTGTTCACATCCCAACCTATAGTTTACATATCCATCTCTCATCTTAGTGTTGGGCTGGGACTCAGGAGATCTGGGTTCTAGTCCCCAATCGGGCATGAAGCTCACTGGGTGACTTTGGGCCAGTCACTGACTCTCAGCCTAACCTACCTCACAGGGTTGTTGTGAGGATAAAATGGAGAGGAGGAGGAGGATTATGTAAGCCGCCTTGGGTTCCTTGCAGGAAAAAAGGCGGTGTATAAATATAATAAATAGAAAAATAAAATAAACTTAAGTTACACCCCTTTTAGCCACACAATTTCATATTCTTTCATTAGAACAACAAATCTCCATTTAAATCCATTTCATCTGCATTCCATCACATCTTCTCCCCCAGTCTCAAATAATCCAGTACACAGTAAGCATAACTATGTTTTCTTTAATCCAAAACACATTTAACCGTTTCCGCCAAGTCCAGTGTTCATCAGGTGTTCTTCCATCCTAATTAAGTCTTTAATCTTCTCTTCCTCTGTGGAAGATAAATCTGTACTGTTCCAGCTTTGTAGCACCAAAGGCAAAATGACTCCACCTGCTGGTCAAGAAAACCAAAAGCTTGTCCTCTAACCTCAGCCTCACAAAAATGTTTTCTGAGAAGATTTTTTTGCATCTGCGTCATCCAAACCCATTACAATAAAGAAGTACTGCTGGCGAACTTGATCTATTGTAATCTCTCTGACAGAGCAAACCAACAAATCTCCCAAATCTTCCAAGATCAAACCAACTCCAGACTCACTAATCAAAGTGTCTTTCTCCTCCTCAGGCATAAATTCTGTGTGGCCATCCAATATTCTAATATCCTGTGCAGCCTCTATCTTGTTTCCAGAATCCTCCATTTTCAGCTCCTCCATTTTGGGTTCCCGAGACATTACCACTGCAAAGTTCTTGTCCATTCTTTTTTACAGAACATCAATCCTGGCTTCAATTTTTTTTGCCATCTGTTTCAATAAGTGGTAAATCATGTCAAGTGTAGCCATTCTGTCTCCTTTAATCCTCAGTACAGTCCAGCAGCCCCATTCTATGCTTTGTTCTGTTCTTTTATTTATGTGCATTCCTTTCCACCAGATCGTTCAAAAACAAAACCTTCCCACAGCAATCTGATCCATTTCTATAACACTTTTGCTTAGCAAGAATTAATTAAGAGTACAAAGTGGGGGAGGGAAAGAAAAAGAAGAAAATTCAGGAAAGCCTCTTTCCCATTTCAAAGTAAAGAAAGAAAAAAACCCCCTTACATACGGCTTCTCTTTGCGAGGCTGTTCATGAATCTCTCCGTCTCCTTAATAATCTCAAGGAAAAAACAAGTTATCACGTATAAAGAATCTCTCTATAAACAAAAAACGCCACTAAATCTTTAGAGAAATGGGAGCAGTCTGACCTTGGTGACCCTCCAGGTCTCCAACCACGGCATTCGAGCAAGCTATAAGACCTTCACTCTGGGTCCCTCCCTTGAAATAACTCTCAAGACGGCAGATATATATTCCCAAAATGTGACCTTTGGAGAATCGACGGCTTATCTCTAGATCTGCCCTTTATACGAGGAAGATAAATGCCGGCTGAGATCACTCCTAGCCAGATTTCTGAGCCGGGTTGTCCCTTCAGCTGAATAGTGAAGATGTCACCCGTCCATTTTCTCCCACTGGAAGCCTTGTCTCACTAACATTTCATTTCATAGATCATAGAGTTGGAAGGGGCCTACAAGGCCATCGAGTCCAACCCCCTGCTCAATGCAAGAAACGAGAGGAGGGGTCTCCCATCCAAGTAATAACCAGGCCTGACCCTGCATTTACAGTTCTTTGAATGTGTCAATAAACGTGGGCAGGGGTGATCCAGTAAACATTGTTTACTTGGACTCTCAAAAGGCTTTTGACAAAGTCCTTCGCCAAAGTCCTCTGAGCCAGCTTAGTCATGGGATAAGAGGAGAGCTCCTCTTATGGATCAGTAACTAAAGAACAGAAAGCAGAGAATAGGAATAAATGGTCAATTCTCACAGTGGAGGGAGGTAAGCAGTGGGGTCCCACAGTGATCTGTATTGGGACCAATGCTTTTTAACTTGTTCATAAATGATCTGGAATTAGGAGGGAGCAGTGAGGTGGCCAAGTTTGCTGATCACACCAAATTATTTCCTGTGGTTAAAACAAAAAGGGATTGCAAAGATCTGCAAAATGATCTCTCCAAAAGGATCTCTCTGTCCCACAATGATCAAACAGGTTGTACAGGTTTTTGAAGTGCTACAAAATCCCAGAATACCTGTTTGACCAAAAGTTATATAGTGGGACAGGGTGCAAAAATTGTTATAGGATTGCTATCAGATTGTTGTGATGGAGTCCGGATTTGGACAGGAGATGATTAATGAGGACAGAAGGAATGCTTAAACCTCCTTAATGGTCAGCCACATCTATTGATAGAGAAATTAGAGGTAAGTGGCCCAGAATGGCTAGAAAATAGCTGGAAGCACATCCAGACGGTGAAAGCCATTTTGGAAAAGATGACACATCCTCTTCCCCACCCTCACCCCAACAGAGGGGAAAGACTGACCAAGGTGTTAGTCTCCGTCTAAAAAGGAATAAGAGAACAGAAGCAGTTTGAGAGAGAAAGAGAGAGAGAGAGAGAGACTGGGAGAGAGCTAGCTTTGAACTTTTGAAAAGGATCTTTGAGAGCTGACTCTCTGGGGGAATATGATGTGGGGTGCTGGGTATGCTGCTTTGTAGGAGTGCTATGCTGACTGCTTCCACCTATGCTCAACTTGTATATTTGTAATAAACTTAAATATTACAAAGGCCTGTGGCTTACGCTGGCTCAGCTTGTCTGAGTGTGGAAAGCTAAGCAGGGTCAGGCCTGGTTATTACTTGGATGGGAGACCCCTCCTCTAGTTTCCTGCATTGAGCAGGGGGTTGGACTCGATAGCCTTGTAGGCTCCTTCCAACTCTATGATCTATGAAATCTATGAAACCAACTCCAGGAAAGCAATGCCCAAAGAACAGGAGTAGGGAACCTGTGGCCCTCCAGACATTGTTGGGTAATCTGCTGTATCTACTTTTGGTTTCATTACATAATTGAAATCTGTGCTCTACACAAAGAATTTTTGCTTTTCTGCTACATAACCTCTAGGTGGTGCTGTGGCAGAGTGGAATAATGTAATTACACAAGTGGGAAAATACATTTTGTTTTGCTTTCATAAATAATACTGTATTTTCCCCACTCAGACCCCCCCCCCCCCGGAAAGTGCCACTTAAAAACAGAAACAAAACTGGAGGGTCATGGCATAGTCTAAAGGACCCATAAAAAACATGAGTGAGGAATGACGAGTGCACAATAAATGCCTTGTGTAGAAAAGCTCATTGTCTGTAAAGCCTTGCATCATGAACACCTTTTTATAACCACAAAATGTAACCTCCTGTTATTGTTACTGGAAACAGTTATTACATTAAGTACGGGAATTTCTGCATTCACCGTTAAATAAAGAAAACATGTATGAGTACACATAAACGTTACTTTCATTATCTACCACATTAGTTACAGCTGTAAGAATGAATTGAGCCCATATGTAGATGCAACATTATAATCATATTCCCTAATTGGTTTTGGTGGTTTTCAACACTGTATTTCAATCTTCTTCCACTTCTAGTAATGATACTCTATTGAGCAGCGAAGACCACTTGTTATTTATTTCTTAAGTGAATTATGGCCTGGTGCACTGTACATAGTTCAGTGAAATTAAATTTATTAACTGCAATCTAGTCTGAATGTGCGTACAAACCAAGATTATATAATGAATCTAAAAAAGAAGATTCTTTTTGAAATACTTGATGTTGGTTATTTCTATTTCAGACTTGCTGAGAGCTCCTTTCATTATCCTTGGGAGACCAAATGGGATGTGTTACTAGAAATCTAAGCAAGCTTGAGCAAAACACTATCAGAGATAAAACAAACAGAACAAACCTCTTGCCCCAAAGGATGTTCTTAACTCCAGGCCATCTCTCTCTCTCTCTCATGTTTGCTTTGCAAATGTATTTATATTGAGAAGATTTGTCTCCTGTTGCAAGCTCAAGGCAGCTGACAAGAGTAATCTAAAATCACATGAACTCAGACAATGCCCATATATAAAAATTAGTCTCATAGTGCTAAAAATAAAATCAGTTGTAATGCACGCGGCAGATCACATGAGCAAGACATACATCATCTCTTTACTGACCAAATACCCTCTCAGATAGTTTTTACTGCTCTTCCTAAAGGCCATGTACTCCCAGAAGAGCTTGGGAACTTTCTTCATATCTTTGGGGCTACAGTAGTAAAGGCTCTGCTTGTTGTAGACTTCAGTTCATAACAAAGGTACTCCAAGCAGAGTCCTTGGTAGGGATGAAACACAAACCTTGGGGGGGCTCGCGGCTTTCCGCGGCTCTCCTCTCCGTGGGGGCAGCCCCCCCGCCTCAATCTTCTGAGCGGCGTGGAGCAGTTTTTTGCGCCGCTTGAGCCGCCGGCGCTGGTCCCGTTGCATCACATCCGGCCCAGGAAGTGACGCGACGGGGACCCTGCGCAGGCGCAACATGACGCACAGCGGTCCAGCACGCCTGCGCAGGGTCCTGTTGCGTCGCTTCCGGGGCCGGATGTGACGCGACGGGACCGGCACGGGTGGCTCGCTGCCACTGGAACAGGTAGGCCTGTAGGCCTGCACGAGCCTCGCGCGGGCACGGGCCAAGTTCGGTCCCACTCGGCCCCACATGAGCAAAGGGTAACATCCCCGTTGGCTATAAGGGCTTTGATCCAAGGCCTGATAGTAATTCTTTCTCAGGCAAGGTAAGGAAACCTGCAGTAACCTGAACTTTAAATGTCAAGGCCAGGGCCACCAATATCTTTATTTTATTATATTTTGAACATTTGTACAGTACTACCTTGGATTGCAAGTAACTTGGTCTGAGAGCATTTTGCAAGACGTAGCGGGCTGAAATTGGCCCCGCTCATGCCCGCCAGAGACTCGCTTTGATATAAGAGTGTTTTGGATTACAAGCACATTTCCAGAACGAATTATGCTCTCAATCCAAGGTATTGCTGGATTCTCTCTGGGACCCCAAGGCCTCTCAGAGCATTCATAGAGCAGAATAGCATATAATGCAAGTTAAAACAGAGCTGAAGATCTAAAAGGCATGAGCAAATCAAAAGGAACTTTGCCTGGCCCTGAAAAGAGATCTCTGTTGGGACTAGGCAAGTCTCTCTACGAAGGGCATTCCAAAGAGAGGAGGTCACCATTGAAAGGGCTCTCTCTCAGCTCATAATCCACCTCACTTCCATAGGCAGACAGACCTGCAGGGCCTCAGAGGAAGATTGTAACACCTGGGCTGGTGAATGTGAGAAAAGGTTGTTCCTAATCTGTTTAGGGTAGGGGTGTTGAATCTCAGGCTGCAGGCCAAATCTGGCCACTTGGGGCCCCAATCCAGCCCTCTGGGATGCCTGAGATGGCCATGCCCCCTTCCCCAGTGTCTGGCTTGGAGCTGGCCAGCAGCCAGCAGCTAGCTTTGCTTCTGGGAGCGCTGCCAATAGTTCAGCTGAGAAGAGATAAGGGAACTGTGTTGACTGCTGCGGAGTGGAGCACAGAAAAGCCACATGGTCAGGCAGTCCAGGAGGATTCTAGCTGGTAGTGTCAATCCAAAGTCCAAGGGTCAAGCAGAGGCATAATCAGGGTCAGTCCGAAGTTGAGTCCAAGAGTTCAGGCAAGGTTCAGGAGCAGGGTCAGGAACAAGAGCCAAGGAGGACATTGTTTCCCGATACCCAGGCTTTGGCGAGTGAGTGTTTTTATACTGCCTACAGCCTGGGCACGCCCGTCCCCAGCTGGAGCTCTTTAGCAGCAGGCGGATGATAAAAGCCGCACAGGGCCAACTACCTGGCTTGTAGCCGGACGCTGCATCTGGATGCCTGCATTTGTTCCTAGTGTCTCACTCTTCTGCACTGTCAAGGGCTTGGGGGCTGCACTCTCTCCGTGTCTGATTCTGACTCCTGCCGGGCCGGGGAACTCCTACGGGTCATTCCAGAGGGTCCTGCTGGCTCCTCAGCTGCCTGGTCGGCACCGTCCTGAGTGGCAGTCTCTGAACTCTGCTCCTGAGGAATGTCCAGGGAACTGGGTGAGTCACACTTGTCCTCCGAGGAAGACTCCTGGAGGGGGGGGGGTCATGATGACACCCAGGACCCACTTCCTTTCCTTATACTGCCTATCATTTGATGATGTCCTGGCTGTTGCATAGTTTTTCCCCCATTCTAAAAGGTTGAAGTGCCTCTCCTAAGGCTTAATTACTGGCAGTAAGAGCTTTAAGCTACAATATGCTGGCATTTTTGATATTTCTGGTATTTTGGGCCCTGTCCTCTTTTGCTTTTGGCCTCATCCACCACTGGAATGCATCCCTCAAAATGACTTGCTAATCCTTGGGTCCAGTAGAAAGCCCACAGTAATAAATACAAGAGCCAGTGCAGCGTAGTGGTGAGAGTGTTGGACTGGGCTTGGGAGATTCGGGTTCTAATACCTGCTTGGCCATGAAGCTCACTGGGTGACTTTGGGCCAGTCACTGACTCTCAGCCTAACCTACCTCACAGGGTTGTTGTGAGGATAAAATGGAGAGGATTATGTAAGCCACATTGGGTTCCTTGCAGGAAAAAAGGTGGGGTATAAATATAATAAATAAATAATACTTAAGGTGCATTCCTATGCAAGTTTAGACAGAAAATAGGCCTACAACTCCCAGCATGCCCCAGGCAACCATGCTGGCTGGGGCATGCTGGGAATTGTAGGCCTTTTTTCTGTCTAAATTTGCGTAGGATTGTGTCTTTACTGTGTCATTTATAATTTATAAATTATAATTTATAATTTATAATTTAGAGCCAGTGTGGCGTAGTGGTGAGAGTGTTGGACTGGGACTCGGGAGATCCGGGTTCTAGTCCCCACTCAGCCATGAAACTCACTGGGTGACTTTGGGCCAGTCACGGACTCTCAGCCTAACCTACCTCACAGGGTTGTTGTGAGGATAAAATAGAGAGGAGGAGGATTATGTAAGCTGCCTTGGGTTCCTTGCAGGAAAAAAGGCAGGGTATAAATATAATAAATAAATAAATAATTTAGACCTCAGAACCCCTTTTTACATAGAAAATCAGCCTCTTCTCAATGAGTTTGACAGATGATCATGATTCAGTATTAAGTGTACACTTTAACATGTTTGTATTATGTGGAGAAAGCCTGAGCACACACATACACTGCTTCTCCTTGGTAACCGCATGTAGTTGTCCCTGGCAACCCCTTGTCTACATAATCCCCCCTGGGGGCAGGAGATGCAGAATTGGCCAGACAGGTAACACCCATAACTTCAATGGGGCCCGAATCCACAAAGGAGAAGCATGGACCATCAAGAAGTGCAGGACAGTCTCAAAGAGCTGCAAAGTATTCCATACCTCCAAAGGCACCACCTTTTCCCGGGCAGGAATAAGCCCACTGGATCAGCCAGGGGGCAGGGATAAGCCCACCTGATCAGCAAGGGGCGGGAAGGAGGGAGGAAGGGGTAGAAAACCCCTCTACCAACCCGTCACGGGTTGTTGGGAACACGGGTGCGCTGACAAGATCTACGTCCAGCTCCAGCTGGGTCAAGCAGTTCTCTTCCCCGGGCCAGGTGGGCTTGGAGTCAGGCTGGAAATGGGATGGCGCAGAGTCTCTGGTCTAAGAACTCTTTGCCACAGTATGCTATCCTGGGAACCCGTTCATTCATAAATCTGAGGTCACGTTCAGGTCTTGTTCATGTTATAGTATTCCTAGAAGTCTATTAGTTCTGCTCCATTTAACCTATAGTAAATAAAAGTCTATTCTTGGTACAGATAGGCTCCTGTGCTTCCTTTAAGCCGCGTATGAGTTCTAGTCAATTACACTTGCTCTGACGGGCTGTATCTCAGTGCCGGTTAACCCGTTAAGTGCCGAACTCACACAGAGGACATGGTTGCCGGTCTTCCACATATTAAATTTAGTTTTCCTTTGAACCAGGTTATTTTAAAAAAATTGATTCTTCTTCCTTCTTCATCATCATCATCATTTTTAATCCATTTTGAAGGGAAATTAATAATCCAGTTTTTAACCATGCTGGGTAGCAAATCAACACTCTTTCCGTGTAGTCTATTGTACTTTGATTAATAATGTTGCTTCCCCCCCCCCATGTGGTAATTCTGCTCTCATTCGTTTCTCCCTATTCTTTGTGCTCATTACCTTAGCATTTGCTCTCTTCAGAAAGGACACAGTGCTCCCACTCAGGTCACTCAATTATAGCAAACACAGCCCCCGGAAGGTGAACATTTGGCTGATTCATGGAGTTCTGATCAACTCAATTACTCTCAAGTACAGGCCATTACAAAACGTGCTCTCAAACTCAGGTCTCCTCCTTTTCTGGAGTGCTGGTCCCTCTTTGAGCACAGATTTTCTCTATCTATTAATGACATTTCAAGTTTCAGATCTTTTTCTCCATGGCACTTCTGCATATTTTTAATCTCTTTACTCACCCTTCAGAATGATCTAGTCCTTATTTCCACTAGAAAGGTACAAAGATTCTTGGATAAGGTTATTGTAATTTGCCAGGCTCGCAGACTCCGGCTGCCTTGGCTTGCTGGCAGAGTGGCAGGCAGGAAGAGCGGATAGATGGCTCAGTGGATAGGGTGGTCACTTATGCATCTCCAAAAAAGAGAAGAAAAGGGGACATAGTCTTGCCTAAAATTTACATGTGCTAATTTAGATGAATAGATGAAAATTTAGAAATGCAATGTGTCTATTCCGAAGTAAGCCCCTTTGAGCTCAATGGGTCTTATTCCTGCATAAGTGGGCATAGGAATACAGACTTAATTAGAAACACAATACATCTCACCATAGCAGGGATGTCTGGGTGCTAAGCATTGATGGGCAACTTCAAGGCTCCAGCTCTTCTTATGGTTCTTTATCTTGACTTGGATGGGATAGTTTATCAACCACGGTATAGATAAAACATGAGAAGATGTTCCATTGCAACCTCAGTCTGGCAGAGCAAATGTACTTTATTTCTAGGAGTATATTTTTGAAACATCATTGCAAAAAATTATGGGTGCAAAATTTGAGACAAAGCTGTATTTAAGTCGCAGTCCTATGCATGTTTAGATAAACAAACCAACAAACAAAAAACCAACATCAACTCCCAGCATTCCCTAGCCATGCTGGCTGGGGAATGCTAAAATTTGTAGGATGTTTTTCTGTCTAAACACCCATAGGATTGTACCTTTAATAATTTGGGTCCTGGATGTGATGATGACATTAACTGTGTGAATTGAATAGCTATTGATAGCTTATATTTTGCCTGAGAGCACACATTTAATATTTCATATATAATATTTTTTCCTACTGTTAATCAGTGTGGCAGTAATTGACCCAATATGTTATACCCTTGTGCTAAGTGTTTAAAAGCATTACCAGCAGTTTTTCAGCCATAACCTGTGTATGTTTTCCTCGTCACCTTGAGAGGGTTCCACCCTTAAAGGTGACCTAAAAATAATTTTCAATAAATAAATATGTATGCCAATGTATTGGCAATAACATCTACTGATATATCATTCATTCCAGCCCTGGAGGCACCTTCAGGCTGGCTGGCCAAAACTGCAAGAGTTTTGTGAGGACAATATAAAATATACACAAGCCGCTGTTTCTGACGAGTCCTACAAACCTCACCACAGGGGACCCTGTCCTTTGAGTTGAACAGCACACTTATCATAGAATTGCTGATACATACATAAAGATATTCCACCCAAATACACACAAAGTTTTGTCTTATGAAGTCTTGACAAGCTTTGAATCGTAATTACTGCTAGTGTTGTGGTGACCCTCCTCCAGGACCTCAAATGGTAGGAGCGATCCTTTTCAAAATCTTACATTCCCTTCAATACCCCATTCAAAATGTTAAACTCGGTAATGGTACAGCCTGAAATCTGATTGGCTTCTGTAGCTACGATATTCCAGCCTCTTCCCGTCTACCCATGCCCCTCGCCTAAGTCAAGGGTGGGCAGAAGGTAGAGTTTTATCTACCACTAGATCTCTGAGTGATTTTGCAGTAGATCAACAAGGATTTCTGCCTCCCAGTTGTTTAACAATAGCAGCAAAATGACTCCCCTTGAAATAATAATAATGATAATGATAACAACAACAACAACAAAACAACTTGGGATCATGTATTTCTGTGTAGAAGGACTGTGAACTCCATCCAGTTCTGGTACTAAAAACAATTGGCTCCAGGAAGTGCTCCAGACTTCTAAACCACAATGCTGCTGTTTGCTCCCTTTATACCTATTTTTCAACTACCAAGTTGGCAAATGTCTTGTCCTTGCCCTTTCCTAGGTTCCTCTTCTTATGACCTTTCCATGTCCCCACCATCTTAAGCCAACTTCAGCTTTTTGGACAGACTTATGCTATAGTTGTGCTATGGGGCTTTTTGATAGGCCTTTTGGCCTACACAAATGATTGGAATGCTGCTCAATATGTGATTAGTAGACAATATATATGTGAATATGTCTGTATAGATGTTTAGTGCTTCTATTCTCCTTCAATGGTGAACATCAAGTTCTCTGGCTAAAGCTCTAGAACAGGTGTGTGTGTGTGTGTGTGTGTATGTGTGTGTGAGAGAGAGAGAGAGAGAGAGAGAGAGAGAAACCTCTTTCAGCCTGAGGGCTGAATTCAATTTCAGAGAAGCTCTTGGGGGGTCACATTCCAGTGGTGGGCAGGGCCAAAGGCAAAAAGGGCAGGGCCAAAATACCCAAAACACCAGCTTATTTTTAGCTTCAAGCTTTTACCTCTAGTAACTAAGCCTCAGGAGAGCCATTTCAACCTTTTAGAATGGGAAAAAAACTGCACAAAAGCCGGGAAACCACCAAATGGTCCATGGTTGGGGAAAAGGGGGTGGTGGGGCCAGTGGGAAGGGGGCATGGTCATCTGGAGAACCATGGAGAGCTAGATTGGGAACCCAGGTGGGCCAGATTTGGCCCGCAGGCCCAAGGTTCAACACCCTCACATTAAACAGATTAGGAACAGCCTTTTCCCACAGTAAACTGCCCAGGTGTTACAATCTCCCTCTGAGGCCCCAGAGGGCTGGATTGGGTCCCCCAGGTGGGCCGGATTTGGCCCACAAGCCTGAGTTTCAACATCCCTGTTCTAGAAGTTTCTGAAGTTGTTTTCCGCACAAGTGCAGATCCCTTCAGAGTAACTGCATAGAAATCATGAAGAAGAATGATGTTCTGCTACTACTTCTTTGATCCTTTGGCTATACAGCCTCTGATTTTAAGTCAGTAGACCGCAGGGTTAGGTGATCAGGTGCCCTTCAGATGTTTTGGACTACATCTCCCATGTGCTCCAGCCGGCATGGCCAATGATCAGGGATTATGGGAGTTGTAGTTCAAAACATCTGGAGGGCACCAGGTTGCCTACCCCTGCAGTAGAGGATAAGCATTTGCAATATGTATGAGTGGTGGGAGATCTCATGTAGCAATTCTTTGTATGAGAATGGGGGTGGCACAAGTGCCACAAGAGCAACCAAAATGTCCCTAGTTTTGAAAGTGAAATTTAAAGGAGATGGCTGTGTTATGCTGGGCGCACAGTCTCTCTTTCTTCCGGAGCCGAGAAATTGAGAGCTGTTATTTGGGAGGGATTAGTCTAGTGTTCTCCAACCTTGGGTCCCCAGATGTTTTTGGCCTACAACTCCCAGCGTGCCCCAGCCAGCGTAGCTGTAGTTGTAGGCCAAAAACATCTGGGGACCCAAGGTTGGAGAACACTGGGTTAGAGTATTCAAAGGCACAGAGGCCTTTGATGCTCCATGAATAACTCCCAAAGAAATTACAGCTGCAAACTTTCTTGTTCTGTTGTTGTGTATTGTAGGCACAGATGCTACAGACAACAGAACAATACATATAAAGGACTTGCTTAAGCGAACAGCTCAAAACCTCCTCTTTGGAAAGAAAAAAAGAAAAGAAAATTAAAGCTTAGCACCACAGAGCAATTAGCAAAGGTGTTAAGTCAACTTGCTAAGCAATCTGTGATATCAGACATGCAATCAACATGGGAGACAATAAAAAGACACTGTAATTAATGATTAAGTGGGACTGCGGGGATATAAAGCGCAGGAGGTTCCTGCATAATTGAATTTGAGAGAGGACTGATCTTTTGACAACAGTGTGTTTTCTGAAATCCATTTGTTCTCGGATTAAAAAAAACAAAACTGGAAAGCTTTTTATCAATGTGGGAATCTTATTTCTGCTCCAGCACTCTCCTTTTGTGATTGTGTTAACATATACTTTAAAGGAAACTTTCTGTGGACCACTGATGACACATTTGCAAGATTTCAGTGTTAACCAGGGATACCCAAAGCTCAGAATCATGAATGTGGATTCAAACAGCAACCTCCTCATAAACACTCAGAGTGGCATGACAGGAGGAACAGCAAGACTGTATGTACGCTAAAGTTCTGTAGGAGTGGAGAACTTCTTCTTGGGTGCAGAATCCAGCTTTTTAAGAATCTCAGTACAGTATTCATTTTACGACAGTAAGTTTCTAGTCCTTATTGCTGCAATACAAAGATGTGCTTGTAGGTGTATGGGCAATGCCTACTGAAATCTCAGAAGCCAAGATGGTTGAAACTTCCACTGGCTAACAGCGCAATCTGAAGCATGTCTACTGAGAAATAAGCCCCATTGAGTTCAATGGGGCTTCCTCCCAGGTGTGTAAAAGATTGCAGTGTAAAGAGAGATACTTCAGTGTCCTGCTTAGCCAATAATATAGTGGTAAATTTTGAAGTGCAGGAGCTCATCATGACAACCCCCATAGCTATGCCCCAAGGCGAGTCCAAAAATACAGGCAGCTCTGTGGATCGAGCTGGGTTGAATCCCAATACAGGAAAGGAAAGAGGAAATAATATGCTTTATTATTTTTCTCATCCTCTGACTTCCTCTATGCTCATCTGCCACAAACAATAGTCAAACTTGAAAGCCTTGTTATCACTTTACTCACTTGCCAGATGGTCCCTCAATTACCCTGGCATGCCACCAGATGGCATCATCACTCCTGCTCTGAATAACATCCTGGAGCTGTGCTCTCACACATTCCCTTTCCACTATACCACTGTGTTCAGCTCTTTGCTCCCCCCAACAACTAGCAGAACAAGAAGGATACAAAATAGGAGCAATTCTGCAAATGCACTTGATTTCCATAAGGGTGCAAAATGCAGCTTTTACTTGCTGCAGGATTTGGATTGCAAATTTAGGACAGAGAAGAATGGTAGAAGAGATTTTATGACAGTGGTCATACTTAACCATTTCCAAACTGGCCCTTGTAGGTTTCCTAGAGAATACCACCAGGTGAAAATCTTTGGCCAGTGATTTTGACCCTTGGATGGCGGGAGAAGTGCCATTTTGGTGGTGGTCTGGCTGGTGGCCTTTGCAGATGACACCCCTCTATTTGAATAGCTGTCAGAGGACAGTCCTCTACTTGAAAGTGTCCTCTATCTGACAGGCTGCCCAGTCCAAATTTGGTTTAAAGTTAAAGTACCATAAGGAAAGAGATCGGGTGCTTTGAAATGGCCCATCAACGGTTAGCAGCTGGACGGCAGACTGAACAGGCACACAGGTCACCTGTTCAGTCTTCCCCACTATGGCGAGCTGTACTGTAGTTCTATTAAACTATAAGTAATTATTTCTAAATTTGTATCTATACATATTCATTAGCATATGCAAATGTTGTGCAAATTGGTGTCCTCTTGTTCATGATGCATTTCCTCTTTTTCCGCAATGGGTAAGTGGCCACCCTAGGTGTCAGGCAAAATTCTCTCCTCATCTCTGGGATGTTTGTAGCTGTCTGTGACTCATCCACACTTGGCGAAGGGTCATGGCTGCCAGCCGTGACTAACCTGTTGTACCAGAACTCAGTCCCACCTGCAAAATAGAACCAAATGTCTAGAGAATTCCATCTCATTGCCACCTCTGGTTGCATCACTTTTAAAAAACTCACTGGGTGACTTTGGGCCAGTCACTGACTCTCAGCCTAACCTACCTCACAGGGTTGTTGTGAGGATAAAATGGAGAGGAGGAGGAGGATATAAGCTGCCTTGGGTTCCTTGCAGGAAAAAAGGTGGGGTATAAATACAATACATAAATAAATAAATAAATAAATAAGCTGTCACCACCACCCCTCCACACATGGAAACTTGCCACACAGGCTTTGGACCTGAAATGTGTATGTATGTATATGTAAGTGCGATTCAATTCAACACCACAACCAAAGGTGTTGGTTTGAAGAAGCCCAAGTGCAAGGTGAAAGGGAGAAACGTGCTAAGTGAAAAGCACGTCAAATGAATCCTTTACAGGACCATCTTCCATCTGGTAACCTGTGTCCTCACTGTGGGAAGCTGTGTGGATCTAGAATTGGCCTCCACAGTCACTTACGGAGCCATCGCTACAGTCTACTCAATTTTTTAGAATTTCCTCCTTTTATAATTCTCTTTGTAATTTTATCCTGGAAGACAATCTTACGCGGTCACAAGTGATCGCCTACTACAACCAAAGGATTAAACAAAATATATGGCTACTGCTGACTTCACTCCAGTAACCTTAGACCTGCTGTCTGTTCACTCCATTTTGTTTTCATAGTTCTTGCATCTCATTATTTCCTTAGTCACTTGAAGAGGCATTTGTTTGGACCAAATTCTTCCCTAACCTTCTCATACTTGCATTAAAAAAGAGAGCTCTGTAAACCTTGAAAGCTTTGCACACCCTCTCGCCAGATAAAGGTGGTCTGCTAGAAGATATTCAGCCTCCCTATTTTGTCTCTCTGTAGTGGAAATGCATATTTTTCAAAAAAGCACATCTCTTTCTTCCCTCACTGTCAACTTCTCCCGCAGAGGAAGTCAAATGCACAGCCTATTAGACAAGATAGAAAGGCAGGCTTTTGCAGAGATAACAGGAAAGCAGTAATGGCTTCGCAATCCTAACAAGTATTAAGAAGCAGGTGCTATCTGCTATCTGCTTTTTTACTTTTCACAGCAAAAGGTGGTGGCGATGGGAAGGAAATCGTTGAACTCTAAATAAAAAAAGTTGTCTGTTTAGGAATGAAGGAGGGACAAGATTCTTACTCAGATATTTGAAGCAACACAGAGGTAAAAAAAGGAAAGATTTCCAGTACAGTGAATATCGTTTTTCTGCTAGGCCTCTCTCTCTCTCTCTCTCTCTCTCTCTCTCTCTCTCTCTCTCTCTCTCCACACACACACACACACACACACACACACACACACGTCTGTCTGTCTGTCTGTCTGTCTCTCTCTCTCTGTGGCTCCTCCCCATATGGTGTTGTAGTGATAGCTTTATGGCATTTTATTGTGTATTTGTAATTTTAGAGATGATTTTAATGGTGTCAAAGTGTTGTATTATTTTAATATGGGTTGTTAGCAGCCCTGGCCTCCATGTGAGGAAGGGTGAGATGTAAATATAAATAAATATGTGCAGTGGGTTGCAGAATCCATTCCAAGTTCCATAGTCAACTCTTTGATAGTTTTTGTAAGAGAAACTAAGTGCTTCTGTTTGTCCCAGTTGCTAGCAGGTACCATTCTCTACCCCTCAAAAGCCTGTAGAGTGAGGACTGGAGGCATTGCCCTCCCACATAACAATGTCACATGACAAGCATGATAATGTCATCAAGCCAAATCAGAGTGAGGGCAATGCTTCCTGCCCTCACTCCTAGAGCCTTGTGGATTAAAAAAGAAAAGGGCACCTGCCAGTAGGGTTGCCAGGTCAGCAGCATCCCATTCTCTGAGATTTCCTACCTACCTGTTGGGTCCCTACTGGCCATTAGCCTGGATGTCTGGGAGCCACTGCTTCCTGGAACATAACATATGTGGTATTAATGGCAAAAAAATCCATGTTCTTTTGCCTCATCCCAAAACTTCCACTTTTGAGTACAATAGTTCCACAAAGAACTTCAGGCTCAGCTCTAGTTTTATTGCAGATTTTTCCACAGCTCTTTAATACGTTTTTTAAAGAAAAAAATCACTTTTGATGCAGGACAAATGCAGATAATATAGATTTTGGGTTATACTCCATAATAAAGATCTGTGCTAAATCCTGAGATAAAATGTAAGTTCAAGTACTTCCCAAACATCTAAAATAATAATACGTAATAAAAAAGTCCAAGTACTTCCCAAACATCTAAAATAATAATAATAAAAAAATTAGTAGGCATTCAGTAGAGCCAAAAGTGGACAACTTTGTGTATCATGTACAGGTAGTCCCCAGGTTACGAACGAGTTCCGTTCTTAAGAATGTCCTTAAGTCGAATTTGTATGTAAGTTGGAACAGCTTAGTGTTCTATATACAGTAATACCTTGGTTTGAGAGTAACTTGGTTTGAGAGCGTTTTGCAAGACAAGCAAATTTTTAAATATATATATATATATATATATATTACTTGATATACAAGCGACGTCTTGCAATACAAGTACTGTAGTATGGCTTAAATTAAAAATCTCTGTACAAATTTTTTTTGGGGGATTTCGTTTTGATATAAGAGTGTTTTGGATTACAAGCATGTTTCCGGAACGAATTATGCTCTCAATCCAAGGCATGACTGTATTAAAATCGGCATTTATGCAAATTGTGTAAATTATGCAAATTGCGTAGTATACTATGCTATGTACTCTACGTAAACGACATAGCACCGAGAACCCAGAAGTCTGTTCTTAAGTATGGGTTGTCTGTAAGTTGGATGTTTTTAACTCGGGGACTGCCTGTATTTTTTGTTAAACTCCACCAATCTGAATTAGGGTCCTGAGGCTAAGGCCCAGAGGCCAAATGCAGCCCTCTGGGGTTCCCCAGATGGCCATGCCCCCTTCCTCTGCTCCCCTTCCCTTTCCCCCTATCACATATCATTGGGTAGTTTCCCAGCTTTGGTACAAAATTTTCCCCCATTCTAAAAGGTTGAGATGCTTCTCCTAAGGCATAGCTACTGGCAGTAAGAGCTTTAAGCTAAAGTATGTTGGTATTTTTTGCCCCACCCCTTTTGCCTTTGGCCCTGTCCATCACTGCAACGTGGCCCCGAAGAGCTTGTCCGGAATGGAATTTGGCCCTCAAGCTGGAAAAGGCTCAACACCCCTGATCTAAATGGAGCAAAAAGGTGGTGTTTTGAAGGATCAGACATTATCTCTTGCTTCTGTACCGGGAAGTGAGATACCCAGCAAAATAAACACATATGCTGAGCCAGAGCACCATTCTACTATTAAAACTGTTTGGCATTTTAAGGCTGTCTTGAGTCACCTCCAGGCAGTTGGAATTTGGAGAGCCAGCTCCAGTAGCTTTTCGAGACCATCAGCATCTGCCTCACCTAGTGTACGATGTAACAAGAGCAGACAGCCCTGACTTTCTGAAGGTCCTGGTGTAATTGCTGTGTCACCAAGCATCACCCTATGTAGAATCTCAGGAGACTTATATAAATGAAATTCACTACCTTTTAAAGAGGACACATTGTCAACAGAGTTTTCCCACACAGACACAGACAGATCATGCTGCCGAAGCCATATGGACGGCGCACAAGTGTACTCTGACAGAACGGGAAATGATGATTCGTTTCCATTATGCGTCAGAATTATTATACCCCAGGAGTGGTTTATAGCCTGAAATGGCACCTCTGTTTGCAAGCACATATAGCGCATCAACAGACTGTCTCTATTGCTTCAGACCGGCCTGTAGCTGAACAGTAATCATGCCTGTTAGAAGTGCTATTATGCATTACTTTGGGTCAGTGTTTCTTATTTTATGCAACCTGTTTGTTTAGGGGAATTGCAATTTGGTGATAAGTAATATCATTACGCATCGGAATTAATATTATTGTGATCTGTATTGTGATTTTCATCCCGCTTGGTCCCAAGGCACGCTGCCAGTTGCCTAGACAACAGAAGAATCATGTCACTGAACTATTGTCTGTAGATTCGAGAAATCTGGAAGAATATATATATATATATATACCGTATATATATATATATGTGTGTGTGTGTGTGTGTGTGTGTGTAAAATTTAATTTGCCCATTGTCTAAGAACCCTCAAACACATACAAATGACCTATGTAAAGATTAATACAAGCTTTATTATATTGACAAGGGTAGCTGGGGTGTGCGCATGAGGAGGGGAATGTTTATTATGTGCACCAATAGGAATGGTCTTGTTAGATAGACCTTCCTTTTGATCCAAGTCCAACGATTCTGTTCCCAGCAGTGGCCAGGCAGATGCCTCTTCAACCAGTAGGGCATGATGAGAACAACAGCTCTGCCCTGTGTTGGTCCCCAGAAGCATGTCCCACTGCACTACATGGAGATTCTATTTAGATACCATGGCCAATAGCCAATAATAGCTCTATCCACCATGGAGTTCACTAATCTCTCTCTCTCTTTTTTTTTAAAAAACACACTCTAAACTAGTGGCTATCAACACTGTGAGAATATGGTAGCAAATTCCATAAGTTACTTAGGGCACAACTGTATTGACATGAACAGGAGTCTTCGAACTTGGAGGCTCACGCTCATCCACTGCAGAGTGGAGGAGTGGAGGAGGTGATCTTTGGCTCCCCGCCCCTCCTGCTCTGCATATTCAATAGACAGCCATTTTTAGCCATCTAGCTGGGGCATTATGGAGGGGGAGGGAAGGAAACTGGAGCAGCTCCAAGATATGTTGCATCCTGGCCGCCCCAATCTCCTCCCCTCCCCATCCTGCAGAATACCCCCTTTATTTAACCCCTCTCCAATGTTGCTTTCCTGACCTCAGAGGGCAGCTGGCATGGTTCTTTCCAGTGCTGGCTGTGAGGGGGTGGGGGAGGGAGCTCCGATTCCCAACTCTGAGGTCAGAGTGCTGTCTCCGACCTTGGAGCTGGGAATTCAAGCTATCCTATGGCCCCGCAGACAATGTCAAAGGGCCATAGGATCATTCCCTTATTCATTGTATAATTGGAACAAAATCATAGTCCAGAAGAGCTGTATGCAAATATCTTCTCAAAATTCTCGACCCTATTTGTGGGCAGAGAAATTGAAGGAACAATTTCACCAAGTTTCTTGAGAGGGAGGAGATAGTTTCTCACAGGTAGGTCTCACCATTGGCAGGGGTTATAGAACAGCTCCTCTCTTTTGCTGACTGACTTTCTCCTTGCCACCAAGTAGCCACCGGCTATTCCCACACACATAGGGAGTGGAAGCAGGCCTTCCAGAGCTGATGGCTTAGCTTAGGGGTGAGCAACTTGTGGCCCTCCAGATGTTTTGGCCTACAATTCCCATGTTCCCTTACTATTGGCTATGCTGGCTAGGGATGATGCGAGTTGTAGACCAAAATATCTGGAGGGCCACAAGTTGCCCGGCTCTGGCTTAGCTACTGGGCAGGCCTGACCCTTGGCTTCTCTCTTTTGAGAAGTTGATTGCTAGCCACTTTTCCAGTTTGAAGAGTAACTGAGGCTAACTCCGCCCACTGATTGTCTGGCTAAGTCTCTGCAGGGATAATTCCCCATCTCCCATCCAATAAGCCTATAGTACTTATTGTGGTTTGCCTTTTACTGCAATTCCACACAGGAAAAAATGGAGCACATGATATACCGCATTTTTCACTCCATAAGACGCACTTAGGTTTTAAAGGAAGAAAACAAGAAAAAAAATATTCTGAAAATTTATGCAGATTTAATCAATTAAAGCTCCCCCAAATTGATCATTACATCAAGGAACAATCCTATGCATGTTTAGACAGAAAAGAGGCCTACATCTCCCAGCATGCCCCAACCAGTATGGCAGGCTGGAGCATGCTGGGAGTTGTAGGACTTTTTTTCATTCTGAACATACATAGGATTACAACCTTCATAGCTAGAGCACGCCAGAGCAACATGTGGCCCTCCAAGCCCCTGTGCATCCCATCAGCCATGTCTGACACCCCACCAGCATTTTGTTCAATCACCTGTTTGGATTTTTATTTTATTTTTTGGCATTTCCTGGCAACCAGCACATGCAGGAGGTTTATGGAACCCCTGGTGGGCTGCAAGTTGTGCAGACGTGAACTAAGGAGTTAGCACGAATCTCGTAGATTGGTTAACGCTGGCTGCAAAACTGATCTCCACTGCAGATAGATGCAAGGGTAGTGTTGGTGGCTGGAATAGGCCTGGCCTCGGGTTGCCCTGTCTCGTTTATGCTTGCCTACTTGGGAGCACCCTCCACTCTCTCTCCTATGCTTTAGCTTACCACAAAGCAGGGAAGCCATAGTTGGGGAAACAGGAAAGGTATGCAGATACTCGGGACGCCAACAGCACCTCGTCTCCTCTGTAGGATCAAGTGCTATTCAGGTGCTCGGTGGTGGCAGCATTGTCCAGCTGGCCGGCTGGCCCCCCTCCGCTCCTCGGCCGCGGTGCCTCCAATGAGAGCGCGGCAGGCCGGGCGCTGGTCCCGGCACATCACTTCCGCCGGCGGGCAAGACCGGTGGGCTCCGGAGGTCGCCGCGCGGAGCAGAGCTGGCCCTGCGCCCGCCCGCCCGCCCGCCCGTGTCCCTGCTGCTGGGCGGGGGGGTGTGTGCTGCTGCTGCTGCGCTGCAGCGGCGGCAAAGTTTGTGGCGGGCACGGGCGGCCTTGTCCCACTCCGCGCAGGAGCCCTCCTCTCTTCCGCCGGCGGGGCAGGGACGGTGGGCTCCGGAGGTTGCCGCGCAGAGCAGAGCTGGCCCTGTGCCCACCCGCTCGTGTCCCTGCTGAAGTGGCAAAGCACCAATCTGTTCGCGGCAAAGCACCAAGCAGCAAAGCCCCGCCAAGCAATGGCGCCGAAAGAGCCAACCGAGCTGCTGCTGAATCAGCTGTTCGGCGGGGAATCAGCTGTTAAGCAGCCGCCTAGGGGGGAATCACCTGAGAGGCGGGGGCTTGCCCTGTTCCGCCGGACCAGTTGGAGGCGCGCAGAGGGTGGTATGTAAAAAAATAATAATATTTGTTTTTTACAATATTCGCTCCATAAGACGCACAGACATTTCCCCCTATCTTTTTTTGGGGGGGGGAAGTGCGTCTTATGGAGCGAAAAATACGGTAATCCTGTTTCATCGGGACCCAGAAAGGCAAACCACTTAAAAAAGAAGAAGCCTACTCCATATTTTTTAGTTACACAGTTATTGGGCCAGGACCACCCTGTCCAAGTCAGTGACCAAACTGCCCTGGAAGACTTTACCTCTTGCCAACTGGTATGTGGCACAGATTGCCTTAACCACCTGAGTCTTTGCTGTCCTGCCTTCCTGCTCTCCTTGAAGTCACTCGAGTACAGCCTGTTCACATTTGTTCTAATAGTGCATATCGCAACGGCCTGGAGAGGAACAATTTGCTACAGAGGACATTGTGTGCCTGCTATTAGCAGCCAACCCTCTTCTTGCATACAGCCTCACTTTCCCAGACCTTTAAGAAACCCTGAACAGCTAGACAAAATAATTTTACACCACCATGTATAATGAACAATTATGTCCTCCAATTACCTATTTGGTGTTTTCCATCCCAACCACTCCAGTGGACGGAAATTAACAAATGGGTAGCACTTTTAAACCTATTTACAGTGCATGGTCACACTGCTAAAATCCCATTTGCAAAAGCAAGCCAGACAGCCAAAGAGTGGGGGGGGGGGGGGGAAAAGAAAAATATCCAAAAATCCCATCAATGAAAAATATCCAAAAATCCCATCAATGTTTGGCTTGACAATGCTAGACTACAGAATAGTTTAGACCAGGGTAGGGAACTGCTAAGTCCCTGGGGTCTGGATTGCTCTCCAGCTCACCCCCTGGTGGCCAGATGACTTCAGGGGGAAGGCAGACCCTCCCCCTGAGGCCCTGTCCCTGACATCATAGAGAGGTTTTTCCCTGCAGAAAAAGGTGTGGAGTGATTATTTTGTGTGTGTCTCTCTCTCTGTGCATTGGAGAAAGAAAAAAAAAAAAACTTCCTCTGCATTGAGAAACTGCCTTTTCTCCATGCAGAGAGACAAGAGTGATCACTCAGTAGAGTGATCACTGAATAGAGAAAGGCAGCCTTCCTTGGGAGAGGAAAATTCAACTCTTATCTCTCAGTGATGGCAGATAAGAGTGGGCTTTCATCTCCCTGTGCTAGAGAAAGCCTGCTGTTCTCTGCTGCTGGGCAAGGGGCATCTCCAACCTCACTGGAAGCTCCACGGGCCAGATTAGGCCTGCAAGCTGGAGGATCCCCATCCCTGATTTAGGCTGTTCAGCTCTACCACAGCCGTACATCTGAATTGCACCCGATTATTAATTATTTTAGACTAGGGGTACAGAACCCAAAAGGGCTGGGGGGCTGGATGACCCTCACCCAGCCTTCCTGTTTTTTTACTCAAGCAGACCTTTGGCATCTAAACAGGTTTCTTGGGTTGGGTATTGTTTTTATTCTGTTGTTGCTGTGTTCTTAATGGTGCTTTTAATTTTATTTATTTATTTGTTATATTTATAGCCCAGCTTTTTTCCTGCAAGTTTTATTACTGTTTTAGTTAAGTTTTTATTTATCTGTAGTTGTATGAGTGCACACCACATAAAGTGGGTGTGGCCACCACACCCACCTGTCATCAGTTCCTCCCTGGCCATCGATCTTGCACCTGCCACTTGGGCCAGGGACCAGGCTCCTCTGATGGAGAAATGCTAGGGACATGACAAGCTCTACCCCGGGTTCACCTACCCAGCATCTTTCACCCATTGTGGGAAGGAGGTGGGATGGGTGAAGCTGAACTGGCCAAGTCTCCTTCGCTCCTCCAAAGGAGGCTCAGCTAGCTCTGCCCCAGCTTTGCTGTGCATGGGCTTTCCTAGTCAGGGAAGCCCTGTGTGCAGTGAAGCAGCAGCATGGGTGCATCCCTGGGTTATCGCTGATCTGTGATAACAGGGGAGATTCCCCTAATCCTCCACAACCCCTGGTAGGGGCAGGGCTTGTGGGGCAGAGGGGGCAGAAGCCTCCACTGGCTGAATGCAGAGCCTCAGTAGGCCAGATTAGATGTCTCAGTTCACGTTGAATGGCCAAGTCACACTCTGAGGGCAAAAGCTTTACTCCACCCCCTGGCACCTCAGAAAGGGAGGGGGATAGTAACCTCTTTGGTCCTCCTCCTCTTTCCTGTGTCCTCTGGGTGCTCCAGGCAGATTCTGGAAGACCATCACTCCTTCCTTCCTTTAAAGTCAGCACAGTACACCATGCATAGCCTTGGGCCTGTCTGGCTTCTTGCAAGGCATCTGAGGCCTTTTGAGGAAATAATAGGTTTGATCCAGAACTATCATTCAGCCAGCAGAAGGATACACTTATGGAACAGGACTTCCCTGTCCTCTGCTTCCTTCTGCAGCTCCCCGTGCACCCTCAAATCTGCTCTGGAGGGTTGGGGAACCTTCTGAGCAGATTTGGAGGGCACTTAGGGGGTTGGAGGGGCTGTTGGGGGACCCTTGAGGGTACATTTGGAGGGCTGTGGGGGGGGGGAGGAGAGGACATGGATGCCCTATTCTGCTGGTGGAACAATGGATTCTGGATCCAACCCCATGTTGGCTCTCTTGCAATTACTTATTCATTCATTCAATTTGTACCCCACTTTTCTACCAAGAAAATGGCACTCATACAACTACAGATAAATAAAAACTTAACTAAAACAGTAATAAAACTTGCAGGAAAAAAGCTGGGCTATAAATATAACAAATAAATAAATAAAATTAAAAGCACCATTAAGAACACAGCAACAACAGAATAAAAACAATACCCAACCCAAGAAACCTGTTTAGATGCCAAAGGCCTGCTTGAGTAAAAATGTCTTTGCCTGCCAGCAGGAGAACAGCAGAGAGGGAGCCAACCTAGCCTCCCTCAGCATAGAGTTCCAGAGTTTGGGAGCTGCCGCCGAAAAAGCCCTGTCTCCTGTTGCTACCAGATGACCCCCTGAAGGCAGCACCACCAAAAGAAGGGTCTCTCCCAAAGATCTTAAAACTCAGGCAGGCACATATGGGAGAAGGCAGTCTTTCAGGTAGCCTGGTCCAAAGTGGTACAGGGCTTTATATAGGTCATAACCAGTGCTTCGAATTGTGCCCAGAAACAGACCGGTAGCCAGTGACGCTGTTGTAACAAGAGTCATGTAATCCCTGTAACTGCCCCGATCAACAGTCTGGCTGAAGCATTCTGGACCAGCTGAAGTTTCCAAACAGTTTTCAAAGGCAGCCCCACATAAATCATGTTACAGTAGTCTGACTGGCATGTCATGTTGCAATAATGGCAGTGACAATTAGTGCAACATGACATGCCAGTCAGACTACTGTAACATGATTTATGTGGGGCTGCACAATGGGAAAGTAGCGCTTGCTAGTGCAACTCAAGGAACTACCCAAAACAACTGCTTCTGGAATGGGATAAGTCTTCTGTGACCTCCGCTGACTGGTCCCATTCTGGAACTGGAAGCGGTAGTTTTCTGTTGAGTTAGCAAGCACTACTTTCCCAATGTGCTAGTGGTCATTCTCGCCCCTTAAGCACAATTACATTTGAAAACATTTGCTGCATTGCAGCCTATGCACAAGTGGTTTCTGTTGCATTACTACTACTGGCCAAGAGAGGGTGCAAAAGAATAACATACTATACTCTTTCTAACCACAAGAAATTATTTCTGAGACCTCAATTAAGGTCACACTTTACAGTGGCATGTTTTAATTTTTCCGAGTCAGCCTCGTCTTAGATTCCATCGGTCTCTTGTAGTGCCATTTTACCTCCAACATATGGTTTGTGGTGAATAACTCTACTATTATTTGCACATCTGCTGAATAATATTACATTAAACTGTTAAATGCACAATTATGTTCAATTATTTTAAGAGAATCTACTTTACCTCATGCTTATTCTCCAGGGCTTTTGGCGTTCTTAGTTACAGGAAGTTAGTGCAGGGTAACAGATGGTGCAACATAATTTCTCCTAGCTAATAAATTTAAATGCCAAATACACCATGATAATTACACACACACATATGTATGTGTGTTTAATCTATATGTATGGTGTGTGTGTGTGTGTGTGTGTGTAATACAATGCAAGCTGTTTCAAGTTTGCTCTGTGAATCTTCTGATATGGAACTAACTTTGGTTTATCACTCTGCATCTTCGGGTGTGGGGTCTTATTACAGTTTTCAATCTGCACACTGATTTAGGTCTTTCTCTTGGCCTTCTGGGGGAACAGGTAACTTGCATGTATTCTAGTTGACATTTGCATTCCAAGCAGATAAACTGGTTTTATTATGTTGACTGATTTTGGATTGTTTTTAGTATAGTGATTTTATTCCTTACATTTTTATCCCACCCTTCCTCTGGGCGGCACACATGTTTCCTCCTCTCCATTTTATGCTCACAACAATCCTGTGATGTAGGTTAGGCTGTAAGATGAGTGACTAGTCCAATGAGCTCCATGGCTGGGCAGCGATTTGAATCCAGGTCTCCAAAGCCCACTGGCTTCAAGATTTTATTGTAATAGTTTGTTATTGCCAGTTGAGCATTTGACAAATGCAGTTTGAGAAATCAATCAAACAAAAATCAATGACCTTCTGTTGGTAACTGCCAACATCAGAAGTAACGGAAGAACAAACAAAGACCCTTTGCTAGAAGATCACACCTTATAACACATGCCTATAATGCTTTTTAGGAGTCTTCTGTGATACAGAGTTATTTATCAGACCATAGCTCAGTAGCACAGGGCAGAGACTTTGCATGCAAAACATCCCAGGTTCAATCCCTTCATGTAGGGCCAGGAAATAATCCTGCTGGAAATCCTGGAGAGCTGCAGTCAGTTAGTAGACAACATCGGGGTAGATGAATCAATGGTCTTACTCGGTATGAGGCAGCTGCCTACGTTTGTAAGTTCCCATCCAAATGTTAGGAAAGTGACTTAAACCAACTTCCAGGAGTGCAGTAAGTCTTTTTAGCGTACAAATGGGTGAAGGTGAAGGATATCAACATTGACAAAGCTTTTCCCTACTCTTGTCAGTTTCAGTGGTCTCCACAGAGGAGACCCAGTGAAGGAAATGGGGACGGGGCAGGTAGACAATGAAGAAAAGTTCACGCTGTCAGACTATCACCAACCACGTTGTGATGAGATTACATACAAGTCTTGTAGAGTATTATGGGCCAACATCAAGCATAGGAAAGTGTGGGAGGTGTAATGTCTTCTCCCACACCAGCTATGTAGCGACTTTAAAAGCAGAAGCAGTATAATGTCTACACGGTCAGAATGTGGATTAACTGAAATGAGGGAAGATTTCCGAGTAATCATTAAAATGCTTGCAAAGGGCCATGTGGTTTCAGCCCTAGAGAGATGAACCAAGAACAGGACTGCCTAAGAATAGTTTAGTGCTGTCTATGGTGCTGAAGCAGGCTTTCTTTAATTTACTCCACCGAAACTGAAGTCCCCTTTTGGATGAAATTTGCACTTCTTCTCCTCGTTCCGCTTCTCGTTCTTCTTCCATCATATCCATCTTCCATCTGTTTAAAATTCTTCTAGGTCTCAGATATAACAGCCTTCTGTATTCCACTGTTCTATGTGTAACATAAAGGAGTGTTAGAAGGGGCTAGTATAGACTGGAGCAGGGGATCGATGCCACAAATTAAGTCTGTTAAAAAAAAAAGTTATTTAATTTTGAAGGCATTCTTGGAGGCCACATTCCAGTGGTAGATGGGTCTGAAGGCAAAATGGGGAGCGGCAAAGGCAAAAGGGGCCAAAAGACCAAACTCCCAGCATATTTTAGCTTAGAGCTTGTATTGCCAGTAACTAAGCCTTAGGAGAGGCAGTAAGGCAGAAACACCATGCAAAAGCCAGGGGGAGAGCCAGGAAACCACCAAATGATCAGGGCATGGGGGCCAGGAGGAGGCCGTGGACTTCTGGGAAACCCTGGAGGGCTGGACTGGGATCCCAGTGAGGTCAGATTTGGCCTACAGGCCTGCGGTTTACTAGCCCAAAGCAGCAATAGCCACCTGAAAAGTGCTTTGCTCTGTCGTTTAGAGACAAGCAAACAAACTGGGGAAGGCAAAGGTGTTATTTGAATGTTTAAAGGCCCATTGGCCTAGCTGAGAAACAATAAAAAATGGTGGCCAAGTCCTTTTTGCCAACCATTTAGACTCATGGCTGCTGCACAATGCAGGTTTGTTAAGTAGCTGTAAAGCCCATTTATCCGAAAACACGTTTTATTGCACAGTGAGAGTGGCTTGATTAGGAGGGACTTGTTCCTGCCAGCAATAAATTGTCAAACTGCACGACACTGCACAAAGGCTCAAGAGACCAGGTTTTTATGTGGGATATTTAATGAATGTGAACAAATATTTTGGAGCCATGCACTGCTCCTATGGGGCAAGTAATTAGCCACAGGATTTGCTTAAGAACTCCCAATGATATTGCATATTAGAATAAGGTAATTACAGGCCTACCCCTGGCTTCGTTATGGACGGAGAGGCTGACGTTTTCCCCTCATCTGACTCCTTCATTTAAAAGATTTGCCCAGTAATTCTGTGGTTGAAAAGACAGCCCAGGAAACAGGACTGAGCCACTAGGGTAAACATGAATAATGTACAAATAACTGGTCGTATCCAGTGTGGTCTGAACCCAGGATACTTATGCAAGTGCCATTCCCGGCAACTCTTCCACAAAGTGATCCCCATTTGCACAAGCTTGCGTCACCTGATTTTCTTTGTTCCCTTGACCCTCAGGAGAGGCTTTTTGGCAGGTGTAGGGGGGATGCAGTAGGAATTCCCCTTGTGTGAGCATCCTTACCCTGAATTGGATAAGACCAATGTAGTTTTCAAGCTACAGTATAGTAACTGATGAGATACCATTCAAAAACCATGAAGGCTTCAAATCTAAAGAAAACCCAGGCATTCAACATGCACAGTTAGGGATGGGGGGGGGGGATTTCATTTGGTCCACATTTTATTTAAGTGAACCAACCTAATTCTAACAGTTATCATTCAGATGGTTTACTTTTTATTTTTCCTCAAAAATTGCATACAAAGATGCATACATTAGGGAAAGTTGCATACAAAAATACGTATATTGGGGAAAGTTGCATATGAAAAGAAATATGAACTTCCTTTCACACATTTTTTAAAGAAGTCACAGACTGATGTGGAATTTGGATGGAAAGGACTTATGACTTCACATGCAAAACTCACAGACTGGAAATAAACCATTTTATCCATCCCTGGGCACCAATTCTATGTTTACTTTCTCGGCTTTCTTCTAGCAATCTTTAGATTCTGAATACTTGGCCATTGATTTTGAATTGCATTTTATTAATAATTATCTTAACTGGTGTTTGAAAGTTGAATATGCTATAGCTACCTTTTTTTTATTTTAAAAAAAGCCTGTTTTTGACTATCTCTTGTGGCTCTCTCTTTCTGTTTCTTGGTTTGAGATAACTTCTGTATGCCTGTGCATGAAAAGACATCACAGCATCTAACCCCAAAACAGCATCCAACCCCATCTCAGAATACTCCCAGTTTCCAGGAACTATAAAAGAAAAGTGCTACCATGCTAACTGCTACTAGTAACCATAGTTGCAGTGCTGGGACCATGTGTGATGTTACAATTTAAACATACAGATATCTTGTATGCAATGTGCATGTTCATACTCATCACTTACCTGAACAATTAAGATATTCCCAGGTGGGTTTACAAAGTCAGTTGCCTGTGAGGATAGTCTGTGGGTGCCCTCTATTGTCACTTTAATATTTGTTACAGCTAGGAGAGATGGAAAACAAAGCAAGCACGTGAAGCAGAAAGGTATTCCTAAGAGCAGTCCCCCTCAAACATTCATAGATTCATAGATCATAGAGTTGGAAGGGGCCTACAAGGCCATCGAGTCCAGCCCCCTGCTCAATGCAGGCAACTAGAGGAGGGGTCTCCCATCCAAGTAATAACCAGGCCTGACCCTGCTTAGCTTTCCATGCTCAGACAAGCTGAGCCAGCGTGAGCCACAGGTGTGATGATCCTTGCAACCCTTAAGGCTGTTTCTTGCAGGCTAGCAAGAAGGGTGGACCAAAACAGCCATGCCCAAGATGTTAGCATCTGTGGGGTCTTGCTTCAGCACCAGGAGCCCGGTACAGGGCGAAGGGCTCACAGCTGTCGCTGATTGCAGCCAAGGCCAGTTGACCTTGGACAGTCCCCCCTCCCCTGGGGAACAGGAGCAGGGAGAGCTGATTGAGGATTCTCAGCTGCAGGCGCTGTCCTTGGGCTGCCATGAGGACTCAGGCCTGCCAGTGGAAAGACAACAAGGAAGGAGCCAAACTAGCCTCCCTTGGCAGGGAGTTCTAGAGCCTGGGAGAGGTCACTGAGAAAGCCCTCCAACTTCTGACTATAAATGACTACGCTCCACCAGTGGTGGAGTGATAAAGTTTGAAGTGAAGGTGCTCTTCTTGACATCCCCCATAGCCACGCCCCCAAGGAGGGACCCAAAATGCAGGCAATCGTGATATGAACAAACAGGTCCTAGCAGTTTTATCTCCACCCGGAGGAGGCCTTCTGTGAAGCTAGTGGGTCTGAATTGCCCATTCAAGACCAAGCCACCCCAAAAGACTTTGCGTTATATTCAAACACTCATGTGCCCCCTCTCTTCTCCTCCCCTTCTCTGCCCGTTCACTTCTGCTTTTGATTAAACGCAGCTTGCCATGTCATACAGACTTAGAACTGTGGTTCATCTTAACAATGGATACTTTAAACAAGCCAGGCAAGCTGTGGTTAATCAAAAGCAGAAGTGAAAGCTTCTGATCTTTTTCTCCTGGGCATGCCAGAGGAGGAAAGGGGAGGAAGGGAGCACATGAATCCAGCAGGCAGTACCAGCTCCAGTTTTTTTGAAGGTCCTTGGGCAAGACAACCTCAATGGGCCCTCTTCCTCAATGAGTCTATCTTTTCACCACCATTGTCACTATATGGCTGCTATTGCTCCTCATGCTCTTTCTCATCATTGCTACCACATGCTTACTTGACAGGCAGAGAGCCAGTGGGCAAGTAGATAGTAGCATCTACTGCTCCTCCTTTTCACTACCACCATTGTCTGGGTAAGAGCAAGAGGCAGGTGAACAAGTAGGTTGCAATGGTGAAGAAGAGGAGCAACCCCAGGAGGCTCTTGCCTGTGGGCCCCTGCTGAGGTGTGGGCCCACAGCAGGTGCCCAACCATGCCTACCTTTGATGCCGACCCTGCCAGCAGGAGGCTAGGCTCATTCACGTCAAGAGACGTTACGAGGTCTGTGCTCGTATTAGAGAAAAGTTCATTCACAAAGAGACAGAGATGAGCACAACATGCTATGCTTTCCTCTTTATTTTGTGCAAAGAGGGAAGGACCCACAGCTTCAGTTGGGCTTCTTAACAATTAGTCCTTTAACCATGAGAGCTGCAGTGCCAAGCACAATATCAAATAACAACCAATAAGATAATGCAGAGTCTGGGCAACATTTACTGGCACGTACCTCCAAAACCGTTCAGCAAAACAATGTAGATTTATTTATTTATTTATTATATTTATACCCCGCCTTTTTTTCCTGCAAGGAACCCAAGGTGGCTTACATAATCCTCCTCCTCCTCTCCATTTTATCCTCACAACAACCCTGTGAGGTAGGTTAGGCTGAGAGTCAGTGACTGGCCCAAAGTCACCCAGTGAGTTTCATGGCCGAGCGGGGACTAGAACCCGGATCTCCCGAGTCCCAGTCCAACACTCTCACCACTACGCCACACTGACTAACCCACGGGACTTAACAACAGCCCAAATGAAAACATTGGCAAACTCATAGTTCTTTACAACTAAAATATATACGGTAGTTGTAATGACCTCTTCTGGGTCATTTTCAATCCAGTGCCTTGGATATCTCCACCCACCCAGTGGGAGCCTTTGGTACAGTAGAGGAATAATCTGGTTTCCCCCATGCTGGAAGTTTCAGGATGGCAGCCACTTCTGGATGCCAATGTTGGGCCCACCAGGTGGATTGCCCAGTCCTTATCTCCACATGACCTGCCTCAGCTCCTTCTTCTCCCGCTGCAGCTGCCACCAACCCATGCTGCTGGGATAAAGTCTTTTTATCTGCCTTGCGCATAGCCATGGCTCCCTCCTGTTTGGCATTTGTTGGCAGATGCAGTTGTTCATTAATGAATTCAGCTGTGTGCCTTGTGCCTGAGATCCCTGGAGCATCTTACAGTCATTTCCCCCAGTAGACTGGGTATGTTACCAGGAGAAGAAGGAGCTGGTGCACCTTCCCCACTACAAGAGAGGTTAAATGAGTGGGAACACAGGATAGGGCCTTCTCTGTGGCAGCACCCTGGCTGTGGAACTCCCAAAGGAAGTTACGTTGGCCTCTTCTTTGTTCAGTTGTAGATGGGCTGTTAAAACATTTTTGTTCCACATGGCTTTAGTATTTTAAATTTCTTAGCCCTGTGCTCTGTTTTCAAGTTTTTAAATTCTCTCCTGCTCTTAATTTCTGTCATGTAAGTTATGCTGTACTACTACTTTCTACTGTAAAGTTTTAAAATTGTTTTAAAGTTTTAATTTAAAAAAAATCATTGCACATTTTAATTGTAAGTTGACTTGTGGGCCCTATTTGGGCCAAAAGGTGACTCATTCATTTATAAACAAACAAACCATTGTTTAGTGTGTTGTCCAAATGCAGCCAGGAGAATGAGCAAAAAGAAAAAGGGGAAAAAGCATACACTTGAATGTATAATATTTCCACCACCTCCTGCCCAACTCTACATGTGCTCATATTTTCATTCCTCTCTAAGGAGCCATTTCCTCCTCCTTCACCTCTCTTGTATAAATTAAGGAGGAGGGGAAATGCAATGTATCTAATCTTTGTGTTTGCACTGGAAGAAAATGTTTTTGTAGTACCTGCATTGCGTTAAAATAGGGGTAGAAACCAAAATAGGGGTAGAAACCTTAGGCCCATGGGCCAAATCTGGACCTCCTGTAGTCCCAGTCTGTCCCTCTGGGGTTTCCCAGAAGGCCACACCCTTTTCTCTGGTCCCACCCACTTTCCCCCAATTACCAATTGTTTGGTGGTTTCCTGGCTTTTGTGCAATATTTCTCCATTCTAAAAGATTGGAATTCTTCTCCTCAGTCTTACTTTCTGGCAGTAAAAGCTTTAAGCTACAATACACTGGTACTTTTTGGGGGGGTTGTTGTTGTTGTATTTTTGGCCCCACCCCTTTTGCCTTCAGTCCCGCCTCCTTCTACTTTCGGCCCTGCCCCCCCCCCCCCTGTAATCCAGCCCTGAGAACTTCTCTAAAATTGTATTTGCCCCTCAGGTTGAAAGTGGTTCAGCACCCCTGCTTTAAAATGCCGATGGGGATGCTCGTGCTGAGAGAATCCTCTTTCTCCATAAAGGGCACATATGAGGAAAGGATCAGCAGCCATGCTAATGGCTGTCAGGATTATGAATGGCAGAAGTGTCCAGCTATGCGGACATAATCCAGAAGATGGAGCTGCAACTCCACAAGTCCAGGGAACTCGAATAGCCCTTTTGGCTCCACGCAGATAAGAAAGTTGCATTTCAAATGAACAATAAAAAGAATTATGGATGCCTGTATGAGGGATTGGCTGGAAAGAAGAAAAAGGCATTGTGTCAGTCAGCAACCAGCTCTGTGTGGATGACCTTGGGAACCAAGAGATACACGACAAGAACAAAAATGAGGATGGGTGGGCAAGTGGAAGAGAGGCAGGAAAAATAAAAAGACTGATTATTCCTGCCTACCTGTTTATTGAAATAACCCTAACACAGAATTCTTTGACAATAATGCAGCCAGATAGCTTAGCGCATGAAAGCATTTGGCTTCATGTACACCAAGGAGTCTGTGAAATCATCCATGCTTTTAATTTGGTTTATTATCTCTCTCTCTCTCTCTTTCCCACTTTAACACCCACAAGAAAACATAGAGACCATTTTTTGTGGGCCTCCCTAAGGAATTTTTAAATCCCTTGGGCAATGAGATTAACAGGAGATTAACAGCAAACAAAAGTCACACATTTCCATTGCTAGAATCAGTGTTTTGTTCCCAACTCCTATTTTCTGCCAACAGGGGTGTGGTTATGTGCTTGTGAGCTAGAAGATGATTGATTTCCTACCTGGGTAACCCACCTGGGTAGGAAAACAAGATGAACACACAACACTAGCCTACTTTGCCTCATATAACATGTGGCAAAATAGACATATGTGGTGTGGCTATATTGGACCATGTCCATAAGAATATAAAGTATTGCCTTGCAGGATCAGGCCAAAATCCATCTAGTCAGGCATTCTGTCCCTAACAATAGCCAGCTAGATATCTCTAGAAACCCATAGGCAGGGCACGATGGAAATATAGCCACTTCCTGTTTGCCAGTAGAATCTGCAATTAAACTTGTGCAGGGGTGTTGAACCTCTTTCAGCCCGAGGGCCATATTCCATTTCAGAGAAGCCCTCAGAGGTGGGTGGGGCCAAAGACAAAAGAGGCAGGAACAAAATACCAGCATATTTTAGCTTAAGGGTCTTACTGCAAGTAGCTAAGCTTTAGGAGAGGCGTTTAAATGTTTTAGAATGGGGTCAGGATAGGTGGTCAGGGGAAAGGGGGTGGGCTCAAAAATAGGTCCCCCAAAATAGGTTCAGCACCATGGATAGCTCCTGAAAAGTTCGGACTACAACCCTGAGTGGATACACTGCCCCCTGACACTGGCGCCAGCAGCCTCCACTGTCTGCTCATAAGCAAGGCATGATGGAAGTAGCCATTTCCTGTTTGACCATAGAATCTTGATCAAAGGCATTGGGCCTCTGATCTTGGATGTTCCATGCAGCAGGTATAGGGAATAGCTGTTGACAGACCTACCATCCATGAATTTCTCAAATGCCATTTTAAAAGTGAAGTCAGCTAGTAGCTGTTGCCACAAGTATATGTTGTAAGGAGTACTTCTTTCTTTTGTGCTCACTTTGACCAACTCTCAATTAACTTCATTGGGCAATCCCCAGTGTGTGTGTTGTGAGAAAGCTTTTTCCCTGTTTACCTTCTAATCACCACATGGTTTTATAACCCTCAAGCACATTCTTCCATAGTGTTAAATCCAATGCTACTCAAGTGAACTTCTGCTCACATAATGGGAGTTTCCATTCCTTCCTCCCTCATGCAGCCCCCTGCATGTACCCCACATGTGCGCTAGAGGTTCCCCCAGCCCTCTGGAGCAGATTTGGGGCATGTAGGGGGTGACTACATGAAAGGGGAAATTCAATCTGCCTGTCTGGCCAGAGTGTCTGTTCTACAGGTCAAAGGACACCATTGGCTATAATCCATAGCCTCCTTTCTTCCCCCCCTAAACTAATATGTTACATACATGTTTTTCCCACATGCAAGCCATAAGGTAGGAAAATTCCATTTTTTTTAAGGAGCCCTGAAACGTGCACATACACATAGCCTAAAGCCTGACCTATAGTGCTATCTCTCTCCATCTTCTCTCAATGCATCATAAGATCATCATGACATATTTGCAGGCTTCAAAGGAAATATTCTGCTTTCAAAAGAAAAAGACTAGGTCGCTGCTAGTTCAAAAGGACCGTTCAGTGAACTGTGTTCTAGTACTACTTCACAAGGTTCATAATGATTTGAAGGGAGATAGTTTAATGTTGAAGCATGATGGCAGCATGGATGCACTAATATCTTCTAATGATTTTGAGGACAAGTGAGCAATGCTTAGAAGTACATGATGCACTACAAAAGATGGAGAAATTCAGGCTGCTGGCTCTTACAATTAAGGTCCTCTGCCCCTGGTTCTATCCATCTGTCCTAATTATTTACCTGTAACAGTGTACCATTTCAGGCTGTGGGTTATGATGATGCTCTGTGATGCGACTTGCATTTCAGGGTTCTGCAATAGATCAGATCTGGAGCATGGCTTAGGTTGGGTCCAGTTTCCCAAGAAGCAAGATGAAAAAGAGATCAGCACCACAGAAAGCTCCAAGTGGTGGTGGGGCTGGAAGCTAGATAGGGCTCTCTTTATGTTGCTCCAGTGAAGAGCAAGACTGAGTCTTAAATAGGAAGTTACTGGACTTTAGGCTGGTTAGTTCTACCTCTACCTTGATTGAGGCTTTGGCCATTAAACTAGATCTGCCACGGACGGCCTTCTCCCTGTCCCATCAGCCAGAGAAACCAGGCTGGTGGGGACTAGGAGGAGGGCCTTTTCTGTGGCAGCCCCCAATTTATGGAACTCTCTCCCCAGTGACCTCTGCCATGCCCCTTCCTTGATTAGCTTCAGCCGGGCATTAAAAACGTGGCTTTTCAGGCAGGAATATGGGGTGGGTTAGGATTTTAAAGTTTTGTACTGTTTTTAACTGTGTTTTATACTGTGTGTGTGTGTGTGTGCCCCCCCCCCTGTATTTTATTGGACTGTACATCGCTCAGAGTGGCTGGATGTCTGGCCAGATGGGTGATTCATAAATATAATTAATTAATTAATTAATTAATTAAAGGGCCCTGGTCTGTTTCAGCAGCCTAAGGCTAAGGCAGTGCTTCTCAAATAGTGGGGCGGGCCCCCCAGGGGGGGCGCGAGGCTCCGTAAAGGGGGGCTCGTTTGACCTCAGTTAAAAGTTTTTTTTAATATTGTGTTCCTTTAAATCCTGTGCTCCTTTAAATCTTTTCTGCTACAGTTAATAAAGCTATTCTTTGTTGTAAATTGATCCACATTTCTTTCTTTTTTTATTCTCTTATACGTTAATAAGGATACAGTGTTATGCAGAGGTGTACTTATAACAATTTTATAGACAAATGATACTATTTACAGTCGCGCGGGGGGCGCGAAATGTTTTCTTCTTCCTAGGGGGGGCATGACAGAAAATAATTGAGAAGCACTGGGCTAAGGCAATGTAGGAGTGGTTGTGGCATGCTAGTGTCTTCATGGCCAAGTCCTCAGAGTCTGAGGATGGTAATGGATGCAGGGAAGCTGCCCTGCCCTCTGGGGTTCCTTTGGAGAACTGGGTCCTGGGGAGAGAGAAGCCTTGCAATGCCTTTCTGTGACTGAGTCTTCTACCGACTGCAGAGCCTTTTCTGAGGATAAGGGGTTGGAATCCTCTGAGAATGATGGTTTGGGGTGCTGGCCCATGATAATGGGCTAGAAGCAGGGATGTTGAAGAGTCCTTGGTCTCGAGTCACGAGTCGAGTCACGAGTCTTTGGACCCGAGTCCGAGTCCGAGTCCTTGGTCCAAAATGGTGACTCACGAGTCACGAGTCCTGAGTCACTCCCAAAACTGACTCCACAATTCCCTATTAAAATCAGTGGGGTTTCCCCCCAACAAAATAAGGCTACTTCAGATGTGTGGCTTAAATAAATTCTAGGCACAAGTGTGCCTTTTTATTTCAAAACTCTGCAACTGATTTTGGCAAGAACAGACCAGGCAGAAAAACCCAAAATAACCAGGCAGGCAGAGGAGGCAGGGAACCCCAAAGCAGGCAGGCAGGCAGAGGCCTTTGTCTTGGACAATTCAACTGTTGAACAGGTCAAGAAGAGACCAGGCAGGCAGAGGAGGCTGGGAACCCCAAACAGGCAGGCAGAGGCAGCCAAACCCAAAATGTCTTACCCTAACCCAAACCCCCCACAACAACACATCAATCAAAATAAATCTCAACACAGCGTTGGGGCTGCGCTCCTGGTAGCTGTCCATAGTGGCCGAGCAGCGGCGCGCCTCGCTTCCATGCGCTCTTCACCGGTGATCGCGCTCCTTCTGGCACAGCCAGAAGACTCGTCAACAGCCCAGGGATGTTGACGAGTCCTTGGTCTCGAGTCCCGAGTCGAGTCTCGAGTCCCATTAAAAATATTGGGACTCGAGTCCGAGTCGAGTCAGAGGGGGGACTCAGTCCGACTCACGAGTCGAGTCCTCGAGTCCGAGTCCCCATCCCTGGCTAGAAGTCTGAGTTCTGTGCAGTCGCAGAAAAAGTCGTGCAGACTTGGGGAGACGCTGACGGTGCATGTGCAGAAAGCAGAAGATGCATTGCAGAGAGTTATTCTGAATTTATTCTTATCTAGGCTAGTGGAACCTCCTCCTTAAGGGTCCTGTAATAGGGGAGAAGATGAAATTGAAGGGCATGCTCTTTGTCCAAACACTTGCCACTGGCTCTTTAGAGAATCCAGTTGGTCAGCTACCAACAAGGTGCCTCAGCTGAGGACTCAATTCATGCACTGTCCAGCATTTTGCTGATTCTGGAGGAGGGCCAAAGAGAAACTATGAGGGCATTTCAACCAGTTGCCTGCTCTCTGATGATAGCTTAAACCCTGGATCATGCAATGCCATCACTGCATGACTGCCACTTCGCCATATCTGGATTCCCTCTGATTTATAAACCAGTAGGTTCTGCAAAAAAATGTTGTAGCAGATCCAAACTCCCAACTGGAGCTCTCCATGCCTTCTTCCAGTCCTCCAGGATAGCATAAGATGTCAGAGGCTCAAGCAGAACAATTCCCTGATCTCCCTCTCCGTTTCCCCATTTTTCTTTTCCATAGCTCAACAAATCATGGCTGCTGGAGGCCACTGAGCATCTTTGGTCTTCATTAACCTATTTCAGAGGGTTTGCCTCTGCTTTTTAATGTTTTTTTACTTCTTCGTACCTCAGAGTTCACCTGAGCATGCTGATACCGGCTCCCTTTGTTTCTCAGAGGCCCCAGTGGTGTAGTGGAGCCAGGGCTCACAGGGATGCAGCACAGGCACTTTTTGATTAGCAGGGATGCTGATGTCATCTGCCACCCCCCTCAGAATTCCCTGTTCCCTCTGAACATAGCAGCAAGCCTCACAGTACCTGGGGGAAATGAATATTCATAGATTTCATAGATCATAAAGTTGGAAGGAGCCTACAAGGCTATCGAGTCCAACCCCCTGCTCAGTGCAGGAAACTAGAGGAGGGGTCTCCCATCCAAAATAATAACCAGGCCTGACCCTGCTTAGCTTTCCATGCTCAGACAAGCTGAGCCAGCGTGAGCCACAGGCCTGTATTGTACTGTTCTGTGTTGTAATGCCAAATATGTTGGGGTGGTATGGTCTGAATTGGTCAATTAAAATCCATTGGCTCTACAAAAGACCTGCTTCTGGTGGAGATGGAACTGCTAGAACTCATTTGTTGATATGGATGAACACAGCAGCCTGAATTTTTTAAAAAATTCCCTTGGGGGCATGGTTATGGGGACTATCATGATGAGCGTCTACATGTTAAAATTTACCTCTGCACGATTTATTTATTTATTATATTTATTCCCCACCTTTTCTCCTGCAAGGAACTCAAGGCAGCTTACATAATTGTCCTCCTTGTCACATTTTATCCTCACAACAACCCTGTGAGGTAGGTTAGGCTGAGAGTCAGTGATTCGCCCAAAGTCACCCAGTGAGTTTCATGGCTGAGCGGGGACTAGAACCCAGATCTCCTGAGTCCCAGTCCAACACTCTTACCACTATGCCACACACTACTGGGTGGCCCGATTTTGGCTCCAATCTTGTTGGCACTCAACCACCTTTGTTCCTATCGGAGGGAATGATACCTTAAATAATAAACTTTTTAAAAAAACTTGAATATTCCAAGAGTGCGCATTTGGACACTGCTGAACCGCCACTTCCTGTCTTGCCCAGTCACCACCACAGCTGAAGGTGGAGCTTGGCCCTCTGCTTCTGAAATCATGAACATCTTTACCTGTGTTGGTGGATATTGCTTAAGTAAGCAAGCTGTTTCCCCCTCCTTATACCACAACGTTGTTATTTCATTAAGTGCTCAAAAGCTGTCTAGCCATATGGACTTTCCCCCCTTACAAACTCAGTTCTGCTTGTCAAAACAATTGGATGAAGCCATATTTGTTTTAGCTACATCCTGATGCAAAATTTCTGAAGTTTTATAACATTAACCCCACAACCCAACAAGTGCCATCACCCTGGAGACAGACCAAACTACCTCTAAAAGCAATGCTGTTTTTCTTTTTAAATATGATAAAGAGCAATACAACCTTTAGCAGTAATAGCTAAACGTTATTTACTGGAGTGCTCTCTACAGAGATGAGCAATTCTGATGCATGGGTTTAGTTTGATGATCACTAGATCAGGCCAGGGGGAGGTCAAAGGAAGGGATATGAGGGTATTAGATGTGCAGTGTCTTTTTGTTAGAGGCAACTATTATGGCTAAAACAGCAAGGAAAACTCCACCTACTTGCAGGGGTCTCTACTGTGTTTATGCATGTCCCACTTTTGGAACCCAGCCTACTTCTTAATGTGCTGTTACACTTCAAGAAAAAAGGTAGGTGTGCAGTATTTGGTCTTTCTAGCGATGTACAGATTTTGTTAAATCTGTTCTACCTGTGTTTCGTGGACTGTCAGGTGTCTTTCGTTCTGTTGTACGCTCATTGGTGGAAATGTACAAGAATTTTGTTCCACTTTTGCATTAGCGCAAATTAGTGCAAATTCATTAGCGCAAATTCACACTTGCACTAATGTGCGTTGGCACAAGTGTGCAAGTCCTCCCCAAAAGTAAAAAAAAATGGTCTGCAAGTACATGGAATCCGTGCAACTCAGAAAACGCCAGTCCGCTGCGGAATCCACAGGTCAGATTAATAGAGAACCATACTCATTTGAATCTGTTGCAGATTTCTGTGACATCCATATTTTCTATTCTTTGAGGTCTCTGAATTTTCTAAAAGGGACAGGAAAAATGATAAGTATTAAATGCCGCCCCACCCCCCATCTGTGGAATGCCTTTCCCAGGGAGATCTACCTGGTGCCGTCATTGTGTACCTTTAGATACCAACTTAAGACCCTCCTCCTTAAGCAGGCATTTAATCTTTGAGCTGTTGCTCTGATTGTTGATTTTACTGCAGGCTCCTTGATATTTTGAAAATATTTTTAAAAAGTTTTTTCTGTTTAATGTATTATTCTCATAGTTTTATTGTGAAAGGACTGCCAACCGGTCCTTTACTCAAGACCAGAGATCAAAGGTGCAAAACTGCCAGCCTTAGCTCTGCCGTCTTGACACTGATTCTCTCAGGGCCTTGCCCTTGTCTATACACTGGATTTAGCACTGAACCACAGAGCAACCACACACATGCGTGTGGGGTAAAACCAGGAAAGTTTATTTAAGGTAAACAGATTACAACAAAAGGTGGGGAATGAGGGACGAGGGAGAAAGGTGGGGAGACACTTTGGTATACACAGTAGAGCTACAAAATAACAAAAGCTAGTTCCTTTACTACATAACTACCCAGGCACTCTCTTTACCTGGGGGCTGGTCCTCTTCAGGGCTGCCTCAGCAAAAGCCCTACCCCGTGCTTCTTCACGTGCAGACCACACGAAACCCAAAAGCCCCCAGCCGCAGTATAGATTCTTCCCCCCCACCCCTCCTTTCAGTAGCCCAGGTGTCTTTAGCCAATCAGGATGAACTTCATCTGGGCCAGGCGGTGGAGGGGTGGCTCTTTGCCGCATTTGCATGTGAATAGCTGTGGCACAGACTCTGCAGTCAGGAGCCATCAGAGAAACTACGTATATTTGCATGACTTTCCCAACCCCCAGCTTGTTTACACGTGAGGAGGTGTGTGTGTGTGTGTGTGTGTGTGTGTGTGGTGCAGGAAACTCTTGACGCTTTTTATCCACATTTATTGTTTTATTTTATTTATTACTACCACCACCACTACTTACTACTACTACTTTAATGTTTGGTTATCTTGTTGTTGTTCTTTGGTTTTATGATTGTGAAATGCCCTGAAGGAATTGTCCAGTTGGGCAATATAGAAATCTAATAAATAAATAATAAACATAGATGAAGAAATGATTTTAAATTCTGCCCTTTGAGCCAAGGGCAGCTTACAAGAATAAGGGTGCAATCCTATGCATGTTTAGACAGAAAAAAGTCCTACAACTCCCAGCATTCCCCAGCTAACCTGGATTGCACCCTAAATCACACAACATCTAAAGCAATAACCATTAAATTACAGTTAAAACCATTTAAAAGACTCATTTAAACTCATTCAATGATATATTGGACAGATGCAGTTGGCTTTTACTAATTCAATTGACAATTAGCTGCTGGAGACCACTGTTCTACCTCTGTGGACTCCCCATGCCATGGACGTCCATCACCAAAGCTGCCCTTGGCTCAAAGCGCAGGATTTAAAATGGCATCTGTCTTCTGGGTTTTCCACAAATAGCAGAGAGCTCAGAGGGGGAGGGGTTGCTAGACCAGGTGTGACTGACAAGAGTCTGCCTCCCCCCCCCCCGCCCAACTCCTCCAGAACAGAGAGGGATCTCTTTCTCACTTTGTGCTGGGCTTTATGACCAATGGCAGAAGCAGCAAGAAGCCACCCTCCCTGTTTCCCCTTTTTATGGTTTTTGAGATTTAAACTGGACTTGCTGTTCGACAGGTCAGGAAGGGATGGGGTGCAGGAGGGAGCCAAGAAGAAGGGATAAAGGAAGGGGCTTGTGGCAGGAAAAGGTTGTTGGTCGTGGGCAGCAAGCTGCGCGGAGGTCTAGGGCTTCGGTCTGACCTCAGGATCCAGCCCTGGGCAGCTCCCGGTGAAATTAGCTGAATTCGCCTAGCCGCTGAGCTACTCGGCTGTCGAGGAATCAGGGTCATTCTAGGTAAACCTTGTGTGTACTGTTGCTGTGACTCGCTCTATACCCATGTCTATTGCAGGCACGTGCTTTGTGTGCTGCCTTTGTGTATGTTTTGATACGCTCAATTAAACTCTGTTTACCTATAAACATTGTAGTGGCTCCCAATCATAAAACTGCTTCCTTCACTGTCCTAGCGTTAAAATTGGCTGTGGACCGCACGTAAAGGGCTAACCTTGCTCCAGTTAACCCCTTGGGATCCAGACCCACGCAAAGGATTGGCTTTGGTCCTTTTTCACATAAAGATTATTCTTTCAAATCCAAAACCTGCATTTTGGACTAACTGCACTGGGTGGTGGCAGCAGGGGGGGGGGGCAGGCGGGGAGAGTTTCAAAAACTTGTTCCCTTAGTACATGCTACTCAGCAGCCTTCCCCAACCTGATGCCCTTCAGATGTGCTGGCTCTGGGATTCTCTGGGAACTGTAGTCCAACACGTCTGGAGGGCACCAGGCTGCTATATAATACAGCAACCTTCACCAACCTGGTGCCCTTCAGATGTTCTGAACTACAACTCCCAGAATTCTTGAACATTTGCCATGCTGGCTGGGGCTGATGGGAGTTGCCGTCCAACACATCTGGAAGGCACCAGGTTGGAGGAGGCTGCAATATAGACATGTACATGCTATAAAAAGACAAGTATCCCCCCCCCCGCCCGAGAGTCTGTGTCAGCCGGACTTTCCCTTCCTGCCCCACAGGGCCAAGTGACAGCAATTGGCCTTTGGACTGGCTTCTGTTCCAGCGGGGATCATTGTCTTGGCCATGCTGTCTGGGACTGATGGGAGTTGTAGTCCAAAACATCTGGAGGGCACCAGGTTTGGGAAGACTGATCTATGGCTTCATAAGCACACACACGTGCTCATGGTTAGTCAGTTACTTCTAGGGCTGGACACCTTCTTCCTTTTATTTCTGTGACTAGTTCTACATTTTTGTATGGTCATCTTGGATATCTGCAGATATCCATGCAATGGTTTGAGTCCCCATGAAGAAACAAATAATCATTGTGCATTAGTGCATTGCATCATTGCTATGAACTGCCCAGAGAGCTTCGGCTATTGAGTGGTATAGAAACCTAATAAATCAATCAATAAAATAAAATCATGTTCCCTACTGTCATCCATGTTAGTCCATCATGACTGCTCTGATATTTGCTGGATTCACTGGTCCCTTGGGCCTACCAGGACCATATTGACATGGGCGGGTTGTGATCCTACAGAAAGAGCCAGAAAAATTTGGGAAGGAGAAATTCTCTTGCTTCATTCCCCTCAGCTCCCCTGGATACCAGGGTGCTGATGCAGCTCTATGACTGGGCTGAGGATGTTTGGGAGTGATCATATCAAATGTCCAGGTCATCCCCTCATTCTGAGTGGGGACCAGGGCCTTGGATGGACTGATGGCTAAGCCTGCAGGAAAATCCCCAAGAGACCTCAGAAAGCCATCTGGATGCATCAGCCTCCTGGGATGGACCACCACCTCTGTGGAGGTTCCAGGAAGGTTCCCCCCTCACAGATCTCTATTCCCTAGTCCATTACATAAAGCCAAATCTAGCATATGTCCTGCCACATGCATTGGGACAAACATTGATTGAGACAGGCCCATGGTTGACATGGAAGCCATGAAATCCTGAACTTTCCTGTCAGGACAGTCTTGGTATGAATACTGAAGTTCCCCAAGACCACCAACCTTGGGGTCCTCAACACCACACTCGACACCACCTCCATCAGCTCAGACAGGGAGACCGTTAGGCAGCAGGGTGGTCGGTATACCAACAGAGATCCCAGCACCAGGTCCAGATATTCAAAACCGGCTGGCTGATGGACAGGGTACCTAACCAGGAAGATGGATTCCCTGTAAACCAAAACTACCCCTCCTCCTCATCCCTCAAGTTGAGCTTCGTGCTGCACCAAGAACCCTGGCGGACACATCTGAGAGGGGTTGACCCCACACCCTTCATCCAACCAGGTCTCAGTGATACAAGCCAGGTCGAAATGGTCTTCCAGGACCAACCGGGCATTCATCATCATCACCTGTAGACTTGAGGGGACTGCAGATAAGCCCCCAGTGCTATTGAGGCTGGGAGGCAGCTGGAAGGAGAAACAGCACATAGATGTCTGAATTGCCTCCCCCACTGTCATTGCCTCCCACTGCCATAATAACCTCTACCACACGTTGACGCCCCAAGCTCCTCACCTCTGGAACACATAGCAGGCCTCAGTCAGCTGTGACCCACAGGCTACGGCACCCTATCCTGCAGCTGAGAAGCTGGCAGCATTCTCTCTATATACAAAGTCAAAGTATGCTCCCCTAGACAGTCCACCAGATGTTCCTCCACCTCCTGGGGCAGAGCTCAGTCTTCAGATGCAACCCTGGACACTCTGCCAGCCTTTATCTTCTAATTTCTCTTAGCCACAGGAAGGCACTTTCACTGGCTGACTGCTTGCCCCTGGCTGCTTGTCACAGGCCAAGAGCCCTTGCAAAGCTCTAAATGAGTTACCCAAAAGGGGAAGAAACAGCAGAGCAAACACAGTCAGGCACAAGCACCAGGTGACAACACTCTCTCCATCTGCAGGCCTCCCTCTCTTGCTTCTAGACAAGTTTTTTTTATCGTGCAATCTCCCTGCCTCATTCACAGAATTTTATGGGGGTTCTAGATAATGTTGTCTTCCATTTGCAACCCTCCCATTTTTTTTCACCCTGCGTTCTGTCTTTTTTTCCTTACCACAGAGAATCCATCGAGGGGGGGAAACGATGGAAAATGTTGCTCTGCAGTGTCTTTTGATGGTTAGTGCTCGGAGCCATCTGTCACTCTGGAAGCACCCTCAAACACTTGTGTCATGCAACACAAAGCAGAACAGTGTGGCAAATAGCAGCCTCACTAACACCACCGCTCTTGAAAGCTAAATACTGATGTTTACCTGGTGGATTTATCTGTTCAGTTTTTGTACTGTTCCAGCCTGCAAAGTTCAATCCTTCGCAGCCATTGAATACATAAGTAAAAGTGCAGCTGATTCTTTTGGGAAAGCTTAAAGTAATGGTGTCCTTGTAGCCATTAAAGTTTTATAGAAAGTATGCTCTAGGTTAATGCTCTGTTTTATGCTACTGTCTATCACAAGGACTAATCTGCAGCAGATCTGCACAACATAACGCTTGCGGACTGATCACAGTCCCTTCTTTTCCCTAGCCAGTTGTGTCCCCATTTCCTTGGGGAATTTCTAAATATCCGTTGTTTGTGACCCACTGCTACGTCTTGGTAGGAACATCTGCGGCCAACATAGACCCATCACCTGGAAAAAATATCTGTGCTATGCTCCATCTTCCTTGTTTCACAAGGTTCAGAGATGTCTAGTGGAGTCGGTGCTAGTTTTTCCCAGCCTAGAGCAACTAGTCAGTCGCTCAATGAAACTGATTAACAGTAGAAAATATAGGACAGAGAAAAGAAAGTACTTCTTCACATGATGCATCATTAATTTATGGAATTCAGTGCCACACAAGGTGGTAATGGCCACTAGTGTAGGGTCAAGCTAGATGTGACATCAGGAGATGTTGGCGTTGTGTTGGGAGATTTATAATGTAATAATAATAAATATCACAGGAGATCCATACGATACAGGTATATTCCCCCTTCTCCATGGGGTAGTGATGGGGAATTCAGATTGGAAAATTGAGAGGACCTTCCCAACACCTTAGCCCCAGTCTGATATATATATATATATATATATGGAAATATGATCACTTTCGTTGATCACATAATGTCTAGCTTGGCCTTCAGATTGCTTTTCTAAAAATCAGGGGTGGGGAACCTGTGGTCCTGCAGATGATGATGATGATATTATTACTATTACTATAATATTTATATCCCACCTTTTCCTCAGTACTGGGACTCAAGATGTTGGACTACAGCCCCCAACATCCCTGACCATTGGCCAAGCTGGCTGGGGCTGATGGGAGCTGGAGTCCAAGAGCAGCTGGAGGGCCACAGGTACCCCACCCTTATAGCAGACTGCAGACAGATGCATGGTGGACTGGTCTATCCATGGCTATCAGCAATGATAGCTAAATGGAACATCCATATTTAGTAGTATGCCACAGTATTCCACCTGATGCTGGTAACAAAGAGCAGGGGTGGGGGAGTGTTGTCTTCATGCCCTGTTTATGGGCTTCTTGGAGGTAGCTGGATGACCACTGTTGGGAATGGAACACCTGGACTAGATTAGGGGTGCAGAACCTCTTTCAGCCAAAGGGCCAACTTCAATTTTGGAGAATCTCTCAGGGGCCACATTGAAGTGATGGGTGCGGCTGAAGGCAAAAGGTGTGGAAACAAATATTTAGCATTTGTTGCTGCGAGTAACTAAGCATTAGGGGAGGTATTTCAACCTTTTAGAATGGGGGGGGGGAATGTGCAAAGGCCGGTAAACCAGCAAACAGTGGGCAGTTTGGGGGAAAGGGGTTGAACCATGGAAGGGGCGTTGCAATCTGGGGGACCCTAGGTGGGCAGATTTGGCCTGCAGACCTGAGGTTCAGCACCCCGGACTAGATAGACCTTTGGTTTGGTCAAGCATATTTCCTCTCAAGCAGAGAGACCTGTGAGGTGAGTAAAGAGAAAAGAGGGAATGGCTGAGTTGGGGGTATGATGAGCAAGAGGGAGCACTACGGGGGTTGAGAGAAAAAGATGAAGGGTTAGTACGAGTGGGTTCAAATGTATCTAAAATTATGTTTAACGAATCCAGATGGCCCTCCTGAGTTTATAAAAATATCAAAGTGGACCCTAGAGTGATTTGAACTGTGCACCCTGATTTACACCCAGTTTGCATCAATGTTATCTTTACAGACATCCATCATATATTCTCCCTGACGTCCCAGCAAGGCAGTGGGGAGAGGTCTGACAGCAGTAGCACAGTTTGCTGTCACTGGAAAAAAATATGTAGATTTTAATTCAAAATTATTTCTAGAACTTGCAATGAATGGAGAGCTGCCAAAGGAATTCCCAAATTTCTCATGGTTAATAAAAGATGGATTCTTTTTCAGTAAGAGTTTACATTAATAATTAAGAAAAATGCACTAGTAAATCCCTCTAGAAAGCAGACACTTCAGCAGTAGTTAATATTATCTAGTCAGGAGCCTTCAGCTGAATCAACTTCATGTCACTGAGAGAAAGCAGAAGGCCTTCAGCTAGCACTACTGAGATTCATCAAAACCAATAATGAATGTTCGTGTGTCCATACACAGTTTCTACAAAGTCTGTCTTGAAAGGGAGGAATCTGATGTGATTGGCTGCTTTATTCTTCAGATCTGTTGTCCCTAGGAATGCCTCATTGGAACAGTCGAAGTAGGGCTGAACACTATTGTCAGGGACTACTGGGCACTCTGGCTATGAGCCATCCAACTGAGGCTGGGGCTAAGTATAGTGAGCTCCCAGGATGGTATGTGCTCAGAGCACTCTTCAAGCACATAATGGAATGGTGATGTACAGCTTTGGCAGTATGGAGCCTGTGGATTGAACCCATCCTTCTGCTCTTGTCAGGGCTGAGACAATGACAGCAGTCAGAAGGGAGCCAGGAACCAGGAGTCAGGAGCTGAGCCATGGGGCAGAGCAAAGAGGCTCAAACAAGGTCACTAGCCTTTTTATAGCTCCTCCTGTTAGGAGGGCCAAATGTCCAAGTTGGGCATGAAGGCCAGACCAGAGCCTGAGTGTTTCAGTGCTAGGAAGGTGCTGCAAGCTGCAGTTCCAAAAGCTCACCAGATGGGGCAGCCTCAGATAGAACTGAAGGTCAGTTCTAGCTCTGGTACCTCTTGTCTGCTGTACTTGGGGCTTGGATTGGAAAACACCTACCTTGGATTGGAATTTGGATACTGTTGCCCTTCATGGCCCTACCCACCAGCCTGGCATTGACATCTACCTTGGACATAACGGGCCTTTCCCTCAAACCCTGCCTTGAATTTTGTTGGTTCATTGATCTCATCACCACTTTGAGCTTTGCCAACCCCTCCTGCCTCAGGTGATGTGCCCGCCATCATTCTCAGTGATGGAGCCGACAAAGTTGGGATAAGAGAAGGAACTTCCATTTCCCCTTGCTGACATTTCATTAGCTCCACCGTGCTCAGTCTGATGTACTTGTATATTTCCCCCTGTGGGACAAATAGCATCTTCTCAGGGTGTGTGGACGGGAAAGCACAATTTAAACTGGGAAAATTGCACCAGAAGAAAGGGTTAAACCCCCTTCCATGCCCTAGCACTGCTTTGAAGATATATATATATATATATATATATATTTAAAAAGAAGCCTTGGCAAGCATCAAAGGTAGGCATGGTCAAGCAGCTGCCAAGGGTGCACACCGCAGAGTGGGCCCATTGACAAGAGTCTCCTGAAGTTACTCTCCTCTTCATCATTATAAACTGCTTGTTCACCTGCCTCTCGCGCTGGACCAGGCAACGGTGTTGGTGAAAAGGAGGAGCAGCAGATGCCACTGCCTACTTGCTCCCTGGCTCCCTGCATCTCAAGCAAGCAAGCGGTAGCAATAGTAATGGAGAGATGCATAATGGTGTCAAAGAAAACACTCTTCATATGAGATTAGGAGCCAAACTCTCAGAGACGTTATTGGAAGTACGCCACAGCTGTGGGGAGAGGATGCTCCAAGCCACACAGGGCAGTGCGACTGTACAAAGCACCTCTGCCCCATGCAAAAACTGTTGAAGTTTATATAGGTTATCACACAAGCATAAACAGAGTTCAAAACAAAAAGTACATTTTAGATAGGGGAGGGGTTGCCAGTGCTCAAGGAGTTGCACTGGCTACCAGTTGCTTGCCGAGCCGAATTCAAGGTGTTGGTTTTGACTAGAATGTGAGTTTTTTTAGCACATCACTAGTTTTGACCTTTAAAACCCTATACGGCTCCAGTCCAGTCTATCTCAAGGAGCGTCTCCAGCAACACCAAGTAGGCTGCTCAACAAGATCTGCCGCAGACGGCCTTCTCCTTGTCCTGTCAGCCAGAGCAGCTAGATTGGTGGGGACGAGGAAGAGGGCCTTTTCTGTGGCGGCCCCCGTACTGTGGAACTCTCTCCCGAGTGACCTCCGCCATGCCCCCGCTCTGTTGAGTTTCCGCCGCTCATTAAAATCCTGGCTGTTCAGGTGGGAATATGGGGTGGGTTAAGATGTTAAAAAAATTTATATTGTTTTAAATGTATTTTATCTTGTTTTTATCCTTTGTACATCGCCCAGGGTGGCCAGATGGGCGATAAATAAAATAATAATAATAATAATAATAATAATAATAATAGCTAGCAGTTTTAATGCTTATAACCACCAGACAGTTCTTTCTCAGCTTGTTACCACCCAGTTGCCAACCGCACGTTATACTTCTTCTTCTTCTTAAAGAAAAACTGTTTTGCTGATTCTATTGCTTATGACCCTTGCTCTACTTAGTACAAGCCACTTTGTGGTCTCTTAACCTTTGCCCATTCTTCATTATTTCTGCTTACCTGTCATGTCTTTTTTCCCCCTTTTCACCACTCTTGACTGTCTGCCTGCAAATGCTTGCATTTTCCTGTAACATATGAGAGCTAACTAAACTACAGGCCTAGAATCAGAGCTAACTAAACTACAGGCCTCCACACACACATAAATGACAAGACATGCATAGGATTGGGATGAAAGGGTAGCCAAATCAGTGGAGTAGAATGGGGTGGGCAATTTATTAAGCTTACATTACCATGCTCACAACTCAGGACTTGTTTCTGAGTACACATGCAGAAGATCAGGCTGTAAACTGCCCCCCAAAAGTAATTTGGCTGCAATCCTATATACACTTTCCTGGGAGTAAGCCCCATTGAACAGAATGGGACTTACTTCCGAGTACATATACATAGATAGGAGTGTTTGAGTGAGCAGTATTTATCTCCTCCACACCACCACCAATTAACTCCTGTTAATGGTAATTGGAAATGGAATGAGGGGGGGAAAGAAAATTCCCCATGTTAAGTGGCTTCTTTCATAGTGGTAGAACTTCAGTGGAATTGGGAGGGGCAGGCAGGTTCTACATACCTTAATTAACTTTGTGAAGTAAGATGGCTGAGGGCTTTTTTTCTTGTTTTTGTCCCTCTTTTTAACAGTAAAACTTATTTAAAAGCCCTGCGCCTGCTGGCAGCACTATGAGGCACTCTGCATGTAGCTTCCATAGCACTTCCTGGCACATGACATCACATTGTCTAGAGCAGGGCTCTCCAACCTTGGGTCCCCAGATGTTGCTGGCCTACAGCTCCCAGCATACCCAGCCAGCATGGCTAATGGCAAGGGATTCTGGGAGCTGTAGTCCAGCAACATCTGGGGACCCAAGGTTGGAGAGCCCTGGTCTAAACCCTCCTTTAGGTATAATCTGCTGCCTGCCATTATGTGGGAGAAGTTAAAGGTGGAGGGAGGAGGTTTGTGGAGTCTAGTTAAAACCTTTGTTGTGCTGAAGCCACTGAGCTTCTACATATGGTAAGCCAAAAGTTTCAGTAAAATCAGATGCAGTGTGAAATACAGGTACTTCATAGGCAGATCTTCCCTTCCCCCTCCCTCTTCAAACTTTCATTGCAAGAAAGCTCCCAGCAATGGGCATGTGAGTGTAGAAAGGCAGAGAGAGAGAGAAAACAGCAGTGAGCAGACTGTGGAAGGAAAGGTGGCTGTGTTTCCTATAGTTCAAAAGGCTTCTGCCTTCATGCTACTGGTCTGATAAGGGAGTGAATCCTAAGGTCTCCTAGCCACTGTAAGGCTATTGAGTTCAGATGGGAGGGGAGCGACAGGCTTGTATTTAGGCAGATGAAATCTTCAGGGCAGCTCAAAATCTTTGGGGAAAAGTTTAGAAGATTCGGGGCACATGCCTTGTTGTGTCTTTTATAACAGTGTCCATGGAATTAAGTTTAAAATGGTCCCTTTCCTTACAGAGGAGTCAAAGCTCATCAAGGAAACAATGATACCGGCTAGCTACGTATGACAAGCCTAAGCTTGGGGCTGACCGATTTTTTTCACCTTGCCAGGCAATGATATTAGTGTTTGGAATTTCCTTAATTTTGGAAATAGATCTCACAGATTCATTATTCACTGAACCTAATTGGCTTCTTAACTGTATCTCTTGAAATCCCAATATGGATTGTATATAGACTTTGTGCTACACTCCATGCACTAGCTGGAGCTTGCAGTCTCCAGCCAAATGCATTTGCCCATGCACAAATGTTATCAAGATTCCAGTAATGAAGTCACCGAGACCATTTCCATCAAGGACTAACAAAGCAATGCATTGGATGGCTCATTTCCCAAAGCATTTCTCAGGCTTAAAGGAGGCCACTTTGTTATTCACATTAGAAAAGAAGCTCCATCAAATTAAGCCAGTGGGATGAAGGCATGAATACTACTTGAGGGAGACTGATTTCTGACAGGAATGGACTGCATTGCAGAGCAACCACTTTACCATGAAATACAAAAGGTAGTACAGTACTGGGACAGTAGTTGTATGACAGTTGCATGAAAATGCTGGTAATGTTATAAAGAATTATTATGCTTTATAGACCAAAATAATAACTCTCATGTACAAATTGGTCTTCATGGCAAATATATAAAAAAAGAAAAGACATTTGCAACCTGTGTGTGTATGTGTGTGTGTGTATCTCCCCTTCCACAGGCCTCTTTGCACATTATGTTTTAGATGTATTCTGAAGATGTTCATAGGGATGAGAGAAGTGGGATGAAGGCATGCATTTTGACATTTCAGTTCAGTTGACATTTTGATACAAGCTTCCAAATGTGCACTTCTCATATCAATTTGCAAACTGGAACACAGTTAGCTATTGGTATTTGCACTTCTCTGGATTTTGCAGGGATGGGGACTCGGACTCGAGGACTCGACTCGTGAGTCGGACTGAGTCCCCCCTCTGACTCGACTCGGACTCGAGTCCCAATATTTTTAATGGGACTCGAGACTCGACTCGGGACTCGAGACCAAGGACTCGTCAACATCCCTGGGCTGTTGACGAGTCTTCTGGCTGTGCCAGAAGGAGCGCGATCACCGGTGAAGAGCGCATGGAAGCGAGGCGCGCCGCTGCTCGGCCACTATGGACAGCTACCAGGAGCGCAGCCCCAACAATGTGTTGAGATTTATTTTGATTGATGTGTTGTTGTGGGGGGTTTGGGTTAGGGTCAGACATTTTAGGTTTGGCTGCCTCTGCCTGCCTGTTTGGGGTTCCCAGCCTCCTCTGCCTGCCTGGTCTCTTCTTGACCTGTTCAACAGTTGAATTGTCCAAGACAAAGGCCTCTGCCTGCCTGCTTTGGGGTTCCCTGCCTCCTCTGCCTGCCTGGTTATTTTGGGTTTGTCTGCCTGGTCTGTTCTTGCCAAAATCAGTTGCAGAGTTTTGAAATAAAAAGGCACACTTGTGCCTAGAATTTATTTAAACCACACATCTGAAGTAGCCTTATTTTGTTGGGGGGAAACCCCACTGATTTTAATAGGGACTCGTGGAGTCAGTTTTGGGAGTGACTCAGGACTCGTGACTCGTGAGTCACCATTTTGGACCAAGGACTCGGACTCGGACTCGAGACTCGGGTCCAAAGACTCTTCAACATCCCTGGGATTTTGTGTACAAAAATGCATATATTGCAGAACATGTGAACCAAAATGCATACGTTATAGAAAAGGGTGCACAAAAAAGGGAGACAACAAGCATTATATAAGGGGAAACTACTGACAAAAAATGTGTAAATTAGGCAAAAGTGTGTATATTAAGAGAGATGTGTACAAAATGCCTATGAATGTATGTGCTGAATTTTCTTTTTAAAGTTGTAAACTGATGTGGAAATGGAACGTATTTAAGAAATAGAACAGATACTGCCCAAGTTGAAGAGGGCTTCCACCAAGTTTCCACCAAAGGCTCCACCAATGCAGTCGCATCACCAGTTTCAGCACTTTTCTCTGAATCAGATTCTTAAGTATCCTATTAGTTTAGGTCAGAGGTGTTGAACTTGAACCTCAGGCCTGTGGGCCAAATCTGCTGCTCCTGAGGCCCCAATCTGGCCCTCTGGAGTTCCTCAGAAGGCCACATCCCTGTCACATGGCCCCACTCCATTTCCCCTACTTCTGATCATTTTTCTCGGCTTTTGTGCATTTTTCCGCTTTATAAAAGGCTGAAATGCCTCTCTTAAGGTTTAGTTATTGGCACTAAGAGCTTTAAGCTTAAAAAATGGTTTTTTAAAACATATTTTGGCCTGGCCCCTTTTGCATTTGGCCATGCCCACCACTGGAATACAGCCCCAAGAGCGTCTCCAACATTAAATTTAGCCCTCGGGTCGAAAGAGGTTCAATACTTGATGCTTTTTCTTCTAGAGTGTCCTGTGTTGGATTTGGACCTGGGAAACCCAAGTTCAGACCACAATGCTGTGCTTACTGGAAGGCATCAAACAAATCATTCCTTCTAACACTTGGTTTCCCTTGATTTCAAATTAAAATAATTACGAAGACTACCACATGGTACAGTGAGTATGAATGGTATAGTACAAATAACTTCAGTAATTTCACAGCAACCGGTGAAACTGTGTAGTCATACATAATAAGTTTGTTAGTAGGTTTATCACTTTTATAGTGTTTGTCATCAACAGGGTCAGAAGGGGCTGTAGCTCAGCCTTGTATGCAGGGGGTCCTAGGTTCTATCCTTGGCATCTCCAGGAAGGGTTGGGGAAAGACTCAGCCCTTGGAAAACACTTGCTAAGGATTTCCAACATACTTTCCACATGTTTACTCAAGTCCATGTATTTATCATATGGGTCATCTCCCCCCCCCCCCATGCCCTCTCAAGGGGATTGTTCTGTTCTTGGCACATGGCTTGCAATTAGTGGTGTTAATAATGGCTTTCCTTTGAGAAAACAGTGGCCTGGTTCAGACATCTCACTAAACCTTAGAGTGATGAGAATGAGCCTAGATGAGTCCTGGGCTTTCATAGATTTCATAGATCACAGAGTTGGAAGGAGCCTACAAGGCTATCGAGTCCAACCCCCTGCTCAATGCAGGAAACTAGAGGAGGAGTCTCCCATCCAAGTAATAACCAGGCCTGACCCTGCTTAGCTTTCCACGCTCAGACAAGCTGAGCCAGCATAAGCCACAGGCCTGTTCACACTACCCCTCCAGTGCTCTGCAGGGTGGAATTTGGAAACTTTTGGTTTTGTATTGATTAATCACAACTTGTTGTGTCATCTGAGCCTGACAAACTGTCGTCAATCTTAAATATGGTTTGTTGAAACAAGACAGCTTCATAAACTACAGTTTGAAGTTGGCTTGTTTGGATAAACCATGGTTAAGATTAACCTCAGTTTTTTCAGGTTCAGATGACATAATAAGCTGTAGTTAATAAAAAAAGTGTGCAAAAGCTTCTGATCTTCTTCTGGCAGCTGTGTTGGAAGAGGGGAGGAAAGGGGGATACATGAGAATGTAGGGGGCAGTGGGCTAGGCTTGTTCCTGTCATGACAAACTTATTTATCATGATGTTCGAATGCAGCCAATGTGTCAGTAATGATTGGCGATGGGTGAACTCCCTCTAGTCAGACATGGAATTGGACTCTAAAAAAACCCCTATTCCCACCAAATTGTTTTTTTGAACCCAGTTCCGAACCTCTTTTGGACTCAGTTGTGCCCCCAATTACATAATTGGGAACATGACAAGGTCTGATCCCTCTGGCAATCTGCCTCTGGGCATCTAACATCCCTCTCATCCATGTACACACTTAGGTGAATGTGTTTGGTGTGCATTTTTAAGTAAACCACTCTAATTTGCACTTCCTGCACTAATACGCAGATCAGAATACAGTTATCCTTTGGATTCTCCATTTCTCCAAATTTTGTGATGCAATTCTCAGCTCAAAAATTGTGTATTATGTGTAGGGAAAGCTGTGTATTAAATTGCACATATTAGGGTAAAAATGAACAAAAATGCGCATATTAGTGAAAGATGCATACAGAATGTTTATTTTAGGGAAAGTTGCATATGAAAATAAATGCAAATTTTGTGCATTAAAAAAGATTAGAAAATTGGAAGGAAAGGACTTATGATTGAATACATGTGGAACTGACGTTGACCTGATATAGAGTGATTCATACATGCTTATACATACCTTTCTGACTATGCCCCAAGCTCTTCTCCTTTGTACTTACTTATTATATTTATATCCTGCCTTTTTTCCTGCAAGGAACCCAAGGTGGCTTACATAATCCTCCTCCTCTCCATTTTATCCTTACAACAACCCTGTGAGGTAGGTTAGGCTGAGAGTCAATGACTGGCCCAAAGTCACCCAGTGAGCTTCATGGCTGAGTGGGGACTTGAACCCGGGTCTCCCAAGTCCCAGCCCAACACTCTAACCACCACAGCACACTGCCTCTCTTATGTCTTTTGCTGCTCCAGTGCTGGCAGCCATAGCAAGAAAGATGGAGGTCTTTTGTTCCTCCTCTTTCGAATCTCCGGCATGTTGCTTTGGCTGCATGCCAGATGCAAGGAACACTGGGTAAGGTAGTTGTCCCAGCACTTTTGACATAGGTCACTAGTGCTGGAAAAACTATATTTCCCAGCACTCCTTGCATCTGGCATGCAGCCATACCAGTGTGCCAGACATTCTGAGGGTGGGGGAGTCTGGAAGTGGGAATTCCACTGCTGGAGAAAGGTTACAGGGTAGAAGGGGGCTTGATGGTGGGGTGGATGGATGGGAAGAAGGCATGGAGGGAAAGCATGCGTAAGTTCTTCATCAGCTTGGATCTTAATTTGAGTTGCAGAAAAACTTTCACAATTGTATTACTTCAGCCTTAGCCAACCTGATGCCCTCCAGACGTGTTGGACTGCAGCTCCCATGATTCCTAGTATTTTCCCTGCTGACTGGGAATCATGGGAGTTGCAGTCCAACACGTCTGGAGAGCACCAAGTTAGGGAAGGCTGTACTACTTGGTTCACAGGGATGTTGAAGAGTCCTTGGTCTCGAGTCACGAGTCTTTGGACCCGAGTCTCGAGTCCGAGTCTGAGTCCTTGGTCCAAAATGGTGACTCACGAGTCACTCCCAAAGCAGACTCCACGAGTCCCTATTAAAACCAGTGGGGTTTTCCCCCAACAAAATAAGGCTACTTCAGATGTGTGGTTTAAATAAATTCTTGGCACAAGTATGCCTTTTTATTTCAAAACTCTGCAACTGATTTTGGCAAGAACAGACCAGGCAGACAAACCCAAAATAACCTGGCAGGCAGAGGAGGCAGGGAACCCCAAAGCAGGCAGGCAGAGGCGTTTGTCTTGGACAATTCAACTGTTGAACTGGTCAAGAAGAGACCAGGCAGGCAGAGGAGGCTGGGAACCCCAGACAGGCAGGCAGAGGCAGCCAAACCCAAAATGTCTGAAAGGTTGCATTTTAGGAAAATGATTTTAAAAAATAAACTTGCTGTACTTCCTAAAACTTATCCATGTTGCATTTGAGGAACATGATTTTTTCTAAATGTTTGGCCCTCATTCTGGAATGGTGAGATCTCATCACAATTCCACCCTCAATGAACACCCACTCCACTGGTGATGAACTTACTGGAACCAAAAACACGCTCAGAGCAGCCACACAGAGTAATCTCAGGTCCTTCTTCTGCCTCTCCCAAGTATGCAACACATCAATCAAAATAAATCTTGACACACTGTTGGGGCTGCACTCCTGGTAGCCATCCATAGTGGCCGAGCAGCGGCACACCTCACTTCCATGCGCTTTTCGCCGGCAATCATGCTCCTCTCCACTCCTTCTAGCACAGCCCAGGGATGTTGAAGAGTCCTTGGTCTCGAGTCCCGAGTCGAGTCTCAAGTCCCATTAAAAATATTGGGACTCGAGTCCGAGTCGAGTCAGAGGGGGGACGCAGTCCGACTCACAAGTCGAGTCCTCGAGTCCGAGTCCCCATCCCTGTTGGTTCATATTGAGGCGAGCATCACAAACTTGCCTGACTGGGGGCAAATCCATCCCAACTAACTATGAACTTAAAATATATGTGTCGGGCCAATTCCAGGTCTAGACTGGAGAGGATAAGGAAGCTCTGGGAAAAGAGAAGAGGAGGTAAATCAGTCTTTTGTCCATTTTTTTTCATTTTGACAGGTTTGTGCAAGCATAAAAAATGTGGCTGACATGCTAGTTTAGTGAAGGAAAAAAGCAAAAGCAAACAAATTATAAGCTATTGTAAGCCTTGCCGATACACTGCTGGCAAAAATGTTTCTGATGCCTGTCACAGATGACAGATCACAGACTGCCGTGTCTTCCCGTGCCTCTTTGGGGAAAAAAATCCCTCACTGATGAGCAGATTTACATTCCTGCACAAACAGAGCAATTAACAAGTGCAGGTGAGTTGGTGGCATTGCTAGATAATAAGGTTTTCTTCCTGCCTATATAATTATGTATGTGTGCGCGCGCGGCGCGTGCATGCATGAATGCATGCTCCTATACATCTCCCCGCAACATCTTCCTTTGGCTCTTGCCCAGCTTTCCCCAGGAAGAAAATATTTTGTATACAACGTAATACTTTAATGAAGCTTTGGTTAAAGGCATGCTAGATCTACTTATAGTTCCGAACAGGTGTAACGTGTGCAGGTGCAGCTCTCTGGAATGCCTGCATGCTAGAGATTATGTAAATTGCTCACCAGCCTGGGGACATCTTCCTTTTCAGCTTTAACTGTAGGTTTGTAACTCTGTTTAGGAAACATGTTGTGTATCATTAGAGGTTTGAATAGAGATAGACAGAGGAGGGGGGTGGAGGGAGGGTGCATTATTCAAAGGTAGATCAAATATTTTGCAGTTATAGACAGAACTGAATATTGGCCTAGATTCCCAGATTTAGTCACACTTGAGTTGCACTGTGCTTTCTATCTGGATAGAAAAACAAAATATAAATATGAAAACAAGTAAAGTTAGCCCTATCTGAGTTTATAATATTGGTTTCAGTTCAAGTTAAGCACAAAACTTTTCTTCTTGTTGTTGCTGGATTGTGCTCTTACTAGGGCTGCCATTATTCCATATTCTCCAAATCTGGATAGCATGCAAATTGTTTGCTAATTATGCAAATGTTACAAGGGTTTTGCATGAAAAATGTAATTTTAAAAAATGTTTGCAATGTGTACATGCAAGTCGATGGAGCACAAGGCTCCAGGGTGTAAATGATTTAGTGCTCAATCCTATGCAGGATTAGACAGGAAAAAAGGCCTACAACTCCCAGCATACCACAGCTAGCTAAGCTGGCTGGGTCATGCTGGGAGTTGTAGGCCTTTTTTTTCTGTATAGACTTTAGGCTGTTTGGATGGTGGTGTGGGAGTTGGAAGAAGCAATTGAAAGCAATTCCCCCTTTGCTGCAACCTGCTGAGTTCTGTGTATGCAGGATTTTTGGCTGGAAGTCCAAATCAGCCTCAGCCCCACATCTAACCTGTAACACTAACAATCAGCCACATTGGTGGGCTTTTGTAAACCATTCTCTCTCAGCCAGAGCCGCCTCTCCAAACTTGCAAAATGATGATAATGGATTATATTGGCATTAGCACTGGCAGGGCAATTTTTGGATGTTTGAAAAGCAAAGGAGAAAGAAAGATTGCATTTTTCACATGAAATAAGACCAGAGTCAGAAAGAGTGTATCAGCTGATACTTTTTGTTTCTGGGCAGACATGTCTAATCACAGTTATGCTAAAGACCTGGACATCTCCATTGTTCTCTATGGGCAGCCTCAAAGGTGTCCCGGCTTGGGCTGTCCCTGCTTCAGATGGGTGTGTAAACCTAGGTTTTGGTTTTTGTCTTTTTGGATCACTGCTTCTACATATAAAATGGATAAAATGGAGAGGAGGAGGAGGACTATGTAAGATGCCTTGGGTTCCTTGCAGGAAAAAAGGCGGGGTATAAATAGAATAAATAGAATAAAATAAATAAATATGTCAGTTGTAGCTGTGACTTTCTCCATGGAAGTTGGGAGCAGACCAGTTTCTCACAAAACAGTTGGGCAGAATGCTTCCTGCACATTTTGCCTTATATCTCTGCTCCTATATGGACTGCAGACATTGACAAAGAAAAAGAAAGCCGGAAATCCAGGCCAGCCAATAGTCGAAAGATGCAGTGGTTGGCCTGGTTAGTATTTGGGCAAAACCTGGCCAACCAGGCCAAATAGCAACCCCATGTAGGGGAAGCAGGATACTAGAATTAATAAACTAGGAGTGTTGAACCAGGGCTGAATTCCATTTTGGAGGACCTCTTGGGGGCCACACTCCAGTGGTGGGCTGGGGTGAAGGTGAAAGGAATGGGGCCAAAATACCAGGTACCTTCTCAAACTGGGGAGAGGTAATGAGCAGGGTACCATAGGGCTCAGCCCTGGGCCCAGTGCTCCTCAGCATTTTTATTAATGACTTGGATGAGGAGGTGCAGGGAATGCTTATCAGATTTGCAGATGACACAAAATTGGGAGGAATACCTAATACCCTAGAAGACAGGGGGGAAATCCAATGTCATCTCAATAGGCTGGAGAGCTGGGCTGAAAACAACAGAATGAAATTTAACAGGGATAAATGTCAAGTTCTGCACCTAGGAAAAAGAAACCAACTGCACAGTTACATGATGGTGGATACTTGGCTCAATGATACTACAAGTGAGAAGGATCTTGGAATTGTTGTAGATCACAAGCTGAATGTGAGCCAGCAATGTGATATGGCTGCAAAGAAGGCAAATGCTATTTTGGGCTGCATTAATAGAATGCAGCCCAATGCTTCCAAATCATGTGAAGTACTAGTCCACCCTACTCAGCACTGGTTAGGCCTCATCTTGAGTACTGCAACCAGTTCTGGGCACCACACTTTAAGAAGGATGCAGACAAACTGGAAAGGGTTCAGAGGAGGGCAACAAAGATGATCGGGGGACTGGAAACAAAGCCCTGTGAGGAGAGACTGAAGGAACTGGGCATGTTTAGCCTTCAGAAGAGAAGACTGAGGGGAGATATGATAGCACTCTTCAAGTACTTGAAAGGTTGTCACACAGAGGAGGGCCAGGATCTCTTCTCGACCATCCCAGAGTGCAGGACACGGAATAATGGGCTGAAGTTACATGAAGCCAGATTCCGGCTGAACATCAGGAAAAACGTCCTGACTGTTAGAGCAATACAACAATGGAACCAATCACCTAGGGAGGTCGTGGGCTCCCCCACACTGGAGGCATTCAAGGTGCAGCTGGACAACCATCTGTCAGGGATGCTTTGACTTGGATTCTCCTGCATTGAGCAGGGGGTTGGACTCGATGGCCGTATAGGCCCCTTCCAACTCTACTATTCTATGGTCTATATTTTAGCTTAAAGCTCTTACTGCCAGGAACTAAGCCTTAGCATTCCCACCCTTAAGAATGGGGGGAAAGTGCAGAAAAGTCAGGAAACCACCAAATGACCAGCGTTAGGGGAAAGGGGGTGGCGCCTGCGGAAGGGCATGGCCATCTGTGGAATCCCAGAAGGGACCCCAGGCAGACTGGCCGACGACGGGACTGAGGCTCAACACCCCTGTAGTCGAACTTTGGTCCACTGACTTGTGTGCAGATGCTCTGCATTATTAAATGTTTAAAATCTCAAAAAGAGAGCCCCTTTTCTAAACAACATATTGCATAATTAACAAACAATTTGCATTATATGAAAAGCAGGCAGCTTGGATTTGGGAAACTGGAATATGGTAGCCCTGTCCATGACATGAAGGTCCTTACCATTGTTGCGCTCTGAAGCAAATGGTACCTCAGGCATCGTTTCTCCAAATCTGGAGGATGAATATAGTCATCATGACTAGTAGCCATGGATATTCCATGAATTTGTCCTCTTTAACTTGGCCTGTAGGAGTAAAAAAAAAAGGAGTGGGCAACTTGTGTCCCTCCATATATTTTTGCCTACAACTCACTAGCTAACTTAGCCAATAGTGAGGGATGTTGGGAGTTGTGGGCCAAAACATCTGGAGGGCCACAAGTTGTCCACCTCTGGAGTAAAGCAAGATATGGAGCAAAGCAATGAAGGGCACAATCCTATGCATGTTTAGACCAGAAAAAGGCCCACAAATCTCAGCATTCCCCAGCCAGTATGGTTGGCTGGGGAATGCTGGTAACTGTAGGACTTTTTTTTGGTCTAAACATGCATAGGATTGTGCCCTAAGTGGGTCAACAGCAGTCGGGGGGGGGGGGAGGAAGGAAAAACAACAACCCAGAGCAGATTTTCTATTTCCAATCTTCCATTGTTATTTCACTGGGATTCATTTCATTCTCTGATCCAACAATTAACCCATCTCTCCCAGTAGAGCGATATCCAGAATTCAGTTCAGATACAGAAATGAAGGCAGGCAGGTGCAGAGAGAGGTCATCTAGTTTGTCTTGAAAACATACTAATTAATTACAGGCCATCCCTGACAGCATCCCTAATCAAGAAGGCATTTGAAAGTGTCATTTGATAACTCCTTGAAATTTAAGTAGACACACTTAAAATTCTTTCCCAGAGTGAGACCTATCGTAATGTAAAATTGGCTAAGAGGGCTATTACATTCTATTATGTTCCAGCAACAGGACCTGACAAAAATTGTGTAACTCCCAGGCTTTGTGATGCTCACAAATGTGATAAAAGATTTTTTATGTGCAAGGGAAAAAGAAGAAGCTGTAATGGAATCCTGTAATACCACCAAGTGTCTTTCTCAGCATTGTTTTCTTGGATCCATATAACCCTGCATGCTGAATATGGCAACATTAGCCTATTTCTCTTTACAATTATTGTTCCTTTCAGCTCAACATAGATACAAGGCAATGGACTAATTTACAATTAATCTCACAGCTAATGCAAAGCACTCAAGTTAATTTTGCACATAGAACCACGGGTCCTTATAAAACCACATTTAAACTTTGCTACATTCTACAGTAGATTAAACTACAGTATTCTACACATAGTTCAGTGAATCGTGCAAGGAATAAGAAAATAACTAGGGAATTATGCACCTTCCTATCTTACAACAATTTCCTGAAATCCCACATCTGTGCTGTGTTCAAATATCTGTGCAAATATTCATCCTGGCTTGGATAGTTCCAGACTAAGTTAGTTGCAATTAATTCTGATTGAAATCAATGGGACTTAATTAAGTCATGACTAACCTGTTCTATTAATTTCAATGGGACTTAAGTGCAACTTACTTAGTCTGGATCCAGCCCTAGCAATGCAATCCTCTGCCTGTTTACTCAGAAGTAAGTCGCACTGATTTTAATGGGGCTTACTCCCAGTAAAGTGGGTATAGGATTTGCAGCTGCAAATCATTAAAAGTACGTAGTTCATAATTGGCAAAATGCATTAAACCTACTAGAGAAGTAGGTGGAAATTCTGTCCCTATTTGGTTTCCATCCAACTGTACTTTACTAAAATTCCTTCTATGCCGGTCCATCACAAAGCACTGGGGAGGAAAGGAAGTGATGCAGCAGGAGGGAGACACATGGGAATGGCTGTACTGTGATCCAACCAGGAATAAAGTGAGATGTCATCTCATGGCAGGGTCGCTCCCTATACAGTGCCACTTCTAAATAATCAACAAAAGCTTTTGAAGTGTCTTATGTCATCATGAAAGGCTGGGGGGGGGGGGATCTCTTTATTTAAGTATTTTTTTTGTCCTGCTCCTCAACCCAAAAAGGCTCCTAGAGCAAGACAGTTCCTGCCTGCAGACTTACCATCTAAGAAAAGAAAAAAAGAAGACAACACACAAGGTAAAAGGGATGTGAAGGGAAGAGGGGGGAAATTAAGCAGACTTTCCGCAGGGATGGTGGAATGGCTCTGCTTACCCCCTCATCTCCTGGGGGTGGGGAACAGTCCAGGGACAGCTCATCTTGGGCCAGCTCTGATGCTTTTATGCCTGCTCCAGTCTCCCTCACTCCATCTTCTTTCCCACAGGGCCATTGATGTCAGTTCAATTTTTTTTAGCCAGATTTCCTAAACCAGGAAAAATTATGTGCGGAGTGCATGCTGAAGATTGTGACAAATGCCACTGTCTTAAGGGCCAGAATCTGTGAGGCTTTAAAACCATGTAGTTCTGCCCTTGAGGGCAGGGTTGTTTTTCACAAATTGCTGGCACAGGGTCCCCAATCCAGATCAGGACTACAGCATGGGAGGGAGAAGGGAGGCTTTAACCCTTGCCCCCTGCTGTGGTTCCAGTCTGGATCACCCCCCCCCCTCCAGGGTCAGGGTCAGTTCTTGACATTTTGCTGCCTGAGGTGAAGGACAGGATGGTGGCCCTCCAATTCTGTCTACAAAAACTAACTGGGTTGGCAGTTTAATCTTTCTTGAACACTGGCAATGAGACAGATTTCTCCATCACACCTGAAGGCAGCAGATTAGCTTAGGGGGTGCAGGGCAGGCCGTGTGACTCACAACTCTCTCCTCCAGCACCTTGCTGCTGCCTCCCAGCATCTGCTGCCTGAGGCAACTGCCTCACCCTGACTAATGATAGGACCTGCCCTGCCTGGGCTGGCTATTTCTGGAAAAACATAATTTCAGGATTATGTGATTAGAGTCACATGTAATTTGGCCCTACATTATTCCAAAATGAATCTGTTTTCACTGTCAGCTTTTATACAGGAGGCTGTTAATCCACAGTATCTACTTTTGGTTTTGTAGCAGAATTAAGATCCAAGCACTACACTGAAGAGCATTTCCTTTCCTGCTTTTTCACTACATAACCTCTAGGTGGCACTGTGGTATAGTGGAATTGCACAATTACAAAAGTGGAAAAAGCATTTTCTTTCATGTTCACAAATAATACTGCATTTTCCGTGCTCTAAAAAAACTAACTGAAAGTGCTGTTTAAAAACAAAGCGAACCTGGAGGGTCATGACATTGTCTAAAGAACCCATACATAACTGCGGGTAGGGAATGATGAGTGTAGAATAAATGCCTCGTGTAAAATGCTCTTTATCTTGTTTTGTGTATTGGTACCAGGGATGTTGAAGAGTCCTTGGTCTCGAGTCACGAGTCGAGTCACGAGTCTTTGGACCCGAGTCTCGAGTCCGAGTCCTTGGTCCAAAATGGTGACTCACGAGTCACGAGTCACGAGTCACAAGTCATTCCCAAAGCAGACTCCACGAGTCCCTATTAAAATCAATGGGGGTTTTCCCCAACAAAATAAGGCTACTTCAGATGTGTGGTTTAAATAAATTCTAGGCACAAGTGTGCCTTTTTATTTCAAAACTCTGCAACTGATTTTGGCAAGAACAGACCAGGCAGAAAAACCCAAAATAACCAGGCAGGCAGAGGAGGCAGGGAACCCCAAAGCAGGCAGGCAGAGGCGTTTGTCTTGGACAATTCAACTGTTGAACTGGTCAAGAAGAGACCAGGCAGGCAGAGGAGGCTGGGAACCCCAGACAGGCAGGCAGAGGCAGCCAAACCCAAAATGTCTGAAACGTTGCATTTTAGAAAACTGATTTTAAAAAATAAACTTGCTGTACTTCCTAAAACTTATCCATGTTGCATTTGAGGAACATGATTTTTTCTAAATGTTTGGCCCCCATTCTGGAACGGTGAGATCTCATCACAATTCCACCTTCACTGAACACCCACTCCACTGGTGATGAACTTACTGGAACCAAAAACACACTCAGAGCAGCCACACAGAGTAATCTCAGGTCCTTCTTCTGCCTCTCCCAAGCATGCAACACATCAATCAAAATAAATCTTGACACACTGTTGGGGCTGCACTCCTGGTAGCCGTCCATAGTGGCCGAGCAGCGGTACACCTTGCTTCCATGTGCTCTTCGCCGGCAATCACGCTCCTCTCCACTCCTGGCACAGCCCAGGGATGTTGAAGAGTCCTTGGTCTCGAGTCCTGAGTCGAGTCTCGAGTCCCATTAAAAATATTGGGACTCGAGTCCGAGTCAAGTCAGAGGGGGGACGCAGTCCAACTCACGAGTCGAGTCCTCGAGTCCGAGTCCCCATCCCTGATTGGTACCTTGAGGGGCTAGTTAGAATGTTCCTGAGGATACCTGTGGCCGAGTCCAGATTCTCCAGGACATTGTCCTGTGCCTTAAGTTGGCCATGTTTCTCTCTGTATTCACAAATCATTATATTTTTAAGGTTTGCAGGCATGCATGTGCTGTATTACACACTATTGCTATTATGCCACAGTGAAATGCCGTTGGAGGATAAATATCATTATCACGGTGTCATTCCAAGAATATTATCTTCACACAGGACATTACTGTCATCTACAAGGAGACTACATTTTTAATACTGTTAGCTGAGTAGCCAATACAGTTTTAATTGATATTTCCCTCTACCAAACAGTTACCCTTGAAGTGTGATATAATCCTTGGCATCTCATCTATTTTAAAATAAACCTATAACATTCCCATTCATCTATGGCTGCTTACCGTCCCAAAGCAACATTCATATATATATAATATGTATATATTAATAGACTTCTTGGCCCACTGCAGCTGATGAAATTATTCAGTAAACAGGAAAGAGCGAAGGCAACCTGCATAACAATTTGCTAGTTGTCGATATGCAAGGATTTTGAACAAAGGATTTTACTTGGTAACTTGAGGGTAAAATAATGGCTGCTGGAAAAGGCTGAGTATTAAAACTGTAGCTGGATCCAAAACAGATACAGCCATGCTAATTTGGCATCAATTCCCTCCCCCCTGCCCCCAATGTATAGAAGAAATCTCTTTTAGAAAGACATTTCCTGTTGTTGCGTGATGGAGGATGCCACAATTGCCTTATTGTTGTCCTTGTAGTTAGTCACCCTTAGTGTCAATCACTTCTAAGTAATTTGCTTAGAACTATGCTACCACACTTCCTTGGGATACGTGTCTCTAGTCTATACAATTCTGCAGAATGTTTCTCCATACTCAGGGAACAAGTCATTCTGAAAATCGAATTACTGGGGTAAATTTAGCTCAGATGTGCTGAGGCAGGCTTTCCCAGCTTTGGGCCCCCAGATGCTGTTGGACTACAACTCTTATCATCCCTGAACATTGGGCATCCTGTCTGGGGATGATGGGAGTTGTAGTATAATGACATTTGGGGACCCAAGCTTGGAAAAGGTTGTCCTAGGGAAGGGGAGGGCAACCCAAATTGGGTGGGGGTTGAATGACATCCCACCCAGCTCTCCATGGACTGAATGATGGTCACAAACCCTGAATGGTCACAAACCCTGACATCAAAGTGGGTGTGGCCACACCCCTGATGTCATGTGGTCCCTGGTGGGCACATCAGGAGGATAAATTGGAGGTCAAGCCCCAGCCCCTGGAGGAATCCAGGAAGGCTCAGTGGGCCAGATGGACGATCTCCATTGCCTTGGCATGACTTTCCTCAGCCATGGCAAGGCGGAGTCCACTGGAAGTGAGAGCTCAGGGAAAGAGTACCCAAAGCCAGGAGTCTGGGAACTTGGGATCTGGCAGGGTGTTCATCCCAGCAAGACCTTCCATGGAATCACCTGAAGTTCAGAGGTGCAAGAGCGGGCACTCTGCCTGGAGTGCCAGAGGCTAACCAGGCAGAGTGTCTTCCAGCAAGCCTGCTTCTGAAATAATCACACCACTTGTGTAACCTCACAGGATTTCTCCAGGAATCTCACTGGTTATGAAAGAGTAGGGGGTTCCCAGAAGGGTGATTTCCAGGTGTATAAAAAAGGTGGTTGTCTTGTTCCTGCTTAACAAAGGAGGTGGTCTAGGCTTTAGGTGGAGTTATAAAAGGCACTCGAAATCTTAGGGCTCTCCCTAGCCAATTGATAAGTGGTACAGTGTCGCTTTGGTTAGATTAAGAAGTGGAAGAAGGTTGGGTATTCATGCTTTCAGGAGATCCCATGCTAATTTACAGAGGTGTGTGAACACTCCCGTGTCCATTTCAATAGAAGATTTCACTGGGAATTTTCAAGAGCACGCCATCCTGGTTTGCTTAGAACAAAACTACACGTTATGCAAATGGCATAGAGTGTAGGTGAGAGTTTGCTTTTTCTTTAGTGTAAGTGTAAGACCACCATGCACCAGGAGGGGAGGATTAAAGCTCCCCCCCTGTTTGCTTCTGGAAATCCCCCCCCATCCATGGCATCAATGGAGGCTTTTTTTCTTTTGCTACCCGGAGGTTATTTTGTGAAGCAAAGGGTGGTGGTTTAGTCCTTCCCTCCTGGTGCACGGTGGTTCCAGTCCAAATTAGGAACATAGGAAGCTGCCTTATACTGAGTCAGACCATTGGTCCATCTAGCTCAGTATTGACACTGACTGGCAGCGGCTCTCCAGGGTTTCAGGCAGGATTCTTTCCAAGCCCTACCTGGAGGCCAGGGATCGAGCCTGCACCTTCTGCATGCAAAGCAGGTGCTCTATCACACTGAGCTATGGTCCCTCCCTACAGCATCTGGTATTCCAAGGCGGTCACCCACCCAAGTACTAACCAGGCCTAACCCTGCTTAGCTTCCGAGATCAGATGAGATCGGGCTGTTCAGATGTTAGCCATGGGCCTGCATGCACTTACACAGGAGTTAACTAAAAGCTAACCCTCAGCGACACTATGCCATTAACATGTAGTTTGGCTTTTACTAGCTCACTTTTCCAGATAAATCTAGCCTTTTGAGCCAAGGTACTCATGAGGGTCACACACAAAATGGCAGAGGAACAGTGCTCTCTGGTAACAACTGCATGGCTGAAGGCAGAACAAAACTTTACAAAGAACCCTGGTCTGCTGCCCCAAATGGCAGCCCCTCATCACACTTCCCCCTTCCACCCCCAGAACATCTTGTGGCTCACGCTGTGTTCAGCTTGTCTGAGCGTGGAAAGCTAAGCAGGGTCAGGCCTGGTTATTACTTGGATGGGAGACCCCTCCTCTAGTTTCCTGCATTGAGCAGAGGGTTGGACTCAATAGCCTTGTAGGCTCCTTCCAACTCTATGATCTATGAAATCTATGAAACTTACTCCATGTCCTGATGTCATTATGAATTGCATTTTCTTGCCAGCAGCAGCCAATGGTGTGGAGTGAGAGTGGAAAAACATACATCATAATAATGTCAGGATGTGGATTAAGTTGAACTAAATCTGGAAGGCCAGACGTCTGCCACCCCTGAACTAAATGTTACAGAGGTGGCAAGGAACACTTGATTCAGGTCTGCCATTTTGGGCAACAGCTCTGGATTCTTTATTTGGCATGTAGTTCTGCCCTCAGTCACTCCGATTAGTCAATTAGAGCTGCCTTATTTAGACATGATTGACACTCTGAGCCAGGCAGAGCTTCACCGATTCTAGTGGAACCTGGCATGAGCTCTTCCTTAACTTGCAGAGCTTTTTTGAGAACTGGGACCATACATGGCAATGGGTCAGTCTCAAAGGCATAAACAGGAAGACACTTGCCTTTGTGCGTGCTCTGCACAGCTGCTCAGAAGGGCTGACCCAGGATATCTATTCGTAATTTGCCTTCTATTCAGGCAATTCAAGGAGCTTACAGTAAAAATCAGCCACAGTTTCCGAGAGAGATGGTACTCCATATGTATTAAGTTAATTGAGCAATATTACATATTTCAGATTCGAGACTGCAGCTCCAACAGTGGTTTGCACCTGTACTGATTTTCTCTTACTGATCGAACTACATTAACAGCTTTTGTCTGCAGCAATGTTAGTGCCTATTCACCTCAACGTGTGTCTGCCCCTTGACTGCTGCAACAAGAGGTAGCAACAGCTGTGTTTAGCACTAAGCAATGGCTAAAAGTAATTCATTTGATGTAAGAATCTACTGGAGGAAACCTGTGGGGTGGTGATGGTGGTGGAGAGTGATCGTAATCCTAAAGTATCTTGGGATAAATGCTGCAACAGTGTGTTCTGTACATGCTTATAATTAGGGTTTGGGGTTTTGTTTTGTTTTTGCATTATTAAAGTCTGGAAACAAAATATTTGTAATTGTTGGCACTGGCCAATGGCAGCTGGAACAGCAGTTTACAGGGCTGTCCAAAACAGAGTCCATCCAAAAGAAGCAGAATGCAAGGTGATAGCAGGGAGGTATGGCAACAGGCAAGTTGCAAGAGGACAGATAGACAAGGCCCAAGCTAAACCATTGTCCTGTAGGCGAAGACATAAACCCTAAATCTAGGGGGGTGCTTTGGATTCGGCCAAAGCCCTAACTGAATTGGGCCAATTTGGACAGTTTCAGGAGATGTTGAATCAAAGTGGGGAAAAGAAAGGCTGCAGCAGAGGTTGGGAGGTGAAGGAAAGGCTGGGGGTCTGGGATCCAACTGGGTCTTGTTGGCACACATGGGTGCCAGTGGACCCATGGGTGCTGTGTTGCCAACTCCTGCTCTATGACATATTTCATTTGCATATAAATTGCCAAAAAATACATGGAGTGGGTGGTAAGCGGAAGCAAATCACTTATCTCCCCCAAATCTGAGCACTCCCCTTCCACAAAAAATGCTGTTCTTATCTTTCTGAAATGTTGCAGGTTTCTTAACTAGGCCCCCCTCTATACCTTATGTCATTTTCATAACTATTGCCCACAAGAAATATAGGGAGGAAAGCACATCCTTGTTTAGAAACCCCCGAACTGTAGAAGCAGCTCTTGTGCAACCCCCTCTAAAACTATTCATCTGAAAATTGGCAGGCTTAATCCCTTCAGAAGGAGCAACTAGCACTGTAAATTTCACCCAATTCTGCCAAGAAATAAAGAAGTTATCTGCAGTTCCCTTTTATAAAAAAATAAAATTTAAAGGCATGTAGCACAAAATATCCTGCAGCTATTTGTTTGAGAGTTGACAGACATAATCCGCTCATAAGGAGCTACTATGCCTGTGAACAATGAACACTTTAGCCAAACAGAGAAAAAAGTTATTGCCATTAGTTAATTTCCAATGATAGTCAGTGAGAGGCATGAAGGTGTGGATTTCCAAATCAAGATTGTGATCCAGACCCGAGTCAAAGTGAGCAGCTTTCGAATCAGTTTGAACCAAATTGGGCTTTTTTCTGAATGCCTGAATTGGGGTCTGAACCAAATGTTGTCGTTGGTGCACACCTCTGTTTAAAACACAGGCACACACACGTACAGTGGAGACTGTCATAGTTTGAAGACAGAACTTCCTGGCTACTTTTGATGCTATTTCTCCCACTTGCCTGTGGGGTAAAAGTGACAGCTGCCCATATGAATTAATGGAGAAATCCAATATATTTGGGTAGCTGTGATTGGGCAGAAAAATGTTCTTCACCCCTCAAAAAATAAAACAAAAAATAAAGATAGAAGCAAAGACAGAAATTCATAGTATTTCTAAGTTGGGCCTTATTTTCTGAGGAAAGAAGATTTTGAAAAATGGTCCTGCCAATGCATACTTGTATACCGTTATCCTCTATAGGTTGGGAGCCTTTGGCAGAGAAAAAGAGTAGGTTATGGCACCCCTGTAATATAGTCCAGTGTTATTATCTACATATTGCAGAGGATGGGAGTGAAGCTGAAAGAGATTCGTTTACAGTAACCCTGCAATTAGTTCATAGTTATTATGTACTTAGCAGCACTGTAATGGCACACTCAAGGTTGTCAAACAATTCTTACGAAGGCTGGTGAGGGCCTAGGGTGGCCAGGTATCCTATATTGCAGAGGACAGCCCTCTATTTGAAGGTGTCCTCTGTTTGAATGGCTGTGCAGTCCAAGTCTGGTTTAAAGATAAAGAACCATAAGGAAGTAGAGCTGGGCCTTGAAGTTGCCCATCAACAGCACCTGAGCAGCAGATTGAGCAGGTGCATGGATCACCTGGTCACAGTCTTCCCCACTATGGTGAGTTGCATTGTATTTCTATTTAAATTGTAATAATTATTTCTAGATTTACATCTATATGTATACATTAGCATATGCCATTTTTGTGCAACCCCGTGAACTCTTTTTCCTCTTTTTTGTGGGGGCAAAGTATGGCCACCCCTAGGCTGCTCCAGAGGTCATTCCTGCCCACCACAACCTCATCAGGTTGTGTCCTGTGCTGCAACTGCCCATTTCCCAAAGGTTGCTGCTCAAGATTTCCAGCACAAACTACCCCAACACAAAACACACCTCAGGCTGCAGCAAAGGCGATTCTAGTTAAATCGTCACTTCCTTGCCTCCTCTCAACTTAAACCCATCAGACACATTTGGAAATGGGGTTCCTTATTCATCCCACTGGACAAGAGGATGTAACTAGAGATGGCCCAAGGTGATTGCGGGATTCCCACCCCAGGGAAGTGTGGTTGATCTCCATGTTGTTGAGTTTTAGACAACTGAAAATATATTTGTTCACCTGGGATTTTCATATGCAACATGGCCCTGGCACCTTACTGCTTTAAGATTGTGTCTGTTTTATATTTTTAGTTTAGTTTTAATGGTTGCTGTTTTTAATTATGTATAATGGATGTATTTAAGGGTGTTTTTAATTATGTATAATGGATGCATTTTTATGATGCTGTGTGGCACCCTTGGGGGAAGGACAGTAAATAATAATAATAATAACAATAACAATAACAATAACAATAATAATAATAATTCTTCACAGGTGCAATATATTAGAAAGATTTACCGCACTTAAATCACCACAGATATACAGGGAATCAGTCTTATGAGATGAAGGCATGATACCAAAAAATGGGGGGGGGGGGGGGAGAAAGAAAAGAAAAAGAAAGAAAAAAGAAAAACAAATCCCAAAGGAAAATAAATGCATTTCAGATAAAGTATAATACAACTATTAAATGAAAAGTACATTGTGGAAAAACTTTAAAGCATAAAGTGAAGTGGCTCTTACATACAAGACTTGAAACATGCAAAATTAGTCCTTTATTAAACCCTACATTGACTTTCATGCAGTGCTCTTGTGTCTCATCTTGTGTAAAATGAGAATTGCAAACTGGTCTAGCAGTGATACGTGTGACTCTAGTCTTTCTGCCCCTATGGACAACAACTCAGGCCTAACTTGGAAGTATTTACAGCTGGGCCAGATTAAGGAGAACAAATGGGATGCCTGAAGGGGACTTTTACTTCTCCTTTTACCCTCCCTTGGAGTGGCGCATCATGAGGGGCACCAGCATGTAGACAGGATTTTCCTGGTTTCAGTTCTAGTTGACCCTGACAATGCTTTTCTAATAATACATTTAAGTCCAACCTTACACAACTGTGCCCCAATGAAAAGTGTGCTGAACAAATTAAATAACCTTTGCTTAAAAAAGAAAATACACACAAAAAATTGAGTGTCCACTGCTAAATCTGTTAGGATCTATTCAGACAATTAGTTTTAAGTTGACAACAGATGCATTATAGGCCTATCACATTCCAGTTTGCTTTCCATTGATAAGTCGTGAGCGGATGTGGTAAGCGATCATGATTAATTGCTTACATATGGGAAATGGCTATCTCCCATCTGCTTTCCTTTGACAGATGCAACTCTTACCACATGGGAAATATAAGATCAAATGGGCCCTCAAGGAGTTTTAATTGAACAGAATTGGCAGTAGGGAGGGAATCGTTTCATTAATTTTGTTTCAAGTTCCTTCTGTCCTCATAAGAGACCGTAGGATTATGAGACATAAGGATTCCCAGGAAGACTCCAGCCAGGCTGATAGGTGCTGTACAACAATGCAAAATGCCATCACGTGTGACATGTAAGCACAAGTTAAGCATCACCTAACTCCTATGCAGAAGAGTTAGAACCCAGCTTCAGGGAGATACAAATGATATAGCATCCTCATACAAAACCATTCTGGGTAGCAACTAGCCACCCACATCCCAGGTCAAGGAAAACAGGACTCCTATAACCCTAAGGCAGTTGTGCAGAAGGGAGTTTTGGCAGAAGAGAAAGTGCTACTGGATGATGCTTTTATTCTGCAATTGCCCTGCCTCAAACATAGAATTTTATAGGGCTGTGGTCTCCAGTGCTGTGCCTGTGAGCACCAGTGGGATCGCAGACACCTTTCTTGCCATCTGTCAGGCTTCCTGATTTTTATTTTATTTCTTAAGATTTTTTAAAATAATATTTCTTTAAAACTGGGGGACTGGCCTGCTCCTAAGTGAAGCACCACCCTCCAGCACCATCTTTATTTGAGTTCAAAGGAGTGGCTTTGTGTTTTGAAGCTCAGACTCCACCTCTGCCAGTGCCTTGTACTTAGGTTCTTGGGCAAGTTACTTTTCATTTAGTCCCACCCAGGCCCGGTGCAAGGCAATTTGGTGCCCTAGGCAAGATCAGATATTTAGCGCCCCCCCTTCCCACTTGAGCCCTCCCTCCCTCCAGCCCTCCAGCCCTATGCCCATTATGAAATAAATTTCCCTCCCTGGGAACTGCCGAGCCCCATAGAAAAACTTTGTGGACTTTGAGACTTTTTCTTTGTGTTCACGAGGAAAGCAAAGAGGCAACATCAGCCCAGCTATGCCAGGAACTCCCAAGGGCCTTCTCCTACTCCATATATATGTAAAAGCCTGTCTCCTCCTGCAGGCAGCACAAGGGATATGAAAAAAGGATGTGAGAGAGGTGTGGTGGCGCTACCTGTGAGGAATAGAGACAAAAGGGCGTCTTGCAGCCTGTCCTACCTCGCAGGGTGGAGGTGCAGAGACACCGGTTTGACTCGTACACCTTCTGGGTTGCAGGGGGGGGGATGCATGTAGTAGAAACATAGCAAAGAGAGAGCCTGTGGATCATCTGGTTCAAATTTAGGAGGGGATTTACGAAACTTGCTACTTCCCCTCCTCTCTCTATCACTTTGTTGCAATATTTCTTTATCAGAATAATGTATATTATCCTGTCTTTCCCTTTACCAGCCTAGTGCTCAAGGCAGACAACAATATTCAAAGTACAGTAAAGAAAACATCAACAGCTCAGGGCACAATCCTAAACACGTTGAGGCAGAAAAAAGCCCCGCAACTCCCAGCATTCACCAGCCAGCATGGCTGGCTGTTGGAACGCTGGGAGTTGTGGGGCTTTTTTCTACCTCAACGTGCATAGGATTGCGCATGGCTGGCTGGGGAATGCTGGGAGTTGTAGGATTTCCCCCCCTCCAAACACGCATAGGATTGCATCCTAAAACCATTTAAAACCAAAACACAGAAACAGCATGGTAAATAATTAAAACATTGGAGCCCCAGCTAGCTTAAAATACCTTTCCCTCCCTCCCTGGTTGCTGGAAATAACTGCTTTCAGGGGACCTTGAGCTGAGGAACCTGAGGCTCGCGCGAGGGAGGGAAGGCGAAGGAGGTGTTTGCAGGTGCATCCTTGAGAGGGAAGGCGAAGGAGGTGTTTGCAGGTGCATCCTTACAGCCGCCCACCAGCCTCCCATCATTGGCCCCTGCCCGCCTCCCCTCCTCCAGTCTGTAGCCTTCTCTGCCTCTTTTGATGCTGGTTGTGAGGAGGAGCCTGCCTGCTGCTGTTCCTGGTAACGAGCTGGAGGAGAGAGAGGGAGGGGTGCGCTTCTTTCGCCTTCCCTTCCCCGCCATAGGACATGATTGGTAAAACAAACTTGGTAAAATACGTGATGTATTTTTTTCCCCCAAGGCATTTCTGGCGCCTCCTTTAGCCCAGCGCCCTAGGCAGCCGCCTAGTTGGCCTAATGGTAGCACCGGCCCTGGTCCCACCAATTTGCCTTCTGGGAAATGAGTGTCTTGTAACTAGCCATGCCCAGCAACATGGCAGCCATTGTATGAATGGGCAAGCAGCCATTTTTTGAGAGCATTGACAGCACTCTCTAAAAATTCCAAATGTGCCCACCAACCAAAAAGGTTGGGGACCGTGAAGGACAAATCCACCCAACCTCCCTGCAAGGTGGACAGGGCAGGCCTTATCAGTAGGCTGCCACCACCCCTTAATCATCCACTGCATCTCGAGGAAGGGGGCCTTGGGCCTCACGGATATGTTGGGGAGAGCTGGAATAAGGGTGCAGACTGAGGCCCTCTAGTACAGTTTCCCCAGCCTGAAACACAATTAGGTAGCCAGTCACTTGGTCTGAGGCATTTGAATTAGCACTGAGTTGAATTGGAAAAACCCACACTCAACAGAGGTAGATATAAGATTTATTTAAAACAGTAAAAAGGAATAAAAGGTGGGAAGGAAAAAGGGAGAGAGGATAAGAATACAAAATAGCTTATACAGACTCCTTTGGTACACCACAGGAAAAAACAAACAAAAGCTAGCTTAGCTACACTGCACCTTACCCAAGCAAGTCTCTCAAAGGGCAGAAATGCAGCCAGGTCTTACTTCAGACTACACACCACCATCAGTTGCCATCCCCTGGAAGAGAGACAAAAGACTCTTCTCTTGGGCAGCCTTTTAACCACCTCCCATGGTAACTAGGCAGATTTTCGTTAGCCAATCAACTCCCAGCCCACCATCTATTTTGCCATCTCCAGATGAGGCTATCTTCCCACAGTCCTTCCAGCTGAGAGTTATTAGGGCCAATTTAGCTGGCAGGCAATATGGCCTTGAGAACGGAACTGCCCAGCACTGACCTGATAAATCACCTCAGCTTGTTCAAACTGTCCCAAGACAAGAGGCGCAAGAAGGGAAATGGCTTTTTGCAGATTAACACCTCCCTACCTTGAGGCTGGACTTCTTCACAGGGATCCCAGTTATAGAGGGTCCAGATGTCATCTTCCATTGGTGATCTTCCCATGTTTTCCCACTGCTGCTGCTTCCATCTTTTTTCTTACCAGAACAAATCCATTGAGGAAGATGGAATAGTTGCACAGTGCCTTTTGATATGTAGCACAAGGAGCCCTCTGTCTCAAAGCACCTCCAGAGCTTGTCATGCAGTAGTGAGAAAAGGTGCCCTCCTTAAATTTCTTCTTTAACCAAATAGTAAATGGCACACCATGACCAAACTCCTTTGGTCACCCTACTTCAGGCATCCAAAGCTTGTGACTAGAGATGCTTGAGGAATTCAATCTTTGCCAATTCCAATACACAAACTGACATGTTCCTCATCTCCTGGACTAACATGCAGATCAGTTTTCGCTATCTTCCAGCTTTCGCACTCCTCCAATGTTCTGTCACAGTTCTTGGCTCAAAACCCCCCAGATCAAAATAAAGTTTTAAATGTATATTTTCGGAGAGAATATGTTTAGAAATGTGTATACACAAGAATACATTTAACAATATGGGTCGAATCCAATGGGGTGCGCATATGCCTCTGCCAATTCCCTTATGCCCCACCAATTCCCATCTGCAAGTGGGACCCACTGCTTGTAGAATGAAGATTTCGTGCTTCTGGGGCAACTGGAAATGAATGAACATGCTAATTTCTGGAATGGGGCAGGTTGGCGGAGCTTGCATAAGGGAGCCCCGCTGACCTGACCCAATGGAGAAACGAGTGTTTCCATTTGTTTCAGGGCTTCCTTTGGGAAATGCTAAATCTCTGTTGTGCCCCATTTGCACAACAGAATCGGCAGGACCCACCACTTGTGCAACAGAATCAGTGGGGCACAATAGAATTGGTGGAAGCTATGTGCCCCATTGGATTCTGCCCTATGTATTTAACTGAGAATTTCTGTACAGATCAGAAAAAAAAACAAATTTGCAGATTAAAGTGGAAACAGGATGGGGTGAATTTATGAGTGACATGGCACAGAAATAGACTGCTTCGCCCTTCCCTACGTGTGGCTTACCAAGTCAAATGCACCCATGCACAAACGGCAACCTGCCATGTGTACTTCAGAATCTTTCTCCCATGTTTGCTGTTCTAAGTAGGTAGCAAAGTACAGGTAGGGCAGTGTCAACGGTAGGCATGGCTGAGCACCTGCTGAGGTCCACACCCCAGCACAAGGCCACTGACAAGAGCCTCCTGACCTGGACTTGCTTCTCACCTTTGCAACCTGCTTGTTCACTTGCCTCCCACTCTGGCCCAGACAATGGTGGTGGTAAGGAGCAGTAGATGCCACTGCCTACTTGCTCACTGGTTCTCTCTCAAGCAAACAACTGGTAGCAATGATGAGAAGGAGGATGAGGAGAAATTGCAGCTGGTGCCAACGATGCTGAGAAGGTAGACTCACTGAGGGAGGGGCCCCACTGAGGGTGTCTTGCCCAAGGGCCCTCAAACACCTGGTGCCAGCACTGAATACAGGAAATGATTAATTAATTGAAGGTGGGCTGCCTTTGGCTTAATGGGCTCTCCCGGTTGGATATTGTGGTTAAGTCCAAATTGTGTCAAGCCCAAATTAAGCAAGAGAACAAACCTTTTAAAAGGAGCAACAGTAATCTATCTATCTATCTATCTATCTATCTATCTATCTGCACCTGCTACCAGGCACAACCATTTTGGCTACCTGTTCTCCACAATGCTGCTCCTACAATTAGTGGTAGTTGCATGTAACAGCATCTGATAAGTAATTAATCAAAACGTAAACAGCATAAGTAGGAAGAGGGTGTGATTATTACCACTCGATCCTAGATACTCTACAGTCAGACAGCCTCACAATATTGTTAATCAGCCTAACTATGCTAAAGGAAGACCTTCATCTCTGTCACGCAACCATTCCTGGGACAGATTGTAAGTGCCTTGTAGTTAACAGGCAATCACTCAGCCTGCCCCTGTTCATTATCTTGAATGCCTGATGAATTACCAAGTGATTTAAGTGGTGAGAAATCCCATAGTTCACTTCTTAAACTTTCTCCACTGTTCAACTCTGGAAGCCCTCTCCGAACATTGCAGCCCGGGTATAGTATATCCCTGTGACTGCATGTCACATTTCTCATTCTCATGCTCAAGAATCTGGCTGTCAGGTAGGAATGCATCACGTTCAGGTTTAAGAATACTGTATGGGTCAAGCTGAGGTGAACCATTCTGGGCTGATTCTCACTGTATTTTCTGTACTCATGTACAGATATTCAAATACAGTCATGCCTTGGATTGAGAGCATAATTCGTTCCGGAAATGTGCTTGTAATCCAAAACACTCTTATATCAAAACGAAATCCCCCCAAAAAAATTTGTACGGAGATTTTTAATTTAAGCTGTACTACAGTACTTGTATTGCAAGACATCGCTTGTATATCAAGTCAATTTTTAAAAAATAAATATTTAAAAATTTGCTTGTCTTACAAAACGCTCTCAAATCAAGTTACTTGCAATCCAAGGTATTACTGTACAAAAAATGTGCCTCCTGTCAAGTATAAAAGTCCTGTCTTCTCCTTGTCTTTGCTTCCACATATTTCAAAGCAGGGGAGGGCAACCTCTGACCTGCAGGCCTAATCCGGCCTGTTGAGGATGCCCACCTGACCTCTGGTGGCTTGAACTCCCTCTATGGGCCCACTCCTCTCCAAAGACCTGCCCCTCCCCATGCTCCTCCCCCTGGCCTGCAGGTTACCATGGACTTTGGGAGCAGGTGTGGTGGTGGGGGTGGGTGGGAGAGAAGAATTCCCTTATCTCTGATCTGTGATTTTTAAAGAGACACATGCCAAACTAGGTTTTAGGGGACTCTTGGCCAAGGTGCCATCAATGGGCTCCCCTGTTCCTCTACACCAGTATACACTCACTCTCCCTTTCCCATTCCACCCAGAGAGGAAGGTCTGGCAAGGGAGCAGAGCAGGCAGTGATGGCTGTTGCTCCTTCTCCTCATTCCAAGCCCTCACTCACTCATGTTCTCCCTCTAGGCCACAGTGATAGAAAGGGTGAGCGAGTGGCAATTGGATAGACAAGGAGCAGCAGCAGGGCCAGGAGTCTCCAGTAGTCAGTAGTGGGGCCCCTGTTAAGATGTGGGTCTCAACAGGTGCCCGATGATGCCAACCCCTGATGCCAGCCCTGTGCCAAAATTACACATTTGCATACCCTTTGGACTTGAAAAGAGGGTTGTTAGGGCGCATTTAGTCTGTTAGGATGCAGTCCTATTGATTGTGACCCTGGTGATCTGAAGCTAGCAAACTTGGAGGTGTCCAGTCATCCAATGTAGGGTGAGAAGAGCGACTGAGGCGATCTTCACCTCTCCATCTTCCTGCCCTGCAGTTTTCAGTAGATGGGCTTTTAGCTCGTCTAGCAAGGGTGTTCCGGTGAGGGAGGGAAGGAGGCTGGAAGAGGCTCAGGATATCTCAAATTCTGGCCTCTCTGGTCTCCTCCCCTCCCTGCCCACTGGAATGGCCCCTTTCCTCCTCCCCTGAGGTCACTTTTCCAACCTTGGAGGGAAGCCGGAGTGTTTCTTTCCATGCTGGCTGGGAGGCAGCAGGAAAAGAGGGTAGGGTCTCTGACTCCTCCTTCCAAGTGTGGTCTCCAGCCTTGGAAGGGGGAATCCAAACAATCCAATGGGTCCTGGGACACTCGCCTAGGGACCATAGGATTGCTCTCTTAGTTTGTTTATTTAATATGCTGCCCTATAACAAAGTTCTCAGGTTAGCTTACAATCAGAATAAAAACAAATTAAAAAATACATATACAATCAAACCAAACATTAGTAAACATATAAAAATCCAGAATAAAGACTGTGGCAAAGACAAAACAAATCAGAACTGGAACAGATTAAAAGACCTAGGGCAATAGAAAGGTCTGCACCTGGCACCAAAAGTAGATGCTATGCAAGCCTTTTGGGGAAGGGCACAGCTATGGTGCCACCATTGAAAAGCCCATTGCCCCAGTAGCCATCTGCCACAGACATCTGGAGAAGGGGCTCAAAAGAACATAAGGTCTGGGCAGGTATATGTGGGGACAGGAGATCCTTTCTAGGTACTTTGTATTCTGATATCCATACCCAATATGTGAAGTGAGAGCCAGCCCCAAGTCATCAGTTGTTATGGATTTTGGCCAGGCCAATGCAACTTGGGACCTACCAAGCTTAATACAGCCCACTAGCCACCCAGAGCTCAATAAACCTGTTTCCCTCCGTTTGCCTAGGACTGTACAAATGTAATGGCCTGTGTGTGTTGAGCACATTACAGACTACAAAATATGGTTGTGGACTGCATTTGGCTGGGTTGGTAACAAGTAGTGGCTGATCATGACCAAGAAGGCTGGGAAAGGATCAATATCCAGAAAGCAGTTCAAATATAAGGCCAGAAAAAAGACAAGAGCAGACAGGGATTAGAAGCTGAACAAGCAGGGTCATTCAGGACTAAGCAGCAAGTAGATGCACAATGGGCTTCCTATGGTGAACATGCCATGTCCATAATGTCCAGTTTGAAAGCTCATCAGCTACATGAGGATTTATGGTGGAAGGGCATGTTCTAACCAATTAGGAGGCTAGCTTAAAGGCTAACTAGAACTACAGGAAGTGGACCTCTACTTACAAACCTACAGGATTTGAGTCCTAGTCCCACGAGTGTTGGACTGGGACTCCGCAGATCCGGGTTCTGTTCCCTGCTCGGCCATGAAACTCACTGGGTGACTTTGGGCCAGTCACTGACTCTCAGCCTAACCTACCTCACAGGGTTGTTGTGAGGATAAAATGGAGAGCAGGAGGATGATTATGTAAGCTGCCTTGGGTTCCTTGCAGGAAAAAAAAGGCGGGGTATAAATATAATAAATAAATAAATAAATAAATAAATAAATATAGAGGCACTGTTGTAGACACTACACAATTATTCTGTTCAATGATGAACACAAGGGGCTCTTTTACAGCCTAAGAACATAAGAAGAGCCCTGCTGGATCAGACCAAGGGTCCATCTAGTCCAGCATTTTGCTCACACAGTGGCCAACCAGCTGCCCATGGGATCCCACAAGCAGGACATAAGTGCAACAGCACCCTCCCGCCCATGTACCCCAGTAATTGGTGTACATAGGCATACTGCCTCTGATACTGGAGGAAGCAGATAGCCAGCAGGGCTAGTAGCCATTGATAGCCTTCTCCTCCAGGAATTTGTCCAATCTCCTTTTAATCCCAAATTTGTGGCCATCACTACATCTTGTGGAAGTGAATTCCATAGTTCAATTATGTGCTGTGCGAAGAAATACTTCCTTTTATCTGTCCTGAATCTCCCACCAATCAGCTTCATGGGATGATCCCGGGTTCTAGTATTATGAGAGAGGGAGAAAAATGTCTCCATCTCCACACCATGCATAATTTTTTGCACCTCTATCATGTCTCCCCTTACTCACCTTTTTTCTAAGCTGAACAACCCCAGCTTCTGTAACCTTTCCTCATAGAGGAGTTGCTCCAGCCCCTTAATCATTTCAGTTGCCCTTTTCTGCACTTTTCCCAACTCTACGTATGTCCTTTTTTAAAGTGTGGTGACCAGAACTGTATGCAGTATTCTGAGTTCAGTCGCAACCTAGATTTGTATAACAGGAGTATGATCTTGGCAGTTTTATTTTCAGTTCCTTTCCTAATTATGTCCAATGTGGAATTTGCCTTTTTCACAGCCGCTGCAGACTGGGTAGACATTTTAATTGAGCTGTCCACCACAACCCCAGATCTCTTTCTTGGTCAGTCACTGGCACTAGCTCAGATCCCATCAGCTTATACTTGAAGTTGGGATTTTTTGCCCCAACATGAATTACTTTACACTTGCTTACATTGAACCGCATTTGCCATTTTGATGCCCATTCTCCCACTTTGGAGAGATCCTTTTGGAGCTCCTCACAATCCCTTTTTGTTTTAACCACGCTAAATAATTTGGTGTCATCAGTAAACTTGGCCACTTCACTGCTCACCCCTGATTCCAGATCATTTATGAATAAGTTGAAAAGCATTGGTCCCAATACAGATCGCTGTGGGACCCCACTGTTTACTCCCTTCATTGGGAGAATTTACCATTTATTCCTACTCTCTGCTTTCTGTTCTTTAACCAGTTAATCCATAAGAGGACATCCCCTCTTATTCCATGACTGACTGCTAAGTCTGCTCAGGAGTCCTTGGTGAGGGACTTTGTCAAAAGCCTTTTGGAAGTCCAAGTAAACAATGTCTACCAGATCACCCCTCTCCACATGTTAATTGACACTCTCAAAGAACTCTAAAAGGTTAGTGAGAGTTAGGGTGCAAACTTATGGCCCTCCGACCTTGCCTGAGGGGGGCGTAGGGTATTTCAGAGTCCCTCCTGTGACCTCAGAAATCCCTTCTGAAGTCGTAGTGGGAAGTGCAAGCATGGAACACCCCCCCACCTCTTTCCGCACTGGCTGGGAATCCAAGATGGAAGACTGTCTTCAGTTCCAGTGGGGGGAGGCATTCCCATGGCGGGGAGGGGAGGAACGAGGGGAGGATTCCGAAGAATCCAGGCAATGCCTCAGCCTCCCCTCCTCAGGAGGAGGTGTAAAACATTTAGATGGCCAAAATCAGTCATCTAAGGCTTTCTGAGGGCGAGGGGAGTGTGATGGCAATCCTATCTGCTGCGCTCCTCCTGCCCTCAATAGGATGCCTGTAATATTCCGAGTTTGGAGAGTTATGGGCAGCCTCACTGGATTGCACTGCTGTGCCTCTGCAGTAGTGGTTATGCAAAACCCTCTGAAGCTTAAATCTAACACTTGTATGCAGACCGCTTAGAGATTTTTATTATATTAAGTGGTATTTATTTTTTATTAAACATATATCAGATAAAATAAATGCATTTATTTAGATATATAAAACAAATTAAACGTGTTTATTAAATAAAATATGGAGGGAGCAATCCTACGGCCCCTAGACAGCATCTGAGGGGCCATAGGATAATTCGGATTCCCAGATCTGAGGTCGGAGACAACACTCTGACCTCAGACCTGGAAATTGGAGCTCCAGCCCCGCTCCCATTCCCCCTTGCAGCCGGTGTGGAAAGAACCATGCCAGCTGCTCTCTGAGGTCAGGAAAGCAACCCGGAAAGGAAGAAAAGGGGGTGTTTTGGTGGGCAGGAAGAAGACTGGAGAGGCCAGGATATAAGCTATCCTGAAGCTTCACTCCCCCTCCAAAATGCTCCAGCTAGATGGGCTAAAAAGCCTGTCTAGCAAAAATGCAGGGCTGGAGGATGGGGAAATGAAGATTGCCTCCACTGGTCCTCCTGCTCTGCATAGGATAGAAGAATCATAGAAAAGTAGAGTTGGAAGGGGCCTATAGCTATAAGGCCATCGAGTCCAACCCCCTGCTCAATGCAGGAATCCAAGTCAAAGCATCCCTTTCAGATGGCTGTCCAGCTGCACCTTGAATGCCAGTTCGGGGGCTTATGAGCATCGTAATAGGATTGTGCCCTAACTGATATAGAAGTTGGATGAATGAATGCATCTTTCCAATGTCAAACAGTCTTGCTGAAGGACCAGGACTAGGCCAGGATTCCAAACCTGGATGCTATTCATTTAGCATGGTAAACAGAAAGAGGATTTACTGTAAAAATGCTAGAATTAATGGTAGTTCATGTAAACTTTCCCATATCAAAGTTAGCTGCTTCCAGAACCCATTTATCCATTTTTCACCTTTGACCCTGAAGATCCATTTGCTCCAGGTTTTATTTTTTTACTGGACTGAGCAATCAATAGGAAATGCACACAGCTGCCCGTTGCTTGTCTAAAAAATTATATGTCTTGAATAACTAACATTATTATGATACCACACCTATATACAACAGTCTGGGGAAGAAAATACCACAGCATCTTTTTTTCACCGAGTACAAATTTAGCTAAATCAAACAGCTGTGCTTACAAACTGTTTGACATGAAATAAGGTTTTTCATGCCTAGGTTGTACTTTTTCTTCATGTAGGTCACATATACTCCACCGGCTTCACAAGCAGGTGCCCAGCAGCAGTTTTGAAGAACAGAAGTGCCATTTTTGCCATTTCAGAGCTTTGCAGAGCAACTGCTTTAATCATAGATTTCATAGATTCATAGAGTTGGAAGGGGCCTACAAGGCCATCATTGAGTCCAACCCCCTGCTCAATGCAGGAAACTAGAGGAGGGGTCTCCCATCCAAGTAATAACCAGGCCTGACCCTGCTTAGCTTTCCACGCTCAGACAAGCTGAGTCAGCGTGAGCCACAGGCCTGTCTTACGAAACTTCGCCAATTATCCTGGAAATAATTGTCATTTTATCTAGCGACGGAGCCAGGAAACGTGGACTTTGCCATACAGCCAGCAAATGAGATTTCATTCATGCCCTTCCTCTAAGTTGTTTGCCTCCCCCTGCCCTCCTCCCCCCAAAAGAGAGAGGAAGCTTTGCAATCTAGAGCAGCCTTCCCCAATCTGGCACCCTCCAGGTGTGTTTGACTAAAACTCCAATCATCCCCAACTGCATGGCCAGTGGCTGTGCTGGCTGGGAATGATGGGAGTTGTAGTCCAACATATCTGGTGAGGACCAGGTTGGGGAAGGCTGATCTAGTGAGACCGAGAGGCAGTGCAGTGTAGCGGCCAGGAATACGAGCTGGGACTTTACCCATTCAAATTTTGCCTCAGCTATGAGCTAATATGCTTTAATTCAGGAATCCTAACAACCTTGTATGGTAGGCCAGTATTATTATCCCCGAATTGCAGAAGGGATGATGATAGTTGAGAGAATAACACCTCATCTAATACTGTCAAAGAGTGCTGGCTCCAGGTTTTGGGGGGGCCCTTGGGCAAGACACCCTCAATGAGCCGCCTCCCTCAGTGAGTCTACCTTCTCACCACCATTGGCACCAGCTGCAATTTCTCCTCCTCCTCCTTCTCATCACTGCTACCACTCACTTGCTTGACAGGCAAGTGAGCAAGAGAGCCTGTTCCTCCTTCCCACCACCTCTTTTGTCTGGGCCCGAGTGAGAGGCAGGTGAACAAGCAGGTTGCCATGGTGAACAGGAGGAACAACTCTAGGAGGCTCTTGTCAATGGTCAGGAATGCTGGGAGTTGCAGCCCAACATATTTGGAGGGAACCAGATTAGGGAAGGCTGTCCTAGAAGCAGTAAAGGATCGTTTTGCCTGTGTGCTCATTTGTGTTTTTCTTTGTTGTTGTGCAGTGCATGTTTTGCCTGTGTGTCTGTGGGCTTTTTGGGGGGGGGATATGGGATCAGAGTTAATGACAAACCATTGTTAAAGCAAGCCAAGATTTGTAAACCAACTTCAAACCATGGCTTGAAATCAGGATTTTTCGGCCAAACAAACCACAATTAGGCTAAACAAAACTTTTTATTATTTTTTTTAATGAATTTTATTTTATTTCATACAAACACAAAAACACATATATAACAAACAATATACACAATTAAAAAGGACTTCCAATCTTCTCCACAGCTTAAGCAACCACAGTTATTCTTACAACTTTTTCTGTTAACAAAACCTCACTTTCAGTTACGGCAAACCAAAAACAAAAAATCCCAAAGTAGGACACAAGTAATCTCACCCTCCCCAAATATAAATCAACATTTTAATCCAGTTTAAAATCCCATTATTAAGAATATTAAGAATCCCTCTCTAGTACAATACATTTACTCACTGTTTCTTTCCATAAACCACTTCACTTTTAATTTTAGAGATATCATTTTTTTATAAAGAAAAGTTTGAAAATTAAAAAAATAAGTAACAGCTAACAAAACAACAGAAGCATATAAGCCTATGCTATATTTCATCTAGACTCAATACATTTTTACCAATAATCAACCACCTCAGACTGGAGGAGTTCTCCTTTCTCTCAAAGGGCTCCCTCTCACTAGCCCCTTAAGGTTCAGGTCTATATATATTTTCTTTGGATCACTATCGGACAGCGATCCATTTAGGTTTATCCCATTTGGATTTCTCCCACCAATCCATTTGGGAAGCTGAACCCTCTTACTTCTTACATAAGAACCTCCCCCATCCCCCAATATCCAGTAATTATCATAATATAAGTCCAACCATTTATTCCATCAAATAATCAGCAAACCATTTTTATCCTAACACAGGTCAAGCCATTTATCCCATCCAATAATCAGCAAATCATTTTCCCCGATCAAATATAATAGTCACGATATGCATCTTCTTCAGGCCTTAAATGTTTAAAGTCCATACAAATCATATAGGCAATCCCTTTACCTGAATAATTCAATAAACAACAGCCTTTTATCTTTTCCCAGTCAAAACAAAATCAGATTTTTTTTTAAAAAAAATTATTTTCCTCTGTCAAATGGGTAATCATTAAGTTCCAGATTCTGAGCAAAAAACAAAGCAAGCCTGCTGTGGGGATCTTGCTCACCAACTTCATGAATCTTCTTCTCAGGCACATTCAGTCCAATCAAGACTTCAAAGCCTCTGTGAATCTCAGCATTCGCCATCTTGGGTTTTAAAAACTGCATCATAACTTTTCTCCGAGCATTCTCCTTAAACAAATTCAGTCCAGTTAAAACTTCAACGCCTCTGTGAGTTTCTGGAAAGTCTCCAACTTCCTTAATTACTTCTTTCTCCTCCTGTGAAATGTCCAATTCCCATCTTTTTTTTTATTAAGTCCACTTCAAAGTTTACATCCCAACCTTGGATTCTTCTTTCCAGCTTATTTAGAATATTGTTTGCCAACTTTTTCCAGAGCAACATAAATGCTGAAGTCATATTGCCCTTGTACTTCCAAAATTCCACTGCACATAAAAGAATTATAGCCCTCCTTCCGGTTATCACTTCTTATCTTCTTTGCCTCCCAGATAGACCCACATTCAACTTACAGTTAATTATAATTCCTACTGTGCTGTAGAAAGATTCCAAATCAGCCAGTCCAGATATAATCCATCATTTTGGAAGCGAACACGTACACCTCTAATGATCGGTAAAAGCCGGTCTCCTGAATACAGCACCGTTTCCCCCCACCTCAGGTCATAAGCCACAAATCTGTCCATCAAAAGGCAAACAGAAAGCAATTTATAACCCTGCGAGATATTTTGGGGGTAACATCAAATCTTAGCTTCTATCAGAAGTAGACTCCCCAGTCAGAATTTCTCTGGCCAGGAACGCTGTATCAGCTGTCTCACAGAAATTCTGTGCGACTTCAAGGCTCCATGTTCACCTGGAAGCTCAGGCTAAACAAATCTTGATTTAGTGTTATGTGTGAGCCAGTGGACTTATGTGACGAGAAAGCCCTTTTTGGAAACTCTCATATAGGAATTGTAACGTTGGAGATTAACTGGCCCTCAAGGCCAAATTAAATCTTATACGGGAGATCTCCCAACATTTTTACTTTAAATCAGCAGGGGTTGGGGTGGGTGGGGAGAGAGGTTTGATTTTAATCAGAGCAGCAGTGCTAAGGGAGGGAGAGTTAACTCCTCCTGCACTAAAGTGCTCCCCCAAGGCACTATTAAGCACACTGCATGGGATACAGATGCTGTTATCCACCTGCAGGGACTAAAAGCAGCCCGGGGGGGGCACTTTTGAGAAGAAAAAACATGCAGAGGGAAAGTGTTAAAGTCTCACATACCTCTACGCCTCTCCTCTGATCAAATTCAGAGGCCACTCTGGCTGCTTTAGAGTAAAAAAAATGTCAGGAGCTCTAATCCGGATTTCCCGTGTAATGTGTAATGCAGGGGTAACCAACTTGTGGCCCTCCAGCAGTTTTGGCCTATAACTCTCATCAGCCTTAGCCAGCATAGCCAATGGTGAAGGATCATGGGAGTTGTAAGCCAAAACATCTGGAGGGCCATAGTTTGCCTATCCATGGTGTAATGTGTAGTGTGACTCTTAGATTGTTGTAAGCCAATGGAAGAGCAAATCTGGAGCTTATGCCATGGATGACAGGCCCGGTTCTCCAGTCCAAAAGTTAGGGATGCGCTCCTGGCTCTGACTCTGCACTCTTCTCACCTGCTCCAGCCTCCATCATCCCCTGGCCCCAGCATTCCAGCCAGAGTCCCTTGCTGTCCCACGCCCCGGACTTTACACCCTCCAATATTTCACAGATGAAAATAGGGACACACATGTGAATTTGTAAGAGGTATGGTTAAGCAACATGAAGGTGTGATCATGAGGGTGTGTGGCCCTGGCAGCATGAGGGCATGGCCAAGGGTATGGCCAGGCAACCAAAGGGCATGGTCAGGTACAAAAGTTATTAGAGGAAACACACAAAATCTGATATAATTATTACATTATATATTATTTTATAATATTTTATAAGTGGCTTTTGTAATATTGTTTTTACCTTACTTAAACCCTTAATTGTTGATATCCGGTGTTTTTCATGGGGGGGGGGTCAGTGCTTGCAGAGCAATCTTTTTGTTTTAACATTGTCAGGATTGGCACAAATTCAACAGGTGAAGCTTACCCACCCCACATCCCCAAACATGGAGCTTCAGAGAGAAGGAGAAGTTTCTTGCATTTCCTTCTGACACTGTAAACTCACCTGTTAGAGGCACAGAGTCAGCTCTGTTAGGAAATAAAATCTTTGGCAATATAAAGATAGGAATCGTGTGATAAATTCCCTCATTCACCTCTCAGTCGGCAGAGGCAGCAGGTAGAGCGTGCGCGCGCGCGCACACATCCTTGAGTCTGTTCCCTCCCTGCTGACTGTGGGTGGCCATTTGAGCCTAAGCAGAGCTATCTTAAATGGGCCATGGACAGCTTAGCTGCAATTTTGCCCATGGCCCCTTTAAGAGCCTGCCCTTTAGCTTGCCAGAGGCAGGGTAATTCAGGACTCGGCATAACAAAGTGAGAAGCCATGATGGCTTAAGGGTTATTGGGATGGTCCTGGCATTTTCAGGGCAGTTGGAGACTATGCTAACCCTTCAACTCCTTCTCTAATCCCTAGAGCCCGACACTCACTTTTGCAGAAAGGGAAGGAAGTAGAAAAAGAAAATCTGGGCTTTGGTTTAATGCAGAGGTAGGCAATATGATTCTCTCCAGAAGTTTTGGACTACAGTTCCTAGAATTCCTGACCTCCGACCCTGCTGTCTGGGGCTTATAGAAGGTGTAGTCCAAAACTTCTGGAGGGAACCAGGTTGCACACCCTTGATTTAATATCAGGACCATTAGAACTCATCTGTCTCGAGTACATTTGTAAGTCTTCTTGAGCATGGACCATACCACGTCTGCATGTTGTACTTACTCGGTACATTCTAGCACAGCCTTCCCCAATGTGGTATCCTCCAGATGTTTTGAAGTACAGCTCCCATCAACTACAGCCAGCAAGATCAATGGCCAGGGATGATGGGAATGATGGTTCAAAACATCTGGAGGGCACCAGGTTGGGGAAGGCTGATCAAGCATAACGCTACTAGGAACAAATGCTATGAGTAGGAGGCTCACTTTTATGTAAATGTACAGAAAAGTGTTTCATTCCCTGTAATTCATGAAGAAAATTCTCAAAGCAATTTCCACATAGACATTGGCGTGATATTATACGCCAAAAAAGAAAAGGAAAAAAGAAAAAGTGAATAGCCTTATCAAAATAGTACAGTTTATCTTGATAGCTTTGCAACAGACAGATGTCTACAAAGAGCTAAGCGTTATTCATTTAAACTATGCAGATTGAGGCTGTAACAATGTAATGGAAAGAAATAACTCAGAACGCACCAAATTAAACTGTTCTTCAAGAATAATTTAAACTTCCTGTAAATGCCTGCCACCGTGCTTGCAATTCAAGGCATGAATGAAGTTCAACACACAATTGTTTAGCACATGAAAAATTGTGCAGCTGATCAAATCCTTTAAGCTAGGCTCCACACTCTTTAATATCAAGTGCTCCATTTTTGATTTGTTAAGGAGCCACCTCCAGCTAATCAAATAACTGATCTCCTGCCTGTAGAGTGTTGGATTTATGGTGGGACTCTCCTGTTGCTTTCGAGGTTACTTCTCTCAGTGGATTTGCCTGAACAAGAGAGATGCTGAAGAATAGAACATGACAATTTCCAGGTTCTTGATTTCATACCGGTCTTTCTGACTGTCTTATACTCCTTTTCTGACCCCGTGCAGATCTAAGGCTTCTCTGTGGTGAGGTATTACGGTACATGGTTAACACAGTTTCCCTGCCTCTCTACTTGCAGTATAATAAGCAGGGCTTGTAAATCTCTCTCTCTCTGTACAGCTCCTTGGGACAGGTTTAGCTCAGCAAGCTGTGGTGCAGCTAGGGTGTGACTTAGTGGCTGTACATGGTTACAGACACTCTTTTTATTATTTTTCCTTTAAAAATCTATTATCCCTTTCTACCTCAAAATGATGCTTATTCCCAAATAAATGTGGTTAGCAGCAGAAGTACGCTCCATTTTATTCCTATAGTCTTGAAGGTGCCATGACTTGCGTGAGTTTAAAATGTCTCAGGACTGCAGAAGCAGGTAATTGTGTGCTTCACAACTGAAGTAATACATATGGTTGTCTAAACTAGGCCTCCTTAAGACCCTTAAGTCCAAGAACTAGAATTTCTTAGCGGTGCCACTGTTGGCAAGCCAGTGTGGCGTAGTGGTGAGAGTGTTGGGCTGGGACTTGGGAGATCCGGGTTCTAGCCTCCGCTCAGCCATGAAACTCACTGGGTGACCTTGGGCCAGTCACTGACTTTCAGCCTAACCTACCTCACAGGGTTGTTGTGAGGATAAAATGGAGAGGAGGAGGAGGATTATGTAAGCCGCCTTGGGTTCCTTGCAGGAAAAAAGGTGGGGTATAAATATAATAAACAAACAAAAACAAAAACAAAAACAAGCCTTACTTTGGTGCACAGTCTTAAGAAGGGTTAAGACAACAAGCCATGGCTAGCACTAACTATACTTAAGGATCAGAGCAGGCCCCATGCTGCCCTATTGCCTAACCGTGGTTAGCTGATCAGGAGTGTTGTACCAATGGTCCTCCCTCTCCCTTCTCCCCATCACATGGGCATTCCTCATTCCTTTTCAGCTTCAGGGCTAACTATGTAGCATAACCATAGAGTTTTAAGGCTTGAAAGACTGACAGATTTATGTATTATTTATTACATTTATAGCCTGCCTTTTCCCCTCTTGCCAGGAACCCATGGTGGCTTACATAGTTCTCTTCCTCGTCATTTTATCCTCACAACAACCCTGTGAGGTAGGTTAGGCTGAAAATCAGTGACTGGCCCAAAGTCATTCAATGAGCTTCATGGCCAAATGAGGACTAGAACCCAGATCTCAGGAGTCCCAGTCCAACACCCTAACCACTACACCATGCTGACTCTCTCTTACCGTGACATAAGCATTTGTGGGCCTGAGCCTATTTTGTCAGACTGTGACATTAACTATAGTTAATGTGAAGGAAGGGGGCTGGCTGACCCGCCACAACCCACCCTTACCCACCCCAAAGGCCCAAGACCCCTAGAGATCTCAAGGTGCCAGACTGCCAGCCTCAGCTCTGCAATCCTACTTGAATCTCTGTTCAGGGACTTGCCCTTGACTATAACCTGGATTTAGCTGAACCAAGCAGAGCAACCACAAACACCATGTGGGGTAAAAACCAAGAAGGCTTATTCAGGTAGCATTTTACAACAAAAATAGGGAAATGAGGGAAGGACACAAAATGGAGAGACACTTTGGTACACAGACAGTAGAGCTACAAAATAACAAAACCTGATTCCTTATCTCTCCCAGGCACACACTAGTTACCTGGGGGCCGATTCTCTTCAGGGTTGGTTTCAGCACAGCCCTGCCACCCGAGGAGACTACCACACCTACCCTAAGGTCCGAGATGGGTAGCCCTCCTCCGGGCTTGCCTTCGCCACAGCCCTCATTCAGCTAATTTCACCAGGAGCTACCTGGGGTCGGATCCTGAGGCCGCCCGAAGGCTTGGACCTTCCGTAGTTTGCTGCCATGATCCACAGCAAGGACACTACGACAACAAAAGACAAAAGCCACACCTTGGCAATATATCTTTCCCCCCCTCCCCTCCTCCTTTCTGTAGCTCTGCTGCTTCTAGCCAATCAGGATGAATTTCACCTGGCCAGGCAGGGAGGAGGGGTGATTCATGACTCATGACATTTGCATTTTGCATCTCAAAAGCCTGGTAGACTTTGGGACGCCAGGCAGGGGAGCTATGTACACCCCGCCCCCCCAGCCTCTAGCCATCCCGGTTCACACCTGAGGAGGTGTGCACGTGTGCGCAGGCGTGTGAGTGTGTGTGTAGGAACCTTCAGAGGCTCTTTTCTCCACAGTTAACCATATTCAGTGTGCACCAGCCTTAACACTAAGGCATTTTTGGTGGCAAACCATAGTTGATAACTCTGTTTCTAACCTTGGTTGCAAACTATAGCTTGGCACAAATTATGGTTAGTGATAAAACCAGTGCATATGTACAATACAGTAATACCTTGGATTGCAAGTAACTTGGTCTGAGAGCGTTTTGCAAGACAAGCAAAATTTTTTAAAATTTTTTTGACTTGATAAACGAGCAAGGTCTTGCAAGACAAGTCGTAGGGATGTAACTGCTCGCCTCGAGCAGGTGTAGCGGGCCGAAATCGGCCCAGCTCACGCCCGCCAGAGACTCGCTTTGATATAAGTGTTTTGAATTACAAGCACGTTTCCAGAACGAATTATGCTCTCAATCCAAGGTATTACTGTACTAATATTATTAAAGTTAGCTCCAAAACTGCAAAGCAGAGGGGAGTGCTCACAGGAGAGGGGAGGCATGCAAGAGCCATGGTTAGATTATCAGGAAGTGTTACACTGGTTCCATCCATGAGCACTAGGTATGCACCAGTCTAGAGTCTCTTCTCCTTTCTTATTTAAAAGATAAAACCCTAAGCAAAGACAAGAAAAGAAACCTTCCAAAATGGCAACGATGCTTCTGGTGTGACTCAGTTTATGTTAGGGCCAACAGTTGGTCCCAACTTACCAGGAGAAGACCAATGCATTAGATCAGGAGTAAGCAACCTGGTGCCGTCCAGATGTTTTGGACTTCAACTCCTATAATCCCTAACCATTGGCTATGCAGGCTGGGGCTGATGGGAGTTGTAGTCCAAAATCTGGAGGGCACAAGGTTGCCTACCTGGTCACAACCAGGTCAGGTGCACATGATGGTAAAATCACCTGTGTTTTCAAACTCTTTGAAATGCTCCCATGTGTCCTGGCAGGATGGAGACCGCTGGATGTCTATCTAATATTCAGATACACACAGTGAGTAGCTCTCTGGTTGTGATCTTCAGTATAGCAATGACTCTTTGAACAGTCTCCTAGAATTGAGGTAGGGAGGCAAAAGGGAGAGATTTTTTTTTAAAAAAAGACATTAATATTTGAAGTGAGAATGCAGTGGTTCGTGCTACTGCATCCCATCATAATCCTTTAAAGTGTTTATTTAAAAACTCTCTTTGCTGTTTCTCATTAGTATCATTGTCCCAAGAATAAGGCTTCTTACACTATTAGACTCAGAGGAAAACTGATATGCCCTTCCCCTTGCACTATTCCACTTGCTTCCATATACTGATAATTACATTTGTTTGCCACCAACAACTTAACCCTTTCCATGCCATACTGTCATACTTCTGAGGTGCTCTGCACTCTTATTTACATTTCTTTCTGTCTTAATACTAGCACGTAAGACAGGGCTGGGGAACTTTCTTTCTGTCAAGGGCTGCATTCTCTGGGGGATAACCTGTTGAGGGTCGCACGCTGATGGTGGGTGGGGCTGGAGTCAAAGTGGGTGGAGTTTGTAACATGGGCAAGGCTTGAAACTAGGCTGAGGTCTACATGACAGTAGGCCAAGGGATGCATGTGACCCTAGGCCACAGGTTCCTCACTCCTGACTGAGGGTCATCCAGTGAAGCTGACTGGTAGTTGGTTCAGGACTGACAACAGAAAGTAGTATTTCATACACAATGTGTTAATATATGGAAGTTATTACCACATTGGGTGGCCAGTTATAGTTACCAAAAAGAAGGACCTGTGTTGCTAAAAAAAGTAAGAAAGAAAAAAAAAGAGGATGGAAGAGAACACAAAAATTGTACATGCTAATTTATATGCGTAGATACAAATGTAGATGTGGAGAAAGCCCAAACACAAGTCTGCACTCACACACACACCATTTTCCCCTAAGGGAGGGGGCGAGGGAGGAGGGATGAGATCACCAGAGAAGCAGCCAGACAGGTCATCATCCCCAACAAAGGAGGGTCTCGGTGGAGATCCACAAGAATCCAGGAAGGACCATCAAACTATCAGGGCAGTCTCAAAGAGCTGCAAAGTACCAGTACGTCACCTTCTTCCCGGGCAGGAATAAGCCCACCTGAAACGAAGGGGCAGGCATAAGCCCCCACCTGACTTGGAGGGCGGGGAGAGCGGGGACTCAGGGGTAGAAAACCCCTCTCCCTTCCGGTTTAGGGTTGTTGGGAACCAAGGGTACTACGGGGCCAGATCCATCCTCCAAACAAGCAGCCCGAGTACGCCATTCTCTCATCCACGGATCGCCGACCCGGAGCTAGGCTGAAACTGACTAGGCTAGAGTCTTTGGTCTAAGGAAATCGACTAGATTCAGTCCGCTAGCCTGGGAGCCTGCTGATTGGGTAAGGCGGGGGTCAACTAAGGTTGTGTTGACAGTATAGTATTCCTGAAGAGCTGTTAGTTCCGTTCTGTGTTATTGTATAAACAAATAAAAGCCTTATTTAGGCATTTAAAGAGCTGCGGTTTCCTTTTGTGTGTAAAAGCCTCGCGGGTGGTCGCTAGAGCTCGGACGGGCTGTAGTTCAGTGCCGATTAACCCGTTAAGCGCCGAACTCACGCAAAGGATCCTGTTGGTGATCCTTCACAGTAGAAATATTTACTATAATATGAGTAGAAAAACAATACATCTTACCATAATGGGGAAGAATATGACCAGGTGACCTGTGTGCCTGCTTAGTCTGCTGTCCACATGCTAACTTAAGGTCCCTGCTCTCCCTTCTTATGGTTCTTTATCTTTAAACCTGACTTGGCCTGGAAAGCTCTTCAAATAGAGGGCTGTCCTCTAACAGTGTTCTCCAACCTTGGGTCCCCAGATGTTTTTGGCCTACAACTCCCAGCATGCCCCAGCCAGCTATGCTGGCTGGGGCATGCTGGGAGTTGTAGGCCAAAAGCATCTGGGGACCCAAGGTTGGAGAACACTGCTCTAACAGACCATCAAATTCATTTGTAAAGTAGGACACAGCCACCTACAAGGATGGGCACTCACTTAGATGGCCTTTTAAAGCAGTGTTCTTTCTGAATGCAGTGGGGGAAAGAATGGGGGGGGGAGCCATCGTCTTCATGACAAAATAATGGAGTCCTGGTAAATCAATGGCTATTGGTCATGCTAGCGAAATGGGGCCTCCATGTTCAGAGGCAGTGTGCCTCTGAATGCTGGGGGGAGAGAACAGAGGAGAGCCATCATCTTCATGCCTTTTATGTGAGCCTCCTAGAAGCATCTGGCTGGTTTTTGTTGGAAACTGAATGCCGGACTTAGGTGGATCTTGGTCTCATCCAGCAAGGTCATTCTTGAGGGTCAAATGACACACTACCTTTAATATGTAGCATGCAGCCCCATCTGTCCCCCCCCCCCATCTCACAAGCAGGTGTAGGAAGCTCATTTGGATCAGGATGGGGGAGCAGCAGGGGTTTAACCCTTTCCCCTCTACTATGGTCCTGATCCAGATTGGGGGCCCACACCTGCAATTTGCATGGGGGGGGGGAAGCCTCCATTTGCTTCAATGGCAAATTGGCTTCAAGGACAAAGTGTTAAAGCACCCCCGCCCCCACTCACACTTGGGGCCCAATCCAGACGGGTCCCGCTGTGCTTACTTTTGAGTAAAAAGAAAGAACAGATGTAGTGGTATGCTGTGTATTAGGGGTGACAAGTAGTTTGGCTCTCAGACTGTTGCAGCAGCAGCAGTAGCAGCAGCATAAGAACGCAAAAGCATAACTGCTGAAAAAGCCCCATTTCAAATGGTTGTAAAGCTTTTGAGCTTCCCAGGTGTGTTCTCTGCTGACTATTCCGGCATTTGTCACTTAACTGATTTAGGGCCGGAGGACAACTAGCTTGGCATTTTGTGCTATCCCCTTCAAATAGCAGCTGCAGGGGAGGCGGATTAGGGTTGAGACTGTGGTACATGGGGCGGGGGGCTTATTCCCTTCCTCCTGTGCAATGGTCTTTATTAGAGTGGACAACTTGTGGTCCTCCAGATGTTTTGGCCTACAACTCTCATCATCCCTAGCAGCATAGTTAATGATCAGGGATTATGGGAGTTGTAGGCCAAAACATCTGGAGGTCCACAAGTTGCCCACCCTGGTCTTGATGAAACACCCCTGCAAACTAAAATTTGGGAAGCTGGCATGAGCCCCAATGGCAATTTCCTTTTGCATATAATTCATCTGTGTAATAGAATATGGGTCCAGTGAGCCTTTGTTATACGTCTGGAATGAAATTGTTTTGTCTGTCTTTATATTCCCTTTATTTCAGTTTCTTCTTCGAAATGTTTGAATTTTAAACCCCCCCCCCCAATTTTTCCCTTTAAAAAACTATTTTATGTGGTAAGTTACATAGGATGTATTCCACATTCTTAACATAGTAGAGCTGAGGATTGTCAAGAAAGTAGACATTACATATATTTCAATTTCCCCCCTGATGTCATTTTTTTAAAATGGAAATTTTATTTGTTCCATGCCTTCAACTTTTCCAAAAATGTTACACTCTAGTTCTCAGCCAGTCAGTACAGAAGGCGTGATTTATTATTTTTTTATTATAATTTTCCTTATAAACACGCACAAGCACCAAAGGATCATAGGATTCTTAAAATAAATATATTTCTAAATGGAAGTATAGCTTTTTTAAAATGGCTAAAATAAAGGAAAAGAGAGAAAGAAATGACTTCTCAGGTGAATGAAATAAATACAGAGTTGGCAAATAAAAATTAATCCAACTTTCACTGCTACACATCATTTCACTCCAGCTTTACATACAGCTCACTCCAGGGGAGAAGCATTTATGTTGCCCCTCATAATTAGCACAACTACTCTAAATGTGAATGCAAATTATATGCTGGAGCTTAGAAATGGCCTCAGAAGGTTACTGGTCACCCATAATTGCAGGGGATAAATCAAGCTAGAGGGAGACTAAGGGAGCCATCGGAGGTCTAAGTTCCGATGTTTTAAAAGGGGATTTGGCAGTAGAACTTGGTTTCACTCAGTCGATTTTGAGTGTTTGGAAGCAAAGAGTTTAATAAAGCCAAAGTTTCTGTGGGCACTTAAGTACGCTGACCTGCTGTGTTACAGGATCATGCCCAACATTTTTCGCTTCTCATGGATCAACAATGAACATAATTAGGGAGTTCAACCCCATTTGGTTCCATTTAAACCAAACAACTCTGCATGTGTCAAAAAGATTTTCTGCATGCATTATGATGAACTTTCCCCTTTCCTGCGTCTGCTTCTCTCAAACCCGGCTATTTCCGTTCCCGTGCTATGGGTTGGGCATTTGCCAATGTGCCCTCTCCAAGATTCTCCTTGTCCTCTCATTTTTCTCTTCCATGTCATCCGTCCTCTGAAGAATAATTTGATGGCCTCTGCTAATTACTGCATTTGCAATATGGCTTTTGAAATAGCAGAGACGATTCAGGGAGGGCAGGGAGGTAATCTTCCCCTGTGTTGTCAACTCAAGTGATTATTCATCGGGTATACCTCTATCTGTGGCCAGCTTACTAGCTCTACACACACAGGCAACTGTTATAAATAACGAAGGATGCACACAGGCATACATAGCATGGTGTGTTCATAGTATGGATCCACTCTCTCACCTCTTTCCAGCCCGGTGTGCAACTTTCCCAAGAGGATCCAGCTCAGGAGTAACCAGTCTCTTCCTGTGCACCAGCAGGAACCACTGTGCTGAGTGCTGACTGGCCAGCCTTCATGACAATCATGAAGCCACTCTTCTCTACCCCTCCCCTGTCAGCAGCAGTAATATTTTGAATTAAAAACAGTGATGCCCTTAAGGTGGTGTTTCACAGGCAGTCTGGCAGCTGCCAACATGCACCCCCCTCCTGTGTAGGGACCCCATAAACTTGGCATAATACATGCAAGCAACTTGCTGCAATATTTTAAACTCCACATTTTTTAAATAGCAGTTCTAGTTTTTAGAGCAGTTCCAACCGAAGTTTTACTTCAGACCCTAGGAAGTTTCACACAACCCCACACACATGTTGAAAAACTGAATCAGGTTCCCCCTCCCTTATGTGTAGGGGCTATATGCATATACATATACATTGGCAAGGAGACTTACCATTGATAGGACTGATCTGTTACAGCAGCCATTGGAGTCCCAGTCACACATTTTTCTGTGGCAACCGCACCCCCCCCTGATAATGTATGAAACAGGCCTAAATGTTGTGCCTTGAGCAATTTCATACCTGTTCATTAACACGGAGCCCCTATACACTAAACAGTTACTTCAAGTATGAGTGACGTAAGCAGCACCCTTTTGGACTAGTTTTGAACTCAGCATCAGTGTTCGTAGGTTACAACCCTGCTGCTTCAGGTGACAAAGCAGAAATGTTGCTTGCAAGCAGTACGAGGCAGTTAACCACTGAACATGGCGCACACATAATTGTCTCAAGCAAAGTTGCTTCAACTTACTTGTACAGTCTCCAGGTATGGATTTCTCTCTCATTTCTTTTTCGACTTGTTTCCTGGGTTTGTTGTAAGCACCACTCCCACTGAGAAAGCCATCACCGTTTAAAAGCACCGTATAAAGGTGCCTCTATTCATAAAGAGCACAGCAGGCGGGCTTCATAAAAATCTTTAACAGAACACTGTGGAAGAATCTCGTAGAGATTGCCTTGTAACATCTGCTCTGTAGATGTGGCAGGAACATAACAGAACTGAATACATTTCCTTTCTATGTGCAAGTGGTGCTCCATGGTTTTGCTTCTTTCTTCTCCCCATTACCAAGAAATGCTCCTAAAACATTCACATAATCTGTAAATATAAATGTAGATGCTTGCCAGTAAAGAGCAAGATTGTGAAACTATATTTATTGGGGGGGGGGGTTTACAGGACTGTTATGGGTTGTCAACAATTTCCAGAGGAAAGCATGAAAAGATGCAAGCAGTGTCTACAGTGTCTACTGTGGTATTACCTGCAAGTACTAAGAAATCAGGCAATCCCTGTTCAGTTGCTTCCTTCCTTCTATGACCACACAATGGGACATGTAGGCTGCAATCCTATTCCCAAGTGGCACTGCTTGCTGCAGCAGTGCGTTGATCAAGGTCAGCCTTCATCAGTTAACAGCCGTATAATCTAAATTGCCTGGGAGAAAAGAAAGGCACCTGGCACCAAAAAAAAATCAGTGTAGGCACCAGGTGAGTCTCCATTCGATAAATGGAGCACCACAACTGTGAAGGGCCTCTCTCTTGTAGCTATCCATCTAACTTCCTTCAGTGGGGCACCCAGAAGGGGGCCTCTGAAAATGGCTTGTGGGTCCAAGCAAGTACAAATGGAAGGAGACATTCCTTTAGATCAGGAGTGGGCAACTTTGGTGGGCTCTGGGGGCCATTTTTACCCCCAGCCCCCCCAGGCTACACCCCCGCCACCGCCCACCAGAATTCTGTGGGGTGCCGGCAGCAAAAGAATTGGTGGTTTGTCACTGAAATTTGGTGGCAAACCACTGTCGAGTGGTGAGTAGGTCAAATTTAGCTTGTCCTCAAGCTCACTTTGATCAATTTACCCCTCTTTGCAGTAAACATCTGATTTCCCCCCCCCCCAAATTTTGGTGGGGAGCAGTGGGGGTTGTTGGGGGCCTCACTGGGAGTGTTGCATTAGGGACTGCATGCAGCCTGCAGGCTACGTGTTGCCCACCCTGGCTTTAGATGAGTATTTAGGTTTTCTCTTTTAAATGCACAAATGCCCATCCTATGAAATACGATTGGCCTTATCACCTGACCAAAAGATGGGCACTGCCATGTGCCATACAAGTGGCACTTGTGCTGTGATTGCGCTTCAATTGGATTAGCTAATTAAACAAAATGCCTCACCGGCCTCTAGTTTCTTGTATTCACAGTGCAAGAATTTAGACCAGTACTTTTGTGTTCAAACAGTCGCTGTTGTAAATCCATCCAGTTCCAAGATAAGCCGTAGTCGTTATCACAGTCCAAAACAGAGCAAATGTAAACCAGTTTGGGATCAGGCAAAGTCGTGGTCAGGGTCGTTCCAACGTTCAAAGGTACAGAAGTCTGAGGTTGGGAATGTCAGGAGCATCTGGCTGTAGTAGCTGTCTTAACAAACAATTGCTTCCAGCCTCTGAGTGTGTTTGGGACCTGCCTTTTGAGCGGGCACTGATTGGTAAGGCTGCCCAGCTGGGTCAGGCAGGCTGCACGTAGCCTGGCCCCACCCCAAACACACTCCGGCACGGCTGGTCTCTGTCTGACCTACTGGAGACACAACACTCACTAGGAAATTAGCCCCAGTTGTTTGCATGTAAGGGGTTTTACTTTCCCCTCCTGATGAAACCACTCTGGCTGAGTAAAAACACTTATAATTTTACCTCAGTAAATTGCTTTTATTTGCCTCTAATTAGGATAGCTTCAGGGCTGTATTGGTGCACTTAATGTAATAAACAATTTTCATATATATATATATATATATATATATCAGCCATAACATCAAGAACACACATTTAAACATGGGAAATAGCCCTCCTCTCAGCAAGGCAGTTTGGTGCCCTAGGCAAAATCAGATATTTAGCGCCCCCCCTTCCCACTTCAGCCCTCCCTCCCTCCAGCCCTATGCCCATTATGAAATAAATTTCCCTCCCTGGGAACTGCCGAGCCCCATAGAAAAACTTTGTGGACTTTGAGACTTTTCCTTTGTGTTCACGCGGAAAGCAAAGAGGCAACATCAGCCCAGCTATGCCAGGAACTCCCAAGGGCCTTCTCCTACTCCATATATATATATATATATATATGTAAAAGCCTGTCTCCTCCTGCGGGCAGCACAAGGGATATGAAGAAAGGATGTGAGAGAGGTGTTGTGGCACTACCTGTGAGGAATAGAGACAAAAGGGCGTCTTGCAGCCTGTCCTACCTCGCAAGGTGGAGGTGAAGAGACACCGGTTTGACTCATACACCTTTTGGGTTGCGGGAATGCATGTAGTAGAAACATAGCAAAGAGAGAGCCCGTGGATCATCTGGTTCAAATTTCTGCTTCCCCTCCTCTCTCTATCACTTTGTTGCAATATTTCTTTATCAGAATAATGTATATTATCCTGTCTTTCCCTTTACCAGCCTAGTGCTCAAGGCAGACAACAATATTCAAAGTACAGTAAAGAAAACATCAACAGCTCAGGGCACAATCCTAAACACGTTGAGGCAGAAAAAAGCCCCGCAACTCCCAGCATTCACCAGCCAGCATGGCTGGCTGTTGGAATGCTGGGAGTTGCGGGGCTTTTTTCTGTCTCAACGTGCGTAGGATTGCGCATGGCTGGCTGGGGAATGCTAGGAGTTGTAGGACTTCCCCTCCCTCCAAACACGCATAGGATTGCATCCTAAAAGCATTTAAAACCAAAGCACAGAACAGCATGGTAAATAATTAAAACATTGGAGCCCCAGCTAGCTTAAAATACATTTCCCTCCCTCCCTGGTTGCTGGAAATAACTGCTTTCAGGGGACGTTGAGCTGAGGAACCTGAGGTGCGCGCCGGAGGGAGGGAAGGCGACGCAGGTGTTTGCAGGTGCATCCTTCCTGCCGCCCACCTGGGAAGGCAAAGGAGGTGTTTGCAGGTGCATCTTTCCCGGGCCCGCCCACCAGCCTCCCATCATTGGCCTCTGCCAGCAGCAGCAGCTGCTGCTCCTGGTGGCAGCAGCGGCGAGGCGAGGCTTGGAGACCGAGCCCTGAGGTGGAGGAGAGAGAGGGAGGGGCGCGCTTCTTTTGCCTCCCCTTCCCCACCACAGGACATGATTGGTAAAACAAACTTGGTAAAAATATGCATTTTAGCCATTTTAGCGCTGTATTTTTTCCCCCAAGGCGTTTCTGGCGCTCCCTTTAGCCCGGCGCCCTAGGATGCCGCCTAGTTGGCCTAATGGTAGCACCGGCCCTGCCTTCTCTCCTGAGCAAAAAACACTAATAATTGAGAACATTGAATAGATTGTCTTCCTAGGTTGTGCTAAATAGACAGGAATGATCTTTTCGCATTAAAGAGAATGGAGGGGTGGGGGGTGGGAATGATATAGCCACAGGGCAAGAAGGGCAAAGGAAGAAGAAAGCAGAAAATTGGTCCCATTGATCATTTCATCCAAAGCTGTTAACTGATGAAGTCTGACCTTGATCAACACACTGCTGTAGCAAGCGATGCGAATTTCATTTTCTTATTATTAGGTGGAAAATGTTCATTGCAAGAAGGCGGCACTTGGGTGATCTCCGAAATTGTAACTTAGGACATGTTTACACATGTTTGCCTAATATATACATTTTTTTGCAAGCAATTTGCCCAATATGCACTTTTGAACATATCCCCTCCCCCCCAACATACACATGTTTGTATGCAATTTTTTGATTGGGGAACTCCATTGCAAAATTTGGAGAAGTGCAAATTTCAATGGATAATTGAGCTTTGGTTTGCACAGTTGTTTGAACATGTGAAATTAGGTAAGTTTGCATTAAAATGCAAATTAAATGAATTTCTCACCATCTCTACTTCTGAGTAGACATGCGTAATATTGCACTGTTAAGCCTCATTCTTGGTGCCCATATGGAAAATCCTAGGGAGTGGAAAGGCATGGGCTCATTTAATCTAATGTAGCGGTATGAGGGCAGAATCCTACAATGCCCAGCATTCCCCAGCCAGCATGGATTGCTTCCCTATAGGAATTGCGCTTGGAGAGAATCTGGGATTTGACCAGAAGCTTGGCCAAAACCCAACACTTGTTAGGCAAAATGGCATCCATTCCTTCCCTCTATCAACGGAAACTCCTCTGAACATAAATCTTTCTGGTATGATCTTATTACTGGGCAGACTGATACTCCATAAAGCATATATTGTAATCACATGCACTTTATCTCATTTTGTTGATAATTTTTGTGACCTTGTTCATACACAAACATTGTTACTGGAACAACAAAATACAGCCATATTGCTTCTCCAGTGGCATCTGCCAGGAAATGAAGAGGAATGATGCAGTTTCCTGCTAGGAACAAAAGGCTGTGCCACATTGCAGTCATGGAATAGCAGGCTCTTATAAACCTTTCCCGATTGGCCTATTGCAGCAATAATCGAAATGGTAGCTCCCCTCAGGGCTTGGCACAACTGTCCCATTTAGCCAAGTGGTTACACTAAGGGTTTTCTTCAGGTTTTCCAAAATGCTGCTTTGAAATGTCTTTAACTTTCCTTTTATAGGTCAGCAAGATTTTCTTTCCCAGAAAGATTCCCCCCCCGCCGCCGCTTTTAGGAACTGGAGTTACCAAGTCTTTTTTTTTTTTTTTAATTCAATTTTTATTACATTTCCAAAAAAACCAAAGTCAAAATACATACATACATACAACAACAACAACAGCAACAACAAATAAAACTTAACAATATTAATACATATTGTTAATACAATATTAATACTGGAGTTACCAAGTCTTGATGTCAAAAATACTCCATCCTTGGGTGGGACCTGGTGGATGAGGAAGCAGAGTGGGGTGTGGCAGAATGTCTGGATCACAGAAAAGCCTAGCTGGTCCAGAGCGTAGCTTGATGGAAATAGCTTCAATGGCAAAAATCTAAGCTGGTTTATTGCCCTGAGGTTTACATCTTTTCAGATCCTTAGAATCATAGAATCACAGTAGAGTTGGAAGTCCAACACGGCCATCGAGTCCAACCCCCTGGTCAATGCAGGAATCCAAGTTAAAGCATCCCTGACAGATGGTTGTCCAGCTGCACCCTGAATGCCTCCAGTGTGGGAGAGCCCACGACCTCCCTAGGTAGGTAGTTAGTTCCATTGTCGTATTGCTCTAATGGTCAGGAGGTTTTTCCTAATGTTCAGCTGGAATCTGGCTTCCTGTAACTTGAGCCCATTATTCCATGTCCTGCAAACTGGGATGGTTGAGAAGAGATCCTGGCCCTCCTCTGTGTGACAACCTTTCAAGTACTTGAAGAACGCTATCATATCTCCCCTCAGTCTTCTCTTCTGAAGGCTAAACATGCCCAGTTCCTTCAGTCTCCCCTCATAGGGCTTTGTTTACAGTCCCCTGATCATCTTTGCTGCCCTTCTCTGAACCCTTTCCAGTTTGTCTGCATCCTTCTTAAAGTGTGGTGCCCAGAACAGGTTGCAGTACTCAAGATGAGGCCTAACCAGTGTTGAGTAGAGGGGGACTAGTACTTCACATGATTTGGAAGCTATACTTCTATTATTAATGCAGCCCAAAATAACATTTGCCCGTTTTGCAGCCACATCACATTGCTGGCTCATATTCAGCTTGTGATCTACAACAATTCCAAGATCCTTCTTGCTTGTAGAATCATTGAGCCAATTATCCCCATCCTGTAACTGTGCAGTTGATTTATTTTTCCTAGGTGCAGAACTTGGCATTTATCCCTATTAAATTTCATTCTGTTGTTTCATGCCCAGCACTCCAGCCTAGCGAGATGATTTTGAATTTTGTTTCTGTCTTCCAGAGTATTAGGTATTCCACCCAATTTTGTGTCATCTGCAAATCTGATAAGCATTCCCTGCACCTCCTCATCCAAGTCATTAATAAAAATGTTGAAGAGCACTGAGCCCAGGGCTGAGCCCTATGGTACCCTGCTCATTACCTCTCCCCAGTTTGAGAAGGTACCACTGATAAGAACTCTTTGAGTCCACTTCTGTAGCCAACTGTGGATTCACCTGATAGTTGTTCATCTAGCCCACTTTTAGCTAGTTTGCTAATCAGGATATCTTGAGGCACTTTGTCGAAAGCTTTGCTGAAGTCAAGATATATTATGTCCACAGCATTCCCACAGTCCACATGGGAAATTACTCAAGTCGATCAAAAAATGAGATCAGATTAGTCTGGCAGGATTTGTTCTTGACAAATCCATGTTGGCTTCTAATAATCGCTGCATTGTTTTCAAGGTGCTTGCAGATTGATTGCTGTATAATCTGCTTCAGAATTTTCCCAGGGATTGATGCCAGACTGACTGGCCTGTAGTTCCCAGGTTCCTCCTTTTTGCTCTTTCTGAAGAGAGAAACACCATTATCCCTCCTTCAGTCATCTGGCACTTCACCCGTTCTCCATGATTTCTCAAAGATAATAGACAGTGGTTCTAAGAGTTCTTCTGCCAGTTCCTTTATTACTCTAGGATGCAGTTCATTGGGTCGTGGAGATTTGAACTCATTCAAAGTACCGGTAATTAGGTGTTCCTTGACCATTTGGCTATCAATCTCAAGCTGCAATCCTGCCCCTACAGCTTGTACTTCAGGTTTGCTGGTGTGTGTGTGTGTCATAGACCCTCTTTCAGGAGAAGACTGAGCCTTGTACATTCTTATAACTTTACCAATCTGCAGCTCTTGAGATGGGTTGGATTATAACACCCAATTAAATAAATAAACACAGCTTGTTTTTGAAAACATTTTTTACTCTGCTTTTCTCCCAGAGATACAAAGTAGAATCAGTCATCATCATCAGGCGATCACTCGTGACCAAGTAAGATTGTCTTCCAGGATAAAAATTTACAAAAAGGAAATTTTAAAAGGAAGAAATTCTAAAGAAAAATTGTGTAGACTCTAGCGATGGGTCCATAAGTGACTGTGGAGGCCAATTCTAGATCCACACAGCTTCTCACAGTGAGGACACAGGTTACCAGATGGAAGATGGTCCTGTAAAGGATTCATTTGACGTGCTTTTCGCTTAGCACGTTTCTCCCTTTCACCTTGCACTCGGGCTTCTTCAAAGTCCATAGAACCTTTGTGAAAGACCAACCTCCAGTTAGATCATTCATGGGCCAGAGCTCCCCAGTTTCCGATGTTTATATTGAATTTTTTTAGATTAGCCTTAAGAACATCTTTAAACCTCTTATATTGACCACCGATATTCCGCTTTCCATCCTTGAGTTGGGAATAAAGTTGGAAGACTGCTTTGGGAGACGGCAGTCAGACATTCGAACAACATGACCGGTAATGCATCATAAAGTAAACTAAACATTTCTGTCTTAAGCTTAGACTTACATTCCAGAAGCAGTAACAGCATTATTAATTAATTTTTTATCACACACATTCAGCACATCTGTATTCTCAGGGTGACTTACAAGAAAAAAATAAACAACCCAATCAAATAATTGTTTATGAAGCAGGCTTGTTAAGATAAGGCAAATCATAGTTAAGATAAACCACAGTTTAGGGTATGGACACATTAACTGCAGGTAATCTAATATAGAAGCAAGGGCTTCTGATCTCCTTGTGGCCATGCCAGAGGAGGAGAGGGAAGGTGTGTGTGTGTGTGTGTGAGTGAGAGAGAGAGAGAGAGAGAGAGAGAGAGAGAGAGCGCACCTGAGGTTCTCTGTGGCGTTCCCTTCATAATTCTAAACCATGGTTTTGTGTTATGTCTCAATGCAGCAAATGTGTTCAACTAGGAAAATGTATAGCTGATCAGGGTCCTATGGCAAGCAGGTATGGCATTCAATATTTTTTGGTCACAACCCAACAAATAAGGCCCAGACTACACATTGCTTTTGCTGGGTAGTTCTGGCCTTGAGTGCAGGGTTGGGTTTTTCTTTACCAATTGAAATGGATGGATCCTTTTTTGGAAATGCAAATTGCATGCATGGGTCCCCCAGTCTGGACTGGGACTGCAGCAAGGGGGAAAGGGTTAAAGCCCCCCTGCACCCCATGCTACAATCCTGATCAGGATCAGGCTGCCTCTTTTTGCAATTTGTAAATAAAAGAACAACCCTTCGTTGAAGGCCAGAACTATGGAACAATGGTAGTATGCTGTTTATCCCTCAGTTATGTATGTTTCAATTAATTAATTAATTAATTTGAGTTTAAGGTCACCAAATGCTACATTGGATTGTGATATTTCTGGTTAAAATATTCTTATATTTCTGTCAAAGAAAACATATATTTGTGGTTAAGTATACGATGCTGGATGTGCTAGAAAGAAGAATGCTGAAACACAGATAATATTAATATTAATATACAATACTGATATATAATATTAATAATCAGTATCCCACAATTCTATATTTTAGCATATCCAGTTTGCTGTTTAGTATTTATCAAAGCATCTATGAAGTTATGAACAGTACTTTAGGGAGTGATTACAATTCAGGAAGGCTTTTACCACTTTCCCTCCCCATTAGTAATCCTTTGATGATGATAATGATGATGATGATTTAGCTGGTTGATAATGATGATGATGATTTAGCTGGCAATTGTCAATGTCAGATTTTTAAAAATATATTTTAAGAGTGCAATACTATACATGCCTACTCCAAAGTAAGCCCCACTGAGTTCATTGGGAATTATTCCCAGGCAAGTGTATGCATAGGATTGCAGCCCTAATAACTAAACTGTAAAAAAAAAAAAAAATCACATTGCTGCTTCTGAATATCTTGCATCAAAACTTTTGCTGGCTATGACAATAAGCCATTTTAATGATTTTAGAAGGCTGAAATTATCATACTATATTTAAGAGCAACTAAAAAGGTATAATGGTGCAAAGCGCATGTTCTGCCACTGAGTTATGGCCCCTCTACTTGCCCTGCATAGCTGCCTGTTGCGTTGCAGCCGCATGGGGAGTGGCAGAAGAACTGGCTACTGAGATAACATAGAAACGGGCTTAACAGCCGTGCCTGCACTCATACGCTGCTTGGGCAACTTGAGGTGGATCAAGACTGGCTTTTTCTGCACTGGGTGCTGCTGTGCATGACTGGAAGCATGGGAGGTACCTCAGTGGGAATCCCCTGCTCAGCCATGGAAAGCCATCTCTATAGACCGCCCAGTCCATTGCTGGCCAAATCCTGGTTCCTACTCAAAAGGCAGGGAAGGGGCATCCTGCCATGGGTGCCTAGCAGTAGTAGCTGAAAAGGGAGCGACCAGTTTCCAACAGTGTTACCCAAACATCTGATAACTGATACACACACACACACACACACACACACACACACACACGGTTCTCCTGAAGAATAGGTTGCTTCCAAAATGCAAAGACCTGTTCTTTAGAGTGTGTAGCAGAGGGCTCCGTGTCTGTGTTTTGGCAAGCTGATCTGGCCTGGGCATGCCTCCTGTCTGGAAGAAGCCAAGAGCAGAGCAGCGACTCATTCAGAAATGCAATGGGAAGTCTCCTCCAGGAGTGGGCAATCCTCTTACGTAACGATCCAATCACAGCCAAAGCAGAGATGCTGCATGACTAGCCCCCTGAGCAAAGCCTCATCGGAAGGATGCAGGGCCTGGGCATGCAGCAAAGGCGGCCTCATTGTGGATTAATGTTTGGGGCCCAGCAGTTTTTTGTTAGTAGGGACGCTGACACCATCTCCCACCCCCCGCACCCCCCCTTAGAGTTCTCTGTTCCCTCTCGGCATCGCTGCAATTCTCACAGTAGAATGGGGGGGATGCATTTTCTCAGTAACGTATATTGTTCGCTTTTGTTAATGCAAAGCATTTGGGGCGGGTGGCTTGGTCTTGAATGGACAGTTAAGACCTGCCCATTCAAGCTTGACAGAAGACCTGCTCCTGGTGGAGATGAAAACTGCTAGAGATGGTTAGTTGATGTGGACCAACCCAACTGTCTGTATTTTTGACTCTCTTTTGAAGTGTGGCTTTTGGGACTGTCCTGATGAGAGTCTGCACTCCAAAATTTACCACTCCGCCACTGGTCATACCCAGTAGCCCACAACTTCCCGACAGTACTTACTTGGGAGAGGGAGATGGTCCTCGCTCCCTTTTCAGCTACTACTGCTGCAGTAGTAGTAGGGAACTTGGTACAGTGGTGGAGGTTGGGTTAGAATTCAGTGTTCCTCAACTTGGGGCCTTCCAGATGCTTTGGACTTCAGTTCCCAACAGCCTCAGCCAGCATGGCCAATGGTCAGGGATGATGGGATAGCAGTTGTAGTTGTAGCAGTTGTAGGACATCCAGAGGGCTCTAAGTTGGGGGCGGCTGATGGTGCATCACAGCCCACGGGAACACACACAAGTTCATTGATGCCTGGGTGCTTGCCTGAATTAAAAACTCTTACTAGCCTCAGATGTGCTCGATAGTGTGTGTTAATTTGTCCTGTGTTGGGTTTTGATTTAATAGTTATTTGCTAACCATTAATTTAGGGTTAATGTTAATAAGAGAGCCAGTGTGGTATAGTGGTGAGAGTGCTGGACTGGGACTCGGGCGATCCGGGTTCTATTCCCCGCTCGGCCATTAAACTCACTGGGTGACTTTGGGCCAGTCACTGACTCTCAGCCTAACCTACCTCACAGGGTTGTTGTGAGGATAAAATGGAGAGAAGGAGGAGGATTGTGTAAGCCGCCTTGGGTTCCTTGGAGGAAAAAAGGTGGGGTATAAATGTAATAAATAAATAAATAAATAAATAAATCATTTATGCCATGCTGTTTATCATAGGAAACAAAATCAGCACCACTCCAGCACAAGGGCATTATTCTCTCCTGTCCATTTCTTTTTCTTGACAAACAATTCATTGTTATGACTAACACCCTGAGTCAAATTCTGACTTTGCACAATCCTGTTCCACCCTCACATGTTCATGAAACGTGTGTGTACGTGTGTGGTGAGGGGATTCATAGGAACAGGGTGCTCATGTGTCAGTTCATGCTACTTGGTGCTCAGCACGCAAACACTTTAGAAGGACCTTGGTCTACCACTTGGTGTGCAGCTATTTGTATGAATTGCTGTGTCCACGTGAGGCCTGTACATGTGGCCGTTGTAGCCTGCATGGTCACGGCAGCTCAAGAAAGGGCCACCATGGAGGCAGGGGATGCTTGCAGGGTCGAGAAAAGCAGCACCTACCGAAATTTACCCTTCACAAGTGTTAAAGTTAAAAGAGACTAGTTTTCATTTTGGAGCTGGTCAACTGAAGCAGGAATTCAGCTCCTTTTTCTCATGGAGAGGATTGTTGCTTCCCACTGCCATGGAAGAGCTCTTGAATGTGGAGCTTGGTGACTCCTGTGTCCGTGGGGCTCCTCATCCATTGCAGCTTTTATTCTGAACTTTATAGTAGCTATCCATGGTGCTGTACGCCACCCCCAAAATAGGTTCACCACTGAGGGGCACCATGGATAGCTCCTATAAAGCTCAGAATAAAAGCTGCAATGGAGAAGGAGCCCCACTGACATAGGAGTCACCAGCGTCCCCTGCCAAAAACCTAAATGTATGTATGTTATTTTTGCCCAATGCTTGTTTGGCTCCTTACCCCACTTCGTTTGGCTTTAGGTCCATTACATGTGGTTTGTTGCTTCTCTTTCCTCATGATTTGGCTCTGTGGAAAAAGACTTGACACACCAGCAGAGCAATCCTATGCATATTGACTCAGAAGTAAGCCTGTTGAGTCCAGGGAGGTGTACTCCCCGATATGTTCAATGGTATAGTGCAGGGCTCTCCAACCTTGGGTCCCCACAGATGTTGCTGGCCTACAGCTCCCAGCATACCCAGCCAGCATGGCTAATGGCAAGGGATTCTGGTTGGAGAGTCCTGGTATAGTGGAACCAGGTCTCACAGCCAGGTTGAAGTGCTGGCACTTTTTGATTAGCTCTAGACATAGGGCCTGCATTTTTGGCCTCTCCTTGTGGGTGTGGCTATGGTGACTGTCATGATGAGCGCCTGCACTTTAAAATATACAACTACATCACTGGCAACATTGCGCAGGATTGGAGCTGAACAGTGGAATCCTATACATGTCTACTTTGATATACATTCTAGTGAGTTTAATGAGATTTACTCCCAGGTAAGTGGGTCAGAGAAATGCACAGCCTAGGTCATGTTTTCACTGAGTCGGTAAACTTGTGCCTGCGCTGTACCATTTCAGACTACAGGTGGGGGCTCAGACAGTGAAAAACTTCACCATATAAAAATATGCTGCAGAAAAATCTGGCATACCAGTAAGAATTTAGCCTACTCCTAGTGTCTATGTGTAGAATCATAGAATACGTAGAGTTGGAAGTCCAACCCCCTGCTCAATGCAGGAGAACAGATGTGGGCAGCCCAGGCAGTCACCCATCCAAGCACTGACCCGGCTCATACCTGCTTAGCTTCAGCATGTGGCCCCCATTATGTGCATTCAGTCACATGAGCCCTTGCTAACAGTCCAAAGGGGTATAGTCCGAACACAGGTGTAGAACTAGGGATGGATGAACCTGTCAGTTTTGCTTTCTCCCATATGCAAATTTTTAAAATCTAAAGTTCTTTCAATATGATAACTTTGTGAATTTTGGTAAATTCTTATAAAAAATGAACTGAATTTTTTTTTTTAACCCAAATTCAGTGGGTACAGCTACTCCCAGCATGGGGAGGACCTTGTTGTACCTGCCTGCCATGTAGCTTTTAAAGATGAAGAGCCTGTTGTCAGGAAAAAAAAGAGGTGCAGCCCTAATTCAGCACGAACATGGCTGAATGAACAGGGATTCAAACACAGACTTTGAAGAGCAAAGCACTCAAAACCCTGGGCCTAGATAGACACATCTGCCAGTTTTGGTTTCTCCAACATCTGGATATTTTTTTTTTTAAATCTCAAGTTCTTTTTGTCCAGAATATGGAGAACTCTGTGGATTTAGGTAAGTTCTTATTAAACACTGAACTGAAATGAAATTCTCACCCATCCCTTTACCTGAGACTGACATGAACCCTGCAGAAACACTCCACAATACTCCAGATATGTGCCTAGTATCACTTTGGGCTCCTAGGTAGGAATAACTTGTATGCATCCTATATAAATGACGACCTTGTCATTTTTTTTTTCTGCCACTGTTTTATTCCAGATCCCTCAGGCTACAAAGCTACATTCCCCTTGTCAAGTTCCCATTTACAGTCTGCACTGAGCTTCCAAACCTCTCCTCTCAGATTCCATCTATTCCCTCAGTTGGCTTGATCCTTCTCTGCAGCAATTTGCATTTTTATCGTCCATGTTGTGTCTGTACGTTGCTGTATTTCAAACTGTGCGCTCCATATATTTAGAAGATTCATTAAAATGCAGAGCCGTGTACGGCATGGCCTCCTTATTAAATAATGAGCACGCTGCATGAACAACTCCCACACACAGGCTTCTGCATTTGTCAGAGACAGCCATGGGGAGCATTAGTAAATTTAATAAAATTGTTATTGCATCTTTGCTTCAACTTTTTTTTGTTTTGTTTTGAGGAAGGGGGTGGGAAAGCCATTCATGTTGTGTGGTGAGTGCATGATTAGGAAAGGGAACAAGGATACAGAACTCCACAAGGCCTCACTTGAAGAGACTTTATGATACTGCTGACCGTAAAATGTCCCCTTGGTTATTATGACTCCAGTCAGCACACAAGTGTGCTTGTTCTGACTGATGAATGCGCCAGTTCTCCTGTACAGTATGCGAGGTTGTGTGTGATTAACAGCAGCAACATATTTGAGGGCTCTTGCTATGATGGCTCCAGAGTGAAAATTAAGGTGACTTTAAAAAATATGAGCAAGTTATATGGGTTAGAGCAGCAGTCGGCAGGAGGTAGATCTGGGACTACTGGAAGATCTCTGGATGATCTGCAGTAGATCACCAAGGATTTCTGACTCCCAGTTGTTTAACAATAGGAGCAACAAAATGACCCCTCCCCGCTCCACACACACAGCTAGGGATGGGTAAGAATTTAATTTCAGTTTGTTTTTGATAAGAATTTACCAAAATTCACATTTTTTCATATTCTGGATGGAAAGACTTGAGAATTTAAGAACTCGAATGCAGGAAAAATAAAAACCAACAAATGTGTCCATCCCTCCCCAGCCCCGCTAATTACCGTATACTGCTGAAATGAAGAAAGCTTGGGGTAACCGGGGGGGGGGAGGTTTGTGAGGAAGGACTGGGAGCTCTGTTCAGTTCTGACACTCAAAACAAATTCCTGGGCTCAGATTTCTTAAACTCTAAGGGTGCAATCCTACGTTTAGATAGAAAAAGGTCCACGCATAGGATTGTGCCCTAAGTGAATGACCTTTGCACCAGGCTACAGTGGATCTCTGGGTTCTAGCAAAAAGCAAAGTAGATCCATAATCTGGAAGTCTGCCCACCCCTGGGTTAGAGTACACAATTAATACAGCAGTGAGTGTCTCTTCTCGCTGAAGATGAAACAATTGAAGACAACATAGAATTGAACAGATGTGCCTGAGTTATTAAGGTACTAAGAGACTACCCTCAAGGCCACCGTTTTGTGTTGCTGGCTGCCATCGTTTTACATAATTGTAGAGGGTTATTCGACAAGCTGGATAAGTCTTCACAACGATGTGAAAGAAAAGCAGCCATTTGGTATCTGGTCGTCCAGTGATGTCTTGTCCTGGCACAGAACAGATCCAAACCCATTTAGTGCCCATAATGTTATAGCAGTCAGTGTTTCGGTTGTGATGCTGGTCATACTCATAAACAGTTCCTTTATCTCCTAGATACAAGTGTTGGAATGGAATCCATCACTAAAGTTATGGGGCTCAGACAACCCCCCTCACATGTTCAGGTCACAGGCCACTTGGTATGGCACACAGGGTAGCCTGACCCTCAATGTGCCCAACAGCCACACCCCTGGCTGCACAGTCAGTGTGTGTGTGGGGGTGCAACTAGCCTGTAAAGCCCTCCTTACCCATGATTTGAACAAGTGGAGGAGGGGGACATCTGAATGCCCCCTCCTCCAAGCCATGCATGGGCAACTTGTGGCCCTCCAGATGTTCCCCTGAGCCAATTGCATGGGCAGTTTGTGGCCTACAACTCCCCTCATCCCTCACCATTGGCAAGGGCTGATAGGAGTTGTAGGCCAAAAAGTTGGAGGGTCACAAGTTGCCCACCCCTGCCCTAAGCATCCTCTTTTGGAGTTGCCACACTGAAGCAACATCCTGTGGGATAACTTATCACAGAGTTCAGGGACCTCCTTGTCTCAGCTTTTACACAGATGGCAGAAAGAGTGAAGTCTGAAAGCCAAGGACCTGGATTCAGACCTAGGTAACTTGTTGTGTCTGGGTTTGGAAGCGGTGTCAACTCCACATCACCTCCCAGTCTTGGCCATATTATGGGCCTCTCCATCACTGCCATTGTAGGAGATTTAAGGACATAAGAAGGATGGATCAGACCAATGGTCCATCTAGTCCAGTGAACTGTTGTGGAGAAAGGCTGAAGAAGAAAATGCCTGTCTCTTTAAAAATCCAATGTACTTGGCACAATCGCTTATCTTCCCCATTACATAGCAACCTGTCACATTTCAAGTATCCTCTATGTAACCCCCACACCCTATGTACATTCCCCACCCCTTGCCCAATGGGTCGACCAGGAACAGATTGGAAATTTCTCCCATTTTATACCTTTTACTTCCATATTCCTCATCCCATCTGCTCCTTTGCCTATGTGTTGCACATGCCATGTCTCAAGTGTCACACTCTAGAGGTGTGTCCAGGGCAATATCACCATACCTGATTGGAGGATCCTCCATCACCACCATCCATCAAATAGGGATGGGTGAATTTGTCAATTTTGATTTGGTTCAGGGCCAGCATCAAGGGTAGGCATGGATGGGCACATGCCGACAGCCCACACCCCAGCAGGGGGCCATGGAGTAGAGCCCCCTGAAGTTACTCCTTCTTGTCATCATTACAATCTGCTTGTTCACCTGCCTCTTGCTCTGACCCAGACAATGGTGGTGGTGAGAAGGAGGAGCAGTAGATGCCACTGTTTACTTGCTGGCTCCCTGCCTGTCAAGCAAGCAAGTGGTAGTAATGATGAGAAAGAGGATGAGGAGCAATAGCAGCTGGTGACAATGGCGGTGAGCAGGTAGACTCACTGAGGGAGGAGCTCCATTGAAGGTGTCTTGTCCAAGGGCCCTAAAAAACCTGAAACCAGCACTGGTTCAGTCCTGTTTTTCATTTTACTGACTTTAAGTTTAGTTAGGCCTGATTCTGAATTTTAGTTTTAAAAGCTTGCACAAAAATTTGTATGCATTTTCCCTGCACACTTCTCCTAATGTACACATCATTGTGTGCACATTTTCTAAATGTACGCATTTTGGTGGGCACCTTTTTGCTAATATACGGTAAGCATTTTTTTTGCAAGCTATTTCCCTTGCAATAATGCATGTTTCTCGGTTGTTTTCACTGCTGTGTACATTTTTTTGGCATGCTTTTCTTTAGCATATGGATTTTTGTATGCGTTTCCCCCTGATGTACTGCCCAGGGGAGGGTAGCTAAATGTGAGCTGTTAACCCAGCGAAGGTCTGGGAGAAGACTGAGGGCTTATATACTTGCTGACCCTGATTCACCAGTTGCAGTTGAGTTTGCTTCTTCATTGGTTTACAACTGGTTCTTCTTCATCATGAGTACAGCTTGCTCCTCCTGAGGAAACTCTGTGCAAAAGGGTCTTCTGAGAGCCAGGCAGGTGCTGCGATGCTGATGCTGATTATCCCACCTGGTCCATAACCACCAGTGCTCTAGAGAGCCATGGGGCAAGGGAGGAGAGTCAGGAACCACATCAGGGCTGGTGTCAAAGGGGTCCTTTGGGACCTCAGGCAAGGCGTCCCTGCAACAGGGTTTCTCGGGTTGCCTCATGTATTCTGTGGGAGGGAGGTACTGTATGTTTAGCAATCGAAATCCTCCTCCTCCAAATAAGTCTCCCCTGGACTTGGGTCAGCTGGAAACCTGACGTGCACATTTCTGTTCACTTTTTTTTTTTTTGCATGGAGAACTGTACATGGAGAACATTTGGGAATGTGAAAATGTTGGTACACAACTCTGTTCCGTTTTGTTCATTGATTCAGCAGATGTAAATTTGCATAAACATTCAAATGGAACTATTTTCTCACATATCCCTACCTGTCAAGTCCTTCTTCATGATTCCACAGGGTTAAAAGTGGTGATCATCCCCTATGAAAATTTGTCATCTACTGAACATCATGGGTGAGCCTTACTCCTTGGAAGTCAATTTGAGATTCATCTTCAAGGCTGTCTAGCTTAGGTTACCTCAAAAATAAACCGTTTTGTTTCTTTTTTCTTCTTTTTTTTTTTTAATGCTACCTATATATATATATATATATATATATAAAGCTTCTTAATTTGGAACCTGGGCTTGAACTGTACATTTTCGATAACGATCTTTCCACTGCATGCCACACCACACTTTCATGCTACACACTTTGGCTAAAGGGAGACAAGGGCTAAACCAGCTGACCTTGCTCAGTGGTGACTGGAAGATTGCTAGTTTGAAGAGAATAATGGTGGGTGGGGTGGGGTGGGGTGGGGCGGGGCGGGGCGGGGTGGGGTGGGGTAAGGGCTGCTTAACCCTTGCCCTTCCTGCAGTTTGTCTATGTGGGGATGTGTAAGCAGAGCATCTGCCTGAACTGTCCCAGTCCAAGCAAGTAGCACGAGTGGTATGATAGGTTTTCTGAAGCCCTTCCCCAGAAGCCCCAGAAGAGGAAAGCCACCTGGCTAGAGCAGTTTATAGGGTCCACGATGCCAATAAACAACCTACCTACTTGGACAGCTTACCTGCCTCTGCCTTCTCCCTACTTGCCATGACATGACAGAGTCATATGATGCAATTTTACCGCTGGCAACCCCAGAGGTTACTGGAGAGCATTAGGATCGTCTGTCTTAGGCATCAAAATTGTCTTGTGCTAGACTCTAGAACCATTAAGACTCAACTATCCATTGTGTTAAGATCAGGGCTGGGGGAGAAAATTCACACAGTTTACATTTTAATGCAGGCTTACCTAATTTCACACTTTCAAGCCACTATGTGAACCAGAATTAATTTATCCTTCAAAGTTCACACTACTCCGATTTTTGCAATGGAGCTCTCTAATGCAAACAAAAATGCTTATGTTAGGGGAAATAACATATAAAAGTGCATTATGTTAGGAAGATTGCTTGCAAAAATGTGTATATTAGGCCACCATGCATGCATTAGGAGAAATGTACTCAAAAATGCTTATGAATTTTCATGCAAACTTTAAAAAAATAATCTCAGAGTTTGGGACAAACTGAACTTAAGACAATTTGAGAAATTCTCAATGTTTGAGACAAATTGAATTTAAGATTGGAAAAATGAGAGAAACTGAAATTGACAGATTCCTCCATCCCTAGGATAGATAGATGTCACAAGCAAACAAGAGATTAAAGGGTTGGAAATGGAGGTTGGGGCAAACAGGAGACAACTATGAGATGATTTCACATACACATACTTTGGCTTATGGTATCTATCACAATAAATCCTTCCATTTATAGATGAATGGGGCTTCTATTTTGTACCAGGCATTTTCTGAGCCTTGTGACCTTTTAATTTGTTCATTCTACTTTCCCCCCTCATATCTACAGTGCCTTATGCTACTCCCCATAGACTTTAAACAGGAATGCTGAGGTTTGCCACACCACTGCAAATATTACACTATCTACAGGATGGCACGGCAATGTTGCTGGTGTTGGGGGAATGGAACATTTTCCTATAGGGACTACTCATTGCAAAGTGTACATTGCTGATGCTTTGTAATGGTACTGCAGAGGTAAAATGTTAATCAATTAGAGCAGCTGAGCTAATTAGAAACATGCATTATACATCTCCAAGAACACATTCCTCGTTACCATAGAGCCTTCCTGTTATAAATTCATGTCACAGTGAATTACAAAGGGAAACTTAAATGATAACAAGGACAACAATAATCAAGTCTTCTTTTCACCACTGCCTTGTATTTGTCCTTGACCAAGGTCTGTGCTGGAACGTGGGATTGTTCTAAAAGGGTTATGCAATGTAAAGTCAAAGGAATATTCCAGAGAAGGCCAAAGTGTGACTCAGGTATCACATATAATTGTGAATAATTGGAATGGAATTAGAAGTCTGCCCAAAATTAGCATTGTTAACAATTACAGAAAAGTTAGTTTGTTTAAAAAATACAAAAGAATTGATTGTGAATTTGTTAACAGCAGCAAAATTAATGATAGCTAGGAATTGGAAGGTTCAACATGTGTTTTCAATTAATGAATGGTATACAGAGGTATGGGATATCGCGTTAAATGATAAATTAACTTGTAATATTAAGTGTCAAAAAGGACAATTGGAGAAAAACACCTTTGTGAACATTAGGGGCAAATTTTTGGATTATGTGTTGGTAAAGGGGAGGGGGAACAAACCTTGTCAAGATTTGTTATATTTTTGGAATATAGAATAATAGCTTGTATATATACACACACATACACACACACACACACACACAGGGCTTTTTTTCTGGTGGAACTCACCGGAACTGAGTTCCACCACCTTTTCTTCTATTAATTGCATTACAATTTAATCGCCATCTACTCCCGAGGAAATGTAATCCAAGAGTTCCGGTACCCTTTTCTCCAGAAAAAAAGCACTGCACACACACACACACAAAATATGGGGTGAGAAATATAACTTGGTCCCAAGAGGTGGAGGGGTGCACAATGTTTATGTTGTATTTTTTGTTGTTGTATTCATTAGTAGTTGTAAGATGTGAAAAATTAAAAAATTAATTTAAAAAAAAAATGGTGAGTCAAATATGGTTTCTGGAAAGTTCCGAAAAGATTCAGGCTTGACTATTCCTGGTCTTTCCAGTCCTACTCCTAGCCCCACAAGAAGTCCGGAGGGGACTTGGGATGAAAAAAAGTCAGTGATGACAGCAAGGTTCACAAGACCCCACAGTAGAGTGTTTACAGTGTTCTCAGAATAATGATGGACCCAAGGTATCAGTACTTGTGGACTATTGCTTTGGCACAAAACCTTATACGTAAGTTAGGGATACAAAGAAAACAGAAAGACACTGACTTATTGACCCCCAAAAGTTATGTACAACATAGTGGTGAGGAAAGGCAGCATATAACAACACATGGGGAAATTTTGGTGGATACCTGTAACTTCTAAGGGCGCAATCCTATGCATGTTTAGATGGGAAAAAGTCCTACAACTTCCAGCATGCTCCAGCCAGGCAGTTGTAGGACTTTTTTCTGTCTAAACATGCATAGGATTGTGCCTTAAATGTCTGAGCTACCAACTTAACTGAATGAAATGTAAGGCCATAGACCAGGGATCTCCAACCGCGGGTCCCCAGATGTTGCTGGACTACAGCTCCCAGAATCCCTTGCCATTAGCCATGCTGGCTGGGTATGCTGGGAGCTGTAGGGCAGCAACATCTGGGGACCCAAGGTTGGAGAGCCCTGCCATAGACTTTTTAGCATGTGATCTAATGGCGTATTAATGAACTTGCTGCTACTTGAATTGTTCTTGATGTTTCTATACCTTTGTATTTATGTGTGTGTGTGTGTGTGTGTGTGTGTGTGTTTTGGTGTGTGTGTGAGAGAGTGAGAGCAGGGCTGGTGCAAGGCAGTTTGGTGCCCTAGTTGTTAATTTTTAAAAATAAAATATCAATTAAAGAGAAAGGAATAATTAACCCACTTGAGAAGGTTAAGTGGGAAGGAGCAGTGGATTAATAGCAAGCCGGGCTGAAGCTGAGTGGGAGGAGCAGAGAAACTGCTGTGGTGGAGCTGTTGGGGAGAAAGGAAGTAGTAGCAGTTGTCATCTTCAGTGTAAGAGAATGTATCTCCAGTCCAGAGGGAAGGATTCCATTTGTAAACTCTGATCCTAAAAAGTACATGAAAGAATTGTCCCACTGCTGTAAGACATTTCGGGTGCAATCTTTCTCATGTTTAGACAGAAAAATGCCCTACAACTCCCTGCACTGTTTTGTGCTAGAGCAGGCTTCCAATTACAGTATTTTTCCATGTATAAGACTATACTTTTTCCTAAAATTGTTAGACTAAAAATTGAGGGTCGTCTTATACACGGAAGTAAGCCGAGGAGAGAACCGCGCAGTTGCGAAACTGCCCAGTGGGGGGCGTCTTATACATGGGGGCATCTTATACACGGAAAAATACAGTGCACCCCCCCCCCCCAGGAACTGGTACCAGGGTGAGTCAAACAGAGTTGTCATAGTGCAGTTGGAATTCTAAGTTCTCATTGCTCAGATGGACCGGTCCTGATCAGAAGCTGCTGGGGGGCCTTCTTGCTGGGGGCCTGGGGCTCTTCTGTGGATGTCACTGGCCAGAGAACTTAAGTTACTGGGTCAGTTAAAAATTTTTTAATAAATAAATATATACAGTATGTCAAATACTTTTTATTTTTCTCCTCCCACACCAGCAGTATTCAATAGCTGAATCCAGAAATGACGTTCTTTCTCAGCATAGCATAACGTTGTAGTTGTCAAGCGAGGACATGTTTGATCTTTTTGCTAGTCTTTTGTTTAGATAATGGCTAAAGATGTTTCCTCAGTGGGCAGTTGTGGTTAGCAAATGCTTGCTCAATGGCTTTGGAAGATGATTGGCTATTCATCTTCAAGGCACAGCCACCAGCCAGGGTGGAAGCTGAGGCAAGAGTTCTGCATCCATTTGTGTACATGTTGTGGAGGTTGAGGAAGGGAGAAATAGTTATTTATTATTTATTTATTATATTTATATCCCACCTATTTTCCTGCAAGGAGCCCAAGGCAGCTTCCATAATCCTCCTGCTCCTCTCCATTTTATCCTCACAACAACCCTGTGAGGTAGGTCAGGTTGAGAGTCTGTGACTGGCCCAAAGTCACCCATTTGTAGTTGCAATGAAGGCAGAAGTCAGGAGAGCCAGTATGGTGTAGTGGTTAGAGTGTTGGATTGGAGAACTCAGGAGACCCAGGTTAAAATCCCTACTCAGCCTTGAAGTTCACTGGGTGACTTTGGGCCAGTCACCGACTCTCAACCTAACCTACCTCACAGAGTTGTTGTGAGGATAAAATGGAGAGGAGAAGGATCATGTACACCACTTTGGGCTCCTTGGAGGAAAAGGCAGGATATAAAGGTAGCAAGCAAATAAATATTAAATGAAGTCAGAACTTTGCAGTTGGCTGCGGGTTTCCAGTGTAAGTAGATGTTGGTGGGAATTCCTGCCACTTTACCATCTAATACTGTCTAATACTTGCTGCGACGACACGGTCCCTTACACTTTAGGACCCGCCGCATAAAACCCTTCTCAGGCCAAGCATCAGCACTTAAAAACCTGAGTGGAGGGTCAAATGAAACCTTTCCCCTACTAATGAGGGAAAAGATTAATGCTGGTTATTAAGGATCTAGCTTAAATTTATGATGCTGTGGGTACAAAGGTGTGTGTGTAGATTTAAAAGTAAAGCAGGTAATAACGCCAAGCTGACACGTAGGATTTGGGTAGCAAACAAAATCAAAATAAGTTTATTTTAATTCTCAAAATCTTAGTTCCAGAAAAGAAACCTGCCTACACCATACACTTTGTAACTAACCTAACTCCCAAACTCCCAACTCTCCCCCCACACTACAAACACTCTCCCATATCACACTAACTCCAACCACCTAAAACTCTCTAACCCAACTCCACACTCCCATAACACTCAACTCGACTTCTTAACTAAACCTAACATAAAACCTAACTCCCAACTTTCCAAACACTCTCCCATAACACATTAACCTGACTAACTCTGACATCACTGAAACACTCCTTATATACTCCTCCCCCCACCCTTTCCAAGACATCACAAACCGCACCCACTCAGTTCAACATTCTAGACACACTAAACATATTAATGCAGACATACACCAGGGAACTGAATTGTGGGGTTACGCCACACTTGCCTCCTCTCCCATGCACAATTTGTAGATAGATATTACAAAAATGCCATTAATACCTGTAAGGATACTGATTTAAATAAAAAGGCTGCCCCTGAAACGTTCTACCATTTGTGCAAGTGGGGAATTCTGACTATATAAGACAGCCTTCTCCAAACTAGTGTCAAATAGAATAAAGAGATGAAGTCTCAGGACATTGGAAAAAAAAAAGTGTGTGTGGTTTATTCCGTAGCCCTATGTGTTTCGGGCCTGAGTATGGGCCTTCTGCATCAGTCATTTATATATAAATGCCTGCAGAGATTTTGGAAAAAGATAGTCTCCAAGATGAATCCTGTGACTGGACCAGTCCATTGGATCATTTTGGATGTTCTCCAGCTTTGTTTTACCCCAACCTGGTGTCCTCCAGATGTGTTAGATGGTAAGTCTCATTGGCCATGCTGGCTGGAAATAATGGGAATCAAATGCATCTGGGTGGCACCAGGTTGGGAAAGATTTATATAATGATTATTATTTATAAAAGATATTTCTTGGCCACCTTTCAGGGCAGACACCTGCCCAAGGCAGTGTACAACAATATAAGATGTTAAGTAGGCTGTAACTTGTGTATGGATGATTTCTTCTTAGCTCGGTAGAGTGGAAGGGTGGCTGGGGAAGATGACTTTTAAATGCTAATTATCAATATTCACGGAAGATGAACGAACAAACAATCCCAAGCTACGAGCTCCAGTCTGCAAAATGTTGAGAGTGTGCAACTACCATTCAGCTCTCTGTCATCTGCAAGTTCCGAGCAATGCTTTCAGGGTCAAGTCCCCTTGGACTTAACTTCCAGACCAAATAATAAATAAATAAATAAATAAATCCCTGAGCGATGCAAAGTTCCGCTTCGGGAAACAGGACGTGGCAGTTCGGCTATACCGTTGAGCGGGACCGTTAAGCAGAAAGAGCACATGAATAATGCACGCCACATTGTAAAGATAACAAAAACACAGTGGGGGAGGCCAGCCTTGTCACTATTTACCATGCAGATGTTTAATTGGAAAACTAAATAATGTATTAGGTGCTCGGCTTCGGAATCAGTTGCTGACGCTCTGCTGATCTGTTTCTGGATCAACGAAGGGTGAGATGAATTTCCAGGGGCGAACTCCACAATTGCTTTGCTCTTAACACTAAGGCAAACATGGTTAACGTTTTGCTTGTTTGTTGGTACAACAGAACAAGGACTTCTCACTCTTGGGCCTTGCATCTGAATGTATTTGTGTTCAACCCAACATGAAATGACATTAAAATTCAAGGATGATATGACAAAAACACACTGTCCATTCAGTCCCAACAAGGGGATCATGAGAGTTTTAAAGGAAAACAAGATGAAAAGACACACAGTGAACCCAATAGGATTAACATCCAACCAAAGGAAGGAAGGAGGGAGGGAATGTGGAAAGGAGAGAGAGAGAGATGGTGCTGTTGAAGGAGGTGAGCAATTACCTACATGTCCCTGATTATTTTCCTACTTTTGTTAAGCTGTGTATGAATATTTTCAACAGGATTTCACTTCTTACATAAAAAAGAAGACAAGCACAATATTCTGTATTATGATCCACTGTGGTTTTGAGGTGTTGAGAGGGAGGAAGCCTCCAGCGCTGATTGGCTACGCTGCCTCCATGTCACAGTGAGGATGGAAAAATGAAGTGTTCAGTGTTGCCTTGAGCTGATGAGAAAAAGCTGGCAAAGTGCATCCAAGTTCAGTTATCGCACACCCATGATGCACAGACCTGGAAGTGACTGGGATGGATTTTTAACCCCCTTATGGAGGCCCCGGGGTATGGGGAGAAGGAATCTGTTTCCTCATCAGACACAGCAGCAAACACACAGTAGGGTCAGATGAATCCCAGGAATTTTATTTGAGGCCCCATGTTTCCACACAGTGGAATCTAAATGCAGAATGAGGTTCTTCTCTGATTGCTTTTTGGACAGTCTGTTCTGTGGCTTCCATCCACTGGCCACTCTGTCCTGAAGCTGAGCTTCAAGAAAGGGAATGGATTCCTTCAGTGCCTTCCCCATAGAGTGAGTGGAGGGAATTGTTGCCCTTAAGGAGTCTTCCAGTTCCTGCTGCCAATGTGTCCAGAGTTTCTTCAGGGGGTAGGGGCTTCCTGAAGGTTTCCTATTGCTGCCTTCTTCCAGAGACATTCTTGGAATAATATAACTTTAAAAATCTCCCAAGTGGCAGCTGGGGCAGAACCTACTGAAAACTTTCTGTTCGTTTAAGTTGTACAGCTATTGCATATGCTTACAATTCCCTCCCACCCAGCAATACAATCAGCTGTTCAACCCCACAGATCATGCTCCAGACTACAAGTGGGTCACAGTCAAAAAGCAGCAAATAACCTAGATGTATAGCAGATAATTCAAGAAAGTGAGCCAAACCATAGACTATAGCTCAAGCCACATGCATTACATGGTCCATGAACTAAGCATCTGGGGGTGGGGTGGGGTGGGGGGAAACGACCCACTTTACAGATGGAGAATACTGAGGCTGACTAATCCCATGAACAGTGAATCCATGGCAGACAATTCAAAATGTGTGCAGAGCCAATCATGCATGGAAATGAGCCAAGTACACAGATGACATACCCTCTAAGAGCGAGTTCGTAACATGCCATCACACTCCAGCATAACCAAAGCAATTTTTGGCATTCTCTCCCCATGTGAGAATGCTGGTCCTACCCGTACTGTTGCATCCTTGCTGCACTTCCCAGTGTCCATGTGTTGTTGCAGGAGGAAAGGTCCAAAGTGGAGGACCCTGCAGTACATGTGTAGGCCCCTGTTCAGGGAGAACACCTGAAAAGGACTCAATAAATGCAATCTGGGACCCAAGTGAGAAGAAGCTACCTCCTAAGATACTGGTCTCCACCAGGGTCAGAGAAGAAGGCTAGCCTCCCACTTCTATGGTATCTCCAAATTCCCCCTTTTACTTTCTCTCGTGTAAGTGAGTTACTGTCATTCACTGTGATGGGAAAAAGGAATGTGTTGCTCTTGGGGATACGATTGCCAAGGAGGCAAAGCACATCCTCTGATGCTGGAGAGTTTCCTTCTGACAATCACAGACCATGTGGTGGTATGTAGTGAATCTCTTGGTGTAGAGCACACAGCAATTCACTGCACCACAGAGGAGTACTTATAGTACATAGGCCCTTTGTCCACCAGCTCACATGCTGCCCGTCATAATGACCTGGGGTTTTGCTAGTCCACACAGAATACATTGAAGGCTGTGATCCAGCCACCCATCAATCATGAAGGCACAGAACAGTCAGTGTCAATCATCTGGGGGGAGTGGGGCTAGATTCAAGTACCTGGTGCAGTCAGAGGTGGTATCGTTGAATTTATTGGTGATCAGAGCTCTGTGCTTCTGCATCCTGATCTGGTTAAGAAAAACACACCGTCACAAAACATGGATGCGGCATAGCCCCTGCATATGTACAGTGTCAGTCCAAAAGGGGGTGAAGACATGGCTGTGGATGGCGATGGGGAGAGAGGGGGCAACCTCTGGACCTCCATTGGCAACCTCTGGACCTCCAGATGTTTTGGCCTACCACTCCCATCATCCCTGACCATTGGCTATGCTGGCTAGTGCTGATGGGAGTTTTAGGCCAAAACATTTGGAAGGCCAGAAGTTGCCCAGCCCTGCTTTCATCCAAAACCACTAGCTTTCTCAACCCATTCTGATATATCCACAATAGTTGTGACCCCTCCTATGGCATTTTAAAGAAACGAGCTAATTGCTTATATAAGAAAACAGACCAGAAGTGTGATTTCATTTTTATTAACCTTTATTTTTTGTAGGAAAGTATTTTTATTTTTGCGTCCCAACAGATGAAATTCATAACCTTGTTTTCTGGTAAGACAATTCAAACATACAAATCAATTACAACAATGTGCTTTTCAGCCTTTTTTTTTTTTGTCATTTAAATAACCAACAGTTTTGAAGGACACAGACAATAGGGCTTTAGCAGAACAATGGTACAATTAAAATGGCTTTCAGTGAAAAGCAAATGTCAGTAGTTAAAGGGGAAAATGAAGAAGAGATTTCTAGTATGGTGGGGTGGTTGTTTGTTTTTTGATCAGCAGAGACTGGATTAAAAAAATAATGCCAGTGAAAGAAAGGGCAGTGACTCGAACTCTTTCCTGTAGGAAATCAGGGAAGTATTCTTTACAGGGAAACAACACAGGTAGTGATAGGGTTGGCAGGCAGAAAAGAATAAATCCCTCACACAACAAAGGATTTCAGTCAATCTCCATGCGCATTTTAACTTTTTAAAATATCCCTTTGCCCTAAGAGTAGCTTGCTATTATCTTAATATCTATTATGTTGCATGTTTATTCATTGCTGGGTTAGTATTTGTTCAAACATTTCCCCTCTTAGATAATAATGGAAAAAATACATTTCATACCACTGATTCTTGAGATTATCCCATTAATTCACTCTTTAAATGCAGTATTCAAACATCTAATATCTTTAGTTGATCATTATCTTTGCAATGTCCTTGAGAATGGACAGTACTGCATATCCATTTTACATATACAATCTCTCTCTCTCTGACCGGATTCACATGACACAAGGGTGATTAATAAGCCTCAGTGGCTTGTTGACCACAGCTGTGTGTGCCTGTCATGTGCCAGCTGATTTCCCTAATTACCCTTGCCAGGCGTGGGTTGTTGTGACATCTGAACCCAGCAAAGGTGGGTGGCTGGGGAACTTAACAAATCACCCCGCAATACTATAACAGATCTGTGGGTTCTGCGTGGTTTGTTAACCATTCCAGCCACTCAACCTTGCTGGGTTTGGACGTCACGACAACCCACGCCCAGCGAGGGTAATTAGGGAAATCAGCCAGCACACAACCAGCATACATGGAGTGGTTAACAAGCCACCATGGCTTATTAACCACCCTTGTGGCGTGCAAACCGCACCCCTCCCCCGAAAGCCCAGTTCTGACATTTCGTGACACATGAGCGTAGGGAGGCTCAGGCTACACTCATTCACTTATATCACACAATCCTTTGATATTCTGGACCTTACGTCATCCAAATGTTAGCCCTCAGTGAGGAACTTCTAGGACAGAAAACAGGAGGAGTTACAATGACATGAGCCGCATGCAAATCAATGCCTTGAGGAGGGCTTTCCACTGAACTTAGGGGGTTGCTGGCGTGTGAGAGCTACCAAAGCTCCATGCTGTAGTAACACCCTTCTCCATGCTGTAGTAACACCCTTCAATCTTAGGGCCTGCAGCAGCAAACATGAAGTATCAAGCCTGGTTTGCACAAAGAGCTGATGGGATGGCTAAACCGCTTCAAGACTGTACCACTTAAGATTGCAGGTACTAACTAGGGAGAGGGCCTATTCAGTGGTGGCTGCACAAAATGCCCTTCCCAGTGAGCATCACCAAGCCCGCCTTTATCAAATCTTACACATCATCTTATTTCTGAAGGCTTTTTTTGGACAGATTTTAACTTGGCACATATGTTTTATTATCTGCTGTGTTATAATGGTTGCTCCTTATTAAAACTATGATTGTTTTTATCTTTTCTTTGTGAGCTGCCTTAGGAAAACGTGTTCTTAAATGAGGGATACAAATATTTAAAAACAAACAATCAGTGTGGGAAATCACACGCGATTCAGCGCCTTTCCATAGAAAAAAATCCATATATATATATATATATATATATATGAATATATCAGGGGAACAGCCATCCTAAAACTCCCCCCACTGTGCAAGTACTGTAGTTAAAAAAAATATATTTAAAACCAAAATGTGACCCCCAACCTGTATCATAAGAGTGTACTGTAAACAATAGTTTTACAACTTTATCTGCTGTTTGTGTGAACTAGGCCTCAGTCATGGTTTGCCAAGATTATACAAGTTTAGCTATGGAAATAGAACTGCTGTTGCCATCTCCCATGCATGCTACTTCCTTCCCTTTAGACCAGTGTTCTCCAACCTTGGGTCCCCAGATGTTTTCGGCCTACAACTCCCGGCACACTGGCTGGGGCATGCCGGGAGTTGTAGGCCAAAAACATCTGGGGACCGAAGGTTGGAGAACACTGCTTTAGACCATATTACTTCTGGCCATGCACCCACCCACCCCTTTTTTATACAACCTTGTTGTAAGTATTACATGGTGAACAGGGAAACACCCATTCACTTCTGTTTCTCTTAGGCCCAATACATACAAGCAGCCATTTGGTCACCACTTGAAATGCAATTTCATTTGGAGGCTGTTCCATGTGGAAAAGCCATCTGGATGAAGCATTTTCCCTTGCTTGAGATTTCACCACCCACCCACCCCCGAAACCATAAATGCTGATGATTTCTTGTGGGTTGAGATCACATGACAAAAATGACCGGAACAATATGGGGAACCACCATAATAAAACAGTTCACAAACTGTGCAAATCAGTCCATTAAACATTTATTAGCCCTTCTGCCTTATACCTAGTCAGGTCATTGGTCCATCTAGCTCAGTATAATAACTGACTGGCAGCAGCTCTACCAGGTTTCAGACAGGAGTCTTTCCCCAGTCCTACCTGGAGAAGCCAGAGATTGAACCTGGGATCTTCTGCATGCAAAGTATGTGCCCTACTACTGACCTACAGCCCTTCCCCTTATATCAAGGGCAGTCATTTCAGGTGTAGTAATAGTATGGAAAAAGAAAAGGGAACCAAAAATATCTCAAACCACAAAAGCTTAACTGCCTGGAGAAGGTGCTTCTTTCTTACCAAGTGCAACTAAGCAAGTTGCAATTTGCAAGTCTGGGCTTGGGGTTCAAGCAGACATTAACATGGCTGCTTCCATGTATGAACTGGGCATTAGGTTTAGTTAATAAATTCTGCCACTATTGACTAGAGTTGCAAATGCTAGCAATGGATGGTCTTCCAAGTACATAATGTCCTAGTTAACCCCTTCCCCTTTATAAATCCAAAGGAAAGGGGAAAGAATAAATTTTGGATTCTCAAAATCTTTTTAATCTATCAGAAGATAGCATTGCTTTCCATCAATAAAAAAGAGGGAGATGGAAAGATTCACTTGCTGTCTAGCTTGTTTGAGAAGAGCTGTTTGTGGTGGAGATAGACCAGAGCAACTTACTTTGGAGGTTTTCAAGACTCATCTAACAGCCTGAGGGAACTTGTTTTCTAAGAGACACTTCTAATACATCATCCCTAGAAAAATAACTCCTTCTCCCTCGTCCTCCTCCTCCTCCGACTTGAAATACTGCATTCAGCAATAAATCTAGTTCCTGAAACCACACAACCCGTGTCATGTCCTCAGCCTATCTAGGGACCTGAAATATTGGCCCTAACCTTTATCTCCACAATCTATCTCCTACTATCTACTCCTCTTCGGTTTTGTCTGCCTGTCCGAGTCCATTTCCCTGAGACTTGATAAATGCTGTTGCTACTCCTTGCCCAAAATAAACTCTTGAATGCCCAGTAGCTACATGGCAGGTGGTATGTGCCAATATACAGTAATACCTTGGATTGCAAGTAACTTGGTCTGAGAGCATTTTGCAAGACAAACAATTTTTTAAAAATAATTTTTGACTTGATAAACAAGCGACGTCTTGCAATACAGTCGTAGGGATGTAACTGCTCGCCTCGAGCAGGCGTAGCGGGCCAAAATCGGCCCCGCTCACGCCCGCCAGAGACTCGCTTTGATATAAGAGTGTTTTGGATTACAAGCACGGTTCCGGAACGAATTATGCTTGCAATCCAAGGTATTACTGTACCATGGTTGCTGTTGGCTTTGTGTCCTCCAACTCCTAATACTCTTTATCAATAGGATTTCTATCCAGAATACACCCATCTCAAGCATGTATAGCCTGTCTTCGCTCAAGCTAGGTGCAGGGTTAAGAGCCTAAAACAGTTAGTCCCACAGCATTGTCAGGAGCCCTGCTTTAGCAATGTGTGACCATTTCAGGGATGGACAAGTCAGCAATGTATGCCCCGGAGAGCTACAGAACAGGGTAAGCAGGTACAAGTCCCAAAGCCTCCCCAGCAGTTCTGAACCATTCTTAGGAGCACACAAACCTATAAAAACCTACCTAATTTGCAAATCCACGCTGGGAGGGGCAACTTGGAAGATAATGCCTATTTTGCGGCTGACATGTGTTTGCTGTTAAGGGCTGAACTAGATGTGATATTGTGTGAATGCTATCAATGTGCACAGTTTTTAAAGTTGTTTTCCCCCCGCCCCCATGAGTTCATGATGGTTTGAGTTTTATTTTATTTTTTAATAGGGTTTGTATATTGAGGACCTATTAGGCGGAAGGGCGATGCATACATGTATTAAATCAGAGGCGCACGACCTGGTGCATGACTGATGTTTTGGACTACAACTCCCATTGTGCCTGACCATTGCCCATGTTGACTGGGGCTGATGGGAATCAACTGGAGGGCACCAGGTTGTCTACCCCTGTATTAAACAAATATACACAGACATAGGGTTTTATCCAATGTTAGTCTAACTTAACTCCCATTCATTTCAACGGGTTTACTCTAAGTAGGATTGATGTCGGATACAACCCATAGCAGCTGCAGAGAGGTGGTGAGAAGTCAGGCAGCATTAGGATTATTACAGATGTAGAGAATTTAACCCTTTCTCTCACCTATTGTGGCCCCAACAAAAATTGTTCCCACTTCCCAGCTGCTATTTACATCAGGAGGGAAGCTTCCATTGGTGCTGATCCAAAAATCAGCTACACGGAGGGGTGATTTCCCTTGCGACTACAGCAGGAAGGGAAAGGGTTACATTCTCCCCACCCCCTGTGGCTCTAGTACCACTCCCCCCTGGATACTATTTACATTTTAAAATGTGGCATGTGCAGTCATTGCATTCATACAATTACGGTAACATCACATCTAGTCTGGTCGTTAGCCCTCTCATCTCTGCACTCTAGGGTGGCCACTTATGAAGCGCCAAAAAAGAGGAAATGCATCACCCAAAAGGAGGACAAAAGAAGGCAGTGATTTGCATAAAATCTGCATATGCTAATTTATACGTACGTATAGAGGCAAATTTAGAAATAACGATTATAATTTAAATATAAGTACATTACATTTCACCCAAGTGTGAAAGACTGTGGACAGGTTTCCTGTGTGCTTGCCTTTTCAGTCTGCTGTTCAGGTGCTAACTGTTGACGGGCAACAGTTCTTATGGTCCTTTATCTTTGATTAAACTGGCATTTGGACAGGATAGCCCTTCAAATAGAGGACTGTCTTCTGAAAAAGAGGAGACACAGCCACCCTATGAAATGATCTGCTCCAGAGTCCAGGCAGAGTCCTGGGCATGTCCTACCAGAGAGAAAAGGGCTAGAGTCCACAGAGCAGAGGTATTTGGCAACTATGGCTTCTCTTCTTACCATGTTGTAGATAACGGGGAAAGTGGTTCTATTGGAAATTGTTTTGCAGCTCTTTAAAAGCACAAATGTTTCCTTCCAAGCCCAGCAATCACTAAAAATGCACATAAAATATTTGCTCTTGTAAATCAAAAGGCTATCTCCGTCACTGTAAACTCCTTGCATGCCATTGCTCGTTCTCCTGCTCAAAGAAATAATTCTCAAGAGGGCATTAAAGGAGATGCATTGCACAGACTTCTATAAAGCCGGGCCATCTTTTTAAAAGAGGAAATGCTGTTTGTTTCTTAGTGATAGCCAAACTTTGCATAATGGATGTAACCTATTAGTCTTTGTACACCCAGTTAATGGCTCGTACCAAAAGCTATAGATTAGTCTTGCTAGCAATTGAAGCCCTGATATATATATATATATATATATATATATGGCTTATGCCATCCTTTGTGCTTTCTGAATAATACAAATAGCAAAGTTCTTGGAAAATAGCTGAGAAAAATAGAACATCCCTCCTTTCTAAGCAATGAGGTAAATAAGCCCTTCCAGCTGGTGATTACAGCTCTAACTAGCTAAATGAATCCCTCAGGTATCAATTACTGATCCAGCTTCTGCAATTCAAATACAGACCCCCAGGTACTCAGGCGAGGTGTTAAGTAGCCCATGTCCCATCCACTTTTGCAGAAGGTTCATTTTCATTTCCTCATTGTTATCAGACTGGGTCTGGCACTATCTTTACTCAGTTACACTCTCTACTTAATTACTCAGGCAGAAATTCCCCCACTGCCAGCATAGTCGGCATGTGGACCATAGGAGAAAAGAAACGTATACAGGCAGTCCCCAAGTTAAGAATGTCTGACTTACAGACAACCCATACTTAAGAATGGACTTCTGGGTTCCCCAGAGCTACATCATTTACGTAGAGTACATAGCGTAGTATATTACGCAATTTGCATAATCTACACAATTTGCGTAAATGCCGATTTTAACATATAGAACGCTGTTCCGTTCCGACTTACATACAAATTCGACTTAAATACATTCTTAAGAACGGAACTCGTTCGTAACCTGGGGACTGCCTGTACCTTATCCCAGTAGTGGGAAGAAGGATCTACTTCTTGTTGCAACTGAGGTAGCTTGTTTCACATAAATGCAGAACAAGAGAACATGCACACATATACAACACACACACACACACACACACACACACACACTCGGCCAGTGTCAAAGGTAGGGCACCCACCGAGGGCCCACACTCCAACAAGGGCCCACTGACAAGAGCCCCCTGGGGTTTCTCCTCTTCATCATTGCAACCTGCTTGTTCACCTGCCTCTTGTTCTGGCCCAGACAACTGTGGGTAAGAAGGAGGAGCATCAGATGCCACAGCCTGCTTGCTCACTGGCTCTCTGCCTGCCAAGCAAGCAAGCAAGCGGTAGCAATGGTGAGGAAGAAGATGAAAAGCAATAGCAGCTAGTGATAATGGTAGTGAAAAAGTAGTAGACCCACTGAGGGAAGGAGGCCCTGAGGGTGTCTTGCCCAAGGGCCTGCAAAAATCTGGAGCCGGCACTGACACACAGACACACAGACACACACACACACGATCACTTGTTCTTTACCACGATTCCTCTGTGTGTATATGTTAGGTCAATCAATAGATGTTGTTAGCGACAGAAATTGATACGGTAATAGTCCATATATACTTCTACTGTGGCATAAACAGAACGAGCTTGAAATGTACTGTCAAACCTTGGCATTTGTGAAGTTTAATGTGAATAATGTTCTAGTACAAATTGTGTTATGAGGACTATATCAGGTCCTGCCTATTCATGTCTGAGCCCAATTCAAGATGCTGGTGTTTACCTTTAATTCCCTAAATGGCTTGGGAACCAAATACCTGAAGAAACACTTCCTCCAATACAAGTCTGCCTGTGCATGAAGATCTTCAAATGAGGCCTTCCTCCAATTACCATTAGTTGGTTAAGTGTATTATGTATGTAAAGGAGAGAGTGCCTTTTATGTGGTAGCACCCCAACTTTGGAATACCCTCCCCAAGGAAGTTCAGTTCAGCACCAACACTGCAGTCTTTTCAGTGCCAGGTCAAGATCTTTTTATTTGACCAGGCATTTTAAATTGGTTTTATGGCCTCTGTCTGCTCTATAATTTGGGATATTATGTTTTAATTTATTGTATTTTTTATTATTGTATACTGACTTGGAATCCATTTGTATGAAGGGTGGTTTAGAAATGTTAAAAAACAAACAAACAAACAAGGTCTCTTGCAGTATGGTAACTACCTTGAACCTTTCCCATTCTGGAGTCTGGGTCTGTTCTGGAAAAAAAGCATGCAAGATAAGACCTAGCACAATCAGTGGATGCACCCAGGCTATGTTAGGCCTCTCCACAATCCACTCTAGAAGTTTGGCAGTGCAGAATGAACACATTTCTGACTACCAAATGTTTTCAGAGAGAAACCAAGTAGTTCACCCACAGTAGTCTCATATGTCATGGTACAGATTGCACACATAAAAGGAAAAATGCTAGAAGTACTTTTTTTCCCAGGTGAACCACCTTACTCCATTTACAAAATATTGCCTGGGACTACAGAATGTCAACACCCTGTACCAATTGTGGGCTCATCCTACAGCCTTTATGATCCTTGTATATTTAGAAGCCAACTGCTTTCACTTGGTCCATGCATTTTGTGCCATATCACCTATCACCTCATTTCATGATATCCAGTCCATATCCAACACAGAAAGATGGCTCTCTCCCTTCCTCCTTTTGTTCTTTACGTTCTCTTAAATATTTCAATATTGAAAAGTCTGTTCCAGGGATGTTGAAGAGTCCTTGGTCTCGAGTCTCGAGTCGAGTCACGAGTCTTTGGACCTGAGTCTCGAGTCTGAGTCCGAGTCCTTGGTCCAAAATGGTGACTCACGAGTCACGAGTCCTGAGTCACTCCCAAAACTGACTCCACGAGTCCCTATTAAAATCAGTGGGGTTTCCCCCCAACAAAATAAGGCTACTTCAGATGTGTGGCTTAAATAAATTCTAGGCACAAGTGTGCCTTTTTATTTCAAAACTCTGCAACTGATTTTGGCAAGATCAGACTAGGCAGACAAAACCAAAATAACCAGGCAGGCAGAGGAGGCAGGGAACCCCAAAGCAGGCAGGCAGGGGCCTTTGTCTTGGACAATTCAAACTGTGGAACTGGTTAAGAAGAGACCAGTCAGGCAGAGGAGGCAGGAAACCCCAAACAGGCAGGCAGAGGCAGCCAAACCCAAAATGTCTGACCCTAACCCTAACCCCCCACAACAACACATCAAAATAAATCTCAACACATCGTTGGGGCTGCGCTCCTGGTAGCTGTCCATAGTGGCTGAGCAGCGGCGCTCCTCGCTTCCATGCACTCTTCACCGGTGATCGCGCTCCTGGCACAGCCAGAAGACTCGTCAACAGCCCAGGGATGTTGACAAGTCCTTGGTCTCGAGTCCCGAGTCGAGTCTCGAGTCCCATTAAAAATATTGGGACTCGAGTCCGAGTCGAGTCAGAGGGGGGACTCAGTCCGACTCACGAGTCGAGTCCTCGAGTCCGAGTCCCCATCCCTGGTCTGTTCTATTTCCACCCCAACTCTTTCCTCCAATGGCTGACCTTCTGTACCAGAGGTGGGAAACCATGGGTCATATCTGGGGCTTCCCCTCCCTGGTCTCACCCCCTCCTCTGGGGCAGAGGTGTAACTAGGTCTGGACGTCGGGATCAAAGTCTGAGGTCACACAGCCTTGGGGCCCCTCAGTGACCACCCAGAGGTGGCAGGTGCAGGTGGCAACTAGGTCCACCATGAGCACCTGGGGCCCACCACCGCTGATGCTGGTCATTGCAGCACTGTTTCTTCTTATTTTTACAAACATTTAATGGTCAGGTAAGGTGGTGGTTGGTCAAACATCTACATGGTAGCAGATGGTCATCTTATTATTTTTACTTTAAAATAGATACGGTACTATCCTTTTCTGTAACAAAATGTTGCTTATTCCCAAGTAAATATGTTTAGCATCAGGGCAGCAGAAGCAAACAGTTTTATTTCTGTAATCATGGCGGTGCTGCAATTGAAGTCAGTTTAAAATGCAAAACTGCACAGGCTCAGATTATTATTATTATTTTTTATTATAAAGGTTGGTGTTGTTTGTTTTTTTTTAGCTCTTCATACCAGGAATATAGAAGCAGCTGCAAAGCATGGAATGGGGGAAACGGATGAAGAAGGGAAATGTTAACCGTGTGCTTCCCAACTGAAGTAACACACGTGGCCATCGAAAAGGGGCTCCAATAAGATAATTAAGGGCTCAATCCTATGCATGTTTAGGCAGAAAAAAGTCCTACAACTCCCAGCATTCCCCAGCCAGCCATGTTGACTGGGAATTATGGGAGTTGCAGTCCAGTACATCCAAAGGGAACCAGGTTGGGGAAAGCTGGGCTAGATTGTACCCAATGGATGCCACATAATTCTCAGGCCAAAGTGAGAACGCCATCCAGCCAAAGTGAAACCCTTTCATGGCCCACTGATTCCTGTGGAAGAGTTAAGAATGCACTTCACTTTCATCTTAACCGTGAGTAACTTTGGCCAGATAGCACCCAATGGTGTTTTCACATTCACAACATTTTGCTTTTATGTGAACAAAAATCAGGTCCTGATGATAACCATCCTATAGTCTTCATTTATATCTCATCAATAGGACTGTTAACTTCCCATCTAAACATTACATCCATTTTCTAAAAAAAAATAAATCATTTTGTTAATCATAAAATGAAACAATTGTTTCCCTCCTTTTAAAACGTCGTCAATCTTTATATACATTTAAATTAAGTACTGAAAGTGATCAGACTGCATTTTAAACACACATACACAAACATATATACAAGATCTACAAATGCTTGCAGATGGATTTTAATATGTATAACTTATTATAACATATGCTACAGCAAGATCCTCTATCTGTAAAATATAGACTTCTTGGCATACATATTAGTATATGACAACCAATTTGGAAACAAAGGCAGGGATTTCTTATATGTTGGTAGAATGCTCAACAGAGCCAATGCACAAACTGTTTGAATGCTACCAGAATAATCACATGTATATATTGTGAATAAGTTATGATGATTAGTTCTCATCCTTTTTTTTTTTTTAAAAGAATTGTCGTGTATATAGCTGTCTCCTTCCCCTCAAACATCCACAAACTGAACTTTAAAATCTAAAAATGGAATTTTACTGCTGAATTCATGATAATGGATTTTGTGTTGAGGATTATTTATTCATTTTAAAAATTTATAAGCCACCTTTTAGGGTAAACCCTCACAAGGCAGTGTACAACAAAACCTGAAATCACAAAACAGAACAAAACAATTATAAGAGTAGTAATTAAACGATGATAAAATCAAAATCAACATTTAAAACCACCACCATGTACACCAGCCTTTCCAAACCTGGTGAACTCCAGATACTTTGGACTTTTAACTCCCTCCAACCCCCATCCAGGATAGCTAATACTCAGGAATTCTGGGAGTTGAAGTCCAGAACATCTGGAGGTCACCAGGTTGAGGAAGGCTGCTATATACCATGGTGAACAGGTGAGTCTTTAGAGCCTGCTTGCAATTATGGGCCCTGGTGGACATCAATTGGAACAGAGTTCCACAAGCAGAGGACAGTTACTGAGAAAGCCCTATCCCTCATGCCTGCCAGCCTAACTGGATACAATTGACTGCATTTTAAATTTGTGAACAGACTGTATTGCAAATCAGCCACCCTGATCCAGTGAGGCCTGCATGTTGCCGATGCAGATGTGTCGCAACACTTCTCCAAGCCCTATTTACATCTTCTGAGTTGTTGCACCCATGGCCATAGATGGATCAGGGAATCGCCTTCTTTACTCATACGTTCTACCAGGATATAGAGCATACTCGTGGTTAATCTCAGGTTCCTTCTATGATATGGCTATTGATTTGCAAATGTGTACTACTTCGTAATTCACCATTTATTATTTGAATATTTATGTCTAGGTAACCCAGTAACATAGCATATGTAACTGAAATAGCAAAACACCTTAACACTGAAATAAAAAACAAAACAAAACTATATATATATATATATATATATAGTAAGTTACAAAAGCGCTAAGTTAACAAAGTTTGGCGAGTCCTTTGCAAACTTCACATACATAAATCTCAAATGTAATGAGAATTCAGATATATATACACACACACACACACACACATATGTGTGTGTGTGTGTGTGTGTGTGTGTATATATATATATATATATATATATATATATAATTGCTTGAATATTAACTTTGCCTTAGACAGATATTTGCTCTACTGGTAGATACGGGGCTTCATTAGCTAGCTCTACAGACTAGCATAGAGCTTGTTAGTCTGATTTTTTTGTTTGTTTTGTGTTCTTTCTTTTCTTTTCTTTTTTTTACCAAGTCATACAAGCCATGCCACAAAAGCAATGTTGAATATTAAAATAGATGTGGAAAATGTGATGAAACAAGACAGGAAATAAGTTTCAAAATATGTCTCTCTTTTTGAAGGCTTGCCCTTAGCCATGGGAGCCATGGGTCTTTTTTTATTAAGAATATCACTAGTGTAACTGCATGGCGATTCATTGATTGCTATGATCTTGGTCCTCATGCATTGGAAATAATACCTTGATATGACATTTCTCTACTGGAATGCACATTTTCATTTATTTTTTCACTGCTTAGGAGAAATGCAGAGAAGAGAGCTACATTAGATGAAAACTGTTGCATGCTTTGTCTTTTCCTGGCTATTTTGCATATCAGGGATAAAGTCTTCCATGAAATCATAATAAAAACGTGGAACATTTCTTGACTCTACCGAGGGCTGTTTTTCCTTCTCTCTGGGCTACCAAAAAGAAAAAAGAAACAAAAAGATTCCTATTTATAGGCTGGCATTTTATCAAAGCACCTGCTCATGTTAAATGGGGGAAAAAAGGGGACGTGGGCAGAAAGGAGAATCCAGAATCATTCAGAACTGCAGATTGTTGTCAGCATGTGATTTTCTCAAAAGCAACAAGGGGTTTGCAAAACTTGGCTGGCTGTTTCTAGAGGGAGATTTCATCAAACTGACCATATGTGTAAACATTCTCAAGACAAAACACTTTTGTAGAGGCTGTATTTTCTTAAGGACAAATTGGATCTTGACATGGTGTCACCAAATAAGACTAATGAACATGGAAATCTTTCAGGGTGTGCAATAAAATCTCACAATACTCATGGCGTCTGCATGATAAATATATATATATATTTACCGTATTTTTCCGTCTATAAGACGCCCCCATGTATAAGACGCCCCCCACTGGGCAGTTTTGCAACCGTGCGGTTCTCTCCTTGGCTTACTTCCGTGTATAAGACGACCCTCAATTTTTAGGCTAGCGATTTTAGGAAAAAGTCTTATACATGGAAAAATACTGTAATTAAAAAAAAATTGGGAAAGGGATGCATATCCTAGGATTTTCATAAATTATTTGTATCACACCTTCATTGAACAAAATTCTTTACATCTCACTGTTCACTTCCTGTTCCTTAACAGCCCTACCCAGAAAGGCACTATTAGTTCTGTTTTACAGAAGGGGATGTGGATCAAGGAGATGATATGTTGACCAAGTCCATCCAGTGGCCAGGACCTGGAACCTGAAATGTACAGGGTTTCTTATTCTCTTCCATGAGAAGAGAAATTAAAATTCAACTGTGTGTACATGGATCTTTCCCAAATGTATGCAGGCACGTGCCTCTTTCACAGAAGAGAAGAATAAGCTCACCTTCATAAAGGACCACTGGGTATGCAAATTGGAGCTGATAGACTGTAACAAGAGAGTTCGTGACTGATCTAGGAGCTGTGCCAAGGTCTTTCTGAATCCTAATCCAGCAAACCATCCAAGGGATTAAATCAGAAATAAAATCAAATGGCTTTTGATATTATGGGTGTTGGGGGTGGAAGTGCCAGTGTCCTGCTGTTCGATATATGCTTCTTTATATCACCCCAACTAGAATGTTTGCATATCTGTCATGGATGGCACACATGCAGGAACAGTGACTCATGGGAAGGGCTGTAGCTTAATGGTAGAGCACATGGTTTGCATGCAGAAGGTTCAATCCTTGACATCTCCAGGTGTTGTGAAAATTCAGTAACTAATGGGTTAAACTAACGAAATGCTTCTCTGCTGTTTAGACTGACCATGGGACAGAGAAGTGAAACTAAGAATGTTGCTGTCTTGCTTATCTCCTTTGCTTGAGTTAGCCAGGGACAGGGGAGTAGAAAGCTGGCCTAGTCAACCTCTGTTCCAGCAATGAAAGCTTAGTGAGCATGTTTAAAGATTTTGTTTCTCTCTACTGTATTTTTCCATTCACAGCTAGAAACTTTCGTTAGCTAGACGCATGCGTGGAAATGCGTCAAAAGACCCTGTATAAATTGATAAGATCTCAGGATCCATTTTGAGATGTGGCTTTGCAATGCTACACTCCCGTGTCTCCATATTCTATAGAATGAAACTGTTGGACCACTGCCAGACTTTTTCTCCTTCCTGATGTGCATGATTTGAACTGGGTACATTGGGATTTAGCATACTTGCTACACAGGTAGGGCAGGGAAAGACTCCTGCATGAAATGCTGGAGACAGGGTCAGCGTAGTAGACCAGCTTTCCCCAATCTGGGGCCTTCCAGAGGTCTTGGACTGCAACTCCCATCATTCCCAGGCATGATGGCCATTATAGGAATTGCAGTTGAACACATCTGGAGGACTGGGAAAGGCATGTGTAGACAATATTGGGTTTGATGAAACAATGGAAAGATTGCTCATTTAGAGACACAGCCATTATAGGAAGTACTTGGAATTTCCTGCATTGCCTGTGTTCCATAACATCAAGAGCAACTCTAAATGGAAGTTGATCCATGGTGAGCTTGCTTCCAGTCATGGCTACTGTAACAAAATAATAAATTTATGTTATCTGAGGTGGGATGGGATTGGCTATCATATGATACTTACAGAGTTTATGGACATACATGCTATCTGATATATAAGCAAATAAGTGACAGACAAAATAGAGTCCAGTTAAGAATTATTTTGTTAAGCATCTTGGTTTCTGCCTTCATCAGGAACACAGGGATGTTAGATTTCTAAGCAGGCATTGGGAGCCAAGGTGATAGAAGAATGCTGAGGAAGGAGTGAATTTTCAGGAAGGCTATATCACCATATAAGGGATAAAAGTGTGCAACAGTTTAAAAAATAGGTAAAAGTTTATATATTAGCCTTTGAGTTAACAGCAGGGCTGTTAAAAGTGTTCATCCATAGACATTCTCTCTTGCTTCTAGTGTCTAAAGATTGGATGGGTTTCCCCCCTCTCTTTTCTTAGGACAGATGCCACTTTGGTCTTCTTAGAATTATCACCTTGGGTCCCAGTGCCAGTTTAGAGATCTAATACATCTGTGTCACTGACAAAGGTAAGAGCCAAAACATTTAACAAAATAATTTAAAGCTGCTTTCTGTTTTGTCAGACACTTTTAACATGGAAAGCTCTGTGATTGGCTGCAATGGAATAGAAGATTTAGGGCGCAATCCTATAACCCTCTGACCTTATCTGGGGGGGGGGCATAGGATAGGGCATAGTCACTGCTGCCACCTCAGAAATCCCCTGCAAGGTCGCAGCACGCAGTCCACCCTTGGAGCGCCCTCTGCCCCACCTTGCAGGCGGTGCAGTTCTTTCCATGCTGGCTGGGAACTGAAGATGGAAGACCATCTTTAGTTCCCCTGTGTGTGTCGGGGACACACACACATGTTCCTGTGGGCGGGGAGAGGAGGAGCGAAGCACCACCGGCTTCTGAGGAATCCAGGCAGTTTCAGTCTCTCCTACTTGCGAGGAGGTGTAATGTACTTAGATGGCCAAAACTGGCCGTCTATATGTTTTTGAGGGCAAGGGGAATGCAGCGGCAATCCTATCCACCACGCTCCTCTCGCTCTCAATAGGATGCCCATAATCCTCCGGGTTCAGAGGGTTATGAATATATAACCCTTCATATATATTTCATCTGAAGTGGGCGGTGGGGGCGGAGGAGGAAAATCTCCAAACAGAAACAGAGGCACAGCCAATCATAATACTTTGGGCAGAAAAATTTGTGAAACTAGAGAACTGGAAAAGAAAAAAGAAATGGAGAAATCGAGTCCGAGTCCTTGGTCCAAAATGGTGACTCACGTGTCATGAGTCATGAGTCACTCCCAAAGCTGACTCCACGAGTCCCTATTAAAATCAATGGGGTTTTTTCCCCCAACAAAATACGGCTATTTCAGATGTGTGGCTTAAATAAATTCTAGGCACAAGTGTGCCTTTTTTATTTCAAAACTCTGCAACTGATTTTGGCAAGAACAGACCAGGCAGACAAACCCAAAATGTCTGAAAGGTTGCATTTTAGGAAAATGATTTTAAAAAATAAACTTGCTATACTTCCTAAAACCTATCCATGTTGCATTTGAGGAACACGATTTTGGAACACGAGTCCTTGATCTTAAAAATATTGGGACTCAAGTCCGACTCAAGTCAGAGGGGGGACTCAGTCCAACTCACGAGTCGAGTCTTCGAGTCCGAGTCCCCATCCCTGGAAAAATCCAATTCTGATTCCTGCTGTTCAAAATACATGAACAGCTCATTCTTATTAAAATTAATGGGTAGAAGTTATCCAAATTGCCAAGGTGATTTTGAAATATCCTCTATCTTCTTCAGTAACCAGCCATATAATTAATTCTTCTATCATTAAACGGTGTTATTCCCAACAGTGTTTATCCAGTCTTTAACCCTGCTACACAATCAATCATGACTTGTATAATTTATCTCTTGCTTAAGCTTGTTGTATTTCCACCACACAGAGGTTTAGATTAAGCCTGTGACAGTGCATGTTTGATTAGGGTGGATCCAGTACCAGCCCAGGTGGGGTGTTCTAAAAAGAAACAACAAAGGAACTATGATTGTTGGAACTCCTAATATATTTTTCATGTTCACCTGCTTGTGTCCAGAAATCAAACTAAGTCTTCCTTGACATAGGGCAATTACATGATCTGAAAGAAGTGACAAGACTTGGAAAGCGTGGGTCACTCCACTTAATGGCATTCACAATATCCGATGTTGAGTCAGAGAAGAGGAAATGAAGCAAGCTAAAGGCCAAATGAAATGTGATGCAAAAGATACACAATTAGGATCTAAAATAGCAACTACAAGACCCTACACATCCAAGGCACTGGGGGAGTGGGGAATACCTTTCCCTGCTCCATTTTCCCAATCATAACTACACACGCCCAAGCAGCCATTTGCTCAGCTGGGAAAATTACACGCATCATACAGACACCTGCATGTTTCCCCCCCTGTGAATTACAGTTTTTTGTGGGGAGTGGGATTTTAATCAGGAAAATAGTGCAGCGGGAAAGCACCAATGTCCATTAGTACAGCACCAATGTCCCAATCCAATGTGGGCTATGCTACTGCTGGTATTAATTTCTTTAAAAACCCAAAACAGAGGATCCTAATCATGGAACTCCTGTTTCTTGTCTAGTCTTGTACCCTAATAGGAGAACCAGAGGCAGAATGCTCTGGATAATTGATAGGACTGTGAAGGCCTTCAAGGTAAGAGGGAATGCAAATGAATTGTTGCAGCTGGACCCAGTCCTGCTTATGAATACATTTTGGCAGACCTCTGGGGGAGGGATATATAACCAAATTGTTAACAGTGCTACTGTTCTAAACCTAACCCCTAACCTAGCTTTTTTCAGCTTCAGGAAGTAGAAATAATTCTTATTACCATGGAAGCTGCTGTTCTACACATGGTCCAGTTGCTGCTTCTCAACAGGTAGACCCCATGTCCCTCCAGTAATCATGTGGCCCATACCCATTTTAACCAATTAATATGAGCGTTGGGTTGGATTTTCCAAAGCCAGGAATGAGCTTTGGTTGTTGACCAATGGCTGGCATTTTAGATACAGGGACAAGCCTCGAGTAGGGGTTTCTAGAAGAAAATGACAAATGACACAGTAACTAATGCAGGTATCCTACTCCCAGAAAAGTACTTTCACCAGCAAGAAATAAAAAATAATAAAGTGGTGGTGGGGGGGGAATTTTACTGAACGCAGTAAAGCTGGTATGGATGACAGCACTGGCTATTTGTCTTTGTATCACAAAATGTACTCATAGCATGTTGTGACTGCACTTTTCTGAGACGCCTTTTAAAAGCTTTCTTGCTAGCTGATAGAATGAGGGCAATTGAGCAATGTTATCCTAACCATGTTTATGCAGCAGTAATATCCGCTGATCTGAATGTCTTCCCAGTATGTATGATTGGGTTTGCAGCCCAGGACTCAACATGAGCAGACTCCCAAAGTGGGGGATTTCTGTCAGAATCCTATTATAATATGTAACATCTATATAGCACTTTTCAGTGTTCAAAGCAATTCACATACATTATCTCAGTAACCCTTACAACAAGGCCAGTGTCATTATTCCCTTATGGTGATGGTAAGGCTTGCTAAGGCCATCTTGTAAATTTTTGGTAGAGGTGAGATTGTAACTTTAACATGATGTATAAAATATGTATATATATATATATATATATATATATGGTTGCATCTAATGTTAGTCCTACTTAGAATAGGCCCATTGAAATGAATGGGACTTAAGTTAGTCATGACTAACATGTCCCATACATTTCAGTGGGTCTATCCTAAATAGGACTAACATTGGATACAACCCATAGTTCACTATGGGCTAAACTAGTCCTATCCTATGAGCCAATCGGGGATCATTATCACTCCCCCCAGTGGCTTCCATTTGCATGTTTTTAATGTCATATCTCTTATAGAAGATGAATGAAGTAGAAAGTCTGAGTTTTTAATTTATTACCCCTTTCCCAAAAGACTTCTGATATTTTCCTCCTTTTCCTTGCCAAAATGATATTTAAATATATTTACAGTGCAATCCCTATCATGTTTACTCAGAAGTAAGTCTTGTTGGGTTCAACAGGGCTTACTTTTAAGTAAATACTATAGGGCTGCAGCATTAGTAGTTACTAATCACTACCAAGAGGACCTGCTTGAGATGGCTTAATGTATCCCCTTTCTTCCCCCATCCTTTTGTTTCCAGTTATTTTCTGCCCAGTATTTCTCACAAAGACTAAAATCCTTCACTGGGCTTATACTATCAGTCTCTGGTGCATCAACAAGCCAGTTAAGAATGATGGCCTTCTGGTGCATCAACAAGCCTTCTCCTGTTTGATACAAACACCCCTGAGGTCAAAGCAGATGCATCCATTCATTGCATTCGAGAAGTTCCAAATGGCTAACAAGTGGAGTTATATATGTGGCCACAAGGATATGCTAGTAGTTTTGGGGGTGGGGAAAAATAAGCTTGCCTGTGTTGTTGCACAACTACACTAAACTCTTGAAGTATCAGTGAAAAACACAAACAGAATACGGAGTTAGAGTCCTGAGCAGACAAAGACCAAACAAGGAATTAAAAAGTGCACATGATCTTATTCCTCAAAGAGGGCTACAGAAATAAATTGGAGCAGGCAAGGAGTAAAGCATTACCTACTATGAATAAGAAAGCAATACATATGACTAAGTATTCTCTATGAGGTGTACTAATGACTGATTTTCTAACCATCACTACATTTTGTCATCCCTCATAATTACATTTCATTTTAAATTGCCACACAAATCAGATATCCTTAAAGCAGAGAAAGTTATTTCTCATTTCATACAGGCGTGATCTTGTCTGGCTCAGCAATTAATAGTTTGACTTCCAAACAATACATGTGGCATTAATTTTTGCCAACACAGCTCCTCTTTCAATCCTATAATCCTGTGTGTTTGTGTGTGTGTGTGTGCACACACAGTTTAAAAGTAGTGGAAAATATAGCTTCCATTTGGAATAAGGTTGCCTAAACCAGGTTTTTAGCAAAAATGGAACCAGGGGGTGGGGGTGGGGAAATAATTTTATTGTTAGCAGTCAATAAAGGCATTGTCCCTTAAAAAAAAAAAAAAAAAGGAAAGAAAGAAATGGATTGTTAGTGAATAATGATAATTACAAAGGAGAAGTAAATGAAAATCTCCAAATAGCCATTCAACTATCTTCCTTCTTTGTTTTGCTTATTTTAATATCTACGGTATATGAAAGTACAATTGAATTACAGAAACCCAGCTATGTCATTCTTGAAAACAATCTCTTGTTCATCAGCATGTTTGCTTTGGGGTCATGTAACGTTATTAAAATTCCACAACATCTTAAAAGGATAGAAGGATATTAAAGACCTTTGGGGTGGGGCGGGGTGGGGTGGGGCAGGGAAGCATTGCTCACAAGAAAGCAGACCTCTAGAATCCTCTACTTAGGGCACAATCTTGTGCAGGTTTAGGCAGAAAAAAGGTCCTACAACTCCGACCCAGCATACCCCAGCCAGTGGTAGGCCTTTTTCCTGCACCTTTATTGTCTGATGTTATAAGATATTTGGGATGTAAACAGCATACATAATATCCAACAAGACCTTGAAAGTGATCTGTGGTCCTGATCCCTCCATTGTATTAGCTGATACAATGGAAGGATCAAGACCACAGATCATGTTCAAGTTCTTGTTGGATTTTATGTATGCTGCCCCAATTATCAGAGAATAAGGGCACAAACCTATGCAGGTTTAAAAGTCCTACAACTCCCAGGATGTTGGCTGGGGAATCCTGGGAGTTGTAGGACTTTTTTCTGTCTAAATATGCATAGGATTGTGCCTAAGTAGAGGATTCTAGAAGTTTGTTTTAGTATGGAACCTCAGGACTTAAAAGAGCAATCAATGGCCAATCCTGAAAGCAGCCTCAGATACCATGGAGAAGCAGAAGAAGAAGCACAATGTTTCACACTTCCAGTGCAATGCACACTTACTCAACAGTGGTGTTAGTGGGCTGGCCCTGCCATGAGGCACAGTGAAGCAGCCACCTTAGGCAGCAAATTTTGGGCATCAAGAAAAGGCAGCAAATAGTTAATTACTTGACTTTGCTATTATTGTATTTTTACTGCCAGGCATGGTGAATGGTGCTTTTGGGATTTTCTGCCTCATGTGGCAAAGTAACTTGCGTTGGATCCAGAGTTACTCATGCTTATGTGTGAATCAGCAAAACTCAAGCTCACTGAAGTGGTCTGAATTCCATCACAAAGCTTGTTCTAACTTGCATCCTTATCAGATTGTGAGCTTTTTATTTTTTTTGCATGAAAATCCGTGAGTATTTTTGTGCGCATTTTTCAAAATGCACGCACCAAATGTACGCATCAATTGTGGGCATCTTTGAAATGTAAGCATTCTTCTCCCATTGATTAAAACGTATTTGTGTACATTTTCAAAAGTATGCATTTTTTCATGTGCATTTTTCAAATGTATGCTTGCTGTTGAATGGGTTTTTTTGGGCCCGCAAATCACATTGCAAGCTCAGAAATGTACGGACTTTGACTGCAGATTGTGTTTGAGTCTGTGTTTGGTCTGGAAGGTGCCAACTGGGTAAATCCTGACAAAAACCAAGCTGAAACAAATTTTCCATACATCCCTAATTAAAGTAGACACATTGAAAACAATGACTAACTTAAGTCCCATTGATTTCAATGGGTCTACTCTAAGTATGTCTAAATCTGGATCCAACTCCTTGGCTGGCTTTGGGTTCTATGTGGGCGGCATTGTTTGTTGCTCTGAGTCAGGCAGCAAAATCCCCTGGGGCCACTGGTATTTTGATTTCCACACTGCTTATAGGCCCTTTGTATACAGGAACCATCTAACGTGGGCCAATTGCATGGCTCCTTTTCATCTATCATCCTCCCTTCCTCCTGGGTGATCAACTGTAGAAGAGCCATAATATTGATCCCATACCTCTAGTGCTGTTATCAAAAGGATCCCAGTGCAGTGTGGGAAGAAGCTACAGAGAAACAGCTTGAGAACTGCAGCTGTAAGTGTGAACTGGGCCTAACTGCCAGTTCTTACATGACAAAAATAGCATAGTTACTGCATTCTCATGATTGTTTCCCATGGTGTTCTTGTATTGAACAGCATGGCCATGTGAGAAGGGACAATGGTGTGATTACTTCCAAAATTAAAGTTAAAAGTTAAAGTTAGTTAAATCAAAGTTAACCCTCCCAGGGCCCTTCTATGATTTTCATGTTCCTGAGCGGCCAGGCTGGTGTGACGACTGATGTGGAGTGGCAAATGTGTGGCCACTACACCACACCATACTATAATATAAGAACCTGCTGTCAGACATGCTGCACAAGCATGAATATGCTTAGGATCAGGGCTTTTTTTCTGGTGGAACTCACCGGAACTGAGTTCCAGCACCTTTTCTTCTATTAATTGCATTACAATTTAATCTCCATCTACTCCCGAGGAAATGTAATCCAAGAGTTCCGGTACCTTTTTCTCCAGAAAAAAAGCACTGCTTAGGATGGGATGTACCAAGAGCTTTGCAAGTACAACTACAGTAAATGTGACATTATGCTGATATCATAGGTATATATACTGGTCTGAAAGTAAACAACAAGGGTTGTTAAGCCTACCCTGTATTGGTACTGACAATTTTTTTAAATCTAAATGCCCTTACATTGATTTGAAAACAAAATTGTAAATGACACAGCACAACTGATATTTTGACTTTATTGCATTCTAAATCCTGTGGATTTAGAAAAACATCTATGGAATGCAGTGGAAAATGCATTTAAATCCTTTAAAACTGCTTTGAAATCTCAACCGTAGGCAATATGACATGTACCTTTCTTACATTCATTGAAAGATCAGATATAAAATTTGGATAGATGTCTTCTATAGATGTGTTTTAAATCCCATACATGGCTTTGAAAAATCTCTGATCTTCTAAAGAAAAATAACTGCTCACTCACTGATTATGGTTCTTCACAGTTCCTCAAGATTTTAAAAATTATGCTGTGGTTATTGGCCAAAAATATGAAGGAATGGGTCATTTCAGCTAGAATGTTGGAATGTTCAACCATCAGAATATACAGTATTGCCTCTGTTTTTGTCATACCAAGATTATGTCACAATGCCATTGCAGTCCAAATCCCAAGCCCTTTTTGTATGACCTTGGGAGGAAAAACACATAATAAATAAATCAGCACAAGCACTTATTATTCCCAGTCTCCAGTCCTTTCCTGCCCACAGCATATTCACTTTCACACCGGGAAAAGGCAAGGCAATATAAATACTAAAATGGCAACAAGAACAGTTAAAGCAATCGTGAAATTATAGTAAATAATCCCATGAGAGACACGAAAAGATATTAGATTTTGCCTATGTAAGAGCCAGTTCACACAATAATATTTGTCCCGCTATTTTCTTTGCATGAGCAATCTCGGGGCTGCAGTGCGACGGGGATGAGAAAGTACCATGAATCTGTGGCATATGTATCTGCCTCAGACCAGTTTCCAAAATGACCATGGTACTTTTTTTTTTTTTAAAGAGGCCCTGTGATAACAGAACCCCCTGCATAGTGCACCCATTTATGCCACCAGTTCATACAGTACATTTCTCCACCATGGATGCCATTTAGGGATGGCAGCCATCTTACTCAACTCCATTTTCAGACCAGACATTATTCCTCAGGAGCACCTATATCTCACTGGATACTGCTTATAAACAATTAAATGGGACTATACTGTATACCAGATTTTTCTGCTAAAGGCACAAATTCTTTTCCTTAAAAGGTGCCTTCTTTGTCCTGGGTGCAACTGTTATATAGTTATTGTAAGGTATAAAATAAGAAGAATGAAAATGTTCTTAAAATACATAGGGACCCCACTCTTGGATACTATATGTATCCAAGTGCAGGCCTTTTAAAAAAGTTTTACTCCTCTACTAACAACCCTTTGCTTTCCACCGTATTGAAATTTGAAATGGTGTCTTTAGGCTTTTTTCCACCCTCTCTCCATAGAATCATGTTGCAAGGGACAATTTGTGTGAGGAAAACCCAGAAACAAAGGACTGTGTAGATCAGCCCACGTTGCCTATAAAGACAAAACTGACAGTGGTTTGTAGTTTGGCAGTACTTGTGGAAGCTATCAAGTGCGGAACGTTATGCTGGGTGGCCTGTCCTCTTATTATGCATGGCTAACTCTGGTTTGTTGGCATCAGGGAAGAGGCTGTTCCAGTCAGCTGACCTTTTATATGCTTTCACTCACTTCCATAAATGCAACACTGACAGCATTTCCCTGGGAATATGGTAAAATGCATTTCTCTGTTCTATCTCCCAGTACACATCAACATTTTAACAACAGATTATAAATTAAAACAGAGGGATGGGAGGAAAATGCAGGGTTGGGGGACAAAGGGCTAGCATCCAAATGTAATTTGCTAGCTTTTATGCCAACAATGACTAAGAAGTTGGACCTTGGACTTTTTACAGTAAACTGGTCCAGCGTGATCTCACAGATATTTTAAAAAAATATTCCATTCTATATCAAAATTAGGCACATGCCTTTTCTTTACACGTAGAGAAGTGCAGCAGGGCAGGACATGGTAAATTCTGCCTGCCTCAGCCATTCCTCTCTGGTCTTTGACATAGGTTTAGACACCAGACAGCATCTTTCATTGGTGACTACAGAGGTTTGATTTGGGAATTTGGCTGTAATTATGGGAAGAGTGACATCACACTTGGGTCAGTTACTGTGGAAGGAACAAAACCTTTCGTTTGTATTGCTTTAAAATGTACACAATAAATATGTCTATTAAAAAAAAAAGACAGTAACACATTAACCTTATGGTTTCGAACCAACTAGAAGGTATGTATGATGCGAGCCTTTAGCAAATGAGAGCTGTAGATGCAAATTTCACTGCAGAGTATGTTGTAGACAAAGGTCTCTCTTTCAATATGAAATCCTACACTGTAGGGTTTTTTTTTTCCTTGTTTTTTTTTTTCCTTGTAGACGTGGTAGAAAATGTTTTGAACAATTGTCCGTGAACATGAGCCGACGGTTCGTTACTGAGATCCCCAGAATGCCAAAAAATTTGCAATGCAAACAATTAGTTACTGGATGCCAACTCTGCAAAAGCCCTAACACACACGCCGCCTCTAAACAAGAGGCTTTGCTGTACAACCTCAGATAGTCTTCCTGGTTTCTGTGTACCATTTGACACTGTGACAGCCCACATGAAGCTGCCTCTAGCTTGGCAATTCCTACATGCCAAGCTTATTGAATTGGTTAGAATGCCACAGGAGGGGAAAAATAATAATAATAATAATGCTAGCAGCACAACCATCAAATCATTTTCATATTGAACCTACGTGGTCCTGGGACCTCCCCTTCCACCACCGCACCGTTGTTTTTACGGGGGACGTACTCGAGGTCAATGTTGGTTTTATGCTTGCCTTTCCCTCGGCTCCACACAAAAAGTAGTAAGAAACAAAATAAAACCACCCCAAGGAATGTGAAACAGCCCATGGCTGTTGACACCAGTATTGTCTTAAGGTCCAGGGAAAATATATTCACATTGGTCCCATTGGAACTGGTGTCATTGGAATCCGTCATGTACATAGGAGTCCTGTTGGCATAAAGGAAACGATCTGAGGCAAACCCTTTGACGGTGAGGGTTGCCGACAAGGTGTCGTTCCCAGCCGCATTGCTGGCCACACAAACATAGATCCCACTGTCTTGGTCTTGGGCAAACCGGATCTCCAGGGTGCCATCTCCCAGCACTGTAGCTCTCCCATTTGTTTTTGTGGTGACCAGTCTCCGTCGTGGTGTCAGCCAGGCGATGGTCGGTTGAGGGTCACCATCTGCACTGCACAGGAGTTGTACCGTCTGCCCTTCCTCTACAACCAAGTACTGCAGCTTCTTGTCCCGTATCCTGGGCTTCTTGCACGTGAAGTAGAACGAAAGGGCTGTGCTGTGGAAGTCCTTGAACGGCCTCTCTTTGACACTATCTGGGCCAGCGCACATCGGTTGCTGGCCACCAAACTGCAGCATGGGCTGCCTTTGTAATATCCAAAGCAAGCGGCAGTCACAGGCCAGCGGGTTGTTGCTTATGCAGAGGACTTCCAGGGCTTTGGTGGAATGGAACACATTCTCCTCGAGCGTTTCCAACAGGTTTTGGGACACATTAAGCACGCGAAGGAACCGAAGTCCTTGGAAAGCACGGGGTTCGATAGTACGCAACTGGGCCCCGACTATGTGAAGCTCCTGCAGGCGCACGACATCTGCAAGCATGTCTGACTCAATGCTGCTGATGGGATTGTAGGAGAGGTTCAGATGGGTCAGGTAAACCAGGTGCTTCAGAGCAGAATAAGGTATGGTGGACAGGTTGGTATTGGTGATGGAGAGAGAGGTGAGGTTCAAGCCATACAGGCTATTGACTGGAATCATGTCCAGCATAGGCCAATAGTCTATCTCTAGGTTCTTCAGGTGGAACAATTTCTTAAAGGCTAATGCAGGCAAATGGTTAATGTTGAGATGTCTCAGATGCAGGCTGATGAGGTTGTGAAGGTGGGAAAGAGCTTCTGTTGGTACAGCTGTGAGGTTGCATTTCTCCAAAGCGAGCTGCTCCAGGCTAAGCAGTCCGCTAAAGGCCCTGTGGGAGATGTAAACCAGGTCGTTATCCCCAACCTCGAGTGACTTGAGGTTGTGCAGATCCTGGAACATGTGGTCCAGCAGAATGACAATCTTGTTCTCACTGATATCTAGCTTTGTTAAGTTTGACAGCCCAGCGAAGACCCCCAAAGGGACCAGCTTCAGACGGTTCCCCTTTAGTCGCAGAGAGCGCAGATTAAACAGATTGCTAAATGCTCCGGGCTCCACATTGGCAACAATGTTGTCGCTGAGATCTATTTCCTCAAGCAGGGGGAAAGCTGTGAACTCCTCTGGGTTGACACTTTTCAGCCTGTTCTTGCTAAGATCCAGGATTTTAGTCTCAATGGGGATTCCCTCGGGGATGGCAATCAGGCGCTTCCGGTGACAACTGACAGACTTGTTCTGTGCCGAGCACTCACAGCGGGCCGGGCAGCCTACGGTGGAGCCCATGAAAATCAGCAGCACAGCCAGACTTAGAAATGGCTGCCAGCATGATATGGCTGTGTGAAGCATGACTCCACTGACGTTGTATAATCCTCCGTCACAGGCCTGCCAAGAGAGAGGGAAGAGGGGAGAAAAGGGAAAAGGGTAGGTTAGCTTAAGAAAGGTCTCATTCTCAGGTCAGTCCCATTCCTTTTCAGTTAAAAGAACTGCAGCAAAAACTATAAACCTGTCTCCTCCCCGCCACTCTACACGCACGCACGCACGCACGCACGCACGCACACAAGTTTTTCCTAAAGTTCAGGGATGCACCTAAATATTGCTTTGCCCAGAATTGCACCATTAGCTCCACAGCAGATTTTTAAACTGTCCACGGGATTTAGCAGTAATTTATTTACTTACATGACTTTTAGACCTTATTTTTAAACCTTTAATACAGGGGCTGCAGCGTGCAGCCCTCCAGACATTTTGGCCTTCAACTCCCATCAGCCCTAGGCAGCCTACTCAAGGGTGAGGGATGATGGGAGCTGGAGGCCAGAACAGCTAGAGGGCCACACGTTGCCCACCCCTGCTTTAATAGGACAGAATTCTTGGTAATATCACTTCACAATAACTTAAGATTTTTAGGTAATAATACTTAACATACATATTACTTGTTTTAATCCTTATAACAACCCTGTAAGATAGGTCGGTATTCTTATCCCCATATAGCAGATGGGGAGCAGAGACTGAGAGTGAATGGCTTGCCTAAAGCACCTGGGGAGTTCATAGCAAAAGTGAGATTTGGAAACGTGGACTTCTTGGTGCATAGGTCAGTCTCTGGACCACCATTGATTATTTATTTTTAGACTGCCTTTTTGTCTTAGAGCACTCAAAGAGATTTACAAATGACCAAATGCAAAACAATAAATAAAACATTCAATAAGAAAGCATTTCATTATAAATATACCTAAGAAACCATAAGAGAGTAATTCATTCCCTTGCCACACCCTTTCCTTTCCCTCCCATGCATGCTCCTCTACACAGGGCTGGCGCCAGGGCTAAACATTGCTGGATCCTTGCTGAGGTCCACACCCCTGCAGCGGGCCACTGCCAAGATCCTCCTGGCTCCTCCTTCTTGCTGTCACCACCTGTTTATCTCCCCTCTCAGATCATGCTGCAGCCAGTCACAAGAGTGAGGTGACCGAGCACCTTTGTCTTATCCACTCATAAATGTGTTTAGATTGCAGATTAAGCTAGAATAAAAATGGCTTTCCACTATAATGATGTAACCCATATCTTTGTATGATCACTATTCCAGTATTTGAACTTTCAACTTCAGTGTTCCATTTTATGAGTCTTTTTTTTTTAAGCAAGAGCTTCCATTAATTGTATTGAGCAGAGTAATATGAAGACTGTACTTAATAAAATCTGGTACAACATGTTCTACTTCCCTAGAGGTAGAATGATAAAACATAACACTTTTAAATTTGTCAACCAGCTGCTGAAACACTGCAGTTAGCAGGCGAACTGTACAAAAATGCACAATGTATGCACTGAAAAGTAGGGAGAGAGAAGGCATCAGTCCAGGAAACAAACAGAAGAGAAAACCTCTAATATGTTCAGGAATCAATTTATTTATTGAGGCTCAGTGCATTCTGGGAGCTGCTTAAACATTCTTACAACTTTATCAGATAGACTATGACTGGGCTCGCATCGCATGACAACCAAATCTGGGTAACTAGCCATGGTCGGTTGTTGTGTCGTGTGAACTTGGACCTCTTCCTACAGTTTTGCTTGTTTTTGGGCAACAAGCCACCCTGTCAATCCATGGCTTGTTGTAGGGGTTGTTCAAGCCACGATGGGTTGCCGTGTCATTTGAACCCTGGTGACCGATGCCATCATGGGGTTGTGGGAAGTGGTGAGTGAGCTGCTGCTCGGCAAGAGCAGCAAAAAACCTTGCCACTCTTGCTGAGCTCGCATGGGCCATTGCCAGCCGCTCCAATAATGCCCCAAGCAGCACTTCAGAGTGACCGTTACTGGTTCAGTCTCCTTCCTCTGCTCGCAACACTTTTTTGGTTGCTGCCGCAGCTTCCCCCCCCCTTTCGCGATCTTTACATGATCTCTGCCAGCGACAGCCCCTCCAAAGTGCCCAAGTGGCACACTGGCGTGGCCGTCACTGGTTTGCCACCTATTTGTTTTTATGCGTTAGGAGCCAGAAATGTGCACAAATATTTTCATAATTTTTTACTTCTTTATATTTTATGTTGGTAGTTCAGAAGTGCGCACTTGCGGGTGACCAACATGAAAAATCTTGGCTGCTCAACGTTGTGGTAAGTGCCTGTTGTCAATGTGCAGTAGCCATGGACATTGACCAAGCAAGGCTGCAAATAGGTTATTTTGTTACTTTCTTTCTCACTTGGTGGCAGCTGTCAAACGGTGGCCTGTCAAGAGAAAAAGCAAAGCTGTGAAAAGATCCTTGCTTGTGAAAAAAGACGTGGCTCTTTGCAGCCAGATCCCGTCAGTGTGGACCTGACAGTTCTCAGTGTCCCCACATTTCCCACCCTTCCCTGTGACTCTAGGTGCCCGGGAAAGGGGAAAAGTGCATCCCACCCCATTTACGTGAGCATTTTCTTTTGACAGTTGTCAAAACAAAGGGTTTCTTTTAAAACAGGGTTTTTTTGACAGGGAAATATACAGATTTCATGGCTACTATGGCAGTGACCGAAAAGGGGTCATGAGTGGAGTGGGGAGAGGAATCTGCCAAGTCTCCTGGGATACTGGTGGGAGGACTGAGGGGATCTTGGCACAACCCACAAAGGGAGGACAACCCACAATGAGCCTGATCGACAGGCACGCCGTGGGTTGTTCCACGGACAACCCCACACTGTGTAACTTGTTTGCAGGGTGGGTTGCCATGTTCTGCAAACTCACCGTATAAGACTGTTGAAGCAATTCCCCTGCTGAAATTTATTTATTTAATATATATCCTGCCTTTCCACCAAAAATGGTGCTTAAGGCAGCTAACAATAATAAAATACAGATAAAAAACAAAATCTTAATCAAAATATGACATAAAAACAGATCCATTGGAAAACAATTAAGAACACAACACTAAAGAAATAGACAGTACCCAGTTGTCCTAGAAAGACCACATATTTCTTTTGGTCTGAAATGTGATGGTCTTTGAAAACCAATTGATTCCTGTGCCATTGTTTCCTCTTCACATGCCTTCTTCAACTAGGCTCCCCCCATATGTTTTGGACTACAACTCCCATCATTCAAGCCAGCATGGCCAATAGTCAAGGATGACAGGAGTCATAGGCCAAAACATCTGGAGGGGCCGCAGTTGGGGAAGGCTGGTATATATGAACTGAAGAAAGGTAAAATTTGGGTATATTTCTCATTTCAGGAGTAATCAGTTCTTATTTATAACACTACCATTGCCTGTACAATGGGGGAGGGGGATTGTGCCTGCCCTGTCTACCGCGTACATATCTTCTGGGCCTGGAAACATCTTCTGTTTCCAGGACCAGCAAGCAGGAGAGTCACTGGATGAAATGTATACATAAGTGCCAACGTCATCCTCTCTCAGCTTCATGAGCAGGGCCGGCGCTACCGCTAGGCCAACTAGGTGGTTGCCTAGGGCGCGCGGCTGAAGAGGGCGCGGAAACGCTGCGCTCCTCTTCGCTGCCGCTGCGCCGCCCCTGCCAGGCCTCTGCCGCCGCTGCGCCGCCCCCGCCAGGCCTCCGCCTCCCCACCCTCCTGCCTGCCACCGCCGCTGCCGCGCCTCCCCCGCCTGCTCGCTCACTCGCCGCTGCGCCTCCCCCCGCCCTCCCGCTCTCTGCCGCTGCGCCTCCCACCGCCATCGCCACCCCCCAGTCACCCCCCCAACCCCCGTCACCTACCTTCTCCGCGTCGCGTCGCTTCCGGAGCCCCACCCGCGTTGTTTTGGCGGGAGGAACCAGGGCAACAGGGCTTAAACAGCCCTGTTGCCATGGTTTCCCTCCCGGGAAAAAACAGCGCGGGGGTCCCGTCACATCGCTTCAGGAGGAGGAGGAGGAGGCAGCCGCAGCAGCAGCCGCTGCCGCCGCCGCCGCAGCCAGGGCGGGGGGGAAGGTAGGTTGGTGGTGGCGGCGCAGGGTTTTTTTTTTTCTGCTTTGGAGGGGGGGGGGCGCTAAATATTTTTTCGCCTGGGGCGCCAAACTGCCCTGCACCGGTCCTGTTCATGAGTGTTAAACACTGTGCAGGTCAGCAGTCTATATACAGTCTAAAGCAGGGGTTCTCAACCAGGGGGGAATTTCCCCCAGGGGGGGAATTTTAGGGTTTCAGGGGGAGGGGGAATTGGAACCACAGACTCAAACTGTTGGAATACTGATCTTATTACAAATTACAATTCTACAGATTGCACATAATCTACAGGACATCACACCTTATTGTATGGCACAGATTAAGTCAGACAATCTTGGAAAGGGGGGAATGACATTCTGACATATGGTGAAAAGGGTGCATGGGGCAAAAAAGGTTGGGAACCACTGGTCTAGAGCGTAGATGTATATCCAAAGAAAAAATCACAGACCCTATGCAAACATGAATATCAACACCGGGAGGTCCACCAAAGTTCAGAGGAGGGACAGACATACTTGAAAGGTGGGACGGCTCCGAATTTTAATGCTAGCATTTAGAAGGTAGAAAGAGAAAAGTAACTTTTTCCTAACCACCATTTAGAATTCTCCAAAGAAAAGTCTGTCTGGCAGGGGCGCTGAACCTCTTTCACTCCGAGGATCAAATTCAATTTCAGAGACGCTCTCGGAGGCTGCATTTCAGTGGCGGGCAGGGCCAAAGGCAAAAGGGAGGGGGGAATTCCAAAAATACCTGCATATTTTAGCTTAAAGCTCTTACTGTCAGTAACTAAGCCTTAGGAGAGGCATTTCAACCTTATAGAATGGGGGGGGGGCAAGCAAAAGCCGGGGAACTGCCAAACAATCAACGGTTGAAGAAAGGGTGTGGGGCCGCCGTCCGGCAATCCCTGGAGGGTTGGGTTGGGTTCCCAGGTGGGTCAGATTTGGCCCATAGGCCTGAGGCTCAACACCCCTGCCGTAGGGTTTGAAGTGCACTTCATCTTTCTGGATGAATTTTGACTGGTTATTGCATACGAAATGCTCTTTTCTAGCGCCTCTGGAATGCCCTTTGTGTTTCTTGGAACAGAACCTTTTTCATTCCTCCTTTTCCTTTCAAAACATACACACAACAAATGCCACGAAGCATGGACTCTCTTTATTCTTCATAGATTCATAGATCATAGAGTTGGAAATGCAGGCAACAGCCAGTGCCTGTCCGTGCTAGACATACTGCGCAGAAGAGCGTTGTAAACTGCCTCTCATAAGTGCGTGAACACACCCCAGCCTTGACCTGAGCAGCCTTTCAATTTGTCTCCTGGGCTTCTCTTCAGCAGAGACTTCAGTGCAGCAGGTTGTGCGGCGGCACTCTGATCTAGCCTGGGAACACGAATCAAGCCTTCTCGTCATCATACGATGCCCGAACAGAAGATTTCGACACTGTCTGGGAAGAACAAACTGCTGAGACTCATTTAGGCACCCGTCCCTTCCTTTGGCTGAAGCCTTGCAAGTCGAAGAATTGCTAGTGATGTCCAGCTGTGTCAAAAACTCAGCAAGCGAAGACTTCACTTCATTAGGAATTAAGTTACAACTGAAAATCTATCGGGCCCTGCGATTTGGGTCTTTCCAATGAATTCTGATCAAAGGAGCTTTCAGCCACTCTGATAATTACTTGCTGGATGCAGCCTGGGAGGATAGTACTGCTGCCGATACGTCTGCTGTGCAGGGAATTCATTTCCTATCTTATCCATCTAATACATGGAGCTGAAAGTAAACAGGTTCAGAGGAAGAACGACGCCCTCCCCCCCCACCACCACTGAGTGCTTGTTTGCGTTGCAGAAATGTTAAAAGCTCGACTGCAGACATCCATGCTATGTGATAACAACAACAATGAAAACCCTCCTAAGCAGTGCAAAGTTGATAATAAAAGATGACAAAAAGAAGTTCTTTGGGTTAAAAAAAAGGTGTGTGTATGATGCTTGCCGTGGTTTCTAACAGTAATCATATATATGAAGACAAACTTACAAACAAAGGAATGCATGGCTAGTCTGCATCATTGTGAGACAAGATTGTCTCAATTTGCTCCAGCCTTGGATATGGTTGCAAAGTGAAGGGGTTGATCCAGGTCTGAAGAATATAATAGTGCCACCAGGTAATTTTAGACTTTGGATGTAATGGCCCCTTTTTAGATGGCCATGTATATTACTTCAGTTGTGAAGCACACAACTAACATTTTTCTTCTCCTCACCCAAACTGCCATTCCATGCTTTACAACTGCTTCTACATTCCTAATACGTTGGAACAACAAAATTGTTTGCCAACCCTGATTAAAAACAACAACAACAACAACAACACTCTGAGCATGCACAGTTTTGCATTTGAAACTCACTGAAATGATAGCACTACAATGACTACGGGAATAAAATGGAGCTTGATTCCGCACCTGCCACTCTTTGAGTGGTCATTGGTGGGCCCTGGTGGGCCGTGGGGCCCTGGTCCTTGATTCCAAGGTCCAGGTCTAGCTGCACCACTGCCCCCTCCCTTCTGAGCACGTGCAGTTTTATATTTCACATTCTCTGAAATCATAGTACCATCATGACTACAGGAATAACATCGAGCTTGCTTCTGCTATCCTGATGCTAAATGCATTTACCTGTGGATAAGCACCCTTTTGTTGTGAAAGGACAGAATAGGATTATCTAATTGTAAAGTAAAAATAATACAATGACCTGTAACCATGTAGATGCCTGGCTGGCCAATCCCTAGCTATAAAATGTTTTTTTTAAAAAAAAAGAAAAAAAGAAAGAAAGGATGCTACAGTGAGCAAGATCTGCCTTGGTAGGCCCAGGTGCTGACTCCCAGTCCCATTCACTGCTGCCCCCATCGCCTGCCCCTTTCTATGTGGTCATTTGGGCCTCCTGGGCTGTGGGGCCCTGGACTTTGGCCCTGATGACCAGACATAGCTGCACCAATGGAAGAATGTTTCAAGAACGAAGAAGAAAAAGAGTTAGGATCAAAATGCCATGCCACAATATTTCAGCTGGTGAGTCTGAAGTGTCTGATAATTAAGGCACATAGTTAAGGCTTGTTTGATGTAAGTGATGGAAATCGTAATGTTGCTTGCTTAAATCAACGAGGTAATGTAACCACTAGTTAGAGTGGGAGGAGGAAAGGATTGTTAATTGAACAATCCCCAGGGTGCATATTTTGTAACCCCTCCTCCCTACTTCCGGCCTCTCTGTGGCCAGCTCTCCCTCTCTCTCTATCTCTACAATCTGATGGACGCACAGTCTGAGCTGGCTTCCAGCCACTGATCTCCAATGAAGTGGACTCTTAACACCAAAGACTCTAATCTGCCTATATGCATCCTGCATATATGAATAAATGGACTGTAAGTAAAACTAATACATGTCTTAATTAGTTTTAAACCTTGTATGGAAAATCCATTCCTTTAAAGAGCTTTTTGCCAGGGTTTCGCAACCCACGTGGTGATAACCAGTTTCAATAACCAGGCTGCGCATCAGGGGGAAAACTCTGCTTCGTCCTAACCAGTATAGGATTGACTTCTTCCCATATCCTCCAACAGTAAGTAGTTTGGCAGGGTGGGTGGGACATGTGACACCCACTCACTTCGAGAAGGCACCAGCTGTCCCTACTTCTACCTGTAAAGATTGGAAGAAGGCCCAGCTAGAACAGAGACTCATGCAGAGAGATACTGGGTGACCTCCAATGATGGCTGGTAGTTCTGGCACTCTTTGTGTGACGTGATTGGATCACTCAGTCACTCCCAACATAGAATTTCCTGCTGTTATAGGGAGAGGCAGGAGGCATGCAGAGACTTGTGGGAACCTCAGTTCATTTTCTTCTTTTTTTTTGGTAAATTTTTTATTTGAATTTTAAATAAAAACAAAACAAAACAAAAACCAAACAAACATACACTACAAAGACAGAACAACAACATTAAACTAAAAAAGGACTTCCAATTTTTTCACAACCAAGTATAAGTAACATCAAATATTCCATATTATAATTATAAAGAAATTACTTTCTTTTTTCTCTTAAGCAAAAAATAATAATAAAAAATTCCCCCCTCTCTTATTTATCAACCTCAGAAATTCACAAAGCTTCGAAACCTTACAACACTTTACTCCTAAGCATAGATAAAAATCCCTCTACTTAAACAATATTTAATATTTCTACTTATATTTAATGAAAATCTCTATCTCCTTCCCCTCTATTTATAAAAACAAACAGCCTAGCTTTTATTTTATTTTTTAAAAATAGTTTCACATTTCCACATTATTTCACATCCCAAATTTTAGCCCACATTTAGTTGGTTCCTTTCCATTACTCATTCTCAATGTTAAGTTTCATCCAGGCTCAATACATTTTTACCAATAACCAATTACTATTCAGATTCCAATTCAATATTACCGGTAAACCTTATCCGGAAAATCCTGCGAATTACTTGGGAAGATAGACGAACAAATGTCAGTGTACTGGAAGAAGCAAAGACTACTAGCATTGAAAAAATGATCCTTCAACGCCAACTTCAGTGGACCGGTCATGTTGTTCGAATGCCTGACTGCCGTCTCCCAAAGCAGTTACTTTACTCCCAACTCAAGAATGGAAAGCGGAATATCGGTGGTCAATATAAGAGGTTTAAAGATGTTCATAAGACTAATCTAAAAAAATGCAATATAAACATCGAAAACTGGGAAGCTCTGGCCCATGAACGATCTAAATGGAGGTTGGCCTTTCACAAAGGTTCCATGGACTTTGAAGAAGCCCGAGTGCAAGGTGAAAGGGAGAAACGTGCTAAGCGAAAAGCACGTCAAATGAATCCTTTACAGGACCATCTCCTATCTGGTAACCTGTGTCCTCACTGTGGGAAGCTGTGTGGATGTAGAATTGGCCTCCACAGTCACTTACGGACCCATCGCTAGAGTCTACACAATCTTCTTTAGAATTTCCTCCTTTTATCCCAGAAGACAATCTTACTCGGTCACGAGTGATCGCCTGATGATGATCCTTATTTTACTCAGCAACTCATCTTTTTTCTAATCCCATCCTTCCCAAGTATGCCCCCTTCAGGATCAGTCACCACATTAATGAAAAATACAAAGAAAAACCACCTCCGACTGGAGAAGTTCTCTTTTCTCTCAAAGGGGTTCCTCTCACCAACCCCTTTAGGTTCAGATCCATGAATGTTCTCTTTGGATCACTATCAGTGATCCCTTTAGATTTCTCCCATTTGGATTCCTCCCACCAATCCATTTGGGGAACTAAACCCTCTTACTTCTTTCATAAGAACCTCTCCCTTCCACCAAGAGTCAGCAGTTATCATAACATCATGGGTCAAACCATTTATTCCATCCAATAATTAGCAAACCATTTCCCCCTATCAAACACAGTATTCACAATCTTTTTCAGTCTCATGTTCCACAGAACACAATTTTTTTTTCTTGTAGGCCCCTGTAAATGGCTTCCTCTAAGAAGCCCAGCAATCATCCTTCCAGTTCTCCATGGCTGGCTTCCCCCTTACATTTCCGAAGACATCTTCACCTTCTGATTCAATGGCAAGGTCTTTCTTCTGCGATTGTACTTCTGTGAAGTTTTCTTCTTGCTTCTGCTGCAAAATCAAGCCTCTTTTTGAAGTTCCAGTTGCTATCTCTCACAGCATATCAATCTTTCCCTTGTCCTCCCTGTTCTGTTCAAACTTCACCCTCTGTATTATCCTGGAATTTTTGAGTCATTTGTACAGTCCACACATCTGATTTCACCAACCTCCCTAGCAATTTTTTGGGGAATGTTTCAAATAGAACCATCAGCTCTTTGGCTAACTTCAGCCACAAATCATGAGTAGCCATCTTGCCTGTGACGCAGTATAAATTTAACAGACAGCTACTCCTGCTTTACACTTTTCCAAAATTAAAAGTAAAAAGAGTTTTATTTTTATTTATTATATTTATATCCCGCCTTTTTTCCTGCAAGGAACCCAAGGCGGCGTACATAATCCTCCTCCTCCTCTCCATTTTATCCTCACAACAACCCTGTGAGGTAGGTGAGGCTGAGAGTCAGTGACTGGCCCAAAGTCACCCAGTGAGCTTCATGGCGAGTGGGGAATAGAACCTGGATCTCCCGAGTCCCAGTCCAACACTCTCACCACTACGCCACACTGGCTCTTACAATACCTCATTCTTTCTCGTTTCAAAGCACATTAGTTGATCTCCACATTATGAAGTTTTTAAAGCATATTTTCTTTTTAATATTCCAGAAAAAAGGGTATTTAGTCCTGATTGTGGATAAAATTTCTCTTTGTTCCTAATTAGCAATAATTTTTTAAGAAATGGAGTTGTCAATCTTCAGGTTCTTGAAAAAAGAACTCCAAATGCGACGGCAAGCGAAGATGGATACTCCCACTCTCTAACCCCCCCCCCCCCGAGAGAAACTGCAACAGCCCAAGCCACTGCAAATAACTCACAGAGAGAGCATTTAGAGATATGCTGGGAATCACTCTTAAATCATCCCCTTATTCCAAGGAGATTAACCAGCCAGGATAACCTCTTGACTGGATTTCATGCCGCGCCGGTCTCCCACGATCCGTGGAAGTGTCAAGCCAACATTTTAAACTCCACCAGAAGCCCGGAACCTCAGTTCATTTTCTTAAATAATTAAATAGCTTCAGCCCCAAATAGCAGCTGCAAGGTGGAAGGGGTTTTCAGCAGGGGAAAAGGGTTACCCCCACCCCATGACTGTGGTCCTGGTTGGAATCGTGGACTTCTGTTAGTTTTAGAAAAGAGGAAATTCCCAAGCACAATTAGTTTGACCTGAAATCTATTATTTGAACGCTCGGAAAATGCTTTTGCCAATTTTAGTGACTAACTGACAGAGTTAGATTTGCATTGGCATATTTGCAACAAGAGATTATTTGACCTCCCTCCCCTCCTTTAGTGAGACAGATACTTCCAGATAAACTATTCCACAGAGAAAAGCCCCCCTCTTAATTCATTTCCATTCGCTACCCCTTGTCCCACCTGTATACTTTTCCCACATACTGATAAAAATCAGATTTCCATTAGTTTATATGCTGTTTGAACGCAAGCCCTAACATGGGGGTTAGTGGACTGGTGAACAATGAACAAATCATGTTTTTTAAATGATTAGTTAACAGCTCTGTTTGATCTCTCCTGAAGCACTTGAGACCTCTTCTGGCATTTTTTCTTTGAAATGCAAAACTAGTTTTTTTTTTTACTCTGGTTTTATTCTGTTTTGAAGTTTTAAAGGTTTTATATTACATTTTATCCTGCTGCATTTTTAGGGTTTTAATTTTCGTGAACTGCCCAGAGAGCTTTGACTATTGGGTGGTATATAAATGTAATAAATAAATAAATAAATGTAGCAAAAAATGCAGCCAGTGCGGCTCGTTCTGTCATTCCTTATTCCAATAAAGCTATTTGATACTTTCTTCATATAGTAAAATTGTGTTATTGTGAGTCCAACCCTATTTCTGAGGTTCTCCTATGGAGCCATATCAATCCATGAAGCTGACTTATATGGAGTCAGACCAGAATCACAGGTAGCAACTTTTTCTGGGATGTTTACACAGCAGAGGCTTGGGCACCTGGAATTTTGGCACCCCAGATGGTTTCCTAGTTGGCCTCTATGATGGAGCAAGCAATTTACCCACAGAAGGTCTGCTCTGCTGGAAGAGGATGGGACCAATTTTTCCTATGCCCTAGGGCAGCTTTCTCCAACCTGGTATCCTCTAGATGTGTTGGACTTGGACAAATCCCATCATTCCTGGCTGGGGATAATGGGGGTCTTAGTCAAACACATCTGGAGGGCACCAGGTCAGGGAAGACTGCCCTAGGACCTCACTCTGCATATTTATTTATTTTATTATATTTATACCCCGCCTTTTTTCCTGCAAGGAACCCAAGGCGGCTTACACAATCCTCCTCCTCCTCCTCCTCTCCATTTTATCCTCACAACAGCCCTGTGAGGTAGGTTAGGCTGAGAGGCAGTGACTGGCCCAAAGTCACCCAGTAAGTTTCATGGCCGAGCGGGGACTAGAACCCGGATCTCCCGAGTCCCAGTCCAACGCTCTCACCACTACGCCACACTGGCTCATACACTGACGCATAGGCTTGGTAACATTGTGGGGTATCTTGTTGAACTCCTCTTTACTGTAGGAGCTTCACTTATGAGCTCAGGGGCAGATAGTCTATCCTGGCATGTGCACATTACTACACTGCACAATCTCCCTTGCCCATCAGTGAACAGATCCTACAGCCATATTTGTCTTTTGTGCAAAGTGTGATTGTGGCATAAATAACAGTAGCAGGGCATTAGTATTTCTACCTCAATATGGGCAACATGCAGCCCTATGGCTGCATATGGCCATCAGCCTAATTTCAAAAGCTCTCTGGATGTGGCCAGTCCTTCTCTGGTGGCCTGCTGCATGGGAAAGAAGAAGGAGAGTGGCAGAAAGAGAAAGGGGGTGACCACACTCATTTTTGGCTCTGGTCATAGCCACTACTGGCTTTGGCCTCACTCACCACTGACATGTGGCCCCTGACAGATTATTCGTGATGGAATGTGGCCCTCGACAGAATAAAGGTCGGCATCTTCCTTTTTTGTAAACTAGCCTAGAAATTTCTAGAGCAACAATAATGCTGATATCAACAATAATCAATATATATTGGCGAAAGGTTGGCATTTCACAAAGGTTCCATGGACTTTGAAGAAGCCCCGAGTGCAAGGTGAAAGGGAGAAACGTGCTAAGCGAAAAGCACGTCAAACGAAACCTTTACAGGGCCATCTTCTATCTGGTAACCTGTGTCCTCACTGTGGGAAGCTGTGTGGATCTAGAATTGGCCTCCACAGTCACTTACGGACCCATCGCTAGAGTCTATGCAATTTTTAAGCATTTCCTCTTTTTATAATTTCCTTTTTGTAATTTCATCCTGGAAGACAATCTTACTCGGTCACGAGTGATCGCCTACTACTATATTGGCGAGGGAGAAAGAAAATGTTGACCCAAGAATAAGCATTGCTTTGCTTATACTAAAGGTGGTGGTGGCTTTATTTAGATTGGAGAAGAGAAGTGGGGATTTGATCACCTTTTTCAAGTATACGAGGTTGTCTTAAGGAAGAAAGGGATCAGTTGTTCTGTTGGCTATTGAGAGCAAGGTAAGAAACAATCAGCTCTACTGGCAAAATGTTCCGAAATGTTAGGAACAGCTGTCTTTATAACTATGTAAGATGGAATTTCTATCACTGGATGTCTTTAAGAGCATTTGGTTGGATTAGTTTAGGTAGATTGAGTTCTTGGGGCAAAAGGACTGAATGAAGGAATGGAGAACCTACAGTTTGGTTCATATACCATGTATATGTATTTACATATATATATATGTTACATATATACATATACCATGTATATGTATATATGTATGTATATGTATTTGGTTCATATACCATGTATAAGGGAGAAACGTGCTAAGCGAAAAGCACGTCAAACAAATCCTTTACAGGACCATCTTCCATCTGGTAACCTGTGTCCTCACTGTGGGAAGCTGTGTGGATCTAGAATTGGCCTCCACAGTCACTTACGGACCCATCGCTAGAGTCTACACAATTTTTCTTTAGAATTTCCTCCTTTTAAAAATCTCCTTTTTGTAAATTTTTATCCTGGAAGACAATCTTACTCGGTCACGAGTGATCGCCTGATGATGATGATGATGATGATGATGATGATGATGATGATATCATGTACATCATCTCATGCTTTGATTATTCTTGGTGACTCTCGGCTGAGTGGGTGAATGTCCTCTGCTCAGAGCTATTGTGCAAGAGGGATTCTGTACATGCATGTGATATTGCTGCACTGTGCCATTTTAGACTGAAGGGGGGGGGAATTGAACATCTGAATGCTCCTCCCCCTTTACACAGATAAAAACCTGCATGCACATACAAGACTCCAGCTTAGCCTTCTACTAGTTCCAAACCTGCACATGCTGGTTCTGAATCTAGAGATCCTGGTGCATTTCCTTTAAAAAAGGATGGCATTAGGGGGGATCCTACTTAAGGCAGACCACTGGACTTTATGACCATCCCCCCATGTTCCAGGTTCAAACTGGATCCAATGGTGTCATTGCACTAGTGGAAGAGAAATGAGAAGTCCCATTGCACAAGTGGACCTTCTACTCGTGCAGCTCTTGGGTCTAACTCTTGGGGTTTGGGAAGATTTCATCTCTCTCATTCTCCAGGCCAACACATAAACAAGTTTCTATCTCAAAACAAAAGAAAGAAAAAGAAAAGCCAGATGAATTAAATTGATTTCTCTACTTTCATTCTCAGCATGAATGTGGATACAGTGTATATTCCTCCTCACTGGGGGAAACAGTATTGTTGGGATCTATAAACATATAAAAGACTGCTTACATGTTTCTTTATGAATATCAGTTATTCTTATCATTACAAATCAATGTGGGAAACAGCTGGAAACAGAATGCAGGAATTAATAGAAGCATTTAATATTCTGTTTGGAGCACTGCAGAATATGTTTGCCTTTCCTTGCCTTTCCTGATGTCTACTGCAATCCCATTTAGAAGACCCTTCCTCCCTTCCTGTGTGGCTAAAAGAGGAAAAGGGAGAATCCCAATACAAGTTTTGGCTAAAGGCCCCCGCCCCCAAGCAAGAGGATAGTGCAGAACCTCAAACCTGGTGGCCAAATCTGGCCCGCCTGGGATCTAATCTGGTCCTCCAAGGTTCCCCAGGTGGCCACACCCCCTTTCTCTTATGACCAAACATTTGGTGGTTTCCCAGCTTTTCTGTAGTTCCTCCCGCATCCCACATTCTAAAAGGTTGAAATGCCTTTCCTAAGGCTTGCGTACTTACTAAGAGTAGGAGCTTTATGCAAAAATATGCTAGCATTTTGCACCCTGCTCCATTTACCTTTGGCCCTGCCCACCACTGGAGTATGGGCCCCAAGAGCTTTTCTGAAATGGAATTTGGCCCTCAGTCTGAAACATCTGTGCTAAAAATCATCTGTTTAAAGACTACACAACAGAATGTTGTGTAGGAGTGTAAAGGATTGAGGCCTACTCAGGCTTGAGTTTGTTGAAGCCTGAAGGCCCAAACACTTCCCTCGAGTAGTTGAAGCCTGAAGGCCCAAACACTGGAATGGGAGGGTTTTTTTTGAGAGTTTTAGTTTACCCAATAGAAGTTAAGAACTAGATCTCCTATTCAAGGTCGCATGATTATAACCTTCCATTCCTGGGAAGGCTATATATGTGGGGTGTGGTCAGCTAGCAGTCAGTGTGCTGAGAGGGAGCTAGAAGCAGAAGCAGAGAAACAGGAGAGAGAAGCAGAGAGAGAGAGAGAGAGAGAAACTGGCTGCATAGGAAATAGGTAGTCTGAAGTTAAACTAGAGAACATTGGATTGTTTGTTTGTTTGTTTTATTTTATCATACTTGCTTTTGGATTATAACCACTCTATTAAGTAAATACCCTAATATTATTAGTAAAGTGTTGTTGTTTACCCTGAAAGTTTGGAGTGACTTATTCACCACGTCTACAGCCTACACCCATGCTATTTGAAGCTGTAAAAGGACTTGATCTCCTGGAACGGGAGGGGCTTTGAGGAGAGGCAGAGATCTCCCAAAGGAAGGTTAAGGGGTCCCTGCAGTAGCGGAACCTTGACAAGGAGCTACATTGCATATCAGTTGTTGTTGTTCCAGTATTTCATTGTCTGGCTCTGCAAAAATATTGAGAACGCTTTCACAGGACTGGCTAAAGCCATTTTGCAGCTCATGGTGGGCACCAAATGGTGCCTTCTTTCCCCACAAATCTAGGTGCATAGCACCCAAAGCCATTCAAATTATTTTGGCACCTGAGGCAAAAAAAATCCCACAGAATCACCTCTTCCTCCTCTCCCTGACTGTTGCAAATGGCACCACAGTCTAATTGAAATGGTAATGCTTTATTCCCCAGGCACATGGCTGCATATATGTTTATGTTGTCCTGTTGGCTTTTCCTGCAGTGTGCTTACTACTTGATCTGTTACCCACAGAATGTCTTCACCTTCACTGCCACTCAGTGTGCACTCTAGCTTTGGGCTTTTTCTGTTTTGATAGACACTTGGATGCATAGTGATTAAGTCTATCCCAGTTGTGGCATTTCTTCCCATAAGCTGGGCAACTGTCTTTTTGTCTTGCATGCCTCCCTCCAAAGTACTTGCATTGCTCTACGGTGTTCACTGTTGTCCTTATATCTGGTTTCTCCCTCTCTTTCTTCTGTACTATATGGACAGGTTTCACTGTCTGTCCTTTCAGGGCTCTAATCCTGTCTTTGGATAACTCAAGTCAGCTGCCCTGCAAATATCCAAGCTTTTCTCTAAGGGCGTCTGCTTCCCTCAGCAATCTTTCTCATACTCGCGTGTCCTGTATTCCACCCACCATCCGGTCCCTTATCAAGGAGTCTTTGATATCTCCAAAATTGCAACTGGCTGCTAGCAACTTTTAAGCTAGTGCAATATTCCTCAATGCCTTCCCCTACTGCTTGGTCTTGCATGAAAAAGCTGTATCTTTCCACGGCTTCATTCTTTCTGGGGTTGCACTGGGCACCACAACAACCTGTTATTATAGCCAAAGTACTCTGTGCTTGGGGAATTTTTGCACACAGAGTCTCACTTATTTCTCTCCCCCTTTCTACAGTCAAATACAGAAACAGTTTCATTTTCACAGACTCCTCTTTATCTGCCACTGAAATGTCCACATGAAGATTAAACTCCTCTTTCCAGGTTTTCCATGCCTTGCTAAGTTCTGAGCTTGCACGTTTAATGTGCTTGATGGCTTCAGGCCCTCCATTTTCTTTCTTTCTTGGTTGTTTCTTTTTGGTCAAGTCAGTTTGTTATTCTTCTGTCTAGGATTCAGTCACCACTGCCATCATGTTTCAGAGTTGGTGTACTGCTCCCCACAGACTCTGCCTTACAAACAAATCCTCTCCACTGAGCTCTCTCAGGCAGTGGCCTCTCTCTCCTCAGGCCAGAAGCAGTGGGTGTTGCCCTCAACTAGTTCCTCCTAGGAAGTACAACCCACTCAGGCCTAATCCAATACTTCTTTCATATGGTTACACTGGCAGTAAAAATACAATGATAACACATTCAATAACAAACAAATTTGCTGCCCTTTCACAACACCCAAATTAGCTGCCTGAGGCAGCTGCCTCACTCTGCCCAAGAGTAGGGCCGACCCTTTCTCTGTATGCATATGTTATTTTTATATTGCATATCTGTGTAGGAAACAGCATGAGATGGAATAAAAGAAACACATATAAGTGTTGACTATTTTGTTTGCCTTTCAAAGCTTCACTAATTAACACCATTTGAATAAATTAACAGAAACACCCCCCCCCCAAGTCAGTAGGAGGTCTGAAAATACAGTTTAAAAAAAGCAAATGGGTGATAAAGCAAATGAGAGTTTTGTGGAAATATTGCATATAGGTAAAAAGTTGAGGAAGAAATAATTTCTAATTTCAATCCTGTTTGCAGGACAAGAATAGTTTGGCTTTTGAAGGACTCCCAGCCAGGAACAGAACAGTGGGAGACACACAAGAACTTCAAAGAGACGGAATTCTACAAGATGCACGTTCTCCTGTCACTGCAAGGCTATAAAGGGCAAAGCCATAATGGGCAAAAAATTTTCTTTTAATGCATCTCTTCAAGGCGCAGGGACACTACTGCTTGCACATCCAGAAGTGACAGCTGGATGTCAGAATGTTGAAAGCAAAAACAGAAAATAGGAGTAGGAGAATGGAATGGAGTATCCTGGAGGCGGGCATGGCCGGCCGGCTGGAACCTTTTATGTATGTATGTATTTATTTATTTATTATATTTATACCCCGCCTTTTTTCCTTCAAGGAACCCAAGGCGGCTTACATAATCCTCCCCCTCCTCTCCATTTTATCCTCACAACAACCCTGTGAGGTAGGTTAGGCTGAGAGTCAGTGACTGGCCCAAAGTCACCCAGTGAGTTTCATGGCCGAGTGGGGACTAGAACCCGGATCTCCTGAGTCCTAGTCCAACCTTGAACAGAAGCACTCATTTTAGGAGGTGAGGCTATAGTGCAGCATTTTGATTTAGCTCTCACTTGTAGGGAATCTATTTTTATTGCTTGACACTGGCTACCTATTGTACATTTATGCAAGGGCCCAAGCAAGGAAATCCCTTGCAACAGCATTCTTATGGCTTAAATCTAAAACAGGATTTTATTCCTAGAAACTTACTGTTCATTAATTCCCCTAATATGCTTGCTGTTTAAAGACCTATCCTGTTTCAGAATGGGCCAGACTATGGGATTTGTGTGTATATAGGTGCTCATGCTTGCATTACTGAATTGTGTATTTTCAGAAATACGTAATTCTTCCCCTCCCTTTAATAGATCTGCAGGGAAATATAAGTACATTAACAGGTATCCTCTGTTGGTTCACCTGTGTTACAGCCTAGTAGGAAGGTTGTACTTTAAAGTTTATAGATATTATGATTTGCAAAACTGCTAAAAATAAAGGCTACATTCTACCACAGAGGGCAATTTTAGTTTAGGGCATTGGAAGTTTAAGCAAATTAAAAGCAATAAATTACCTCTAATGCTAAGGCAGGCATTTTAGCACTTTTGAAAATCATTCCACTCATGAACATTTAGCGAGACTATTATAAGGAAGCAGCGACTCCTAGAAATCTCTCCCCCCTCCATATATACATGTCTATCTATCTATAGACATCTCTGTCTATCTGTCTATCTATCTCAGTGTCACATGCAGATGCATGGTTGAATTTAGTTAGAGAATAAGTCAAGAAAGGGGTACTGAAGAAGCTGTCTTATCAGGGCCAGCCCTACCATTAGGCAGATGTGGAGGGACAGGGAGCAGTGGCAAGGTGTTGGAAAACAGAGCAGAGCCTGCTGTGCCCTCCCCGAGCTGCCCTGTTGCCTTCAGGTGCATTGAAGGACACTGTGCTGTTGCCAGTGTTGAAATAAAATTCAGCAACCAGTCCAGTTGGCTTTTGTACATGAAACAGGGATGGGGTGCCATCTTGTCCTTTGCTTCAGGCAGCAAATTGTCTTGGCCTTCTCCTGTGCCTTATACCAGAGCAATCTAATTGTCCATATAGGCCTGCAATATTCAGACTGACAACAGCCCTCCAAAGTCTCAGAAATCTTTCCTATCACTTGCTCCTACCTGTGTTTTTTTTAAACTAGAGATGCCAGGGATTGAACCTGTGACCTTCTGCATTCAAAGCATGAACTCTTCCACTAAGCTACAGTCCCCTCCCAGAAGTGATCCAAAGCAGCACTTCAAATATGATCAGGGACCTGGGTGTGTACCCCGTGGGATTTTGGGCTTCCTTTTCCCTTCTTTCTTCCTTGTCTTTGAACAGTAGATCCCTATGCCTTAATACCATTTCTAAACTTTCTATCCCCAGGGAAACACTTTCCACTTTGAGTTGCTTCCTTTGGAACTCCTACGCATCTGCCACAGAACCATCGTAGAAGATCTGGGGATGTGCTCTAGATCGGGGTGGGCACAAAGTAAATCTGGATGATGTGCGGAATCTCTGATCTACAGTAACTTAGATGAAGATTGTACATGTATCATAAAGTATGGCTCATGGGGTGCACTAGGCAATTTAATCTGCCCTTCGAGCCTCCATTTTGTATCTGGCTCCAGTTGGTGGAGCTTGTGGTCCTATTAAAAAAACACAAAGTAAATCCCACAAACCTATAGTCTTCTGCTCTAGAAGATGTACAGGCAGTCACACACCAAGCATGTCCAGGTCACAACTGAGACTGTTCAGTAATGCTCAGTAATGGTAGGTCCATCATTACTGATCTTCTCATCAAGGAATCTGTGATGAGCCCCTGAGGAATCCAGAGTTCCTAGCAACACAATTTGAAAAACACAGCCATATAAACTGCTGTGGTAACCCAATACATCTTGCTGCCTGAAGCAAGGGATAAGATGGCAAACCGCCCCCCCCCCACCCATTCCACAAACAGAAGCTGACCACAGTGGCAGCTGAATCTTGCATCAGCTATTGCGATGGGACAGCATCCCCCTGTCAAGGGACCCCTTGATCTGCCTTTGGAAGATCTCTGCCTCTTCTCAAAGCCTCTCCCGTTCCAGGAGATCAAATCCTTTGCCTGCTTCCAGTAGCATGGGTGTAGGCTTTAGACGTGGTGAATAAGTCACTCCAAACTCTCAGGGTACACAACAACACTTTACTTATTATATTAGGGTATTTACTTAATAGAGTGGTTATAATTCAAAAGCAAGTATGAAAAAATCAAACAAACAACTAATACAAGGTTCTCTAGCTTAACTTCAGACTACCTCTCTCCTCTGCAGTCAGTCTCTCTCTCTCTGCAGCTAGCTGACCACACCCCACACATATATAGCCTTCCCAGGATTGGAAGGTTATAATCAGGTGACTTTGAACAGGAGATATAATTCTTAACTTCTATTGGGTAAACTAAAACTCTCAAACTCCCCTTCCCATCTTGAAGTGTTTGGGCCTTCAGGCTCCAACTAATCTAGGGAAGTATTTGGGCCTTCAGGCTTCGGCAAACTTAAGCCTGTGTAGGCCTCAATCCTTCACACCCCCACTGCGCTGGATGGAAACAGGCTAGTTTATGGGATGTAGGACAGTCCACATGGCACACACAGTGCCTCATCAATGTACCCTGCCGCTGCCCCCCCTCCCCGGATCCACTGCCTGAGGCGGCGGGCTTAGTCTGCCTAATGCAGGGTTAGGCAACATTTTTGAGCTGTGGGCCTATTTGGCAATTTGAGAAACTGTCCTAGGCATGGCCACAAAATGGCTGCCATGGGAGGTGTGGCAAAGGACAAGTAACCTGCCTTGACTGAGTACAAGGCAGAGAGCAAGTCTGAGCCCCAACACACTAAATAATTCCTTTGAACCTACAGTTTTCAGCACCATCAGTAACCTATTTCACAGCAATCCCAGCTGCCATTAAGAAAGTGTGTTATTTTTTTTAAGTGGGAGAGGTAGAGCACCATGGCAGGCACCAATAAAGGTGTCTGGGGGAGCATTGGTACCCACGGGCACCACAATGCCTGCCCCTGGCCTAATAGAAGGACCGAGCCTGTTAGCAACAACATCCCTCCATTTGAAAAATGGCTTACTCCATTTAAAAAATGGCATAGGTGGGTGGTGCTAGAGAAATGCAAGGATGCACAGGGTCTGCAGAACTTGTTGTGTGTCTCTTTGGATTCTGTCTATCAGTCCTATCAGCTATGTGGATTTTATTCCCATCTGGACAGATGTGCTAGCAGCTGTTCTATCTGTGGGTCTGTGTAGCATTCCTGTCAGTCAAGGCAAAACATAAGCTCACTAGGGAAGCTCTTCCTTTGAACTGCCAAAGTCGAGCCTCCTGTGTATTTCACCGAAGAAAGCTGCTGACCTCCAGTTAGACACTGCTGTCCATATCGCATTGGGAAAAGATGGAGAGCATGTGAAGCTGTTGGCCCAGATTTGTTTTCTGGTTCATGCGTTAGGAAACAATACATTGTCACAGAGCCGTAAAGTCCTTTAACAGGTCACACAAATAATTAAACGGGCTCAAAAGAACTTCTGAAATTCTTTGCTGATGCGTGGAAGCTGTGGAAGTAACATGCCAGCTTTCCTACTCCCACCATAGCTACCAATCGCAGATGGGCCTGAGCCATTGTGTCTGCTGTGCTGCTTGTGCCAAAGCAAGCCTGTACTACAGGAGTGTTAAACATCTTTCAGCCTGAGAGCTGAATTCCAGTTTGGAGAAGCTCCCAGGGGCCTCGTTCTAGTGGTGGGCAGACCTGAAGGAAAAATGGGGGTGGGGGTTAAAGGCAAAAGGGGCAGGGCCAAAATACAATACAAGACAATATCTGCATATTTTAGTTCAAAGCTCTGACTGCCAGTAACTTGTTGGAGGATATGGGAAGGAGTCGGTTCCTCTACTGGTTAGGCTGAAGCAGAGTTTTCCCCCCTTATGCACAGTCTGGTTATTGAAACTGGTTATCACCACGTGGGTTGCTAAACCCTGCTAAAAAGGCTTTTAAAAGGAAATGGATTGTCCAAACAAGGTTTAAAACTAATAAAGACATTTATTAGTTTTACTAGCAGTCTGTTTATTCATATGTGTGTGTCCATCATGTTGGAGAGAGCGAGAGCAAGCCACAGAGAAGCAGGAAGTAGGGAGGAGGGTTTATAAAACATGCATCCTGGGGATTGTTCAATTCACCCTTTCCTCCCACTCTAACTAGTGGTTACATTACCTCATTGATTTAAGCAGGCAACATTACAATTTCCATCATAAATAAGCCTTAGGAGAGGCCTTTCAACCACTTAGAATGGGGGGGGGGGACTGCACAAAAGCTGGGAAACCACCAAATTGTTGCTGGTTGGGGGAAAGGGTATGTGGCTATCTGTGGAATCCAGGAGGTCTGGATTGGGTCCACAATTGGGCCAATCTTGGCCCCTGGGCCTGAGGTTCTGCACCCCTGCTGTACAACTTGTGACCCAGCAAACTTAATGCAATCCACCAGCCATGTATTGTGGCCTGACTGGTGCTTAACAACACCCTCTGTATGTTTTCCCCACCCCCCATATTCTAGACAGGCAGTAAAACAGGACATTTGTTGAGGTCCAGGCAGACCACAATACATGGCAAGTGTACTTTGCCTTCATAAGTGTCTAGTGAACTGCAAAGCTGGTATATATACACATGAGGACATTCAATTGTGATGCCTTTTTTTTTTTTTTACACACTAGGAAGGATACTCCTTAAAGGAAAAAAACACACACTACTTCTGTATATTCTGAAAATGCTTAAATGCATAGCTTCCATTTGCTTTTTAATGATCTCGAAACTGCTTAACATTTAAATGTTTAGTGCTTTTCCTTTTCTCAACACTGCTAGGCACCCTGCTGGAAAGGGAGACTCCATGCTGCTGTGCTAAATATTTTAAAGAACAGCAGTCTTTCCGCAATGTACTGAGGCAGTGGCACAAATACTCCATTCTCATAGAAGAGCTAACTATTGCATTACACTAAATCCAGTGATCAGTGGTGAGATCACTGTTTTCATGGTTAAGAATACCCCTGAGAAATATTTTTTTTTCCAGAACCTAAGAATAATCTGCAAGGATTATTCAATGCTCCACTCAATGCTTTGGTAAATATCAGCGCTGCTTGGCACTCCCAAGCTCTCCCTGCCTTGTGTTGATCATGTTATCATGCAGTCACTTGGAGACCATAGCGTATCACTTCATGCATCCTCACATACTGCCAGCGCTGGCGCGAGGTTTTTGGGGCCCTTCGGCAAAACACCCTCTAGGGGCCCCCTCCCTCAGTGAGTCGACCTTCTCGCTGCCATTGGCACCAGCTGCAATGGCTCCTCATCCTCTTTCTCATGATGGTTACCACTTGCTTGCCTGACAAGAAGAGAACCAGCAAGCAAGCAGGCAGTGGCATCTACTAGTCCTCCTCACCACCACCATTGTCTGGGCGAGAGGCAGTGAACAAGCAGGTTGCAATGGTGACGAGGAGGAGCAACTCCAAGGGGCTCTTGTCAGTGGCCCACTGCTGGGGTGTGGGCCCTTGCATACAGCCACAAGATCCCAGCGGCATTTCCTTGGAGTGGGGCAGCCTGAAAAAAGGGCAGTCATGACTGTGGAAATTGTTGGTGGGCAGCTGTGTCTGCATCCAGGAGCAAACCGGGTCATATGTTATGTCCTCTGATTGATGCTTGGAGTGGGCAAGGCTGAGAATGGAACAGGCCACATTTCATAGACTCAAAGCAACCGCAAGTGTATGGTGCTGTAGTTGGTGGTCAGGATTCAAATGGGGCCTAGGCCTCTTTAGGGGTCTTCTAATTCAGAGAACATTGTAAAAAAAAAAAAACTTAAAGTGGGCAAATATGCCTCTTCTTCATCCCTTATTGATTCTCATGGCTTAATTGATGGATAATAAAACTGGCTCCTGCTGATTCCAATACAAGAATGACATGGGCTGATATTGTCACGTGTGAAATCATAAATAAGGGCCAAGATGGGGATCAAAACTGTGGTAGAATTTAATCACATACCCACCACAGACTGCTATCCTACCCTGCCATCCCGACTCTGTTTTAGACTAGCTCTGAAAATCAAAAGAATATTTCCATGGTCACCAAAATTGTGGAGTTGTAGTAGGTAGTTGTTGAAGAGGGCCTTTTCTGCTGTGGCACCCGATTGATTGTGGAATGAGCTTCCTAGAATGACTCGCCTGGTGCCTACATTGTACTCTTTCTGGCGCCAGGCAAAGACCTTCGTATTGGCATTTTAGTCTTTCAGTTTCTGTTATAAATCTGTTATTGTATTTTAGTCTTTGCAGTGCTGCTAGGTTTTACTTTGGTTTTTACTTCTATTTTATACTGTAGTTTTAAACTTTCATCCTGTATCTTATGTTATATTTTATGGTTTTAATTTTTGTGAACTGCCCAGAGACCTTCAGCTATTGGATGGTATAGAAATGTAATAAATAAATAAACCAGAGATCAGGCAGTGGTGTAGTGGAGCCAGGACACAGCACTGACACTTTCTGATTAGGGGAGACACCAGCATCATGTGCCACCCCTCAGAATTCCCTGTTTCTCCTGAGCTTAGCTCCAATCTTCACAGTAGCTGAGGCGGGAGGGGAGATGAATTTCCCCAGCAACAATATATAGTTGTGGGCTATCCCTGTTGTAATGCAAATGGGCAATTAAGACCCAATAGCTTGATAAAAGACATGCTCTTGCTAGAATTGGTTTGTTCATATGGATCAACAAAGATGCCTGCATTTTTGGCCTCTCCTTGGGGACATAGTTATGGGGCTGCACTTCAAAATTTAGCACTACAGCGCTGGACTTGGGAATCAGGACAAAGTGCCTTAGTATCTGCGCTATCAGGGTGGCTTGCTAGAGAAGGAAGATGTTGTCCTTTTCTCAGCTGCACAGGACTTCTGCAGATGGCCAGAGGGCAGTATTGAAGCTGTCAGGTGACTCAAAGGGCCAATAGGGTTCCAAGTAGTTCTACATAGCTTTGGACTCTGCCCTAACTCCCCATTCTGAACAAGTCCATGGTTCAGGTACCTTTCTCAGCTGTTCTCCAGTTGCCTGTCCCGGATGACTAGCTTCTCATAGCCCATTTGCTTGTCAGGCTCAACTACCTGATGGCAGAGTTATTTGCCTTTTAAAGTATATTTTATGACCTACTTTCCAGAAATGAAAGACTCATACATGAAGCTCCATTACCTAGACTCTTGGCGGTCATGTTCTGAAATGGGGTATGTATAGAATCATAGAATAGTAGAGTTGGAAGGGGCCTATAAAGCCATGAGTCCAACCCCCTGCTCAGTGCTAGAGAACAGATGTGGGCAGCCCAGGCAGTCACCCATCCAACAACTGACCCAGCTCATACCTGCTTAGCTTCAGCATGAGGTTAGAAATTTCACAGAAGCCTGAATGCTTATCTACTACCAGGGGCAAACATGGCAAGTAAGCACAGGAATCAATGACTATTTATTTGAGTATATTGAGTGTGGATTATTATAATTACTTGGTAATTAACATTTTCCCTTGAGGCTGTGTCCCCACTTAGCCCTAATTATTATGATTTTTCTTGCTGTTTCCAAGCAAATAAGATCTAGTACAGGGAACATGGTATCTGATGAAGTATCAAGCCCAGTTTTCAACAATCTTTGGGCACATTTCACGAATAATTTCTTCCTTACAATCTACTTATTTCTAATGCTATATCTGCTAGAACACCACTTGGAGGATTGCATCCCTTACGTATGCCAAAGAATGACGGGGCTGTTTCTCTGTCAGAGACACAGCACAATCCTAGGCATGTTTACTTGGTAGTAAGTCTGTGTTTACTGGAGCATACTCTCCAGCAAGTGTGTTTAGAATTACAATCTAGGGCTGGGGTCTCCAAGGTGGTGCCCATGGGCAGCAATGTTCTCACAGAAACCTCTCTTAGTACCCACCAGCATCCCTGCCTCTCCTGGTTTTTATTTTATTTCTTAAGCATCACCATCACCATCATCATAATCATCATCGTGGCTGGCTTGTTGCAAAATGAAGGGGTGCCTTCTAGCTCCGTCTTTATTTGGGTTCAAAAGAGTTAACTTTGTGTTTTTGACCTCTACCTCTGCTTTGTACTTAGGTTCTTGGGCAAGTTACTTTTCTTTTAGTTTGCATCCAGTTTGCCTTCTGAGAAATGAGTGTTTTGTGACCAGCCATGCCCACTGTCAGCCATTTTATGAATGGGCAAGCCACCCCATGGCAGCCATTTTCTGAGAGCACCCATGAGACTCTCTCAAAATTCCAAATGTCCTCACTGACTCACAAAAGGTTGGGGAACCCCTAAATTGTAAGGCGTATGGGTTCCATGCTAGTATTTCCAGTTTATAGGCCTACTGAATTGAATGTGGTGGCTGATGACAATTCGGTAAACACACACTGTTGCCTCAGTATGAATGAATGGCTCATTGGAACAGCACTACCTCAGTCCAGTCCTACACATTAAAATGCCAGCACAGTACCTGATGGGATCAGACTGTATGATGAACATGTTCACATGAGCTATGATCAGGGGAGGCTGATGACTCCTATTTCGGTGGGGGTCCGTTTCCATTGCAGGTTTTTCAGGTTTTGTTTGGAGCGTCATAGGAGCTATCCATGGTGCTGAACTCCATCCCCAAAATAGGTCATCCACCACGGATAGCTCCCATGAAGCTCCAAATAAAAGTTGCAAAACCTGCACTGGAAAAGGATCCTCACCGAAACAGGAGTCACCAGTCTCCTCAGGCTATGAGAAATACTAATCAGATGTACCGGTATTTAGGATTGGTGCTGAATAGGTGTACATACTTAAGGCTTTACTTACTTTACTGAAGCAGCTTTTATCCAGCTAAGTGCTGCCCATGGGAATGTATATACAGGAGCAGTGTGGTTCATCACCACTGCAGTTCCTGTGATTCCCATGAGAAAAGAAACTGCCAGATGGATGCTCCCAGCTTAGTGGCAAGTGAAGGGAGTGCTAGATCAAGAGATGAAATGCAATCTGCAGAGAAGCAATTCATTCTCTCCTTAATGCCAAGTCAGAGCTGGTACTTCCGTCCCCCTTTTACAGCACCAGTGAACAAAACAGTCAACCAGGATTGAGACGTTAATTCTGTCTCTTCCATTCATACAGTACAGAATCTGTGACCTTTGAACTAACTCTTCTCCTATGTTAACGAGAAACCATAACCCTTCCAGCAATCTTAGCAGCAGGGGCAGAAAGCCCAAACATGCACCTGAGGTACTCACAAAGCTTTCAGTTCTGAATGGCAAATGGTAACTGATGTAGTGATGCTTACAGAATAAGATCCATCAAAGCCATCACATTTGGCCTGCTCCTCACAGCAAGCAGTACAGCCAAATTTGGCTTTTGCACTTGAGAAATCAAAGGGCTGGATATTCAAGGAGGCAGAATGGAACTGCGTGGGTTTCCCTCCATCTGTCACAGACCAGCAATACTCTGTTTCATAGAAAAGTGGAAGGGGAAAGAGGCAAAATAGTGTGCCCACATGCCTTCTTGCTCTTCCTTTCCTGTGACATTTTCCATTGCCACCAAGTGGAAATCTTTCTTTCTCTGTCTGCCTCCACACACACACACACACACACACGGTTGATCTCATTTTACAATACCAAAATCCCCAAAGTAAATGACAAAATGGAGGACAGTTCTGTTCCTTCACACGTTCTCTCTATGGTGTTTGAAACTTTGACACCATTTAGGGAATTTATGGCCTAGCAAATTCCTCCACAGATTCCATAATCCTAAAATATGTGTGCATTAGTCAGACATACAACGTTGTGTTGGTGCTGGTGCTGTCCTCCTCCTCCTCCTCCTCCTCCTCCTCCTCCTCCTCCTCCTCCTCCTCCTCCTCCTCTAATTTCAGCTTAGCCTAGGTGTATAAAAATGTGCCATAACAGGACTCAATGGAGAATTTGCTAGCATTTGAAATGAAAGGAGGGAAAAAAATTGTGAAGAGTTGAGTAGAAGTCATCTCATTACTGAAAGCAGCTGGTGTGGGAATAAAAAGAGTGAGAATCAAACACCTGAAGGGCTATCAAGATACCGTATCTCACTAATTACTGTCGAATGGAAAGATTCCAGGTGCAACATAAAATGTGGTAGGCCTGCACATTTTTTTCTTTCTTAAAAAAGGGAACAAAGAACTTCCCCTTCCCCCACATACACCTGAGTTAGTTGCCACTTATAGGACATTTTCCATCTGCGCTATCAGCCAATATGTGTGCGGTTGAAGCTATTTACACAATTCTAGTTGACTGAGTGAGACAAGATTTTTCTTTGACACTTTCTTATTTCTGCTCCAAAAAATAAAATAAATGACTTACTTCTTTCACTCTTTTTCCAGCACTGCCAGGGATTCTCCAGATATAAGCATCAGCAAATTATTTAGGAAATGTAGGAAATGAAGAATAAAAGTACTGAAGGCAGCGCTGGCTCCAGGTTTTTAAGGGCCCCTGGGCAAGACTCTCTCAGTAGATGATCTCCTCCTTCAGCAAGTCTACCTTCTTACTGCCATTGTCACCAGCTTCTATTGCTCTCCATCCTCTTTCTCTTCATTGCTACCATTTGCTTGCTTGACAGGCAGAGAGCCAGTGAGCAAACAGGCAGTGGCATCTATTGCTCCTTCTTCTCACCATCTCCGTTGTGTGGGCCAGAGAGAGAGAGAGAGAGGCAGGTCAACCAGCACGTTGCAATGATGAAGAGGAGGAGCAAGTCCACGGGGCTTTTGTCTGTGGGCCCCTGCTTGGCGGTAGGCCCTCAGCAGGTGCTTGACCATACCTACCCTTGATGCTGGTCCCAAAGTCTGCAAAACTCAGTTTCTTAAAAAAGAAAAAAAAGGTGGGCTTCCTTTTCAAGAAGGCATCAAAGACTTTAACAGGTGCTAGTGATTTCTACAAATCAAGCTCCTGTCCTAGGCGCAGAAGCAGGGCAGGCTTCCCCTCCCTGGTCTACTGGAAAGCCTAAAGCTCTCATCCAAACTGTCCCTATGCCACTTTAGAAAATTGCCATGTAGTACAATGTCTAACTTTCTTCTCCTGACCCTTTCCTTCTCCTTAGAGAAGCCCTGGATCTCAGCAAAGCTTGTATCTTCATACCATGTCTTTGTTTCCCATTTTAAGCAAACTAGTACATTTTAAACGAAGGTGCCTGCTTGTTGCTTCCTCTACAGAAATGAGGGATGCAGTATGAAGGCATAATCATAAGACAATGAAGACAAGCGATCAAGATTTCGTTGGTATTTATTGAAATATCAGTATATTTTTCACTGGATGTGCTGATCAGTATATTTGTTGCAGTTGATGAAATGGCAAAAACTGGATTATTTCATTGCTCGAAAATTTGTCATCTATACATACACTCATAAACTCAGCACTGAAAATCTCTTATCTCCTTGAATACCATAGGAACCCTGCCCTATGTCACAGGTTGCCACTTCCTAGTATCCTCTGCAGAAGTGGCTTTCGAACTTCCTGCCTTGAAGGAACTTTCCCTGAAGGTAGAGTTACCTGCTGAGGAACCCTACCATGTCTGCCATAGAACCCCTGTGCATTGCAAAGGATTCTGGGATATGTTCTAGGGCAGACACTTAATTCAACAGGGCAGGCCAGACCTGTTTGGTCTTATTGTTGTTCTGCATGAACTGTGAATGTAGAGGTGGGTACTGTTCACAGTATTTTACTGGACCCTGATTTTGCACTTTTGAACTCTGCTTCAACTCAGTACCGAACCCGAATCAAGATTTGGAAATCCAAGGCTTTGTGCCTCCCATTGACTATCATGGGAAATTTAAAATTGGCTATAACCTTTTTTCTGTTTGTCAGACAAGAGATAGAAAAGTTATTGGCAATTCTTTTCTTTTTTTAATAAATAAATAAAGTATAGCACAAAAACCCTTGCACCTATTCTCCTAACATGTGGCAGGTGTAATCTTCTCAAACGGGCTACTATGCCTACAACTACGATCCAATTCTGACAAAGAGAAAAAAACACACGTTATAGCCATATTTTGGTTTCCCGTGATCGTTAATGGGAAGTGCAAAGCCTTGGATTTCTGAACCTAGACTCGAGGTTTGAAAGCAGACAGACCCCAAAGTCGAAGCTGACAGCCTCCAAATCAGTTTGAGACAAATTGGGCTGTTTTCTGAAGCACCAAATAAGGGCCCTAGTTGAAGCTTTGGGTTAGTGCACACCTCAAGTAGTTAGTATTGAAAATTTATTTATTTATTTCCCATCTTTTTTCCTTCAAGGAACCCAAGGCGGTTTACATAATCCTCCTGCTCCTCTCCATTTGATCCTCACAACAACCCTGTGAGGTAGGTTACATGGAGAGTCCATGACTGGCCCAGTCACCCTGCAAGCTTCATCATGGCCGAGCGGGGACTAGAACCTGGATCCCCTGAGTCCCAGTCCAACACTCTCACCACTACGCCACACTGGCATACCCATGTGGCTGGTTCACAATGTGGCTACAGCAAGGGTAAATAACCTTTGGTCCATTGGCCAAATTTGGCCTGCCAGGCCATCCCATCTGACCTGTTGGGCCCTGGACAAGGCCCTCCTCCTTTCTGAAACCTGACCCCCTCAGAATGGAGGGGGGGCAGGACAGGAAGTGAGCTGCTGCAGGGACATTTGTGCCAACTTTATACATGTGCTATTTGTCCCCAAGGCAACGTATTTTCACTGGACACATGCACACTTTTAAATGTTTAATATATTGGGGTTTTTTTTTTTAACACCTCTCATCATGGCACAGAGTGGCATAATTGCGAGTTAACACTACAATTGCCTGAATGTTGTAATATACCATGCAGCTGGAAGGGCATTTTTTTTAAAAAAATGCAGCTTTATGTTAGAAATGAAACAGAAATTCATTCACAATGCAATGCCCAGGAGAGAACAATTTCTACATGCATGATGAGAATAGATGATAGACACGAATAGTTACCCCATACTTGGACACACTCCAGTAGAAGCCTCTTCTGTGTTGTCCTTACTAGAATGTGCTCAGGTGTGTTCTTACATACTGCCAAGTTTCCTGCTGGAAAGTCTGGACAGGTGCTGCCAGTCATGCTATATGGGCCAATGGTCTAACTTGTATAAGGCAGCATCCCATATGGCACAAATGAGGACTTATTTTCCTAGTAGCAGTGGGGGGGGGGGATAGGTTTGTTGGGACCACAGCTGGGGAGGGAAGCGTTAAACCTCCCCTGCCTCTGTGCTGCAATCCCAATGAAAATCAGTCCCCCACAGTGCCTATGATTAAATAATAATAAAAACCCTGATGTGGTTGCTAATGACCCATTTAGTGTCACATCTAGTATAACCCTAAGTGTACATTTAAGAAAAACAAATTTGAAAGAACCATGGGTTCTGACATTGACCAGTTCTGCTCTAGTTAACATACCTGGCAAAGTGGAACCTCAAAATTCAGAAAGCAATTTGGTAGTTTCCGCAATCATCCCATAACTATAGAGCCTTCAGTGTATTGGCTCCCTCTCTATGGAACTCCCTGTGAGGAGATGTCAGGCAGGCAGGAACGGACATTATTTCATTTTCAGTGTCTGCTGAAGACATTATTGTTTAAACAAGCCTTCCCTGACCAACCAGTCATGGTTTTATTAACATAATTTGATTTTAAAGATTTTAATGCTGTATTTAGATTCTCTCCCCCCCCCTTTTTTATTGTTCACCGCTCGGGTATTTTATTGGATGGAAAGTGGTATATAAATCCTGTAAATAAAATAAAAATAAATAAACTATTACATCATCGCCAAACCCACCTGAATCTGGGTACCAGAAGACCAGTCCTGCTATACTCCCTCAGTCTGGGCAATGGTGCTAAAGGTGGCAACCAGGCTATCCCTAGCAATGCAAAAATCTGTTAATTTCTGTCTCTCAGTTCCTTATTTTCCAATCTTAAATTCATTTCAGTGAGCCAGTGTGGCATAGTGGTGAGAGTGTTGGACTGGGGCTCGGGAGATCCGGATTCGAGTCCCCACTCAGCCATGAAACTCACTGGGTGACTTTGGGCCAGTCACTGACTCTCAGCCTAACCTACCTCACAGGGTTGTTGTGAGGATAAAATGGAGAGGAGGAGGATTATGTAAGCCGCCTTGGGTTCCTTGCAGGAAAAAAGGCGGGGCATAAATATAATAAATAAATAATAATAATAAAAATTCATCCTAAATTCTGAGATTGCATTTAAAAAAAATCACATGAAAATTTGTAAGCATTTTTGTGTGCATTTCTCCTAGTATATACGTACATTTTTGTACACAATCTTGCCTAATATACACATTTTTGCAAGCAATTTTCCTAATGCAATGCATTTTTGTACATTATTTTCATGAATATGGGCATTTTTGTATGCCCTTTCCCCTAATATACACATTTTTGTACACATCTTTTTTGATAGGAGAAATCCCATTGCAAAATTTGGAGAAGTCTGAATTTCCAAGGATAACTGAGTTGCGGTTCACGTATTAGTCCAAATGTGAGAAACTACGTGCGTTCACATTGATTCAAAGCACAATTCAAAGTGCTGGTTATGACCTATAAAGCCCTATACAGGCGGCTCGGGTCCAGGTTATCTGAAAGACCGTATTCTCCCCTATGAGCCTGCCCGTACTCTAAGATCTTCTGGGGAGGCCCTTCTCTTAGTTCCGCCACCGACTCAGGCACTCCTGTCAGGAACTCCAAAAACGTTCTTGTTCCGGCTGGCCTTCGGGGAACAAATTTGGACCTATGAGAAAGTGATGGATTTGCACTGTTCCTATAGTTATTGTTTAGCTCTGATATTGGGAAAAAGGTGGGATGATGATGATGATGATGATGATGATGATGATGATGATAATATGCAAGCCAGATTAATTTCTCTGCCTTACCTAGGTGCTGCCAGACTTCCTGACTGTTTCTGTCTACCCCAGATATTTGCCAGCCCCTGGCTTGCTTGACAGATGAGTTCTCCACTGGTTAAAACCAAGGCTGGGGATCCTTGCGTGCAATGAAATGCAGCCATCATGTGCTCACTGGTGCTATTTTTGTTGCTCAAAGCAAGTCTGTGCAAAGTGTCTGACGCTAGGTTTGGGTTTTATTTTATTTTATTTAAAAAGCAACTAAGAGTCTGCTCTTCGATTTGATGGTTTGAGGTTTAATCAATAAAACGGACTAAGAGCATGTAACGAAAAACCTCAAGAGCCACCTTTGCATGATGCCAGCCAGCTAGAGTGATGTGATGCATAGCCCTTTGTTCTCTTGTGTTTGCTGTAGCCCTTGAAAGCAGAAGTGTTCCCTTTTCTCTTGTCCCAGATTTTTAAATGATAGCTGCACGCTATAATGAAATGCGCAACCAGTTTTCCTAGGCAATTACTTCACAGAAGTGTAGGGCCTCTAATTGAGAACGAGTTTCTAATTAAAGCTTTGATCAGGGGTCAGCATTTTACAGGTCTGCATCTCAAGCATATTCAGCAGGTATCACATTTTGCTGGGTTGTTTGGTAAAGAAGATCAGAATATCCCCCCCCCCCCCCGATACTTTTTCTGGACAGAATAGATATTCTTGAAAAGGTGTATCACAGATAAAAGGATGACATTGACTCATTCATTAGCCAATGTATATGATTAGTGGCAGAAAAAACATTCAAATGTGTTTTTAAATAATTTATTCTGGGATCAAGTGATTATGTTCTCTCATCCTTTGCTCCCCAAGTTCAATCTATTGTCAAAATCATGTCACTTCTCCCTGCCCATTTGGCTACAAACTCTGGTTCCTTCACTACTCTCATTACCTGCTTTATCTACTGCAACTGTTCTGTTTACTGTTCATACATTACTTTTGTGAATAAATCCTTAAATCTAGGATTTATTCACAGTTTAAACATTGTAATTTCTTTCTACATGTGAACTCATCCCTCTTTAACTGTCTGAGCCCAGTGCCAACTAAGGACCAAATTATGTTTCCCTTTTAACTTTTATTAATGACAGGTATAGGCACCGGGCAGGGAAGAGACAAGCCTCCCCTTCCCGCACAAGGCAATTCCAGCAAGGATTGCCTCCCCCTGTGCACCTGTAGTTAACACCAGTAAAAAGGGAGATGCAGCTACACACATGTTAAATGCAGGGCCGGTGCTACCATTAGGCCAAGTAGGCTGCTGCCTAGGGCGCCAGGCTGAAGGGGGCGCCAGAAACTCCAACTCCCTCCCGAAAACACTTCACATATATCTACGGAAGAAAAGCTTTTTTTTTAAAAAAAAAGTTTTTCTGGGTTGTTTGAACTGCCCGTTGCTAGCTTCTCTCCTCTTCCTCTCAGCCCTGCGCGCTCTGCCCTCGCTTCCAAGGAATACACAAACTGACTCTCCCAAAGATTTCTTTTGTGATCACTTGAACTGAGGAGCGGCAGCAGCAGCAGCAGGAAGAGACGGAGCGGGAGAAGAAATAAGAGGGGAAGGTGGAGGGGAGTTTACATGACATCTCTCTGTGCCGGTTTTAGCAGATCCCCACTGCAATTCTTTCTTTCTTTTTCCTTTTCACTGTTCAGTTTTACAGGGAGGCGCAGCAAAACAAGAGAGGGAGAGAGGTTGAGAGGGAAAGCTGCAAAGATGCTTATAGAGGAGGGCGGGCTGCACGCTTACTTCGAGCTCCTCCTGCTGTCAGCGCCTCAGCCAATCAAAAGGCTCCAGAGTTGGGAGACGCTGGAGGAAGCAGCAGAGGAGGAGGAGGAGACAGGCTGGGGGTTGGGCAAAGGAGGCAACACGTGCACGCGCACACACACGCACACGCCTGCCTAGACGAGGCTCCAGTTTCCTCAGGGGCTCTCAGAGCTGGGCTTTCCTTCGTTCCTGCGCTCTAAAGACTTCCAGTATAAAAGTGTTTTCTCCACACTCGCTTCAAGCCAGTCTTCCCCCCACACCCCATTTTCAAAATCCCTCCAAAAGACACATACTTATATTAAAGTGATTCCTTTCATGGACAATTCACTCCCACAGCCACTGATAATGCCTACTGTTTGGGGAAGCCCCCCCCTCTAGTCCCCTTTGGTACCTTCATATGAAAGCGAAAATCTGTATAATGGATCTTCGCTTTATCCAACGGGATAACTGAGGACAGAGGCGTAGCGTGGGGGGTGCAGGGGGGGCCGGCCGCACCGGGCGCAACATCTGGGGGGGCGCCGAGTGGGCGGAACGTCCGTCATTCCCTCGCACGGCCACGGCCAATTGGACGTTGAATGTCAAGGGAGGCTCAGGCAAGAGGCAACGCAACGCTATTCTCGAAACGTGGATGCGCCGCCGCTCGCGCCGCGTAAAGTCCGGCGCAGGGAGAGGGAGTTGGTGGCGCAGTTAGCGTCGCGCAGGCGGCCGAAACGGTGGAGAAAGGGGAGGGGGCGAAACGGTAGAGGAGGAGGCGGAGGAGGCGATGTTGGTGGCGGTGGGTGTTTGCTCCTGAGCCCTAGACAGCCTGGAGGGGATAAACAGAGGAGGGGGCCGAGGAGGACTCGGGTCCCAGCCAGGCCGGGGCTGCGCAACCTGGTCAGCTGCTCAGGCTGCCGCCCAGGCGCCCAGCCACTCACCTCCTGGAGGGGCCCCTGCCCTGGCACAGGGGTCGGGCCGCCCCCCTGCATGGAAGTTCAAGGGCTTCGTCCAGTCCACTGGCTGCTGCGGCTGCTGAGCCTGCCCTGAGGAGGCCTGACAGGTAACTCTCCCCTCCCAATCCCCCCCCCATCTTTGTGAGGGAACTTGCCTCCCCCCCCCGATCCTTTTTGTAGGCCAAAAACATCTGGGGACACAAGGTTGGAGAACACTGTTCTTGTCTATCTCTTCCCCTACCTCTGTTGTCTTCTCCACTGGCAACATTTAGATGGTTTTTTCTTCACTTGCAAGCTTTTTTTTTTTGGCACCTGCAAGCTTTTCCCCCCACTTGCAGAACTCTGTAAAGTGCCTAATGATAACAAGAACAATAACCATAGGCAATATACAGGTCCTCCTACTGCATGCATTTTGCTAAGGAGTGTAATCTTAGGGTGCAATCCTATCCATGTTTAGACAGAAAAAAGTCCTACAACTCCCAGCATTGGGAGCTGTAGGACTTTTTCCTTGTCTAAATCTTCATAGGATTGCGCCCTTAATCCCATTGATTTTTCAGTTCAGAAAAGGATGTAGGAAGTTGCCTTGTACAATTTCTCCATCTAGGCCAGTATTTTCTTCTACTCTCGATGGCAGTGGGTCTCCTGGCTCTTGGACAGAGGGGTCTTTCACATCACCTACTAACAGATCCTTTTTAACGGGAGATCCTAGGGATTGCATTTGGGACTTCTTGCACAGAAAGCCTGTGTTCTACCACTCAGCTACAGTCCTTCCCATAGGTGACCCGAGGCAAAGGTAGGTAGCACTGTTGCCCCTTTAATAATAGCCATGCAGAAGAGGGAATTCCAACAAGCGTGGTCTTCCCATCCGTGTATGACAAGCCACACTTGCCAAAATACTGAATTCTACATAACTCTAAAATATACAGTAGGATGGATGTGGCTTAAATCAGGGGTGGTGTCAGGGATGGCCCAGTAGGTGTGGAGCCCCAAATCTTTCATTTGGATCCCCGAATCTCTGGGAGGCCATCTCCCCCCTGATCCTTTCCAGAGGGGTAGATGCTTCTTCCCATCCCATGACACCTGATACCGTGTCCCCCCCCACTTTCTTGCCCCCATAACCTACTATTGGCCCATAACCTGCTTCTCCACCCCTTTTTTTTCTTGAGGTGCCTTTTCCCAAGCTAAATCCCAAAGGGGCAGCTGTGTGTCCTGGCAGCTATCCCCCCACCCCACCCCCAGAAGAGAGAGTCTTATGGCACTTGAAAGAGCAACAGCTTTATTGCGGTGGAAGATTTTTAGGAACGTAGGGACTGCCTTCTATTGAGGCAGGCCATCCATCTGTCTAGCGCCGTATTTGCTACTTCACGGATTGGCAGCGCCTCCAGAATTTGGGACAGGAGTCTATTCTTCTGGGACCTTACCTGGAGGTGCCGGGGATTGAACCTGGGACCTTCTTCATGCAAAGTGTCTGCTCTACCACTGAGCTACGGCATGTTCGCACTCAAAGTGTTTGAAAATAAACTTGTATTTAGATGCATTTTACTTTAATTACATCAGTATTTTCATAACAAACAATACATGTGCTTAGGGGATAAGGGTTTCTTTAACTAATCTAGTGGAAGAGACTCGAGTGCTAAAATCCACGGGTTAGGGGGCGCAAATTACTTGCCTTGCCCCGGGTGCTGACAACCCACGCTACGCCACTGACTGAGGATATCTTGATAGATTTCGAGAAATGTAGCAAATTGGTACTACATCAACATGTATTTTATGTATGTTTGTCAATGTTTATGATAGTAAATTTTTTAGGTTTTGCCAATTGACTTTTGATGGGCATAGGGCTGGAGGGAGGGAGGGCTCAAGTGGGAAGGGGGGGCGCTAAATATCTGATCTTGCCTAGGGCACCAAACGGCCTTGCACCGGCCCTGGTTAAATGTAGCATGTAGTTTGGCTGTAGCCTGTCCTCATTTGGAGCTCTCAGTGAACTGCTATATTTAAAGATACACTATCATCATGGCAGCCTTCTGGTCTTCTGTTGTTATATCTCTAAGGGTGAGGCAGCTCTTCAAGATGGGGCAGCTCCAAATGGAACTTCTGCTCGAAGAGGCTGGCCCCAGTTTGATACCCTGATTTTCTCCTCTACCCTGAGGTTTGGGGATGGGTTGGGATATCAATCTAAGATTATCATGTAGCGCAGGGTTGGGGAAATGTTTCACCCCCAGGGGGTGGATGACATCAAGGGGCAGGACCCTCCCAAAACCCTTTCCCCAAAGCCCCTCCCTCCCCCAAAGTCCCACCCCCTGACATCATAGTGGGCCTGTAGATGGGGGGAGGGCTGGGGGGCTTCCCCCCTAAATTTTCCCTTTGTCTCTAAAAGGCCTGAAACTAGATGCCCCACCCACTTTTTTGGGCACACCCTCTGAATGTTTAGGCTGGCTATGGGCCTTCATCATAGGGTTTCCCTTTCTCTGTGCAGAGAGCTCTTCCTTTTCTCTGCATAGAGAAACTGTTTTGCTTCATGCAGAGAGAGGCATGCAATTGCTCCATGCCTCTCTCTGCACAGAGCAAAGGACTGCCCCTTTGGAGAGAGACAGAGAGAGATGGAGCAATTGTTCTTGCCTGCCTCTGCACGAAGAAAGGACAGTCCTTTCTCCAGTGCTATTTATTTATTCTATTTTTGAATTGCCCATCTGGCCAGTCATCTGGCCACTCTGAGCAATGTACAGTCTAATTAAATACAAAAAAAGACAAAAAACAGAGCGTCAGTTAGCCCGGGGGGGGGCAGTCCAACAGGAGCAGGCCCTGATGTTCCCTCTGCCTGCTCCTTCCGCCTTCACTCCTTCCTCTTCCTCTGCCCTTGATGTCAGTTAGCCCTGGGGGGGGGGCAGTCCAACTGGAGCCCTCCCAGGCCCCACCCTCTCACCCAGCAGTAGAGAAAGGCAGCCTTTTTCTACTGCTGGGAGAGGAAGCTTCAGCTGTTATCTCTGATCAGTAATAAGCAGGACCGGTGCAAGGCAGTTTAGTGCCCTAGGCAAGATCAGATATTTAGCGCCCCCCCCTTCCCACTTGAGAGCGCTGTATTTTTTTCAAGGTGTTTCTGGCACCCCCTTTAGCCCTGCGCCCTAGGCAGCTGCCTAGTTGGCCTAATGGTAGCACCGGCCCTGGTAATAAGATCAGAGGGTTTCCTCTCCCAGTGGAAAGGAAAGGCTGCCTTTCTCTAGGGCTGGGAATCCCTGGTCCTATATCTGATCAGTGATTTGAACTAGGAAAGGGGTTTCCCCTTTCAGCAGTAGAGAAAGGCTGCCTTTCTCTACTGCTGGGTGAGAAGGTGGGGCCTGGGAGGGAATCTCCACAGGCTGGATGTTCCCCACGCCCAATGTAGCAGTGCTAAATTCATACATACTGCTCTTCTTTGTGTTACCTGTAAAGCTTTAAAAAAAGAAGTGGGGAACCTTTTTCAGCCCAAGGGCCAAAATGTAAAATAGGAAAGGTCTCCCGAGCTACCTTCTATCTGCAGCAGGACCAAAGGTAGGGCTAGCTGTGATTATTACCATTTTAAGCCTACTCAGAAATAAGCAGGACAAGGCTTCTGTATGTGTACTCAGAAGTAAGCAGGACTGAATCAATTGGCAGCACTTTCAAATAGTATCCCAAATATCAAGGCTCTGCATGTCTACTCAGAAGGAAGCAGGTTGGCCTGGCTGCAAAATGTACACCTCACTTCTGTGCAGCAGCTCTCCTGCTTCCCAAATGCATGCCTCAGTTCTATGCAGCAGCTCTCCTTCCAGAATGCACAGCTCAAAATCTTTGCAATGGCACCATTCTTTGCAGGGAATTTAAAGGTTAATTGCCTTTGCATACCCTCTTATCTATGATCAGTGATTGGAGATAAAGAGCAAAAGAAGCTTGCGGGGCAGATGGGGAACTTCCTGGGCCACATCTGGCCCTCCGGTCAGAGGTCCCCCTTCCCTGCTTTAAATTCTTGATCAAGATGCAAGCTGAGACTAAATCCCATTGAAACTAACAGAACAAGCTTTTTGTGATTAATTGCTTTCATTGAGACTTATGTCTAATTTTAGCTGATCATGGCCTTAGTCTTATGTCAGTGTAGAAAAACAAGGAGAAGCTATTCTTTCCCTCTCTCTCTCTCTCTCTCTCTCTCTCTCTCTCTCACACACACACACACACACACACACTCACCATCATCACCACCACCCTATATTCTCATCGGGATTATTTGTCTGACAGAACCAACCCACCATTCCAGTCATATTTTTCAGCACTCTACTACAGAGGAGAAGTTCACAGACTAAATACTGCTTCTGTCAGCTTGGGGCTTGCTTTGATCTCAAGTGTAATTATTCATTTCAGAGAGAGTTTGTCTGAAAATGAAAATTCACTCTAGAGATGCTTTATGTATTGGCTTCACCCCCATGAACAGTCCACTTGAATTCTTTGAAAATGCTTACATTATGACTCATATGTTCATGGAGAAAAAGCAAGCCTTTGTTTGTGTTTATACCAGAGAGGGAAAGTAACGCTCAAGGGAACAATAGAATGGGGATGCGATTCCAGGGAGGTAGGATCATTACAGTTCTCTGTAACGCAATCTTTCCTACAAGTCTTCATTCTTAGGTGTATGGAACCACCATCATCAAATTACACTCCAATCTGTCATACGTTCTCTCTGGTTATAACCCCAATGTGTGGTCTTAGCTTTTGCTAGCCTCTGCTATTGTATGCCATATTCTGAATATACTTTTGTCTTAGATCTTTATGGCTACTGACTTGAAACCAAGAGATCAACTATCTCAAAATAGGCCATCTGCTGTTCTGTTCTAGTAAGATTATGAGTGTGTTTTACACATGCATGTTCATCATTCAACAGGCCAGTCCACACATGCAAGTCCTTTGCAAATGTGTACACTCCTGGCAGAAAATCAGCAGGTAAGACCAAAATGTGCATTCTCTCTAACAGAGGATCACAATGATTTATTTTACTTTATTTTATTCATTTATATCCTGCCCCTCCTCACAAAGAGTCCAGGGCAGATAAGGACCTATATAAAACTCAGTGCACCACATAAGCAATATTAAAATCATGACTCTAAAAAAAACACAAGTGTATAATAAAATACAATAAAATCATCAACACAATCAGCCAATCCATCCATCCATCAATCACTCATGCGAGCAAATGCTGGACACCATAGTGAGTGAACTCAACCCAGATGCTTTTCAACAGCTTCAACTAAACCTTTGGTATCCCAGAGCTGTATGAGCTCTGTATGCACCAGCCTTCCCCAACCTGGTAATCTCCAGATGTTTTGGACTTCAATTCCCATCAGCCCCATTCCAGTGGCCAGGAATGCTGGGAGTTGTAGTCAAAACATCTGGAGGGTACCAGGTAGGGGAAGACTGGAATAGACAGTTGCTTCCCTTCTGCCTCAACTTCCAAAAGTGAGTTTAATGTCTGTTGGGCCTATTCCACCCTGAACCTCAGCAACCTGTGGTCCATATCATCACAAGGCCTGAAGACTGGTTGCATGATCCATGCTGGGTATATTTGCTGCACACAAAGGAACATTCCTGAGGTGGTGAGCCTTCCTCCCGCTTTTCTTTATCAGTCATTGGGGATGGAATATGAATTCTGAAATATCTGAGTTGTATTCTGTAACTCACAAAGAAAGGCTAATAAAATAATAAATACCAGGAATTATGACCCCTTATATTTATGGTCAGTATCATAGTGGTATCTAAACGCACAACCAGTGCAATTTAGTCTGCTGGAGACTACAGTTTTTATTGAGATGCTTGTTTCTTTTCATATAATACTCTTCATATAATATAATATAATATTGTGTTTCTGCTTGCGGTATAAAGTCAGGAAGTTGGAAGAGGCTTGATGGCGCTCAGTATACCACACATGTCCTCATGGCATGGGAACTCTAGTGTGCATTTGTAAGGTCACAAAGACCGTTGTCTCCAAGCTCAGCATCCTTAAGAGACCAAGAGCATTCTGAAACATTTAAGGGATGGGCACCTCCCTCTTTTTTTACATTTGGTGTGCACAAACACCCCTCTGCTTAATCAAACTCTCTAGAAAATAATAATCTTTGTTTGGAAACTAGTCTTAGAAGAACAGTAATGGCAATATTTCAGAAAGTTTAAAAGCCACACAGAAAACAGGTGTTCAAAACTGGGTTCTGTTCACACATTTCCCTGCGACCTCAGCTTATGAATTATTGTATGTTCCAAGATCTAAAACCATGAGCTTCCACGTTCTGTTGTGCATGGACATCTATATTTCCAGTGGGCTACAAAGATATTCACTGCTTTTTCTGGGGTTGATTTTCCTACATCTGTGATTTCAAATAAATAAAAAAAATATGTGCGACTAACTGTTATCAGGGCCGGATTAAGCTAGGGGCTGTTGGAGCGGCAGCTCCAGGCCCCTAACAGAAAACAGGCCCACAATTATAGGGACAGGCGGCGATTTTTTTCCCCCTTCGGAGACGTCCGGGGAAAGGGAGCCTTGCGCTGCCACTGCCGTCCTTTCCTGTGGCAGGCTCGGGGCAGGCACCATCCACAAGGGAGGGAAGCAGGCACGGGAGGAGCCACGGCCACAGCTTCATGGAGAGAGCCAGGTAGAGGACGGACCCTCTCCGGCTTCTTCCTTCTTCCTCCTCCCTCCTCCCCCTCCTCCCTCCTCCTCCTGTGTCTTGGGGACTCGTCCAGCATCGGATTTCCCTTCCGTTTTGCTGGCCCCTCCTCTTCGTCTCGGCCGTGAGTGACAGGCGGCAAAGCCCCGGGAGAAACCCGGCCTCGTCGTCAGCAGCTGCAACTTCAAGCGCGTCAAGCTGCTCTCGCTGGGCTCGAGGTTTGTCCAGTTTCCCTGAGGGAAACTGAGGCAAAAAGGAAAGCAAGGCTGGCACAAAATGCCCCCCCCTCACACGCAGACACTTCCGTTCTCTTTCTCCTGTTTCAGCTTCCCCCAAAGCACCTTCCTTCCTGCCTCAGTTTCCCTCAAAGTTTGCATACAGTTTCCCTCAAAGTTCGAGGGAAACAAGCAAAAAAGAAAGGCAGGCAGGCAGGCACAAAGTGGGTCTCCCCCCTTCTATTCCCTTTCTCCTTCCATTTCTGCCTCAGCTTCCTTCAAAGTACTCTCCCTCCTTCCCGGCATCTGCCTCGGTTTCCCTCAGAGTGCCCTCTTTCCTGCCTGCCCACCTGTTTCCCATACAGGCGCTGCTGCCTTTTCACATTTATTTTATTTATTTATTTTATTTGTTATATTTATACCCCACCTTTTTTCCTGCAAGGAACCCAAGGCGACTTACATAGTCGTCGTCTTCCTCCTCCTCCTCCTCCTCCTCCTCCTCCTCCTCCTCCTCCTCCTCCTCCTCCTCACAACAACCCTGTGAGGTAGGTTAGGCTGAGAGTCAGGGACTCTTTTATAATGTATTTCAGTTTACCCCACACAAAGCACTCACACACACAGAGCAGCCAGACAAAAGCAAAACATGCTTATAATTTGTAGGTAGCCTTTTATAATGTATTTCAATTTTAGACAGCAAAAAAGGTAGTACATTCTTATTTTTTAAACCCACTTTTGCCATCGAAATTAAATTCCATCCTCCATTTAATCATTTATTATTTATTTATTTATTGCATTTATACCCCACTCTTCAGCCAGAAAAGGCTCTCAGAGCGGCTTACACAGATTAATAATAAGACATTCCCTGCCCTCAGGCTCACAATCTAAAAGACATGACACAAAAGGAAAAGGGATTGGGAGGGAGGAGGAAGAATGCCAAACTCAGGCACCAATATAATGTTTGGCATTCTTCCTCCTCCCCCCCAATCCCTTTTCCTTTTGTGTCACGTCTTTTAGATTGTGAGCCTGAGGGTAGGGAATGTCTTATTATTACCGGTAATCTGTGTAAACCGCTCTGAGAGCCTTTTCTGGCTGAAGAGCGGGGTATAAATGGAATAAATAAATAAATAAATCATTAATTTCTACCCACTTTTGCCATCAAAATAACATTCCATCCTCCATTTACCGGTAATCACTTGTTAACATTATAATTAATTTATAATAACTTTCCATTTAAGAAAAAAAAATTCACCCCTATCAAGTGAAAAAAAATGACCCAGGTCCTTTTTTTTTACTTGATCCATTCGTTCTTTTTTTTTTTTTTTAAAACTATAGTCCGGTCCCCCAACAGTCTGAGAGACAATGAACTGGCCCCCTGTTTAAAAAGTTTGAGGACCCCTGTTGTAATCCTTACATCAACCCTGTAAGGCAGGTCAATAGCATTCTCTCCATACAGCACGTGGAGGGGGCAGCTGAGTAAGAGCTCGGTTCGTGTACATTGTTGCCTAACAGTCTGCATAATTCCCGAAGGGGTGGGCTGTGTTAGTCTATTGCAGCAAGAACAACAAGAGAGTCTTGTGGTACCCTAAAGACCAACACATTCATTCTGACATAAGCTTTCACGGACACTGCCCACTTCCATCAGGTTTTATTGAGTTAACAAGCTTATTGTTTACAAAAAAAGAAATATTTTCAATATGTTTCTGTTTTGGCACTTTAATGGTAATTAAAATATTTAATTTTTTTTAATATAAAATTGCGTCTTCATTTTATTTATTTCCATAAAAAGGCCCACCAAAATCCTCAGCACCAGGCCCATAATGCTCTTAATCCGGCCCTGACTGTTATGACCTTAAACCTGAGCTTTGGCTCTGAAATCATGCAGCAAGGCAAACATAATTTGCAGGGCGGGGGACAGCAATTGTCAATGCTTGCAAGCAGTTGAATACTTCCTGTGTGCTGAGGTGGGTGCTCATGATGACTGACTTACCAAGGGCAGGACTAGGGATGGATGAACGAGTGATGTCTGAGATCACCAGCAGTCTCCAAATGTCATCTTGCCTCTCATCTCATGCCTGATTCCTTTTCAAATTTGCAATCACTACTTGCTCTGCACAAATGGAAAATTGCACAAACTGAGCAGTGATCAAATGTGAAATCTGCTCAAATTTCCCCAAATTTCCCCAAATTTCATAATGTGCATAACTTTCCCCCATAGGCTAAAGCAGGGCTGATTCAATCTGCAGGGGAAATGTGTGCAAATTAGGAAATTTGCACAAAACTGAACTGGGGAAAGTTGCACAAATAGAATGTGAACGCATGTCTGGCCATTTGTGAACATTTTTGGTGGTCACATGCTCACAATCACGATTGCATTCGGGCTTCAAACAGGGCATGCTTGCATGTTTTGCAAGCAAGAATGAAATTCTCAAACATCCCTAGAAAAAATGGCCACCATGCATCCACAACATCATGTGAATCAACTCTAAGGCATCCTCCTATTGCTTACCTCAGTTTCATGGGAGAAGAACTGTTGCAACAGAGCCAGCGTAAGCCACAGGCCTATTCATAGATAAACCTGGATCCACACAGCTGCCTGCATTTCTGGACCCTCCTTGGGGGTGTGGCTGCTATGGGGACTGTCATGATGAGCACCTGCACTTCAAATTTACCACTGGGCAACCTGGATTGTGAAATGCTCTCCCCTAAAGTGATGAGAGCCTTCTCATCACCTTCCCTCATCCCCATTGATGGCTATTCACTGCTGACTTGGATGGGAGACCCCTCCTCTAATTTCTTGCATTGAGCAGGGGGTTGGACTCAATAGCCTTGTAGGCTCCTTCCAACTCTATGATCTATGAAATCTATGAAATCTATGGTCCAAGGTGTTGCACATTACCTGGAAGGAGTCACACTACACTGGATTTTACACCTCTGTGTAATGTGAGCAGGAGGCTTAGTAAACAAATGGCTCACTGCGTAGCAAACCTATTCCTAGATTGTACCAGTTTGTACCACTGGGGGGTGAGAAGGGAAGAGAATCTCATTATTGAATATTCCCCTTTGTAAGAAAATCCCTGAATATAGAAAATGGTTGTCAGATGAAAGGGTTCTACCTAGCCTTTTTCCTGACACAGTAGGTTTTTATGGGTAGAATTCTCCCCCCCCCCACAGAAGAACATATATCATACAACCACCATACCACTTGCCAGTGGTATAAGTCCAAGAACAGTTTTAGCTGTGTTTGCCTAGAAAGTTGCTCTGTCTTGGTGATATGGTAGGATTCACACGTGTATAATTGGGATCATGATTGGAACTTCAATTTGAAGAGAGCTGGTGGTACTATCAATTTCCTGTATGCCAAGACATACCATTTAGGATAGAACTGTAATTTTGGATTGACACAGAACTGCTATCAGTGACAACTCTGTGCCAACTTCTCCTCCTAGCTCACTGTAATGTATAGTAAAATGTATTTGTATCCTGATATCAAGACCTTGCGTATTTCCCTGCTTCTATCTGTGCCAACCAATGATGAGGACAAGGGGCAGGAAAACACACAGCATGATGATTTCAGGATCTGGTTAAGTGTCCTGGTCAGGATCTGGTTAAGTCTGAGCCAGCATGGCAAATGGGAGTTGTAGTCCAGCAACATCTGGAGGGCCACACGTCCCCCTACCCCTGTACTATATGGTATGGTTGGGAAAGGGGTTCCATTTTTGTTGTAATATTTAGTTCTGCATTTAAACTCTCTGCCCCTTTATTACATATTGGTAAAATGGAGATGATTTACCTTTCTTCCATCATGTATCTGTTTAATATAGCAAGTGCTTCGTTCTTTTTTTTTTTTTATCAATACATGTGTGACAAACTTCTAGCATGGACCTCATCTTCTTGTAAAAGATGACCATGTCAATTCTATATCCCATCCCATCCTACCCTTCCTTATTTATTGTATTTTTATTGTATTTTTAAATTGCCCATCTAGCCGGTACCTGGCCACTCTGGGCGATGTACAACATACAATAAGATAAAATAGATTAAAATACACTTAAAACCGTATAAAATGTTAAAATTCTAACCCACCCCATATTCCCACCTGAAAAGCCATGTCTTTAATGAACGGAGGAAGCTCATCAAAGAGGGGGCATGGCGGAGGTCACTGGGGAGAGAGTTCCACAGTTTGGGGGCCGCCACAGAAAAGGCCCTCTTCCTAGTCCCCTCCAGCAATTGTGCGGAGGGGATGGGATAAGGAGAAGGCTTCCTCCCTGAATATAGGGAGAGGGGGTGTTGTTTCATATACATTGATTCTAAGTGTCTCTTCCTGATGTGCCTGGGTGGGTGTGCCCTCTCCAGTAAACCTAGTGGGCTGTTTTATTTCTTGGAATGGTTGAGAAATACAAGATTGCTTGCTTGCTCGCTCTTTGGCGACAAGTAGCAGTGAGAGTTTATTTATTTATATGAATGAGCTTTGAGTGCCTGTCTAGATGTGTCTTATCTTTGTGCCTTTGATCTTGCAAGGGAGCGAAGGCTTCAGCATGGCTAGAAGCATTCTTTTTAAAAACAAATAATCCAGTGTTACATTTTTTTGTCTTGGTTGAGTGCATTTCTGACTGTTTTCCTCCTTGAGTCTAGCGGGAGAAATGGGGTTCAAAACACAGAAAACAACAACTCCATAGAAGGGCCTTATCAACCTGAGACACCAGAGTCGACTGTGCATGATGTTCCATCATCACCCAGGTTGCATTGAGATCATTACAAATTGATTTACTGGGCCAAATTGCCCGTCAGTCTTTGCCAAGGAGGAGGGTGGACCACAGCAAGAGGTGGCATCAGAATTGTAAGAAGATGTCTGCATGTGTTGATAAGCAATTATCACCAGAGCAAAGAGAGACCAGATAAAGCCTGGGCCTATCAGAGGGCAAAGAGAGTAAGATTTACTTTCTGCGTTATCCGTATTTCATTGCAGTCATTCCGGAGGAACAAGCAGTGGGAGTTTGGATTTCTTGTAAGTATTTATCTTTCAAAACAAGGAGCCTGAATGCAAATGGGAACACTTACACAAAGAAGGGAGTTCTAGCCTGTCCTCCAGTGACACTAACAACAATCAAAACACTGCTTTCAAGGAGGATAGAAACAAACTCTGTTCTTGCTTTCTCTTCTACTTCTTTTTTAAGATGGAGAGCAGAAAATTCAGGCTAGATGATGAAACAGAAGCTATAACACAGAGACACACCAGAGAAGAAAATGGGCAAGAAAATCCATGTGATACCATGGGTCCTTTTTACAAATGATTTCAGATTGAAATACTTTATACAAGCCATTACTCTGACAACAGCTACAAGCTGGGCCTTTTATAGAACTGGAGAAAATGGTTTGGATTCTATCAAAACCGTGTCAAACGGCACAAAAGATCAGCTCTGGAAACTCAGCAAGGTGTTTTTGTGTGTGTGTGTGGGAAAAAAAACAGAGCCAGGAGAAAATGCGTTTTTAACACTGGAGAAGATTATACAGGTGCATGCTAATTCCGCAGCTGTTTCTTAAGAGTTTTTTTTTTTAAGGGCTTAAAGTTTAATGTTCAAAATTAAAGGTAGTGGTATTGAGATGCAATCAACAAAGGCTGTATCTGCTGTTGCTTTAGGACACAGAGTCATTATCTGAGTCATTCTTAGAGGGTAATGCTATCAATGGCTACTTGTCCAGATGGCTATATATTATCTCCAGTATCAGAGGTGGTATGCCTCTGCATGCCATGCCAGTTACTGGGGAACCCAAGCAGGAGGGTGTTGTGGCTGTTATTAATTTACTCTTGTATCCCACCATTGCCTCCAAGGAGCCCAGGGTGGTGTATATGATCCTCCCCCTTCTCATCTTTTCTATCCTCACAGCAACCCTGTGAGGTAGGTTAGGTTGAGAGTCACTGACTGGCCCAAAGTCACCTAGTGAGCTTTGTGGCTGAATGGGAATTTGAACCCAGGTCTTCCCAGTCCTAGTCCAACACTCTAAACACTACACCACAAGGGCTGTTGCATTCATGTCCTGCTTCTGGGCTTCCCATGGGCATCTATGGGTGACGGGCCAGATGGGTGATTAACAAATATAATAAATAAATAAATAAATAAATAAAATAAATCTAGTTGGCCACTGTGCAAACAGAATGCTGGATTAGATAGGCCTCTGGTCCGATCCAGCATGGCTTTTCTTTTGTTCTTATGCAGTGGGTCTCTTATTTCACTCCCATGGTAACTACATTGCCACTGGTAGGCTTGTTTCATTGCATAGTTGCTCCCCAATATCACAATCTTTCTCTGGTTGCAATTCTACAGAGGAGGCAAGTGGCATCTTGCACATTCATGGGTGGCTTATGCCTGGGCTGTCTGTTCTCAACTGGAAAAGGAGCACAGCTGTTCAGCAGTGACTGATGCTTGAGCTTTCATATCAATGTCAAGGGTGTTAGGTTTTGCATAGGCAGAACGAGATTACCACCTGACATCAGGATTATCACCTGACATGGAGGTTGTCTCTTGAGATGAAGTACACAAGGCTCCGGTCACCAGACTTAGTCTCAAGGTGATATGACTCAGCAGCCTTGGACAGATTTGGGGTAAACATGTTGATGAATAGGTTATACAACTGGGGTGAGTAATATCCTATTTATAGGTACAGGTCTAGTGGTATAAAGCTAACACACTTGTTGATAGTTTTCACTTCTCTCCTCTCACTTGCTGTCTTGCTCGTCTCGACTCGACATGTCTCTTGTTCTGGACTTCACTTCATCTAGCCTTACCACTGGGGTATTGGATTTGAGTCTGCAATGATGTAGTGAGTAAGAGATGCATTGCTTGCCTTAATCCCATGTAATTGGGTCTTACAAATAAACCCTTTAATCTTTATTAACTGCTGTTATCTCCTCCTTCCGTCTGCGTGACTGGGACTGAGGGTCACTGGCTAGGGAAGCTTTTGAACCCGGGTCAGTCCAGCTCTCACAAAGGGCTCCCTTAGACTGTGAGTCACACTACTGGCCCCTCAAGCCCAGTACTGTCTACTCCGACTGGCAACAACTTTCCAGCTTGTCAGGCAGAGATCTTTCACAGTCTCCAGAGTTCTTTCCAGCTGGAGATGCTGGGGACCAAAGCGGGCCCTTTGGCATTCAAAGCATGTGCTCTACTGCTTAGCTGTGCTCCTTCTCACCCAATCTGCACACCATAAATGATGTACAAATTAATCTTAAGTATTATACTGAAGTGGTCACCCTTTAACTCAGATAAGGACAACGAGGACCAACTCGGGTTATTGGAAAGAGGTTTATTGTGCACAATTGGTCCTGCGGACTGTGTCGCAAAGCAGAACCCCGGGCGGGGCTTTTACAACCACTTTTATAGCATACCTAAGTCTGGTCATTTGGCAACAGTTCTTACATTGGTCAGCAGGTCAAGACAAAAGGGGGTTTGCTTTAGGGGAGGGGGATTTCCTTACAAGGAGACAGGAAGATGATCTTACAATCAAGCAGCTGCTAGGTATTTTCTTATCTTGGTCACGTATGCAGGGTGAGACAGCAAAACACCTCAATATTTGTGAATCAACAAGAGCCATTGACGGCCATTGTCAGTTATTGCCACAGTCATTACCAGCCATTGACTACATTCTTTTAGTATTAGTCATCACCCTGGCAATCTGTCCATATGCCTGGCTAAGTTTTTCTTTTAACTATTTCGTTTCCTTCACTCCTCCCCTTTGAAACTTCAACACCTATCTGGAGTTTCAACCTGGGGGATGGGGCGATATTCCCACATAGCCAGGACCTGGGCAGCCGCCCTTTTTTCTGCCAATAGGCTCAGGCTATTTTGGATTGTCCGGACCACAATAGGGAGGACACAAGGGAGCAGGATGCAACCCATCGCGATTAGCCCTATCGCTTGCAACCCTGGTAACTTGGGGAACCATCTAGAGAAAGGGCTTCTCCTAGATCGAGCCCTTTCTAGGTCTGGACTGGATGCATATGTAAGCCATAGGATTACATTCAAGCAGAATAACAATAGTAAACATTGGCTACAGGTTATGTGTTTATACAATATAGAAATCACATTTTGAAACTACACTTTACCACATTCTCTCCTTTTGATTCTAAGTGAATGCACACTGAGGGTCACTTTTAATTAAGGGCTGATAGGTAAGGCTGGTTCAGACTGAGCTGGAGTTGACATCAGTTCATCTTGTCCAATCCTCTGGGTGTTGTCTTTGATGGCCGTCCCGTCCGAGGTCTGAGATGATATTGATGTTCTGGCACAAATTCTTCTGTTTCAGGGGAAGAGGTTCTAGCACGTTCACCCCGAATCGTTGGAGGCGTTATTATGTCATTCTTGTTAGGGGTTGGAGGCTTTTTATGACTGAAGTCCTTGGCACTTCACAGCGTTAAGTACACCTCTTTTCGCTGTACTTGAATATGAATCCATTCACCTGGGACAGAGTGTCCCTCCGTGCTGGGCTGGTGCTGAGCCGCCTTCACCCGTGAATGAAGTCTTCACACATCTCACCAGGGCCTTGCAGTAATTCTGAATTGAATGTCTCATCAACATCTCACGAGGGGTCAGGTCTCGCCACTCGACCTGGCCTGGATCTCACACACACAAGGGCCATGGAAGGTGCATTTGGCCACTTAGTCTCGTCTCTGTGCATACTTTGGCTAGCTTGTCTTTTAATATTCTAGCAAAAAGGATTTTCTCTCTCTGCTGCCGTGGCGTTAGCTCTCACACAGGGGCATGTTCTACTTACTTAGAATATATACAAACAACTACAAACACATATTGATAGGAACAATACTTAGGCATTTCAACAAAATCAAATTGTACACTACAAAAAGGTCCCCAGGGTGAGGTTGTATGCTCACCCTGTCTTTCACAGGTTTTCCAGTATTATGAGCCTGGCACACTGCACACTGGGCAAAGTTACTGAGTCACTGCAGATGTAAAATTAAATTCAAACCACTCTTTTTGTTAACAATCAAACCAATAACTAAATCTGCTTTTCTGAATGACGCTGTACATAGTCTTTTGCAGGAAAGCAACTTGCTAATTTGTGACATTGCTATAAAGAATACAGGAGAAACTGGCTTGGGTTTTTTTGCCTATCTTTTGCCAGGAAGTTTGGCGGGGTTAACAAAAATCTTTTATAGGATTTTAGAGTTGGAAGGGACTCACAAGGCCATCAAGCCTAACCCCCCACTCAATGCAGGAAACCAGAGGAGGGGTTCCTTATCTAAGTAATACCCAGGTCTGACTTTGCTCAGCTTTTTACACTTCAGATAAGCTGAGAACCAGCATGAGCCACAGACTTTTATCTTTAGCAAGGCAAACCAAGCTTTTTGAAAATCACATAAAACACAACAAGTCATTTGTACAACTTTTTAAAAACTAACTTAACAACAACAGAAGGATTGCAATTCTTTTGGTATTTTGGTGCCATTGTGTTATGCTACACTTAAATACTTATTTTACAAAAGTGCTCTGTTAGCTTGCTATAAAAGCCACTAGACAAGCATACATTTTGCAACTAAACTGTTTAAATTTACTAAAGCTGCCCTGTTGGTTTGCCTTTGGCAAAAACTAACTAAGCATACATCTTAAAAAAGACAATAAAGAGGGTAAAATTTCAGGAAAGCCCATTTCAACAAAACTGGGCACTAAAACGTACAGAAACTGAGTTAGTAGTTTAGATTTATCTTTGATAGCTGCACTTCCTTTTATTGCTTGTACATAATTATGCCCCCCTCCCTTTGCCTACCTTTTCTTTCTGTTGGGAGCAGCAGCAAGGTGGCAAGGTTTCAAGTGACACAGCATTTTACAATTTTTCTGGATTTTTCTCTTTTACAACAACCCTTTGAGGTAGGTACAGCTGAGAGTCTGTGACTGACTCAAAGTTACCTAATGAGCCTTATAGCATTTATTGCTTCTCGTGGGAGGGGATATTGCAGCATATCTCCTTTTTTTTTTTTTTGAACCAGAGAAGCAGACTTTTAAGAGTCTTACTTCTTTTAGTTTTCCGCCTAATATTCTGCTGGTACCAAAGCCAATATTGGTGGAAAGCCCTGTTTTTTTTTCATTCCCCAGAGACTCAGCAAATGCCAGGAGAATTGGGACTACATTCTATTGTAGCCCTTAGTTTACACAATCCATCATGACTTAGCAGAACCATTTCTCATTTTTATCTCAAGAAGTCAAGAAAACTTTTGATTTCTAATCTGCCTTGTTAAGAACAGAACTGCACATTACTTCTCAATATATATATATTTAAAGATACGCATTCTCTTTTTTGTTTGTTTTTTGACACTGCTTCACACAACTTTCTTTCAAATAGCTTTTTTTTTTTTTTTTTTACATTTTGTTGCCACTGGTCTACGTAGGAGTATTGGTCTGGGTGTCCTCCTGGAGTCTGAGCCACCTTTTGGTGTACTTGCTCGATGATACTGAGGTCGAAGGAGCCTTGTGCTGGCCACCCCACTCCCATGGATGGCCACTCTCTACCTTGCACAGGGTCCGGAGAGTTTGGCGTTCAAGTTTTCGCCCGTAGTCTCTCCCGAACCCTGCTTTGAAATTCCTTTCCATGCATTGAAGCTGTGTCCTTGGGACGCTGCTTCCCCCCCCACCCCATTCTCTTAATTCTAAGACCAACAACAAGAACAGAAACAGAAGGGTGGGGTACGGACAGGAGAGTAAGGGGTCTCTCCTGTTAGACGTTAAGGGATTTCACACACACGCTCCGCTGACCCGCGGCCCCGGACGTTCCACGGTCACCTACGGGAACTGCAGCGGCATTCACACTTCACCACACATACCAACACATTCCCTCCCGAGATCTCTTGTATTCCTTTACCAAAAGGGAAAGAACCAGTTCAGCCTTTTTCAGCTGCCTCGTAGGCCCAATCCTTTATTCCTTTACCCAAAAGGGAGAAAACCAGTTCAGCCTTTTTCAGCTGCCTCGTAGGTCCAATCCCCGGAAGATGGCCAAATCCTCCTCCCCTTGTTCCTATTCTCTCCTGTAGGAACCCTAGAGTATACTCGCCTGTTCCGCCGGTCCGGCCCCCTTGGTCCTAGTTCCGCACCGAGTTTTGTTGGTTCTTGGAGTCACCGTCCGACCACTGCTCCGTCAGGTCCCCTGTTCGGATTCCCTCACAGCCAAGTGCTGTGATGCGCGCTGGGAGCTCCGCAAGGCCTCTCCTTAGGGGGCAGCGGTGGGCTGTGCCCCGAGCAAGCTGCAAAGCTTCCTCGCTGTCCTGCCGCGGTCGCCAGATGAAGTGGTCACCCTTTAACTCAGATAAGGACAACGAGGACCAACTCGGGTTATTGGAAAGAGGTTTATTGTGCACAATTGGTCCTGCGGACTGTGTCGCAAAGCAGAACCCCGGGCGGGGCTTTTACAACCACTTTTATAGCATACCTAAGTCTGGTCATTTGGCAACAGTTCTTACATTGGTCAGCAGGTCAAGACAAAAGGGGGTTTGCTTTAGGGGAGGGGGATTTCCTTACAAGGAGACAGGAAGATGATCTTACAATCAAGCAGCTGCTAGGTATTTTCTTATCTTGGTCACGTATGCAGGGTGAGACAGCAAAACACCTCAATATTTGTGAATCAACAAGAGCCATTGACGACCATTGTCAGTTATTGCCACAGTCATTACCAGCCATTGACTACATTCTTTTAGTATTAGTCATCACCCTGGCAATCTGTCCATATGCCTGGCTAAGTTTTTCTTTTAACTATTTCGTTTCCTTCAATACTCACTGAATTCTGGGGCTCTGTCTGGATGCTTATATTTGCAGTTATGTAGTAACTGATCATATTAGATGGATGGTTACGTTGTTCTGTCACAAAGCTTGTATTCCCCTGAATTATTCAGATAGGCATGTGCCTCCTCCCCAGGCAAAAATTACTTTCCTCTGATAGCCAAAACCTCTATGTTAGTTCCATGTCAAAACGGAGGGTTGCCAAATTTTATTTTTGTTTTATAAGAGTTCTTCCTGAAGGCTTCCCCCAAAATGGTACCCTCCAGATGTTTTGAACTTCAACTTCCATCAGCCCTAGCCAGCATGGCCAGTGGCCAGGAATGTTGGGAGTTGTAGTCCAAAACATCTGGAGGCACCAGGCTGGGGAAAGCTGGCTTACCCTTATTTTGTTCCCCGAACGCTCTTCTTTCTTTCTTTCTTTCTTTCTTTTTTCTTCTAACTGAAACTTTCATCTATCTAACTTTTCAATTTGGTGTTATAAAATTTCCATCATTAGGAGAAGCCAGCTAAAAGCTTTTGCCAAGAGAGATGCGAAAACCCAGGAAAAGGAGTAGATTGGCCTAGAACTTGCAAGATGAGCATGTGTTCTAGGCAGTGCCAATGGGCCGAATAAATAGATGGATCAGTATTGTGCCCTCTCGAGCAAAAGTAGCATCATAACCTGCACCCCATGTCACTGCCTATAAATTATAAAATGTTTATAATTATAAAATTATACATTCTACCACATAGTGCAATCCTATACACATCTACTCGGAAGTATACACATCTATTCAGAAGAAAGTCTTACTGGATTCAATGGGGCTTACTCCCAGGAAAGTGTGCATAGGATTGCAGCCTTAATATCTAGTTGGATGCAGAGATTAATGATAATTATAATAAATTTAATTATAATTGTTCTTGGATTGGAAGTGACCAAATTAGTAAATTAATTATTATGGGTTGGATCCCGGATCTGACTTCCATGAGAGGAGGGAGGGACACTGCTCGCAGAAAATCCCTGCACCCAATTTTTGGGAACCCCCCCCCTCCCCGCAACAGCATAGCTCACCCATTCAGCCGGGTCTCCTGACCCTTTGTATAGCATCGTCAGGGGGATGGAGGGGCTGCCGTAGCAAGGAGAGGTCACGATGGGGAAGTCCAATTTCACCAGTGAAGTTGATCCAGCTTAAATCTGGACCCAACACACTATAATTATGTAAGCTGTATGTATTATTAAAATCAACAACAGTTGCAGGTCTCCAGGGGTTCAGATTGTCTACACCAGACAGAGGGATCCCAATACTGGACTGAAGACTGCATGATGCTGCCACATCACTACCTCTTGGGAGCAACTGTGTAGCACTGGTAATTGTATTTGCACTGGTTAATTGTTGTTAATAAACAACGCCTTTTGCTTATCAGTGGGCTAAGTATGTGCCATATTGCACTCATCATTAGCTTCTTTCCCTTTGTATAGGTGATAAGTTCAGCCTTACGGCAAAGACTCCCCTGATAAGATGGTTGTTAACGATTCCAAATGCTTTATTCTTAACTAATGCTGAGCTATCATAGTTTAAGTGCCACTTTTTATGTTTTAGTTTGGGAGTCCAGTCAGGTGGATCATAACATCTGGCATTCATTATCCTCCTGTCTGCATATTAACAACAGTACCTCTGCTCCAGGAGAAAATTAACTTTAGTGCCCCACATGATCTGTAGGGGATGTGTTATGACTGGCCCAAAGATCATATGGGTTTGAAAAGGCAGGCAAATTCCTTTAAATAAAAGGCAGCTCATAGGGATGTTGGAGAAATCTGCAACAGACTCAAATGAGTTTTAATTTCTGAGAATCCAACCTGCGGATTCTGCAGTGGACTGGCATTTCCTGAGTTGCACAGATTTCGTGGACTTGCAGACCATTTTAAAAAACATTTCCATAATTTTATACAAATTTAGTCATAGAAAAATATGAAAAATTAAAAAAAAGACTGACCAAAAATGTGCATTTCCCTTATAGGCCGAAGTGTGAAAATGTGCATTTTTCAAGGATTTGTGTATTTGGGGGGGGGGGGGGATTAGCACATTTTTGGGAGCATGAATTTGTGCAGGTGTGAGTTTGTGCAAATGCATGCAAAATCTGATTCTGTCAATGAGTGGACAAGGGAACAAGGGTGCCTGACAATCTGCGAAATGGAGACAGAATGGATTTTACAAAGTCTGTATATCCCTAGCTCTTAATTGACATGTTTAGTTTTAAGTTTCGTGGATTCATGTTTGTAGGCCAGTCTTCAGTTCTTGTTACCTGAGGGCCATGCCATTTCTCATATTATGTGGCAGCAAACCTGGGTTATTCTGCTTTCTTAACAAGAGCACTGATACAAGTATTTACACCCATGTGCTGATCTCTGCTCATGGTACATTTTTAGATGTACACTATAATCAGCTTCAGTTATATTAAAACATACAAACACACACACACACACACACATAATATGGCCCTTCGTGACTACAATGTTGTGATCAGACTGAGCCCATCTGACAACAGAGACAGATTTGTGCAATACTTTTAGAAGTCATGAGAATAATCTGCACCAAAAAAGGATCTTGAAATATAGTAATTTCAAAATAAGACGATCTGCACCTCACAACAATATAGTTCAAGTAAACGGTTAGAAAGGCATCATAATGTATTAATTGCTATCTGAATAAGAAAGTAGCAAGTATGTATTAATTTACTATATAGCTCTTCCTTGAATTTTTGGATGTAATACATATTTGTATATGTAACATATTTGATGTTAGTTTCATAGATTTCATAGATCATAGAGTTGGAAGGGGCCTACAAGGCTATCGAGTCCAACCCCCTGCTCAGTGCAGGAAACTAGAGGAGGGGTCTCCCACCCAAGTAATAACCAGTCCTGACCCTGCTTAGCTTTCCACGCTCAGACAAGCTGAGCCAGCGTAAGATATGCATAATTAAAATAGAAATACCCCTCCCCCCAATTTGTATTCTTTTGTCCTAATGACAGAATTCCCTGCCTTTTTAAAATAAATGAAGGAGAAATAAAAGGGTGTGGTGTGAAGTGCTCCTCTATATTGTTCAAGTCATCCATGCCACTTCCAGGCTACTCCATTCCATTCACCTTCTATTTTATTTGTCCCTCTCCCTACAACAGTCAGCCAGCAGTCTGTAGCTAATTACATTCAGTCCTCATCGGGCTGGTTTTGGTGCTTTTTCTCCCCTTAGGGGTTTCTTTTGTAATTTTTTGTTTTTCTGCAAATCTTGGGGTACCTGCCAAGATTGCCGATACCTCCTCTTTTGCATTGGGGTGTGTGTGTGCAGTTTTGGCTATCTTAGCATGGAACTTGCGCCTGAACATGGGAAAGAGAGGGAATGACATTGCTCTTTGATTATATATATACGTAAGTGAATTCGGTCCTCACTTCATACCCTACAATGAAAATGGGTAACCCCCCAAAAACCCCATAGAAGAGGGTAAAGTGAAGTGAATCACTTACCCCCCCCCCAAAAAAATCTGAACACTTCCCTTTCACAAAATATGCCACAACTAAACTGCTGAAATTTTGAAGGATTTTCAACTAGGGCCACCTCTATGCTGTATGTCATTTTAATAACAATTGCCCACAAAGAACATAGGGGGGTTAGCGCATGCTTTTTGGGAAACTCCCAAATGGTAAAGGCTGCTCTTACACAAACAAGCCTGAATCTATTCATCTGAAACTTGGCAAGCTTGATACCCTTTGATGGGGTAACTATCCCTGCAAATTTCATGCAATTCTGCCAAGTTATTGGCATTTCCCTTTTATGAAAAATCGAAACGTACCAGCAAATAGCACAAGAAACCCGTCTCTATTTGTATTAGATTTGGCAACTGTAATCCCCTCAGTCCCCATGCTTGTAAATTTCATCCACTTTGGCCAAATAGAAAAAAGAAGAAGCCATTGCTTGCTTTCCAATGAGGCATAAAGATTTGGATTGCCAGATTGAGATTTGGATTCAGACCCAAATCAAAGCAGTAGCCTCTGAATTGGTCTGAGCCAGGGATAGTTGCCATGAAATAGTAAGCAGGAGGCAAGTAGGAAAGATGGAGTAGGAGAGATAGAGCATATCTAAGTATATCCTTGCCATTGCAGTTCACCCACACTTTGCCTTCTGTTTAGTGAAGCCACTAAGAGTTACAAACAATAGCCCATTTGCGTAGGTATGGACAAAAAGCCGTGGTGTTAAAACAGAAGAGCTCCCAGGCATAAGGCATCATCTGTAAAATATGGATTTGTCCAAAAGGGAAGTGGCATGCCATGCGTCACAAAATGAGTAAGTAAAGGCATGCAGCATCCCACACAGTGCAGCTCAACTTTCCCAAAGCTGGTGCCCTCCAGATGTTTTGGACTACAATTCCCAGCATTCCTGACCATTGGCTGGGGTTGATGGGAATTCAGGTCCAAAACATCTAGAAGGCACCAGTTTGGGGAAGGCTGGTATAGGGTTTATTTATCAGAGACAAGCTTCTAGACAAAATCTGATTCTCACTGAAATGAAAGCAAGCACAATGAATTCAAGGCTGTTTATAAAGTGTGTGTGTGTTGAATGGAAGAAAGGACTGACTGGTTTTTTTTCAGGGCACAGTCTGAGACTTCTAACTGCTTTAATTCAGTTGCGCCAAACTCTGAGACCTCTGCCAAGTGAGCACATTAATACTCAGATGGAATTGAGGAACCGGCTTGCCCTGCTAGTTAATGAGCATCGAGCTAGCTGATCTAGCATTCTGCTAAAGTGAGCAATGAAGATAAAATATATGAAAAAAAGGAGGCAGCATTTGCCCATTCGTTTTTCCAGCTGCAGTATGCCGACGCAGCACAGAGTACGTTATCTCACTCAGACTGCCCTCTGGTTTGCCGTTACTAGTAGATTTCAAGGCCGTCTTAAGCTAATGGAATTTATTAAGTGTCCAAATCTCAAACATGGTTGATGTTGCTAATCACATGGCACAAAAGCAGCAGCAGCAATGTTCCATGGTACGGAGTGATGTACAACACTCCATCCAGCCAGAGGAGTAGAATGGCCACAGGCCAATGTGTTGTGTAGCAGATTTCAGGTGTGGTGTATGAAAAGGAGCCAGGTCCTGTGTACATGTGAATGGTAATGTAGGAAAAAATGCGAGGGGTCTCAGGATGGAAGCCTTAGACCTAAGAGGAAAGTGGCAAATGAAATAACACAGAGTGCCCCCTTCAGAACTGATACAGAAAACATATTTTTGTACCAGCTCTGCCTGAGTATGACATGTAGCACGAGAAGCCGCCTTTATGAAAATGTACCGGAATGGTCGTCCACAGACAAAGCTTCATGTGTTCTTGAAATGCCAAGGAATTTCATGTCAACTGCATCTCAAGTGCCTAGCTCAGCCTTTCCCGACATGGTGCCCTCCATATGTGTTGGACTACAACTCCCTGCATGTCCCAGCCAGCCATGGTGGCTGGCTTGGGGCATGCTGGGATTTGTAGTCCAACACATATGGAAGACACCACGTTGGGGGAGGCTGCCCTGGCTCCTGCCAAGTCTCTTGGGACAGCCAGCTGTGGACAGTACAGATTGCCGAAATTTGGCCATTTTGTTCACCCACCCTCTCCAGAAGGGTGTCCTGTCCCCTACAATGGAGAAATGTGTCAGCTCAGGGCAGAGCAGGACCATCCTATGCTAGAACATACCTGCTTAACTAGGATATGAGCCATAAAGAGGGATGATACTAACTACAAAACTCATGCTTCATAGCATGGTATACAAGAGCACCAGTGCCATGCCTATTCCATGATTCACAACCCCCTTGTCTCAGCTATAAGCAGGAAGGATCAATGAAAACACACACAACTCTTTGGCTGCTGGAATTCCTTACACAGAGAGCCTATAATCACCTCCTGATAGCCACAGTAGGACGAAGCCCATTTGTTTTGTGCTTTAGCCATCTCCTCTTACATAACACTTAGCCCAGCCTTCCCCAAGCTGGCACCTTCCAGATGTTTTGGGCTACAACTCCCATGAGTTGTATAGGGATGATGGGAGCTGTAGTCCAAAACACCTAGAAGGCACCAGCTTCGGAAAGGCTGACTCAGCCTTTTTAACTTTTATAATGTATGGTCTATTTGTTCTAGATGACTCCTTGAGGCATTTCTTCAAGTCTCCAGGGGTCAAGTTAGAACACGGCCCCCTTCATACATTCAGTCAATTCATGACCAGGATGGCCAATTACAGACCATAAATCATATATAGTGGTCGGCCACATTCTTGCCAAATTCTTAAGATTGGATCCAGGATCTGCCTTCTATGAGAGGAAGAGACCTTCCATGAGAAGAAGGGCTCTGCTCGTGGAAGGTCCCTCTGCCCAGTTTTTGGGGATTCTACCCAAACTGTACTAGTATTTTCAGCGGACTGGCTGGGCTGGTGTGGGAAGGAGGGGCCCCCAATGTATAAGGCCATGAAAATTATGTACAAGCATTGGCTTGTGATGGCTACTGGGTTGTTTATTATTCTCTCTTTCACTCACACCATAATGGGGACCCTGTGATTCCCAAACTGCATGCCAGGGCATGCTAGTGCGCTGCAAGAAGCTACAATCCTGGGAGTGAATCCTGTTGAACCCAATGGGTCTTATGTCTGAGGAGACATGTCTAGGATTGCACTGTCAACCACCATTTTGGATTCATTCCTCATTCTGTGACCCTCTACAACATTGACAACCTCTCTACCAGTGTATGGGCAGTTGTGGGGGAAAGAGTAAGGCTGCACTGGTGTGGCTTGATACAGCCATCTCTCCAGCTGATTGGCATGGGGAAATCTCAGTAGCATTACTATGGTCCAGAAAGCATGGCACTATCCCTGTACTGTACTGTACATAGACTACTGTGGATTTCTCTGGATAGTTTTGATATATTTAACATAGAATTTAAGGCATTTAAAAAAATATTATTGCTGTGCTGTGCAAAAAAAATAATAGTGATCAATTGGTTGTGACTGGCTGGGCAAAGAAGGCAATATTCACTAATTTGTATTGAGTTATAGGGAAAATGCCTGTGCATCCTCTCCTGGGAATTGAGAAAATGGGTTGGATCTAGGTGGAGGCATGTGTAACTGGGCTTGCAGAAGAAGACTTCTCCACCCCTTTCCCCCTGGCATCCCTCCAGTCCCCCGAAAATGCTACACAGAATTTCAGGCAATATTGTTGAATAGGGTAGTCTGTGGTGTGGGGAGAAGGAGCTATATGTGAAAATTGGGTGGAGGCACCTTCAGTAAGTGGAGGTTTGTTCATGGAAGGTGCCTCTGCCTGATTTTCAGGGATCCCCCTTCTTCCTGCACCACAGCCTGCCTTATTCAGCAGGGTCCCCCTGACTCTCTGTGTAGCATTTTCGAGGGACTGGAGACAGGCCAGCTCTACCATTAGGCAGCAGATGTTGCCTCAGGCAGCAGATGCTGGGAGGTGGCAGCAAGGTGTCGGACGAGAGAGCCATGTGCCTTCCAGCCTGCCATGTGCATTGCACCTCCAGGTGTAATGGAGAACATTGTTCCTTTACCAAGACTGAAGAAAGATTCATTCCTCATTCTGTGACCCTCTCACAGGAATCCATACATTCAAAAGTAACTTCCATTTATTTCAACATGCTTTATCGTTGTAGTGGAAGACCGACAACCTGGTCTTCTGTGCGGGTTCAATGCTAAGGGGGTAGCGAGTCCTGGGGCGGGCCTTCTCCGAGGTCCCCAGTGACTATCACCCTTAGCCCAGAACAAAGGGATAATTTATAGCCCCAAAAGTATCTTTTATAAAACAAGTTTATTTACAAAATTACCTTCACAAACCCAGACACACGCCAGCAATACAGCTTATCAGTACGGTACAAAGTAGCAAGCAAGAAGTCTCAAGGACACCGTGATTTCAGGGCTCTCAGCTAGTTAGTTCAGTTCGGGCTCCAGCAGAGGCCCGGTCAACTGCACGCTGCTAGCTGGGTTCCCGGCGGAGGTCCGGTCTACCCAAGCGGCTAGCTGGGTTCCCGGCGGAGGTCCGGTCTACCCAAGCGGCTTGTGAGTGATTTCAGCTTGGTTTCCCGGGGGTCCGGTCAACCCAAGCGGCCAGTGATTTCAGCTTGGTTTCCCGGGGGTCCGGTCAACCCAAGCGGCCAGTGATTTCAGCTAGCTGGAGCGCGCCGGGTGCTGCTACCCGGGGTTGCCGATCCTTCGTTCCCTTACCCCAAGCATGGGGCAAGATTGCTGGTCAGGTCCAACAACTCAGTTCCCTTGCGCAGGGTGTTTTATACCTTGGTGTTTCAGGTAGCCCCTCCCTCCGTAATCAGGTGGGTTGCCACCCTCCCTGAGGGGCGGCCTTTTGGGTCAGGTGGGGTGACGCCTTCCCCCCGTGGGGTGGGGTCCCTTTGAAGCCACTTGCTTAATGGTCCCATCCTGTGGTGTTGAGTGGTCCTTTCTTATGGGTGCCGAAGTGTCTGCTCTGGCGAGGTATTCAAGTCTTATGTAGATGGGGCTGATATACGAGAGCATTGACAAACCTGGCGATGCTTCCTGTCTTCCCCCCTGGGGTGATTCTATGCAGATGTTGTTTGTCCCCTTTGGCCTCTGTGGAGACTGGCTGTCTCCCCCCCCCCCTGGGTATCCTTCCCCCCACCTTGGTGAGTGTGTGTGTGTCAGAAAGGGGGCTTAGGTTGGCTTTCTCCACAGTTGTGTAATAGACCTTCATTCAGTTTACAGCAGGTACCGCCATGATTTTGTTACCAATGCATTCATGCCAGTAATCAAATCCAAGAATATTTGTGCTTAATGGATATGATTTCTGTGAAATGCTAGGGGAATCAGTGGGAGTGCCGCATGCAAATGAGAAAACATTACAAAAAAGAGGTGGCAACCCTCTGAATCCCAGAGAGAATCCATTGGCATTAAGACAGCTTCTTGTTTTCCTTGATGCATCCAGCAGTTCTTAACCAATTAGAAATTTCACAGCTATCTTCAACACAACTCCAGGAGGCCACAATGGGTTCTGTTTCCTGTTTCATGCTTTGTAAACGCTATTAAAAGTATTACTTGTCTCCACAGAGCTGATTTAGTAAAGTCACAGCTTGAAAATGCTCAGCAAACTTTTGAGAGTGTGGTCAACCTATCATTTTTAAAATTCATGTGCAGGCCCTGCTCTAGTGTTTGTGAGAATTTTAGGGTGGCCAGGTGCCCTACTTTAGAATCTGGTTTTAAGGTGTCCTCTATTTGAAGGCCTGTCCAGTCCAAGTCTGGTTTAAAGGTCAAGAGCCATAAGAAGGGAGAGCAGGGGGAGGGCCTTGAAATTGCCCATCCACAGTTTGCACCTGGACAGCAGCCTGAGGAGGCACACAGCTCACCTGGCCATAACCTTCCCTGTTGTGGTAAGATGTATAGTATTCCTATTTAAATTATATCAATCATTTCTAAATATGCATTGATATAAATTAGCACATGCTAATTTGTCCTCTTTTTTAGGACATGTCCTCTTTTTTAGCGATGTATAGCCACCCTCTGTGAGAAGAAAGCAACCTGCCAAGGCCCATGTCCCACCTGGAGTTCCACTGCAAATCTCTGCAGTTTCCTGGTCCTGCTACCCCTCTTAGATATAGGATATCCATCCTATACTGTATGTTACTTTATACTGTCTATTGGTCCATAGAGTCCAGTATTGTCCACAGTGATTGGCAGCAGCTCTTCAGGGTTTCAGGCAGGAATTTTTCCAGCCCTACCTGGATATGCGAGGGATTGAACCTGGGATCTTTTGCATGGGAAGGTCTTGCTGTTGCTGCCTGTTCACCTGCCCTCTCTAAGCAAGGGACCAGTTAGGCGAGTGAGGAGGAGCCTTTGCATGCCTTGCTCTCTCCCTCTGGAATGTAGTACAGACTGGGTCCAGAGGGAAAGGCAAGTGAATGGGCAGTAGTAAGGGTTCAAGCAGAAAGAGATAGGAACATTCAGAGAGGGGTCATTACTGGGGTCATCTCTGTGTCCCACTTTACTGAGGATAGTCCTCTATTTGAATGTGTATACATATAAATTAGTTTGAACACATTTGATGCAAAGTTGTGTCCTCTTTTGTTCCCTTTTTTGATGATGCATGTCCCCTTTTTTTGGCAATGTGTAAGTGGCCACCCTAGCCTCTTGTCCAAGGGCACCTGGAACTGTCTGGCACCAAAAGTAGGTGCACCTGTTTGACATTAACTGGGAGAATAGCATAGAGCACCACTGAGTAGTAACCAAATGGCCAAAATGCAACATTGTTCTCCAATTCTAGCAGTGGTCAGCCCCATCCTTCCCCAGCAAAGAAAGGACCTGCTGACCTGCGCTTTGGTGCCACCACTACAGATGGCCAGAGGAGGGTATTCCAGTTACCAGCTCAGCAGGGCTCAGGTTCCATTAGATGACAAATCCACCCCGGTTGTTCAGTGAGAAATTCATCATTCAGCCACAAACATAAGCTCACAGACTGCTCTTCTCTGCATACCTGGTTGCATGATCCCCATCTCGCTTCTACACTGCCAGTCTTAACAATGGTAAGGGCAAACCATTGTCTTGAATTCTAGAGGCTGGCTGGCATGTCCAATGGCCAGATTAAAGGACTTGGGAACTCTACTCTTACACCACGATCTTGAAATCCAATTGTTACTCTTAGTGGAGAAACTCTGCAACCTCTAATCTGTCTAATTTTTTTCTATTTTGTTCTCTTCAAAATATATGAAGTATGTTTGTCCTGCTGCTCCGGAGATGAGGGAAGGATAGTGCTATTTTTTAACTTATTATTTTTTGAAGAAAACAAAAGACAAATGGTCCAAAATGGCAGGGATTTGCGGCAGTAAAGAGAATATGTTTGCTGGCATTTGCCTTGATTTTTCACCCTCTCCCCCAACTGTGTAATGGTATATGAGAAATCTTTTTTTTTAATTATTTTTTTTATTTTCAAAAGAAAAATAAAACACAAACATCACAAAAACACAACACTAAACTAAAATGGGCTTCCAATTTTTCTCACAACAAAGTATAAGTAACATTATATACGCTACTCTGTAGTTTACAAATACATTTCTCTTTTTTCTATTGTCAAACATTTTTCTTCTTATTCAACCACCTCACAAGTTCACAAAACCTCATTATTAACAATAAACATATATGTTAATTCTTCTAATTCTTCTAACAATCTAAAACATTTCTACTTCTATGTAATACACCCTAGTTCTTTCCCTCTACTGCATTTATCAAAGGATAAGCTGCCGCCACCACCCATTTTCCCCTTTCACCCCAAGTTTGTGACCCCTTTTATTACATCCGTTCCATTACTTATTCTCAATCACTAATTTCCACAGAGATCAATACATTTTACCAATAACACTTTACCCTTCCAATACTAAGTTACTACTAAAACCACTACTAAAACCACTACTAAAACAAATCCTCATTTTGTTCTAGCAGTTCCAGGTTCTACAGAAATAATCTTTCTATTAAAATCCTTCCCAAAAATCCCAATCAAATTCATTTACCAAAAAAAGAAGCCACCACATATTTCCCCCCTTGCATCAATACCTCACACCCCAAATTTTAAACCCATTTTTTTTTTACATCCATTCCATTAGTCATTAATCACTAATTTCAACAGAGATCAGTACATTTTACCAGTAACACTTAACCTTGCATGTTCTAAATTACTACCAGAACAAATAATTATTTTGGGTATATAAGAAATCTTAGTTTCTTGAAGGGTAAGAGAAACTAATTTACAATTAGTTTTTAAAATTTCAGAATGGCAGGAAGAGGAGTGTATCCCATGTCACTCGTGATCTCACAGGCACTAGCCAGTAGGTGCCTGTGACCCCTGCATGATCGCTTGTTTAGGGAAGTTTTTTTTTGTTTAGAGAAGTCATTTCCCAACAATTTAATTTAGCAGTTTATGTCCCAGGACACTCCAGTCCCCCTCTTTACTGAACAGGGTTTCTTATTCTTTGCAGCCCTTCTAACCAGAAACTGAAATAAGAGTCACTGCAATTGCATAGTGTGATGGCAGTCAGCTCTGGACTTTGGAATAGGCCCTCCTTGGAGGTTTCCTACTGTAGCAGCAATTCAACCCCATCTCACCTAGCAAGGCTGATAATTCCCAGAGATTTCACTGTACATGCTGATGACAGGTAACAGTTTGGTTTGGTGTACTAATGTGAACTGGTTTCACATACAGGTAGCGGCACTTCACTTAACTTCCGCCAGAAACCTGTTATATCCAGGCCCATTCCAATTTAATTGTCAAACCTTGTGCTCCACTGAAAATTTTCTATGAAGTGAAAATTACCTCAGGATGTGGCTCATAACACCTGAACCGTTACCCTTGTTATTCCTTCCTAACATGACAATTGCTAGACAGCATGTAGCTTAACAGCTTTGTTTACAGAGACTGTCATATATTGGCCAGTGTAAAAACAACAACCAAAAGCCAAAAGCTTTGCTAAAAAGCTTTAAAGCAGTCATTTTGGAGACATTCAAAGATGTCTACCACTGCAATGTTCTAGTCTCCGCTCGGCCATGAAACTCACTGGGTGACTTTGGGCCAGTCACTGCCTCTCAGCCTAACCTACCTCACAGGGTTGTTGTGAGGATAAAATGGAGAGGAGGAAGAGGATTATGTAAGCCGCCTTGAGTTCCTTGCAGGAAAAAAGGCAGGGCATAAATGTAACAAATAAATAAAAATAATAATAAATGTTCACTTGACCTCTATTATAGGCTTTCGCCACATGGTGTAAAATCTCACTGGGCTGGATCCAGATTTAGGCACAGTCAGCTGGGCTGAGGGAAGCAGGCTTTCCTGCAGCCCCTCCAGCCCCATGAAATTCTACACATAGGGTCGGGGGACCATGCTGAATGGGGTAGGCTGTGGTTCAAGGAGATAGGGGCAATCTCCAAAAATTGTGTGGAAGGACCTTCCATGACTGGAGTTCTGCTCATGGAGGGTGCCTCCGCCTGATTTTTGGATATCCTCCCTGTCTCCTTGAACCACAGCCCCCCGCATTCAGCATGGTCCCCCCAAGACCTTGAATAGAATTTTCAGGGCGCGGGGCTGGAGAGAAGGAAATCTCCTTCCTCCAGCCCAGTTGCATGCACCTCAATCTGGCTCCAACACATGGTTTCCAAAATGGTTTCCTCCATTTCCTTGGAGATCATGTTACGATTAGGGCTGTTTTCTCAATAAATAAATAGTACCTACCTACCTACCATCATCAAAAGCCAATCCAAAGCAAAAACAACAGGGGAAAAAAAACATCTATAAGTTGCTGCATAAGACTGGTTTTATTTTTAGAAAATTGCCCAACACCATATATTGTGGCCTTCTAGGTCTTTGACACTCTCCCCTGTTTTTGAAGTCCCAGGCAAGAAAAAGAAAAGAGGGTTGGATCCAATGGTGCTATTCCACTGACAGAGCTGTTTCCATCAGTGGACCTGGGAGGGGGCAATTCCCCCTCCCCTGCAGGTTTCCACGCACCTGCTTCAATATCTGCTCCAGAAGGCTGGGAAACCCCCTGGAGCAGATTTTTTTCGGTGGTGCAGAGGGCTGCAGGGGAGAGGAGAGAGGGAAAAGTCGCGTTGCACTAGCAGACTTCCATTAGCAGGACCCAAGGTTTGCTGAACTTCTACGGGCTGCCATCTGTGGCTACTGGGCCAGATTCAGCTTCGTCGGTCACAAGCTGTGTTAAGCCAGCTTCAATAGGGGACACGGCAGTTGGGTAAAAGAGGGGCGGGCCCTCCTCCACATGTACACCTGTTCTCATGCCTGTGGTATGACAGAATGACAAGCTGACCTCACATCCAGAGAGGCAGCCGTGGAATGCATAGGATATAGGACTCCTGTACCTTCAATAGCTGTTCTTAGAAGATGCTGCGTGAAATTTTTTAAACCTTTTAATATGGTGTTTTATTCTTTTTATCTCTTACTGTTCACCGCTCTGGAATCTCTTTAGATGTGGCATGGTATATAAATGTTGTAAATAAAACAAATAAAATATTTTAAGAATGAGCCTCTGTAACCATGCCCAGTCGGCAACCTCCGGAGTGTAAAATATTGTACAAAATCAGAAGGATGCTGAGGTGACCAGCATCAGCCCTGGTGGACCTGACATGCCCATGTCAGACCAGGCGCTGATGTCAGGCCTCTTTGCCACTGCCTGCATCGCTTGCCACTCTCTGGGTGATCGTGTGGGGCACCCCTGTATTGCAGGGCCTGGACTTTAGCCCCAAGGTTCAACCACAGCTGCACGGTGCACCACTGTGCCCCCTAAGCTAGCTTGCTGCCCTCAGGTGAGATGGAGGATGCTGCCCCATCCCCAGTGTTAAATAAAATTCAACCGTCAACCAGCCAGCTCCAGTAAATGGAATGGGATGGGAGGGGCGCCATCTTATCCTTTACCTCAGGCAGCAAAAAGTCTTGGGCCCACCCTGGAAAGGAGCCCTGTTCCCCTTTGCACTCAATTGCTCCAGCAATCTCCTTGTCCATTCCTTGTTCTTATTAAGTGGGTCCATGGGAGTGAAACGTTATTTGGTTATTTATTTAGATGACTAACCCAGCCGATTCCCAAAAGCACCGGGGGTAGGCAACAAGCTTTTATTTTTTTAAATGAAAATCACCGAGCCAGTGGTACCTGGCATGTACTGTGAAATCAGACAGGCCTAGGTGAGTCACATTCACATCAGCCGTCAAGCAGAGTGTCCTGTGGGTGTTTGGGGCCTCATCTGGCACTCGTTTGAATCTCACCGGTCTTCGCACTGTGTGTTTGGCACACCCCCCCCCCCCAGATAATGGGAAGTGAGGGGAAACCTGAGACATGTTGGAAAGTCAGTTTTCATGTTTCGTTGGATAAACTTTAGCAAAAACCCCTCGGAGTCCGTCTCCCTGTCATGTAACAAAGCTTTCTGTGCTTCGCTCATTTCTTCATATGGCACAGCTGATGCCCGGCTTCTCCTGTTTCATCACTAGCCTGATACAATGGCAGGGATTACACCCCAACTGTGGCAGTGTACACTGTAAGGGACATCATTTCTCTCTCACCTCCCTCCCCATCCATATTCTCACATTGTAAACATGCAGCTGCTAGTCTTTAAAGCGCAAATCACATTCATTCTACTTTCTCCTAGAGTGGGGTTCTGACGGAGTGAAGGCACTCTGTAATTTATGTTCAACCTATCTGATAAAAGGAGTCTATTCTGAGAGGTCCTGATTTCTCAAGGTTATAGAAATGTTAGCTTTCTTTCTTTCTTTCTTTCTTTTTTTTACAGGAGTCATTAAAGTCAAATGTATTTTCTTGTAACTAACCTCCCCCCTTGCCGCACAACTTAATCCCATCACCCAAACTGAAGGCGCCAAAGTGGTTTACCAGCATTTTGCTAAGGAGACCACTGCTGTCAATTTATCTTTTTCTTTGCAGACCTCACCTGAACATTCTCTTTTCCTCCAGCTCTTCTCACTGTTTCTGGCATCAGTGTCTGCATGCGAGCTTGATGTCCCTCTGTAAAACCCCTACTATTTTGAAATTGCTTACCTATTTGCTTTATTTTCACTGTACCAATGGAAGCTGGTGTTTTCATTAACTGACCAGCAATTCACAACATCATGACACCTGGTTGAATGCATATACAAACACCATTACATTGTCTAAAGAAAACATTAAATTTGCCATTTCTCTGAGGTGCTAGTGCAACGCACAGAGAATAACTAACTCATTCTGGAAAGAGAGAAACCCTCTCTCTTCTACTACTAATGTGTGTTTCAGTAATAATGGCTATAATGGTCCCAGATACAAGTACTAATTTTTGGCTAATGCCTGCCCTTGATCCATTAGATGCCCCATTTTTCAGGCAGTCGTGAGGGTACCCACAGACAAGTGAAGTGTTCTCTAATGGTGCTGCAAGAACATGGGATTAGAGCACTCAGCAGAGAAAATTCAACAGCGGGCTCAGCTAACTACCTATTATGCAAACATCTACATCTGAGCGTAAAAGTGCTAATTAGAAGGACTTCTCCACTGACACCATAGTTAGTCTTGCAGTCCTTTTAGAATGGGAAGCAAAAGTTAGAGGGGAGGCAGAAGAGACACAATCCAACTGCACTGTGAGAATTCATGTCTCTGCATTTTTATTAAGCTGATCACCTTGAAACTGTACCTGTTACAGCTAATCAACACAGGTCTGAAAATCACAGGGACCGCTTTGCCACCACAAAATTACCAGGGGATGGGAGAAACGGCAGGCGAGGGGCTGCTTAACCTTTTCCCCACTTGAAGCAACAAACATGCATTTGCCCTCTGTGTGTGTGTGTGTGTGTGTGTGTCTGTGTGAAGGGTTGGAGGGTGTAGCTGGAAAGTGGTGGTGGGGAAGGGTTTCCTGTGGCCACAGGTGAAAGTCCTTAGTACTCAGCATAGCTCTTGTCCTTCCCAATAACAAAAAGTAGATGATGTGGAGCAATCTCTAGGGGCCTGTATCCAGTGCGACCCATGTGCCAGTGGGACCCACCGCTAGCGCAATGGGAAGCTTGCAGTTCCTCAAGCAACCCCAGAAATGAGCTGAATGCCCCTCCCAGCCACGCGTAGGGGGGAATAATGGATCAGACCACAATGGCCTGATATTTTATCTTCCAATCGGGGGCAGAATGGGAGGGGCGGTAGAGCCGTTATTAGGCTTGCATGCCTCTCCCACTGCCTCCTTTCTGACGCAGCTCCCTTCCTCCTCCCATCCCTGTTTGCAGTGTAGGTTTTACTGGTCGCCTGTTTCCAGGGGCCGAGTAGGAATTTTGGTTCATTGTCCTAATTGGCCGGGGGCAATGTTTGTGTTTCGCCTACTCTACACTGTATTTCAGGGTTTGGGTGCTCAGTGGCATTTTCAATTTGGTCACATTGGCGGTTAAGTGCGGGATTAGGTAGTTTTAGGGGCTCGGTGATCATCCTATGGCACCTTTCAGGTGAGAGGCGTGCCCAAGGCTCCTGCCACCGACCGCCTCATGGCTCAGTTGTGCTGAGATAAGGCACGTCTCTGAGGTCTTCCTACCTCACCTGCCGGTACCTCACGGGCCAGTCGAAGCTGACTGCAGGAAAGACCTTCCAGCACCGTGTGGTGTTAAGCAAGGAGGGGATGACTTGGATGCCGTCACCCTCCTTGCTGGGTATTTTGCCCTATAGCAATGGTGACCGGCTGAAAGCTGGTGTAATTAGTACCCGCACTTTTTTCCCTTCGTAGATCTATTGATGATTCAATAAATGTGGCCCATTACTTTTACCACAATTTGTACCCTACAACTGTGTCTGAGTCGTTATTTCTCCTCTATGCGCGCAAATGCTAGTTTCCAGAACAGGGCAGCAAAGCTCACAGAAGACAGCGCCACTGACTTGTCCTGTCCTGTGCAAATGCTAATTTATTTGTATACATACAAGTTTAGAAATAATTACTGTAACTTAAATAGGAATGCAATACATCTCACCGTAAGTGAACAAGGCAAACTCCATGTTAGGCATAATTAGGGAAGGAATTGAAAATAAAATTGCCAATATCATACTTCCTTTATACAAATCTATGGTGCAGCTGCACTTAGAATACTGTGCACAATTCTGGTCGCTGCACCTAAAAAAGGACATTGTAGAGTTGGGAAAAGTGCAGAAAAGAGCAACTGGCCAGATGGGCGATTCAAAAATATAATAAATAAATAAAAAAGATTAAAAAAATAAAAACTTAAATGATCAAGCGGCTGGAGCAACTCACGTATGAGGAAAGGTTACAGCAGCTGGGATTGTTCAGCTTAGAAAAAGGATGAGTAATGGGAGACATGATAGAGGTGTACAGAATTATGCATGGTGTAGAGAAAGTGGACAGGGAGACATTTTTCACCTTCTCTCACAATACTAGAACCTGTCCTGGGGTCATCCCATGAAGCTGATTGGTGGGAGATTCAGGACAGATAAAAGGAAGTACTACTTCACGTAGTGCATAGTTAAACTATGAAATTCACTTCCACAGGATGTAGTGATGGCCACCAATTTGGATGGCTTTAAAAGGGGATTGGACAAATTCATGGAGGAGAAGGCTATTAATGGCTACTGGTCCTGATGGGCTATATGCTACCTCCAGGATCAGAGGCAGTATGCAGTATGTTCTCCAGTTGCTGGGGAACATGGGTGGGAGGGTGCTGTTGCACTCATGTCCTGCTTGTGGGTTTGCCGTGCGCAGTGTGAACAGAATGCTGGACCAGATGGACCCTTGGTCTGATCCAGCAGGGCTCTTCTTAAGGGCAAAGAATCTGAATGGATGACCTAAGTGCTGCCTGGTCCGTCCGCTTCCCAGGTGTTAACTGTGGATGGGCAACCTCAAGGCCCCTCCCTGCTTTCCCCTCTTATTGTTCTTTATCTTTAAACAGAAATTGGACTGGGCAGCCCTTCAAATAGAAGATGCCTTCAAACAGAGGAATGTCCTGTGATAGCTCTTCAAACGGAGGACTGTCCTCTGGAAAACAGGACATGTGGACACCCTATGACAAGGTCAGTAATAGAGGACAAGCTTCCCTTCTCTCACTACTGAGAACACTTGTGCTCATCACTACTCATCTTCCTCTGCAATGCACAGGCACAGGGAAGTGTCAGGTGTGTCCCTGGGTATGCTCTTACAGCATGACAGCTGTGATGCCATGTTGTAAGAGTGTACCCCAGATTATTGCAGGCCACCTACAACAACCCCAATAGCAGACCTTCAAACAGAGGGATGTCTTCTGTAAAGGAGGCCACTCTTGTCGCAATGTGCAACGTGCAATGTCAGTGATCAATAACAGTAAATGGTGACAGCATTGCCATAGCCACTTTTATTCTTACCCAACCAGGAAAGCTATGAATACACCAGCAAAATGTCAGTGCAAGGAGGAAGGCATCATGAATGTTATGCCTTGATTTCCCCACTCTCCATCTCCACTTCTCAGCTGCTGACCCTGCAGACAATCCCGTGACTAAATTATTTACTACTAGGGGGTGACATGGGTTGCTAATGATCCCGAGTGTGTGCATTCAACTAGGCTGCTCTCATTCGTTCTACTGCTTAGCACGATCACTGTGAGAACATCATTGTTTATTATAGCTCAAAGGCGGTAATCATTTTCCATAATGTGTGGATTTTTTTTCACTCAATTACTCTCATGCTTTAGGCTGATGAGAATATATAATCATGTAACAATTACTTGTACCTCTACAGATGATGCTGGGAGCACAGCAGGTCAACATTTTTTTAATTATAGTTTTGTGTACTTTTACTTTTTTAAAAAAAAAACTATGGGCAAAGGATCCAGCATATTAATCGGTAGTATTTCCTTTTCCACAAACCTGGGTTGAAATAAAATACTTAAGAATTTTTTTAGCACTATCACGAAGCCAGAAAGAAGCTGGATTTTACTACCAGGGGATAAGCAAGATTTTCTAAAGGCTGAGTCAAATGAAAAGGTGTGTATGTGTGTGTGCATGCATGCGTGCGTAAAATGCATATGGATATTGACCCATGAACACAACCACAGTTATTGCATCCAACCTGTAATCACAGATTCAGCACGTAAAGTGACAGTGCTGGTAAGCAAATTTCAGGCTTGCGGGACCTACTTTGCTTTTTTTACTGGAACTCCTAAGATCCACCCACTGGAGCCTGGTGCAAAAGATATCCCTGTGGTATTAAAGAATTCTGAACCCAGGAATTTATTCTGAGTACCAGAATGAATGGAACACACAGTCCTTCAACACAAAAATCCACGCCCGGTTACCCAAAGCTTTCTTCATTTCAGCAATATAATTTAGAGCAGGGCAAAGTCATCTTGTTGTTGCTGTTAGACAATTTCAAGTTGGAAATCCTTGCTGATCTACTGCCAATCACTCAAAGATCTACCAGTAGATCTAGTTCTTCCCTCTGCCCACTGTAAAGGAACAAAGGCTATTAATTAGGGTTGCCATTTTTTTAAAAAATCAGCCCTCTTTCCTATGCTTTGAGCAACAGCAGCTTGATCTGCAGTTATTAAGGCAAGTTTAACCTGCTGATTATGCTTATCTTCCACCTGCTGTTGTAGGCAAAGGGGAAGGACAGAGCAGGGTAGGGCAGGTTTCTGTTCTTGCTGGTTTTGATCAGTTGACACCTAAAGTCAGGTTTATCCATCCATGTGTAAATGGTCCCTCCTCCAATTTTATCATCGCAAGAATGATAGCCTGGGACTAAGATCACCCCATGAGCTCCATGGTTGATCAAGGATTTAAACCCAGGTTTCCCCAGTCCTAGTCAAACACTCCAACCCTAGGGCCTCCAACATGGTGACCATGGGCACCAATACGCCCAGAGGCACCTCTCTAGGTGCCCACCTGGCTCTTGGCCCCCTCCTGATTTTAATTTTATTTCTTAAGTTTTCTTTATCATTATTATTTTAACTGGGAGACTTGCATACTGCAAAGCAATGTGCTGCCCTCCAGCGCCATCCTTATTTGGGTACAAAATAGTGTGTTTGTATTTTAGAGCTCAGACCCCACCTTTTCCTTGTACTTTGGTTCTTGGGCAAGTTACATTTCTTTTACTCACATCAGTTTGCCTTCTTGGAAATGAGTGTTTTGTGACTGGCCAGGCCCACCATGGCAGGCATTTTATGAATGAGCAAGCCCTTCCATGGCAGAGCTTTTGTGAGAGCACCCATGACACTCTCTCGAAATTCCAAATGTGCCCACTGACCTAAAAAGGTTACCACTACACCACACTGGCGCTCCCTAGTTGGCCTGCAGTGGCATGTAGCATCGACAATTTATTTGGCAATTGACAGCTCTTGAGATGTTATATTTGATGCCTATCAAAATCCAAAAAATCAAAAGTATTTTTTTAATTTTGAGGATTTTTTTTACATTCGAAATTTGAATTTAAAATTTAGGGAAATTTGTGAACATTGTTTAAGCTCTACTGATAACAAAGTAACTTCCCAAACAAAATCATTCTTCCATTGATGACGGATTATTTCCTTCCTTTATGCTTCCTCCTAATGCTACCCACCCCCACCTTTCCTTTGGCTTTGGATTACTGAGCAACTTATTTCATATAGGAAAGGATGGAGACAGGTTGCAAAGAGTTTCCAGTCAGAACGTGTGAAGTACGGTAACACAAAGAACAAAGAGAGAGGATGCACCAAGTAAAACAAAGAGTAAAGCAAAGCTGCAGTTCAAGGTGATACATCTTAATTATAGGTAGACGTATGCAATAAAGATCAGTGTGCCAAATGTAATAGGAAGAAGGGCTGTATGAGAGGGCTTGCAATAGAAGAAATGGAGTGAAAGGATGGTAGCTTGTAGGCATTGGTGTGGAGAAATCTGGGTTGAGAGAGAGAGAGAGAGAGAGAGAGAGAGAGAGAGAGAGAGAGAGACTGGGTTCACACAACACAATAAGCCATGGTGGCTTATAAGGCAAGTTAGTTACAGAGTGGCTTGTCATGTTGCCTGAACCTGGCCACAGTGGCTTGTGTGTGGTTAACAAACCATGATGCTGGGTTCAGACAGCATGACAAGCCACTCTGAAACAAACATGGCTTATAAGCCACTGACTGAGTTCACACAACACAATAAGCCATGGTGGCTTATAAGCCAGGGGTGGCTTGTCATGTTGTCTGAACCCAGCCAGAGTGGCTGCTTGAACCCACTCTGGCTGAGTTCAGACAACACGACAAGCCACCCCCGAGTCAAATGAATCTTATAAGTCTTATAAGCCACCATGGCTTATTGTGTTGTGTGAACACAGTGGCTTAGCGTGTTGTGTGAACCCAGTCAGAGAGAGAGAGAGGGAAAGTTCTTTTGCATTTGCTCTGTGCCAATGCACTCTACTAGGCAGTCTTTTCTGGGAAGGGAGAATGAAACCTTAAACTAGGCTGGCCATGTGTCCTCTTTTACAAAGGACAGTCTTCTGTTTGAAAGTCTGTCCTCCTGTCCAATGCCTGTTTAAAGATAAAGAACCATAAGAATTGTTGCCCATCAAGAGTTAGTGTGTGAACAGCAGACTGATCAGGCAGCTGGTCACCTGGTCATAGTCTTCCACATTATGTACTATATATCTATAACATATAGGTGATGATGATGATGATGATGATGATGATAAAGATTATAATAATTATTTCTAAATTTGCATCTATACATACATATATTAGTACATGCAAATTTTATGCAAATCACTGTCCTCTTTTGTCCTCTTTTTTGGTGATGCATTTCCTCTTTTTTGGCTATTCATAAGTGGCCACCCTTATGAATGAGGCCCATTAGGTCAGACTATGATGGCAGCTCTGCTCCAGAGATCCAATGCAGTACAGCCGGACCATTGTGTGCGAGGAACAGGGAGAAAGGCCCTTAAAAGCCAGGCCAAACAGGAATGTTGAGAAAAGATTTGGAAAAAATCAGAAAGGTGGTCAAGGCTACTGGCAGGTTTCATTAGGGACAGATTCCTTGTTTCAGGCAGCTTGTGTCTTGTTCCTGACTTTGCTGATACTGGACAACTTTGACCATCTTGGTTGCCTTTCACCTGCCTAATCTGGAATGCTCAGTGGGTTAAGATTCTGCTTATTTTCACATTAGATGGCTGCCTTCACCTCTCCCACATAAAGATGGGTATTTGGTCCCTTGAACAGAGATAGCTCTAGATAACAGAATAGTCCTAGCTCCTTCCTGCTACACAGCCCCCCTCTCCTCCATCTATTGACATTTTACCAGGTATTGCCTGAATACTTTCAGGCATATCTTAGCCATTTTTAGGGTCAGTTATGGATTATAACCTGACCCTGTTTATGGAAACATAATTACTTCTTATATGAAAGCTGGCATTCTAAAGATATTGAAAGTAGTACATCCATTACCAGCCAATACTGTGCTCCCACCATATGACCGTAGAATCACTGGATCCATCCCATCCCATCTACAATGATGGTTTTATTTCTACCATTTTATGTTATCATGCATATGACGCTGAAAAACATAGAATGAGTGCTTTCTCCCCATGTAACAGGATTTTTAAAAATGCACTCTCCAGGACTTTATTAAGGAATATGAAGCCCTTTTGTATTAACAGCACAAGAGAAAGCTATTCTATTTGCAACTTGGGAGAGATTTTCAAAATTCATTTGGCTGCCTTAATCTACAGCATTTCTAAAATATTGAAGGATAACCATTTGCTTCATGGAAATGCACTTCCCCTCTCATTCCTAATGTAACTTTTTATTCTAAAAGCAGATTAATTCATTAAAAGTTAAGAGACGTCCCCAGCTGGATTTCCATCTTGTGCCATCAATGGCTGCTACAAAACTATTTTCCTATTACAAACAAAATTAATTATTTTATATGGGAGATGGGAGATTTTCCTGCTTTAAAAATGTTAAGGGGTTGAATAGTGAAGTTGGAATAAGCTTTCTAGAGGGAATGATCAATTTTTGCTTATTACATATCTTGTTAATAATCATCATGTTTGGAGACTAGATGGATGAACGTGTGTGTGTGTGTGTGTGTGTGTGTGTGTGTGTGATTAGCAATATTCAGTTTGTAGATTCATAGATGTGTAGATTCAGTTAATGTACTAAGGGTGCAATCCAATGGGGATGCCTGCAAGCCTCCAAAGTCAGAGGAGTATGAGCATCCTATGCAGGGTGGGAGGAGCACAGAGGCAACATTTCTCATCACACTCCTACCACCCTGAAAGCCAGCTAGACGGCTGATTTCGGCCATCTAACTGACATGCTTCAGACGGGGAGGGAAGGAAGCTGGAGCACCACCAGGATACATCGTATCCTGGTAGAGCCAGTCTCCCCCCCTTCCTGCTACCTGGAACGCCTTCTTTCCCCTTTTCAGAGGTTGCTCTTATGACCTTGGAGAAGCAGCCGGTGCCGTTCTTTCTGCACTGGCTGTGAGTGGGGGAGGGGGATCCGAGCGCAGATCCCCAGCTCTAAGGTTAAAGCTCTTTTCCGACCTCGGATCTGGGAATCTGAAGAATCCTGTGGCCCCCTAGATGCTGTCTAGGGGCCATAGGATTGTTCTGCCCATCTTTTAAAATATATATTATGCTGTGGATAGTTGAGAGGGTGCATAGTAAGGCTATAGGCCAGCCTTCTGCAACCTGGTGCTCTGCAGATGGTTTGAACTTCAATTCCCATCAGCCCCACCCAGCATGGCAAGCGGTCAGGAATGCTGGGGTTGTAGTCCAAAACATCTGGACTGCACCAGGTGCAGGAAGGCTGTTATAGGCTATCAGCTCAACACTATTCACAGTACAATTGTTTTCACCAAAATCTTCCTTTATTTAATACCTGCTGAAAACAGAAGAGGAAAATTTATAGAAGGAGACATACCTAACCCTTCTGCATAAACACAGAGTAAACACAAAGGTTTGTTGATACTGCTGATTATTTTATAGGGGAGACAGAAGATTTTTAAAAGATATGTTAGAAGTTGATTGATTTTCATAAGAGTTCAAATACAGTTTTAGTAAGACTTTTTAATGCAGATCGCCTTATTTGGAAAGAAAGGTATCTAAAGCAAACAATACTGCACTGAATTCCCGAGATTAACACCATGTTCCACAAAAAACAATTTGCATGATTCTGGCCCACTCATATATTATATATACATCTATTATAGGTCCCAAAGCTCACTGTACCAGATAACCTTGCTAAGATATTCATATACTGAAATGTTTTCCAAACTTTCTATCTTCAGCGCTGGACCAAACTGGCCACCCCATTTTCACAGCCCTTTGCAAGCTGCTAAAGTAAGGGGGGCATTTTGACTATTTTTCATGGGCCGGTGGTTGGAGTGAAATCTACTGGTGTCCCAGAAGAATGCTAAGCCAGTGGGCAGGGGCACTAATTTATTCCATAATGCCATTCAGAATAACTCTCCATCATGACATAGCGTCATTGTGGCAGCATTCCAGGTGGGAAAATGGTAATCACAAGCAGCAGAATCCATAGGATCCCACAAGACTGCTGGCTAGTGTTGCTTCCGCACAGCCCCAGATTTGCCAAACCTCTGAATCTCTAAAGAGGAGAAGTAGTTGTTGTCTCCTCTTTTTCCTCAACCATCTTCCCCAATTTGGGCCTAACATTTGGATTTTTGAACAGTTTTGAACACTGGGAAAATATTCCACATCGATTTCTCTGTTGAGGATAAGAGATTCCCTGTGCCTCTGCCATGGAACTTGCATGTACTTCGGAAGATTCTGGGACAGAACATAGTCATTTCACACAGGCCCTTAGCAAGGTCAGTTGGACCTCACCTTTAGTTCATGTCAATTGAGAGTGTACCTCAGTCAGAACACACCTAGAACTTGTCTGCCCCTACACATTACAGGGGAAGATCAACAATATGGAGCAAGTTGTCTTTTAGGGCAGGGATGGGCAGAAAGTAGGGCTCCAAATGTTTTGGACATCACCTCCCAGCATTCTTGACCATTGGCCATCCTGGCAGGGGCTTCTCGGAGTTGAAGTCCAAAATATCTGGAGATCTACCTTTTGCATACTCCTGTTTTAGGGGAGTTTGTCTGCCATGACTGATCTTCTCACTATGGAATTCCTGGTAAGCACTGATGGATTCCCTGCTTCCCCCCAGAAGTCATTTGAAAACCTCTGTTTCTTGTCAATTGATATTAAAATCAAGAACAGTGTGAAAACCTTTTGACAAAACACACACTTTGGGAAACAGCTTCACAAAATTCAAGAAGTGAGGCAATTTAAATCTATGGCAAAGTAGTGGAGCTTTGCAACACATAATTTTAAACGTGGCTGTTTGGAAATCCAGAAGGACAAATATCTCATTGGAAGGGACAAGTAGTAGATCAGTAGTGGGCAACTTTGGGCAGTCCAGGGGCCATTTTTCAGCTCCTGGACTCCCCTGGGGGTCACACTCCTGCTGCTGCAGCACCCGCAGTGGCAAGAAAATTGGTGGCTTGCTGGCAAAACACTAAAGAGAATGAAAAGGGCCACATTTAGTTAAAAAACAAGCTACATTTGGTGCTTTTGAGCCTTTGTAACAGTTTGGTGCCAAATTTCAGGATCAAACTGCTGATTTTATTTTTTTTTGCCATTACACCACCAAAATTTCAGCTGTGTGGGGGTGGAAGGAGGGGTGGCAGGTGCTGCACTCATGGCCATGGGGGGTGCATGTGCCCCCCCAGGCCACGTGTTGCTCACTTCTGTATTAGATGGCCACTTGCTGTGGCCAGTGCAATGAAGATTGATTAAAGACATTAAAAGAAAAAGGAACATGTGTGTGTTTGTGGTGAAGATAAATAAGCTAATCCTTTTCTTTCTAGGGCAAGTGTGAATTCAATAATCAATGCAATTCTCTCCTCACAAGGATCCAAGATCCTATTCTAGCAGCAAGCATGATGGAAACAAATAAAGACATCCCATTTTGGCATGGCCAAAATAAGCAGTTCTTTCAACAAGGAAAGCCAAACACAAAAGGCTCATTTCGCAGCAGGTTGACTAAGTAGTTCATGTTACTATAGCAGGAGGGATGGGATGATAAACAGGGGGGGAGGCCTGGCACCCTGCCATGGAAGGCACAGAGTCCGCTATCTGCTCTGCTTTCTCAGCAAGCACAGGAAGGCTATTCCAAGAGCGTTTGCCAAGACTCGCCTTCGGTTATTCAACTTTACTTTCAGATATTGCACTAGAGATTTAAGAAAAGCAGCACTAGAGGGTTAGGCAAACTTTCCCCATTGCAACTCTTCTGGCTTTTCTAACATAATAAGATGTCTTAATAATGGCAAGTTCTGAAAGTTGAATGCTACAAGGCACTCACTGCCCCGTTCACATTTGTATGTACACAGTGATATGTGACCACATGGTCAGATGTCATCTGTATGGCCCAGCCATCAGAGACAGAAAGGCAGGAGTGCCATTTTGGGATGGCAGGGAATGCAGTTGCCCCCATGCTCCAGACCACATATGGTTATTCTTCCAGAGCACCTATATTTCTCAGTGTTGAGTGTACAAAATTAATAATGGATGCTCTTAAAATATATTGTTGAATTGTATATTGAATTGTTTCTGCAAGTTCATATTGTATATATCAAAGAACAGTCCTTTGAACCTCGCTGCAAATTTTGCCCATCCATACTGAAACTTCTGTGACCTACTGAAACCTGAAATTGCACACAATTCTAGAAAGAGGGAAATGAGCACAGGGGACGAGAAAAGAAAGAAGAGTAGCAGAGTCTTTCCTCCATCCTGTTCAAGCGCACTGGCTCTCACTTCTTGGCCAAGAAATGTCAGAATACAACCTATGGTTTGTTATTATGGAATCCCCCCTCCCCCAATATATTTAATGTTGCGGGCAAATGTAGAGAGCACACTGCCTAACTTTGAGGCTGGTTATAAATATAGAGAATATAGGAAGCTGCTTTATGCCAAGTCAGACCATTTGTCCATCCAGTTCAGTAATGTCTACACTAACCAGCCATGGCTTTCCAGGGTTTCAAATAGGAGTCTTCCCCAGCTTTACCTGGAGATGCCAGGGATTGAACCTGGGACCTTCTGCATGCAAAGCAAGTGCTTCACTATGGAAATACAGCCCTTCCCCAGAGGGCAGTTCAGAGAACTGGTAAAGAGAACCCTAGAACATTTAATTTCATAGATGTATTAGAACCATAAGATTGGGTGTTTAGACCACAGTGTAAGAAAGAGACCAGATTTGGGGCTAGAGGTGACTTTAGCCTTAAAGGAAAAGGATCATGATCACCTTTGAAGAAGTTCTTCCAGGCAGTCCTCTCCAGCCATCCAGGTTGATGCAGAGACTCACCAATGGATAATGTCCTCTTCAATCATTTCTCATAGGTCCCTTCTCTCTCTTCCACCCTTGCTTTCCTTCCATGCATTCCTCAACTCCCTTGCTCCTGGGGCCAACGAGTACAGTCCTGACTCTCTACCCCCTTTAAGCCCTTACACAAACAGGGCTTACACCTCTCCGAAATTGCTAGCACCCAAGCAAGGGACTGCCTACACTGATGTATAGGATATCTAATTTGATGCCTTCAGTAGTTATTTTACCTGCCAGTTATTGAGTTGAAGAGATATATCATTCTGAGTTCTCAGAAGGCAATTTTAAAGCTAGTAAGTACAAAGGCATATGGAATTCATATTGAATTTATTTGCTGTTGTCTCTTGTTCATTTTAAGAATTAATTTTGTGTACTGTATCTTTTATAACTCCTGAAGAAGGCCCCTAAAAACAACAGGGCCAAAATGAATTGGGCTTTATTGAAAATAAAGTTATATTTTCCAGCTTCTTGAGATGCATTCTCTCTGTGTACAACTGTGCTGGGTGCTTTCCAGTTTGTCTACACTCAAAAATTAGACATGACACAGCCTAATCTCTTGTAGTTATTTTTTAAGTGTTAATACTAGCTGATTTTTATCCAGCCTTAAAGTTAGGCATTGTGCTCTGTATATTCACCTACAGTATTATATATGGGGAGCCCCCTACCATAATCACAGACTATAGGTTGTATTTTCCAGCAGTAGGTGGTCTGTGTGTTCTGATATCAAGACAGAACCTGTGTTAGATGCCCTCCAATCTGCCATTGGTTTAGCTGCTCTGATGTCACAAAGAGGACTGTGCAGCCCTAGGTTTGACATCTGAACATTAAATTAAAAAAAAAAAATGTTTTCTGAATGTTTTCTTGGATTTCTTCCAAGATCCACAAGCAAGTTTTCTCTAATTAAAACCTGTAAGTATTCCCTAGATGCCTCAGGTTTTTGAACATCTCCTTCTGGGTGGGGAAAAACACATTAGTGGTATTGGAGCTTTTAAATGGCAACAGATAGTCAGATAGTTCTGCAACATTTCATTGACCTTGTGAAATTTCACCACCTGTGAAACAGGAACTGCAGATGGACAAGTAACTTTGCTCTTTTGAAAGTTGTCCTTTTGATGTGTGATAAGTAAAAAAACCATACAACTAGCAGAGGCATTACTTTCTGGCTCTCATAATATTAAAAAAAGTGTCTTTTATATCTCGAGTTTTAGAAAGTACAACAGAGAAACAGCTGCTATCCAGAAAAGAATGATGTTTTTCTCACAATACGTGAGTGAGTGAGTGTGTGTGTGTGTGTGTGTGTGTGTGGAAACCTAGCATTTTTTCCCTTTGCTTTTAAACTGCACAAAATACGTAAGTTCCATGGGGGGGGACACACACAAAAATCCCTCCACCAAACCCAACCCCCATGAAATCTGCAACAGAATTAAAAGCAATACTTTCCTCTCTTGTTATCTTTCTGTCCTCTTTTCTTTTAGTGCTTTCAATCCAGCACGAAGAATTCGGCACACCAGTGAATTATCCTATTAGAGGAAACTGGCAAGTTGCCACGACAGAACTTAGTAAACAGAAGATATGAAAAAGTCATAGGCATCCAATGGGAATCTCCTGTGATGTGAAACAGAGAGACTGCACTGTGAATATTTATAATGAAAGGATACCTAGCTGCTTTATTCACACAACTCCAGGCAAACACAGTAGCCTTAGAATGAGAACGTATATTTGCCTGCCTATGGGCAAGCCCACCTTTCTTTCTGCATTAAAAAAGGATGTCTTAGGGATATTTTAATTATATCTCCCCCCTCCTGTGTAACCTTCCCTTATTCTAAATCAGACTTTCTCTAGACTCCTCCTGAGAGCACAAAATATGTTCTTCACATTTACCACCTTCCATAGTAAATTCTCTCTCTCTCTCTCTCTCTCTCTCTCTCTCTCTCTCCAAGTATCAGTAATTACATGGAGGACTATTTTGAATAAAATTGTGAAGATGGCACTAATTAAAGAAATATTGCTGGCTGTCATTTCATCAGAGCTCGGTTAGCTAATTACATGGTTCAGTAGCAAAGGAGGGAGGGAAGCTGGTGTGGACATTTCTGCACCAGCAAGCATTTAAAATCAAAATCAAAATCTGAAGTTTCCGTAATGAGCATTTGGCCCTACATTTTAGTCTGCAACCTGGCCGTGATATCTAGTTTTAACTTGCAGCTTCCAGAGCAGGTTACTTACAGAAAACTTTTCCTTCCCTCCTAACTCCAGTCATATCTGGGCGGTGTTCACAGGGATTATTCCGTCTTATTCTTGTAACATCTCTGAGGAAGGTTAGGCTGTGAGGGAATGACTAGCTCAAGGTGAGCGTCATGAGGACATAAGAATAATAGAATCATAGAAAAGTAGAGTTGGAAGGCCATCAAGTCCAACCCCCTGCTCAATGCAGGAATCCAAGTCAAAGGATCCCTGACAGATGGCCGTCCAGCTGCACCTTGAAGACCTCCAGAGTGGGAGAGCCCACCACCTCCCTAGGTAGTTGGTTGCATTGTCGTATTGCTCTAACAGTCAGGAAATTTTTCCTGATGTTTAGGTGGAATCTGGGTTCCTGTAACCTGAGCCCATTATTCCGTGTCCTGGAAACTGGGATGATTGAGAAGATTGATGCATGAGGCCTGATTCAGATTCAGTCTGGTAGTCCTAATAAAGAATACATTTCTACATAAATAGAGCTTAAGAAAACAGAAACCAAAACTAGCCCTTCCAATAAAGTGGGAATGTTTAAACATTGAACCTATCTCATAAAAGGATTCAGTTTCTGTATAAAGTACCCTTGAGATGAAAAGTGATCCCTCTGAAACTTTGTGTGCGGATGGCTAAACTTGTTCACTGAGTGGCATGAAAGATGACCAGCCACACTTAGAAGAAACCCTACAACTGATTCCTGTCCATCTAGAAAAAGATACACGCCTAAAATGTACAGCCTAAAATGAACTCTTATAAGTACAGCCTAAAATGAACTCTTGAATGCACATGAGAAGAAAAAGAGAGAGAGAGGGAAGAAGTTTAGCTTTTCTAGTTTGCTTGTTTGTTGCTTGTTTCTTCAATAGGAAGGGAAAAAATCTAGTCAAATGCGCATGGGAATCAGCTGGTTATTACTCCACTTCCTTTTGAAGTCATTTTCTCATGTTAAGCTTCAGAGACCTGAATTTTCTTATAAGGCAGGCTTCAAAACATCTCATTATTATTTATCAAAATAAACAAATGTTAATATTCAATGAGGCATACGTTTTTTTCTTCTGAGATGCAAATTTCTACGACCTTGTTTCAGAGGGATGATTGTTTTTGAAAACAGGATATAGCAGCATGATAACTTGAGTTAGTCACCAGTTCCACACTTTTCCCAGGCCAAAAGCAAAGGATTTGCACTCTCAGGATGCTCACGAAGATAACCAAACAGCAAAACTGCTGTAGCTGAAGTTAATGAGCAAAGATCCATGCAAACTACTGTATAAAAATCAGGATGATTTTTAGGGTGAAGTGGTCCAAAAGCATACAAATCAATAAACCACTGTTCACCACGGCTTATTAGAGTCCTCCCCAACCTGGTGCCCTCCAGAAGTTTTGCACTACAACTCACAGGATTCCAGACCATTGGCCGTTCTGGCAGGAGCTCATGGGAGTTGCAGTCCAAAACATATGGAGGGCACCATTTGGGGAAGGCTGGCTTAGTGGATCGCTCCATGTTTCCACGGAGCCTTTGCTGAATGTGCAAGCTAAATAAAGGGGTGTCTTTCCTCCTTCCATTAAGTTGGTTCGGGAAGATGGACAGGTAGTTTTGGAATCTTAGCTATCCTAATATACATGGTAGAGATGTTTGCTAAGGCCAGGGATGGAAAAATCTGCGGCCCTCCAGCTGTCAGACTAACAACTCCCATCATCCCCAACCATTGGCCATGTTGGCTGGGGCTGATGGGAGTTTGAGCCCAACAACATTCAGAGGTCCACACATTCTCCACCTCTGGCTAAAGCTGCAGGAAATTAAAATGGCTGGATTTTTAAAGTGGGTCAGCTTAACTAAGCAAGTGTCATCTAATCTCTTCCAAAGCCCAATGAAAGCCCTCCCCTTGTTAGCTGCTTGTCAGCTGGTATGCATATGTATGCTTAGTTTCCTGTGGATAAATCTATAGACAGGTGAGATCAGGCATTAGCACAAAGGGATGCTGGCTTGAGGGATGCTGGTACTTGTAGGACTTTTTCTGTCTAAACATGCATAGGATTGCACACTTAATAAACAGGCATAGGATTGCACTTACTTACTTAAGGCACAATCCTATGCATGTTTAGACAGAAATAAGTCCTATAATTCCCAACATGCCCCAGCCAGCCATGCTGGCTGGGGCATGCTGGGAGTTGTAGGACTTTTTTCTGTCTAAACGTACATAGGATTGTGCCCTTACTGTACTTTAAAATCACCCAATAACCGATGTTCTTTTGAGTTGAGTCTCCTCTCTCATTGGGCTAATTTATTCTAACATTCATTAGGTAAACTCTTTATGCCCAGCCAGTGATTAAAAGAGTTTTCAAACCTACAAAAAGATTGGAATAAGAGAAGTTTTCTTTGCCCAAGAGAGCTTCCTCTTTGTAGGTGAGTTCCCACATGAGCTCAGTTCCTGCTTTTTCACGCCTCTTACGTTAGAAAGGACAGATGCTGGTCTCTTCTCTTTAGAAATGGGTTGAACAAACAGATGATTTTGAAACCAAGAAAACTGAGGAGCCTCCTGGTTCAAATAACATATTGGGCTGGGTTGTGTAGGAAGCATGACTTCTCCTTCTTCTCCTTCTCCTTCTCCTTCTCCTTCTCCTTCTCCTCCTCCCCCTCCTCATCACCTGAAGCAGCCTTCTCCAATCTGGTTCTCTCCAGATTTTTTCTCCTGACCATTGGCCATGGTAGCTGGGGTTTGTCAGCCAAAACTAGGCTGGCCTTGTGTCCTAATTTCCAGAGGACAGTCCTTGATTTGAAGAGCTGTCCCAGGGCAGCCCTCTATTTTAAGTTCTATTTTTAGTTCTCTATTTGTAGAACTGTCCAGTCCACATCCAGTTTAATGACAAAGAACCATAGGAAGGGAGAGCAGCCGGGGCCTTGAAGTTTCCCCACAGTTAGCGCCTCGACAACAAGATAGAGAGGGCATGCAGGTCACTTGGTCACAGTCTTCCCCATTATGTGAATGTATGCATTTCTATATAAAGTACAGTAATTATTTCTATATTTGCACCTATACATATTTATTTATTTATTTATTTGTTGTATTTATGAATTGCCCATCTGGCCGGCAAACCGGCCACTCTGGGCGATGTACAACATGATAAAATATAAAATGCAGTTCAAACATTATAAAATTTTAAAATCTTAACCCACCCCATATTCCCGCCTGAATAGCCATGTTTTTAGTGAGTGGCGGAAGCTCAGCAGAGAGGGGGCATGGCGGAGGTCACTAGGGAGAGAGTTCCACAGTATGGGGGCCACCACAGAAAAGGCCCTCATTTGCATATATAAATTAATATATGCAAATGTTATGCAAATTTGCATCCTCTTTTGTCCTCTTTTTTGCTGAAGCATCTCCTCTCTTTTGGCAATGCATCATTGGTCACCCTAGCCAAAACATCTGGAAGGAACCAGGTTGGGGGAAGGCTGCATTAAAGCCTCCATTGTAATCACATCCACACAATTAGATGGCTTAAATCCCACAAAAATCAATGGATTTAAGCAGTGCACGATAAGACCGTTATTGGGCAGAAAAATGGCCATTGAAGTCCATTTGAATCAATACAGATTTGTCAGGTTACTCATATTTTATTTCAAGATGCAGGGACAGAAAGCGGAACCAGAATAGTCACAGCCAGAAAAAAACCTTGGAGAGATTTGGGAAGGTCAGGGGCAGACTGAGGGCAAGACTGGGTGGACCACCATCTTGGAACAGTTGTGTACCATTAGAACACTGTTGGAACATGGCACAATCTACTAACTTTTCAGGCAGAAGTTAATCATGGTTACCAGACAGAACAGGGGTTTGTTCGCTGGGCTAGCAATACTGGCTGGTTGACAAACCTACAGATCTCTGAAAAGAGGCAACATGTTACACCTATACTATCAAATACTACGGATTACATCTATACTATACTATACTATAATCAGGCAAATCCAGCCTATAATAGCAGTTGCATGGAGAATCAAATGTGCCCCATCATGTTAACCTCGTTGCCATACACTGCAAATCACTATGTATTGTCCTGTTGAAGATGTAATCTAGGGTGCAGACAGGGGCAGGGTCGAGACCATCCTGGCAGTAGCTGAGGTGCTTGGATGAAACCTGGGTCTTGGCTTCTCCTGTAGCTGCCAACAGATGAAATGGCCACAAGAAGAGACCCTAAATCCATCATAAACCACAACCTCTTTGAAAATGCTAACGCCTCAATTGTGTTGTGGTAAACATGTTGGGGGGAAGGGCTGGCTGTTCTAAATTTACACTTCAGATCGAAAGGTTATGGGGCTTTGGATTCTGAGGATGATATAATTAGCTATATGCCAGGAAGCTTGAGTCAGTCCCCAAATTTGGACCAAAGCAGTTGTTTTCAAGCTGTGTTCCCGGAAACCCTGCAATTCCTTAGAAAATTATCTGGAGTGACTTAGTGAGAAGATCAGTATGTTGGAATAGATTCCCCGAAAAATATCTTGCCAACTACTACCATTGTACTACCTACAGTGAGCTATTTGATTTCTTCTTACTTAAATCAAGGATTAAATCAAGTGTTACTCCAACCCTGAGGAAAATGCAATAACTAAGGCAGGGGTGTTGAACCCCTGGCCTGTGGGACAAATCCGGCAACTCTGGAGGACCCAATCTGGCCCTCTGGGGTTCTTCAGATGGCCATGCCAGCTTCCCCACCCCCACCGCTTCCGCCCAACTGCCGATTGCCTGGTGGCTTCCCGGCTTTTGCACAATCCCCTCCCGCATTCTAAAAGGTCGAAATGGCTCTCCTAAGACTTAGTTACTGGCAGTAAGAACTGGAAGCTAAAATGGATGGAAATGGTAATATTGCCTGCTTAAATCAACGAGGTAATGTAACCACTAGTTACAGCGGGAGGAAAGGGTTAATTGAACAATCCCCAGGGTGCATGTTTTGTAACCCCTCCTCCCTACTTCCGGCCTCTCTGTGGCCAGCTCTCCCTCTCTCCAACCTGATGGACACACGGTCTGAGCTGGCTTCCAGCCAGTGATCTCCAATGACACGGACTCTTAACACCAAAGACTCTAATCTGCCTATACGCATCCTGCATATATCAATAAATGGACTGTAAGTAAAAATAATAAATGCCTATTAGTTTTAACCCTTGTTTGGACAATCCATTTCCTTTTAAGAGTGTTTTGGCAGGGTTTAGCAACCCACGTGGTGATAACCAGTTTCAATAACCAGGCTGCACGTAAGGAGGAAAGCTCTGCTTCGTCCTAACCAGTATAGGGCCGACTCCTTTCCATATCCTCCAACAAAAGTATGCTGGTATTTTTTGATATTTTTGGAATTTTGACCTGTCCCTTTTGGCTTGAGCCTCACCCACCACTGGAACATGGGCCCTGAGAGTTTTTCTGAAATGGAATCTGATCCTTAGGCTGAAAGAGGTTCAACACCCCTGCACTAAGGCATCCCAAAGGAAAAGTTATTGGGCATAGTACTACACCACCTGGCCATCTACCTCTCTAAGAGTTGGTTTGCACATGCATGTTCATGATTTGATTATTGCAGCAGCAAGCAGCGAGTAGGATGTGTGTGAATCACAGATCACGTAACCTACAGATCACCCCACATCATTTCAACTACAATATTTTTCAGTTGAGTTGGGTCACATGTGAGTCATCAATGGTTGAGTAATCCAGTGGTGGGCATGCAGGTGTGAACCAGCCCTAATTGTGGCAGTCCCTGGAACCCTAGAAGAATACACCTTTGTTTCATTGATCGATTTTACATGAGTGGAAGTCTCCTTCCACTCATGTCCCCAGTCCCAACTAGGTTGGGCTTTAAGAGCACTTGGGTTCAAAGCCTTCTCATGAATGCCACCTTAGTAATAAGCTGAAGAGAGCAAGCAGTGGTCTCCCAGCAAAGGCATGTTTATTCCAGTCCATCTTTCCCTTGTATCCCTCACTCCAAGGCCTTTCAGTTTGCATATGAGGGGTAACTTGAATTATACTCAATTTAAATTTTTTAAAGAATGCAATCATTACATCCAGTGACTCTGAGCTCTAATGTGTAGGTTAATTGAAGCAATCTGACATGTAGTCCCATAGGTCTTGAATACTAAAAGTACAGAAAAAATGTACTGCACAAGGAATATGTTGTTCAAGATAAAAACAAGGGCGATTCCTTCTCTGAGCTCCATTTTCCCTGTCAGCTTTAATCTACTATGATTTTCCTTGTTTGTTCCTTTGAGAGGCCACACTACTTCATGGAAGTGAATTTGCTCCAAGCTTCAAGATACTGTTACTGTGTGTATCACCCATGCTCCTTGGAAGGGCAAACAACATCCCTTATAATTGAAATATGAGTTTTCCCTGCAGGGTTGGACTAACATTTGATTTAATTCTTCATTTGAGCAAAAAGAAATCAAACAGAGCACCTCCCTAAGGGAAAATATATTTTAATTAAGGAATATTCCCACTCGAATTCCCTTAAACCTTGCTAGATTTCACTTTTTTTGAAATATGTTTCCATTCAGATTTAGTAACCCTCTCATCGTCTGAAACCACATTATTTATTTATTGCTACTTCTAGGACTGCCATGCATTTCCCCCCACCCAGTCTGATAGTTTGATATCCACAATTGAGGCGGTGGGGAGGAGGAGGAAGAGCACCACTGAGCATGCCCCCAAATCATCAAGTAATCGAGATCAATAATCACACACAGTTTTTACAGCTGTGCCTTGTCCTTTAGGGCGGGGAGGGCAGTGACCGCTAAAGTCTGGACTCTGTCTCCCAGCCCTCTTGCATGGTTAAGAATCAACACGGAGGTGAAGTTGTAATTGCCGAGTCTCTCTGTTCCGTCTCCTGCTTGCTGGCTGGCTGCTGCTGCACTTGCATCTTCTCCACTGGGTGATGCACTCTCTAGGGCTCTGAGGTAACAGGGGCAGGGAGAGCACTCAGGAGGACCACTCTGCCTGACTTCCAAATTTGGTCCAGATCTGGGTCTCATGAACCAATCAAGACCCTGTAATTAGTATGCAAACATGCTTCCATAGAGGATGCCCGGAAGCCAATAGCAGTCATGGGTATTTTTGAGGCAAGGTCAGGGCCAGGGAGAGTACTGAGCAGGCCAGCATGATGCCGGCAGCAGCAAGTAGACTGAGCGTTTGACCAGGGAGGAGGAAAAGGAGGAGGAGGCCAGTGCTGGCTCTCTCCCTCCCTCAGTCCAGCCCTCTAGAGTAAGTGCAGGACCCCCAATCTGGAACAGGATCCTAGCATAAGGGGGGAGGGTAATGGGGCTTTCCCCCTTTCCCCCGGCCGTGTTCTCAATCTGGATTGGTCTCCCTCCACTTTGGCTGGATCACACCCTGTGTGTCCCCCCCCCTCCTTCCACGTTAGGGATGCTAGGAGCTACCTAGGTGCTGGTAGGAATTTTTCACTCCCACACACTGCATTGGATAGTGAGACTGTATTCCATGACTTGCCATGTAGTTATCGCAGTTCAGACTTCCAGACCCACTGAGTACTAATTACCTTTCTACTGCTGAGCTCCCATTCTCAGTTCTTGCTGTTTGTATATAGCTTAGGATGTCAAAGTAACTTTGGCTGAGGACTTTTAAAGCATGAAGCTGTAGATGGCCTCTGACAAAGAAGAGCTGCAGCTGCTTCTTATGTTGGAACAGGTCCCTTGAGATCTTGCCTGTTAAATATCTCTTGCCATATTCCTATGAATAATGTAAAGTGATCTGTTATTAACTGATGAAAAAGAGCTGACAGAGAGCTTATGCTATAACCTCTGTATATTTTTTCTCTCTCAATTATCCATAAATAGTTTTCAACCTTCTTAATTTATTCTGGACAATCTGGGTCCTGTAGTCCTTAGAGCAGGGGTGGGCAACCTGTGGCCCTAGAGCCACAGGTGGCCCTCAGACTAATTTCATGTGGCCCTTGGCCTAATTTCAAAAGCCCTCTGCATACGACCAGCTCATACCTCTGGCAAGAGCAACCTGTACCTTTCCTGACAGCCCACTGCATAGGAAGGAAGCGGGAGAGAGAGAGAGAGAGAGAGAGGTGGGGGGAGGGCAGAAAGAAAGAGAGAAAAGAGAGTGGCAGAAAGAGAAAACGGGTGACCCTTTTGGTTCTGGCCCTGCCTATTGCTGATGTTGGTCCCACGCACATGCAGCCTCCAATGGATTACACATGAGGGAATGTGGCACTCAACAGAAAAGAGGTTGCCCACCCCTGCCTTAGGGTAAGGATGGGCAACTTCTGGCCTTCAAGATATTTTGGCCTACAACTCCCATAGTCCCTTACTATTAGCTATCCTGGGTTGGGCTGATGGGAGTTGTAGGCCAAAACATCTGGAGGGCAACAACTTGCTTACCCTTGCCTTAGAACAGTGGTTCCCAACCTTGGGTCCCCAGATGTTGCTGGACTACAGCTCCCAGCATCCCTTGCCATTAGCCATGCTGGCTGGGTATGCTGGGAGCTGTAGGCCAGCAACAACTGGGGACCCAAGGTTGGGAACCACTGCCTCAGAAGGTCCTTTTTCCAGTATGTACCACCTGTTCCCAGATCCAGAGCTGAGAACCTGCTCTCTTTATTTACTGAGGAAGAATAAGCTGGGTCATGAGGCTGGGCTTTTTCTGTGACCCCACTCATCCTTCAAATTCTTTGTCTCAGGAAGGCTGCTTGGTCTCCAGATTACTAAGGTTTGGGAGAAGGACAGTCAATTAAAAAAAAAAAAAACAGTTATTGGATTAGTGGTTTTGTGTGCTTCTGCTGTACTTGGTTTACATTATTATTATTATTATTATTATTATTATTATTATTATTCTATTGCTTAATTAATTTGTACTGTTTGAAGCTCTGTTTTATGGAGTTGGATTCAGATTTAAGCTGGATCAACTACTTTGGAAGTGGACATCCCCACTCCCTCCTTCCCGTAGCAGCCCCTCCAGCCCCACTGAAAATGCTACACAGAGAGGCAGGAGGCCCTACTGAATGGGGTGAGCTGTGGTGTGGGACAAGGGAGCAATCTCCAAAAATCAGGCAGAGGGACCCTCTACAAATGGAGGGATCAGTGGAGAAGATGCAGAAGGTCCCTTCCTCTCACAGAGGGCAGATCCTGGATCCAGCCCCTGGAATGTAAGCCTCTGAGTTTTGTAAACAGAAAAGGAAGTTGCTTTAGCCCCACCCACTTTTGGCTTTGGCCACACCCACCTCTGGCATGCCTCCTCCACAACTTCCCTGGAGGGTTATGCAGAAACAAATGCATTTGTCAGGCTGAAAATTGCTTTAAAATCAGTAGGGGACAAGCTATTGCAGAATAAATTCATACAGCGTAGGTGAGGCAGTGCAAGGTGTGCAAAGTGTGTTTCACTTCCCATACTCATGTGAATCAGTCCTAGGAAGCTGCATGGTTACACCTACTCATACGTTATGTACAACTGCAGCCCAGAGGTCACTCTACATGGGAGATTTTAGTGCTCATGAAGTGGGCTTGGGGAGACACTGATCAAATTTTTGTAAGAAAAATGGGCATACATTTACCTATATGTGCACCAGATACATGATCAATATGCTACCCCTCCCCTTTGAGACTGATCTTCTGGAGACCCTGGGGAAGTGGCTGAATCCTGAAAAACAACAAAACTATTCCCCAAAGACAAAAAGAGGGACAATATTTTTTCAGTGACAAAAAATAGGAACTGTCCATGGACAGTCAGGTAAATAGCTGGAGTGTATTATAACATATTATAATTACCGGTATACCTTGCCCTTCCTACAAGGAGCTCAGGCCCATGGTTCTCCCCACTTCAATTTAGCCTCACAACAACCCTATGAGGTAGGCTTACAGGTGGTGACTGGTCCAAAGTCATCCAGTGAGTTTCATGGCTGAAGGGGATTTAAACCTGCATCTCCCTGGTCCTAGTCCAACACACGACCCACCACACTGGGCTTCCTGCCCAAATAACATTTCTTCCTGCAGGACTACTCTTCCATGCCCCAGAACACAGTCAATTTATCCCCAAAACCGATACTCCTCTCTCCTGCTAGTATTCATTAGTTTAAATTAATCAATATACAAATTATTTCTCCTTAGCCCGATTTAATGTTCTACCCTCCAAACTTTTGGATGGCAGATACAGTAAAATCCTAGTGAAAAATAGATGCTGCCCCTGCAACAACGAGGAGGTTGAATCTGTTGTGCATGTTCTATTTAACTGCAGTTTCTATTGAGGGGCTAGAGAGACTCTAATACATCCAATCACCCAAACTTTCCCTGGACGATCTTTAGAGTCTCTTTTGACCATTTTGCTTGATGGCTCAAATAGTTTAATCACTAAGGAAGTTGCAAAATTCTTGAATGTTGCTATTTTGACTAGGCCTTCTATGCTTGCCTGATTCGGTTTTATTGTATATTTTTATTCTGAGTGTATAACTGAGAGCTGGTATATCTTGTTTGTATTGTATATATATATATATATATATATATATTGGTGTGGTCGGTAGACCATAAATAAACATTATTATTATTACAAATTATTTGAAAACCTTGGAGATTGGAAACAAATTCAGGCTTTTGATTTTGCAGCTGTTTAGAAACTACTGTTTAGAAACTGGACTCTGGTTCTTTTGGATTGTTTTCATACTATCTTTAGTTTTAGTGCATTATTTTCTTTTATTTATTGCATTTTAAAAGATTGGCTTGTTGTTGTTGTCGTCGTCATCATCGTCATCATCATCACCACCACCACCACCACTACCACCACCACCACTATTATTATACTTCATTAGCCACTTTGAACATCTCTGTTTGGGGAGGAAAATGTGAGTTACATTTTTTTTAAAATTATGACTAAATAAATACATTCAGCTATGTGAATTTAAATTAGTGAGTTCTACAGTGATGGGCACAATCTTTTGCAGCTGCAATATGAATGGAGCACAATATCTTGGAGTGCAATTTTGGCTCACTTCATGTAGAAATGCTAATATGAATATTGGCCAATTGCAGGGTGTCTTCTTAGTGCATGTTCTCTGAAAAAAAATAATGATACTAAACTGGTGTATTTCGCAAGCCGTAGTGTGGGTTTCAAAAAGTGGTTTGATATGGTGGCTCCTGAGGAATGGTTCTGTAACATAATGGCTAGACCAAATGTGCAGAACGTCTTTCAGTCCAAGAGCCAAATTCCATTTTCTAGAATCTCTTGAGAGCTGCATTCCAGTAGTGGGTGGAGCTGGAGAAAAAAGGGGTGGGGCCAAAATACCAGCATTTATTTTTTTTTTAGCTTAAAGCTCTTACAGCCAGGAACTAAGCCTTTGGAGAGGCATTTCCAGCATTTGGAATTGTGAAAAAAACTCCACAAAAGGTGGTTGGGGGAACAGGGGCAGGGTCAAGAGATGAGGCATGACCATCCGGGGAACCCCCGAGGGCTGGATTAGGATTCCAGGAAGGTCAGATTTGGCGATCAGGCTGAGGTTCCCCACCCCTAGGCTGGAAAGTGCTACAACCAAATACTGGGCAAGCTGCTTGGTTCATTCTAGGTTTGGTTTTTAGCTGTCTTTTATATCTGCAGTCATCAGTGTGGGAGCTGCTGGCATCCACTACACTGTCTCTGGATTACTTGCAGCGCTGAAAAGCATGTGTTGAAAACACATCTCCACTTGCTTTCCTTCTCTAATGCTCTGTATCTCTTCATGTTCTCCCCTGTGGCTTCAATTAGCGGGTGAAATGCAGGTGTGTGTGTGTGTGTGTGTGTGTGTGCGTGTGCGCATGGAGAGGTTGATAGTGACTAAGTACACAGCTCCTTTTAACTCCTTTTCTCCAGCACTTTTGGATAATGGAAATGGAAAGGAACCTAAATAAATTAACAGTAGCCCCAGATCACACAGCAACAAGATTCAAGTACTGTCATGCTCGGCATATCAAGCCAGCGTGGTGCAGTGGTTAGAGTGTTGGACTGAGACTCAGGATATCTGGGTTCAAGCCCCCACTCGGCCATGAAGCTCACTGGGTGGCTTTGGGCCAGTCACTGACTCTCAGCTTAACCTACCTCACAGGGTTGTCGTGACGATACAAATGGAGAAGAGGAGGGCCACGTAGGCCACCTTGGGTTCCTTGCAAGAGGAAAAAAGGCAGGATATAAATGTAATAATAAAAAATAAATAGCATAATAAAATTCAAATACCATGGAAACTCCTGGGCACAGAGCTGCACAGAGAGTGGGGAGTTAGCAGGGGGTGTCATCATGCCCCCTTCTCTATGTGATGCAGTTCCAGTGCTCAAAGAGGGCTTGGGTCAGAAATAAAGAGTCCCTGCACCCTGACAGAAATTAAAGTCATCTGTCTCTGTCTTTCCTTCTTGCAAGACGAACCCTTGGGTTTCTAGTGATGATGGAGCGGGAAGGAGGTCAGAGGGGAGCAGAACACAGCCAGAGTGCTCTCTCTCTCTCTCTCTCTCTCTCTCTCTCTCTCTCTCTCTCTGTGTGTGTGTTTTCATGGCTGGGCTGCACAGGGAGTGTTACTGTTACTGAAAGACATTTAAAAACTAGTGCTGTGCCAAAGAACGTTCTTCTGCATTTTTCAACTATTCTCACTCAATCTGACAGAAAGAAAATTGCTTTTGTTTTGTTTTTTTCCAAAAGGAGAATAAATTCTGGTGAATTTCTCATGGGTGAGATGCGGGATTCTGGTGTTTACCTTAGTTTTGAAGTGGCTGGCAGGTGTGTGTGTGTGTGTGTGTGTGCGTGCGTGCACTGTTTTTCACTGTATAATCATCTCTCTGATGGTCTGCAGCCTCTCTGGCTTCCTTCACTTCCATTAAAGCCCAGGGGAAGATGTCATGAGGGAACCTCTCCCATGGGACTTTTCCGGATCAGGATGTGCAGACAGCCAGGGAGGCTGCAGAGTGATGAAGAGACATGTCATTGAAAAGGGGGGGAAACAACACACGCACGTGCACGTACACACACAGCACCCTCAGCCAACTCACATTGCTCAGGTAAGTTCAAAGACATTACCAAAAATAAAATCTACAGGGCCCTGAGAATGTGGCAGAAAAACGGAAGCCTCTCTCTCAAGGAAAGAAAACTTTTGGGAACTTGGAGGTCAAAGTTTGGCACAGCACTAGTTAAAACATAAGCATAAATGCTAAAATAAAAACAGATCATAATACAGCAATGATAATGTGAATAGAAGAGCATAGCTTGCAAACTTTCTAAGTGGACAGCAGCTGGAAGAACATCTATGTATTGATTGATTTGATTTGTACCCTGCCTTTCTACCAAGAAAAATGGCACTCAAGGTGGCTTGCACTCATAAATAAAACTTGATTAAAACAACAATAAAAATACATTAAAACATAATAAATGCAGCAATAACAGAATAAAAACAGCATTCAACCCAACACACCCATTTGTATGCCAAAGACCTGCTTGAATAAAAAGGTCTTTGCTTGCTGGTAGAAGGACAACATAGAGGGAGTGAACCTAGTCTCCCTTGGCAGGGAGTTTCACACCCTGGGAGCGGCCACCAAGAAGGCCCTCCCTCACGTTGCCACCAAATGCACCTCTGAAGGCAGTGGTATTGAAAGAGCCAGTGTGGCGTGAGTGTTGGACTGGGACTCAGGAGATCCGGGTTCTAGTCCCTGCTCGGCCATGAAACTCACTGGGTGACTTTGGGCCAGTCACTGACTCTCAGCCTAACCTACCTCACAGGGTTGTTGTGAGGATAAAATGGAGAGGAGGAGGAAGAGGATTATGTAAGCCGCCTTGGGTTCCTTGCAGGAAAAAAGGCGGGGTATAAATATAATAAATAAATAAATAAAGGCCTCCCCTGAAGATCTTAAGTCCTGGGAAAAGTTTGTATGGGAAAAGGCGGTTTTGCAGGTAGCCTTGTTCCAAGCCATATAGGGCTTTATAGGTCATAACTTTGAATTGTGCTTGGAAACAGAACGGTAGCCAGTGAAGCTGTTGTAAGAAAGGAGTCTCATGCTCCTTGTAACCAGTCCCAGTGAACAGTCTGGCCACAGCATTCTGGACCAGCTGAAGTTTCTGAACAGTTTTCAAAGGCAGCCCCATGTAGAGCACATTACAGTAGCCCAAATGGGATGTAAGTAAGGCATGCATGACCATGGCCAGATCAGACACTTCTAGGAACAGATGCAGTTGGAACACTATTATTTTAAAGTGGCTTTTTGATAAAGTCTCAGGCATTGTGACAAATGTGACACATTTAACTCTGTGATTGGGAAGTCTTCTAGGCATCCCAAACCCCATGAGGCTCACTATGAGAGGTAGCAAAAAAGACAGGTCAAAAAGTAGAGCATGAATGGGGTCACCTGCACTGGGTTTTCTAGGTATAAAAACCTAATGTGCTTGAGAAGGTAAAGAACACTGCTAGTACTGAAGACACAACTGTTGTTCTTAACAGTGTCTCCTCCCTTCCCACTTTTTTTAAAGTCAGGGGGTCTTGTCTGGTAGCAAGATTTGGGTACTACCTCATCTTTTTAATTAACCACTGGGGAAGAAAACGATGTGGCTTCTCTTATTAAAAAGTAATGGCTCCATCAGGTACAATTAGTGCCCAAGTGAAACACTGTAGCTTGCATGCAAAATAAACAGTTCCTAGTCCTGAATGGGGGCTCCCTTTCTAATTAACCCTTAGAGGGCAGAACTATTTGGCTTCCTGCATCAGACATTTCCTACTGTATACATAGATTTTTAAAAATCCTCCCAGCCACTATAGGCATAAATGTAAACCAGCAGTTTCAAATAAGTATCCTTTATCAGGCAAGGTCCCGAAAAACCGTAAGCCCCAGGAGTATACCACACCACCTTGGTGTGACACCAATTCCTGAAGACATCATGGGAGCATGATGTAATGGCACCGAGCATTCACGGTGACACAGTATCCCAGAAAGGATTGCGATCGGGGAAGTTGCATTTCCAGGAACGGCCACAGCTGCTTTGCTCTCAGCATGCACGTTCTTGGTTTGGGGGAAGGTAATACAAACGGGTGAGGTAATGTACAGAAAAAAACCCCAACCACCAGGACGACTTCTACATTTGAGAGAATGGTTACGCCAGACTGACATGTCTTGCCTGCACGCATCAGCATCAAAGACATGAGCCTTAAGCTGAAGTCAATGGGAAGCATTTCTAACAAGTACAACACAGCTGCTTTTGGAGCAGGTTTGGAGGTTTCACAGCCAAGACCTGAAACACAGCCTGTTCCTTGGGCTTACGAGCGCCAAATCAGGACAGGATATGGAAGCTGTCAAAGATGTGTCCCTTGCCGCATCAGTGGTGGTTTGAAGTCCCGGAATGTAGACATTAACGAATTTGAGAGAAAAGGTGATACTTTAATGCGTGCTGGAAAAAATGAGACAGACAGCAAATAATGGAAATTCTTGTAAATTAATCAATGAAGGGGTGAATGAGGGGACTGAGATGAAGGAATCACTGATTGAGGTGGTTATGTTAGACTTGTAGAAAGCATAGCTAGGGGTCTTACAAAGATGTTATATAAAATGTTGCAGAAATCAGAAGAGCAAGCAGAAAATCTTAAAATAGTTTGGGATACAGAGTTTGAAGAAGAAATATCAAAGGATGAGTGGAATAAGATTTGGGATAGGCGAATATTGAAAAATATGTCTATAAGAATTAAAGAGAATTTTTATAAGCTAATTTGGAGATGGTATTTGACCCCAGTGAGATTAAATAGAATAGATAATAAATGTTCTCCAATGTGTTGGCGAGGATGTCAGGAATTGGGTACATATGCTCATATGTGGTGGAGTTGTAAAAATGTAATGGATTTTTGGAAAATGATTTTTGAGGAAATATCAGAAATTGTTGGAGTTGATTTAGAGGTATGCCCTAAACTAGCTTTGCTAACAATAACGGAAAAGGTGATCGGTTCACAAAATGTTAAAGAATTAATCATAAATTTGTTAACGGCAGGTAGACTAATGATAGCAAGGAAATGGAAAATCCAGCAAGTTTTCACTATTACTGAATGGTATAAGGAAGTATGGGATATGGCTTTGAATGATATGTTGACTTGTAATATTAAATGCAAAAGGGGTCAATTAAAGAAAAATAATTTTAAGGATATTTGGGGTTTATTTTTGGAATATGTGTTTAAAAGGGGGAAAGGGAGTTTACCCTGTCAAGATATATTGTATTTTTGGAATAATGAACAATTATAGAGTTATTGGATTGTTTGGTCCCATGGTGATGGGAGCACAATATTAGTTATGTGTGTATGTTATTTTCTTTGTATTGTTTTAATTAAAAATAGAAAAAAAAATTAAAAAAAAAAAAAAGATGTGTCCCTTGCACGCTCACTTTTCCTTGCTGAGCCCAGGTTGATGCTCAGCTTTGCTCCAGGAGACTAATGGAATACAAAGTAGCAGCTCTGCAGGAAAGGGAAATGGTGTGGGCCTACTGGGGAATGCACTGCTGTGGGATGGCGAAATGAATTTTGTGAAATGGAGTGTTGGATGCCATGGGATGACAGGGTTGCCACGAGAAAAGCAGACAGAGGAGAATACAACAGGCAAATGAATGGCTGCCACGGGAGGCACCAAGAATGTAAACAGATTCATTTATAGGCCTGTGGCTTATGCTGGCTCAGCTTGTCTGAGCGTGGAAAGCTAAGCAGGGTCAAGTCTGGTTGTTACTTGGATGGGAGACCCCTCCTCTAGTTTCCTGCATTGAGCAGGGGGGTTGGACTCAATGGCCTTGTAGGCTCCTTCCAACTCTATGATCTATAAAATCTATGAAATCTATTCAAGTTCCTCCACTGTGCTTAGAGTAGTCTTCTCTAAGACTTACATACTTATGGCCTGGGGAGGGGACATAGCTCAGTGGTAGAGCACTTGCACAGGTTCAGCCCCCGGCATCTCCAGGTAGGGCTGGAAAAGTCCCTGCCTGAAACCCCGGAGAGCCGCTGCTGCCAGTCAGTGTCGACAATACTGGGTTAGATGGACCAAGGGTCTGACTCAGTATAATGCAGCTTCCTATGTTCCACATCTGGATATAATCCACAGTTGTCTACATTTATGGACCATGTTTTGTCTGGTTTGAGAAGATACAGACAGCTGGATGTACAGCCCATCCTATCCCCAGTGGCTCAGGGTAATTAAAAAGAAGCATAAAATATGCTGGAAACAAAACAAAACAAAATTAAACCCATCGAGCTAAGATTGTCAATGGCTTAATTGTCTTAATAAGAGGGTCCAGTCCTATGCTGCCTCTCGAACATGCTGAGATTCAGCTTTGCCAAACCTTCACGGTACGAAACTGCCAGTATTGTAAATCTCTAAGAACAGTTCTATACACTCTTTCGGCATGATATACACAGATTGATAGCAAATTTTATGCTTTTTAATTTGTCATGTACTCCCCCCTCTTCAGAATGCAAATATAAAGGAAATACACCACAGGTTTTTTTTGAAAAATAAAAATCTAAGTGTGACCTAAGTATGTTTTCTCAGAAATACATCCCATTGATTTCAGTAGGACAGGCTTCCAAGCAGGTTTCAGATGACAATCTGAAATAAACATCCATCTTTCTAGTCTTTGCAAAGGTAGCAGCCAGAGCTGACTCTGATTCAGACTTGTTTTGTAGGCCAGTTGTGGCCATATTGAAGTCCAATGGCAGATCTACGTCAAAGCATGTTCTCAGGTGCTACATATCTCTCCTCTGCTACTATTCAGGCACTCAGACACATACAGTAGGGATGATGTCCAGTGATGAAAGTAGTTTACATTTCCCCCTTCCAGAACTTCCATAATATACTAGCATTCGAAATTTTGTGATGCATGTGGGGTAAACATTGTCGATACTTTTGTGCCTGTCCATTCTTGTCTATTTTCAGCAGTGGAGCTTTCCAAATACTTCCCCTGATAACAATACAGACAGCATAAGAAGCCATTCTACTTCTGCTGTGTTGCCATTTGGATAACTGGAAAAAAAACCCCACATATCAGGGAACATAGTTACAGCCAGGCAGCTTCTCTCTCATGTGAAGATAGAGCAAGCACCATTTCTTTGAATTATTAGAGGAGGTCTTCTGAAGGCAAACCTCTGCTCTGTCATGAAGTCCCAGATAATTACTTAATAGAGCCCTAATGCAACCAGAGCTGTAGGGCTGTTTTTGCACATTGCATGTGGCAAAGAGCAGATGTGGAAGTGAGCTGCTTTCCCCCTACAAGTTGTAATGTATGGAAGGAGGCTTGTATGCAATAGCATATTTAGTGTGCATCTGTGTACGTCTTCTCCAGAACTCCCAATTTGGCCACTAAAGTAGGGGGATGCTCCAACCTGGTGTCCTCCAGATGTTTTGCACTTCAACTCCCTTCAGCCCCAGCCAGCATGGGCAATGGGTAGGAATGCTGGGAATTGTAGTCCAAAACATCTGGAGGGCACCAGGTTGGGGAAGGCTGCTCTGCACAGTAACCATATAGTGAAGGCAAAATGTGATGTGGATTTTCCCACATGATGACTATTTCCACATGCAGAAATACCAGTGCATGCACATTCCCTATCTCCTCTACTGATGGGCAAGACATCAGTGAGGCCCAGGTTCAGAGTGGCTTGTGGGAATGTGATCGGCCCATATGATTCTGCTCCCCCCCCCCCCCCCCCCGCTGCCTGAACTACATCCTATCATTCACCTAGACATGTTTCTAGATGGGGAACATTGGTTGATATCTGAATCCTTTGTTCTTATTATCAATGGAGATTAGGCTGAAGAGATCCTCTATGCTTAGAGACCATTTATGTCTGATTTCTGGATGCTGCTGAGGTGATTACATCTGATTTTGCCTGAGCTTCCTGTGGTATCTCGCTGGCCACAGCTGGAAACAGAAAGATGGACCCATCGTCTGACTCAACAAGAAAAATCCAAACACAAATGTTAAAAAAAGGCATTTTCATGCTTTTCTTGTCCATTCAAATGTGGCTTTCAGTATTGCTTTGGTTTCAGCATAGACCAGAGAGAGTATCCCCCCCCCCTTTCATGATAGATATCTGGAGAACAAGCCATGGCAATTAACTTAGCCAAGCATGATTTCTTCATTTGATTTATTATAATATTTATTAATCGCCTTTCTGCCCCAACAGGCCCCCAAGGTGATATGCAACTTTAAAGCAGTTTCAAATTAAATAGAGCAAACTAAAAACAGAAGAGAGCAAATTAAAAACAGAAGAGAACAAAACTATCTTTCAATCAAACCAGACAGGAAATCAATCTAGTCCTGAAACCCATCAATAGCCACATGGAACAAAACAGTTTTAATGGCCCATCTAAAGCTAGGCAAAGACGGGGCCTATCTGATCTACTTAGGGAGGGAATTCCACAGTCAGGGTGCGGTCACAGAGACAGGATAAGGGCAACAGGGAGATGCTATCTCTGCAGGCTTCCCTCCAAACATTCTCTCATTCACAGTGTTTACAGCTGGAAGCCTGGTCAGAAGAACAATACTCACTCTCTCTCAGTGGCTTGGTTCATATGATCATAGCTCAGCTTAATAAGCTGAGGCATGAAATGATACTTTTGCCCATGCATACAACCCTTGTACTCCTCCCCTTGTGTGAACCATGATTAAACCAGGAAAACTCTAATGTCACCATTCTTTCCCATTGCATCAGAACTGGGAGACTCTAGCTACCAGCTCCAGAATAAGCCAATATATTAAACCATCTACAAACTGAGGTTTAATATATTGGCTTGTTCTGAAGCTGATAACCATAGTTTCCCAGCTTGGATGATTTAGGAAACTATATTTAATTAGAGTTTTCCTAGTTTAATTTCAGTTCATGCAAAGTGGCTCTGTGCGTGCAGGCAAAAAGCTCATTCATATCTTAGCTTACTCAGCTGGAACCTTGTCAACCAGATGTGGCCATTTTCAGTGCCTCAAGATGTGTGTTGCAGGGGAGGCTGGCTGGTGACTCCTATTTCAGTGGGGCTCCTTATTTGGAGCTTCATGGGAGCTATCCATGGTGCTCCATGGTGGTGAACCTATTTTGGCGATGGAGTTCAGCACCACGGATAGCTCCTATGAAGCTCCAAATAAAAGGTGTGCAAACCCTGCAATGGATAAGGAGCCCCACCAGAAGAGGAGTCACCAGCCTCCCCTGTGTGTGTGTGTATCTTTTCCAACACTTATTTTCAGTATGGAAGCTAAAGAAATATGGATTAAATGTCCCCCTCCCTTCTCAAAACATGGCTCAGCCAGTCTGGGGCAAAGCCCCTTGTTTCCCCAATGCTTTGCAGTACTCATTTTGGGATGGCCACCTTTAGCCATTCAGAGGCTCCCTCTGTTCCCTCAAGTTGTGTGCCTCCAGTGTCATCCAGTCATCATGCTGTTGATTCAGAGTGAGCAATAATGCATTATTCATATTTTTCCTGAGTTCATCAGTGTCTCAGCTTGTTATTCTTACCATTCCCCAGAATAATAGAGCTTAGTGAGGCAATTTATCCTCCACTACGGCAGTGTGTGTGTAGGTAATAGAGTCTATTCAAGAATGTTAGGAAGAGGAAAAAAACAACTATATTTAATCACCATCATTCCTCCAGAGATTTTGGACACAATGCAACTCTCTCTACCAGCTTTAAAATACAACCTTCCAGTGGAAATCACTGGAACCCAACAGCTTCTGAACTAGAAAATTTAAGTTTAAATCCTGACTCAGCCATGGGCTCAGTGACCAGCTTTGGGGAAGTCATAATCCCTCAGGCTCAGTTTCTCACCTATGTGACTGTGCATAACATATTGTCAGCCAGGATGCATCAGGTTATGAACTGAATATGATCTGCAGATTACATGAATGGCTCCAAAGCTTTGCCTAACTTCACAGCATACCCGTTCTCTTCCCAAAGGTCAAAATTAGGGGCTGGCTGTGTCACCTGTGAAGATCAGGAAAACTACAGCCAAAATATAGAGTTTCGCCATTGTTATATGTAGGGATGAACAAATATGTCAGCTTCGCTTTCTCCCACATTCAGTTTTTCAGATCTCAAGTTCTTTCCATCCCATATATGAAGTCATATGCAAATGTTGCTGAATTCTTATAAAAAATGAATCAAATGCAATTCTAACCCATCTGCATTGGCCAAATTCAAATAGGTATAGCTATTCCCAGCATGGAGAGCTACACATTGTACCTGCCTGCTGTATAGATGTTAAAGATGAGAAGCCCATCAGAAAAAAAGATTCAGCACCATGAACATAGCTGAGTACACAGAGATTCAAAAGTCAGATCTCAAAGAGATAAGCATTTAAAGCCCTCTCTCTGCCTGGATGGACAAATCTGTCTGTTAATTTCTCCCATATTTACATGGGAGCAATAAGGCTCCTGTTTATGTAGAAATTTGAGAACCTGGGTAAGTACTTACAAAACCCACCAAACTGAACACAATTCTCACCCATCCCTAGATATGATACAGGAGTCAGCACGATTGCCATTTAAAGATTTAAGAGAGGCAGTGTGATTTCAGTTGTGAAATGGGGGCCAAGATTCCCAGGCAAGGTTTAAAGCCCACTTTGGGATAGATTCAACATTAAATTGCAAAACAACAACAACAACAAGAAGTGTGTATCTTTTGGATGATTTCTTGTGGTTGCTTTTGTACAAGTTGTAATAACTCTCCAGCAATGTTTATCAGCAGGCAGTTGCTGGCAATCACATAGGAGCGCCTGGGAGTCCGAACCAGCCCACCAACACTCACCAAATACACAGGGATACTGCTAAAATGACATTTCATCTCACACGGAGAGCACAGGAAAGTCAGTCTGGGAATAATACTAGGATTGGACAAATCACCCTTTCCAGTCCACATCAGTTTTGCATATGTGTATAAAACCATTCTGTCCTGATTCTTCATTGTTCTACAATTAAAAAAAAAAAGTCTGCAGGAAAATTCGTATTTAAATATGTATGTATTTTGTACTTTCTAAATATATTCGTAAGGGTGGAGCCCTGTGTGTGTTTAGACAGAAATAAGTCCTCCAACTCCCAGCATTCCCCAGCCAGAAACAAGTCCTCCATCTCAGCATTCCCCAGCCAGAAATAATTCCTCCAACTCCCAGCATCCCCCAGTCAGAAATAAGTCCCACAATACCCAGCATTCTCCAGCCAGCATAACTGAGGAATGCTAGGAGTTGTAGGACTTTCTCTCTCAGCATTATTTTATCCTAAAATAAGCATTTTGGTACATGTTGAGAGTGGTGGACTGGATTGCAAAATTCTGAATTCTGAAGGACAACTGCAATCTGATCTGCACTTTAGGAGGTGCAGATCAGTTCAGAATATGGAGCAAACAAAATAGTCACGCATCCCTATAATAATAATACGGCCTTGCAAACAACGCACAAAACTGTTTCGTTCTCCCCCCACCGCTAAAACTCTCTTTAAGTAGCCTATGCCAGCTACCTATATCAGCCATCTATGGCTTGAAAGAAAAAAAAGTACCAAACTTCCCCACCTGGTCATCTGCAGGCAATTCCATCTTCCCACAGATGGCCAGGTGAATGACTAGTTCATCATAAAACATTGTAATGAAGCTTCTCCCAATAAGGTCTCTTACAGCACAGCTAACATTAAACAGGCCTTCTTCTGTTTTAACAGTTAGGGGCCTTTCCCTCACAATGTTCTATGTGAAAAGAAGCACAGAGAAAGCAGAACCGAGACAGCCATAATGTGGAATTACATGGCTCTGCCACAGCTCTTTTGTCTGTCTGGCTCAGGTACGTTGCTCTTCCACAGTTATCAGTAAAGGGGCATAGATTACACAAGATGCACTTTGGAAAGTGTTAAGTTTTTCCATTTTTGTGAAGTGGGGCGTGATGATGGATGGACAACATTGCCATTAAAAGCAGCAGGACAGTTGCTTGGGTTTCCTCAGCTTTGTGTTGCTATGTCAAAACAGTTAGCAGCACAGAAGAAGAAACAGCTCACAAATGAGCACGGACATATAGAAAAACAAAGTTGATGGAGTAAATAGATCAAATGAAGCAGTCAGAAAAATGGAGGATAAAAGGGATAAAAGGGAGGAATCAAGAGACAGTTTGTATCAGCACAGCTCATATCAAGATTTACCTTCTGCTTCTGTTTGAGGGAACAAAAAATCCAAGTAAGAGAAGCAGGGATTGCTGATGAACCCTCATTTGCCAGTTTTTTCCAACCATCCAAGTGATCACTCTCATTGACGGGGATCAAGGCAAATGTTAGCCTCTTTAAAAAAAATAAAAATAAAAATATGTTCACTATTGTTAAGGCTATTGTGCCCAAACTGCAGTCTCTAGTAGAAAGCCTCAACACATCCTTGTTATACAGAAAGGAGGAGGATGTGCTTATCTCTACATAATAGTACCTCACAATCAGATGAAATGCACTTTATATACCTATGAGATCATCTCTCCGGAGACACTGTGCTAAATGCTCCAGACGCAAAGACCTTGAAGAGTTATTTGCTTGAGTAACGTTTTTCTTAAATATAAAAAAAGGTCTTATTTATTCTGCCAAGGAGTTATCAGATCATGTAGGTTCACTGATTTATATGGGTGCGTTAATCTACTGAAAATGATTCATCTGGGGCTCCTGTTATGGTAATGAAGCTGCTTTGATTTTAATACCTGCAAAATAGCTTTTTCTAGCACTGAAAGGAATGATACTGGTTTTAAGTTTATGTTTCAGATATACTTCCTGAGATGCCAGTAGGCTGCAATCTTACTACCCACACTTACTTGAGAGCTAGTGTAACTAAACTCAGTTGGACTTACCTCTGAGTAAACCTGCACAGGATTGCACTGTACAAGAGAGCACAATTATAAGTATAATAATAAGTATAACAATAAGAGAGGCCCACCTGGCACCTGTACTGTGATGTTTTCGGCACCAGTTGAAGATCTTTTTATTTTCTCAGGCTCTTTAGTCCTTCAGTTTGAAAAATTGTGTTAGAGCATTTTTACATCTTTACACTGCTGCTGGTTTTTACTTTTTTTTTATTTTACTCTGTTTCAAACTTAAAGTTTTTTTATACTATGTTTTTATGTTATGATTTTAAATTTTGTTTTGTGAACAGCCCAGAGATGTTCAGCTATTGGGCAATATAGATATGTAATAACATAATAATGTCATTGTATTCGAGGGGCTTAAATTTATTTGTTAATTTATTTAATTAATTGGAATCTTTATACTCTGCCCTTCCAGGGAGCACAGAGCAGCTTACAATATTAACAAAACAAGTAATAAAATGTTTTGTTAGTATGATTTTATGGTTGTTTTATTTACTATCACAGTAAAACAATTGAAATATAACAACACAAATTTAACCTAAAAACACCAAAGCCAACAAGTCAGGAGCCAAATGCTGATGTAAAAAAAGAAGAAGTCTTTAAGCTACAGTTAAAAATAGTCACACTTCTCCTGGGAAGAAGTTCCAGAAACTAGGGGCCACCACTAAGAAAGCCCGCTCTCAAATTCCCACCCTCCTCACTTCTTTTATGGCGGTGGTGGGGAACCATGAGCAGGGCATTTCCTGCAGATAGGAGAGCCCTAATTGGGTGGTAAATTAATATGCTTAGCCATCAGAAAGGCTCCATTTTCTCTGCCTTTAAGCTTATGCATAGGGTTGTCATCAAAACCTTGAATATGGGGCTCCACACACTGGATTTCTCGGGTTCCATTTTGTGGGACCCATTTCAGACATGTAGGTTAACAGCTTGGACACCTGAAATATGTCTGAAAGGGTCCAAAATGGTTTGATTTTCCAAGAAGCCTCTACGTCTTTTTTGTGTGCCAAATAATGTCATTGACTGCATGAAGAGGTCTAGATTCTTTTTCTAATGAACGTACACCCCCCCCCCCAAAACCTGGATTAATTAAGTATCTAACAAGGCTAGGGGAAGTTCCCAATCAATACATATAGAAGTGTTTGCCCTGGTTGTTTCTTCCCCTTTCTTCAGGACACACGACTGGGCCCTTCCAGCTATCGCCTCTTTGGAATACAAAGGGAAGGCAGGATGGGAAGGCATTCAAGTACTCTTTGACAGTTGGCTTACTGTAGGAAGTGAAGAAATGAGCAATGCCTGCCAAACTAGGATACAGTGAAGGTTCCATTAAGTGCTTTATAACTCGGCTGTAAAAGTCGCAGAACACAAACGTTGAGTCCTTCCTTAGAATGGATTTATACCTTAGACAGTAACAGTTCAAAATAAAAGTATTTGGTCCTGGAAGGTCATTTCTCACTTGCAACCAGCTGGAATCTTTAAGGGCCCCCTCCCATTTTCAATCTCAACCAGCTATAAAGGGTGTTAATAGCTCCTATCAAGCCACTAGGGGCAAGCACATAAATAATCACATCTGAAAGTCACCAAACACACATTTAACCCAATGGGCCATTTAATGGGTTTTGTAGAAAAATATAGGGCAAGAAACACAAGGTCTTTTTCTTTACCAAGCTGTAATAACTCCAACCTCTGAAAGGTAACAAGATTTCCAATCCATAAAAAGAAGCAAGTATACTCTGTGCACATTAACTATTGTGTTTACCTTAAATGCATAAGGTACATGGGTACACAGTACTTAAAATATGTATATTACTTAACATGCTTGCTCTATTCCAGTTAATACTTGTGATTAATTATTCTAGCCCCTTAATATTCAAGTTGCATTTTCAGGCAGTGTCACACCATTCATCATCATCATCATCATCATCATCATCATCATCATCATCATCCATCATCATTGGGAGTTATTCTACATCAGGGTAATCCCATTTTTACTCACAACAACCCTGTGAGGTAGGATACAGAAAGGGCTATCTTGTGTTGTCATCTTTTTCTTTTATTAATTTAGGCTGCGACCCAGAATTGTCATTCCACCAGCAGAAGGATATTGCTGGCAGAATGGGACTTAAGTGTGCTTTGCTTTTCTCCCCCTTGCAGCCCCCTGCATGCCCTCCAAATTTGCTCCAGAGGCTTGTGGGATCCTCTGCCCCTACAGAGGAGAAAAGCAACTTTCAATTTAATCCTCACCAGAAAGTGGTCTGATCATGACAACGAGGTCACAGGGAAACTTCCCTAATTCCAGATCTCTAGCCTCCTGCTCAATTGAAAAATACCAGGTCACGAGTATAACCTGCAGTAGGCGTCAAGGCTGATGCATGTTGAGGCAGCCCCATTGTTGTCATGGCTGCCATAAAGTCCCAGTAAGGTGTTCCTAATACGAATACTGAAAACTCTCAGGACCATCACCCTGGAGTTTTCCAACACCACCTCAGCCAGCTCAGGCAGGGAGACTGAGAGGCAGTGGAGTGGTTGGAACAGCACCAGAATCCCTAATCTCTCACTCTGGCCTAACACTAGATACAGACACTCAGTCCTGGCACCTGAGCAGACTGGCCTCCTAGTGAGGGAGATGGATTCCTTACAGATTGCAGCATCCCACCTCCCCAGCCCTCCAGCCTAAGTTGGTGTTGCGCTGTGTACCCCTGTGGACAGAGCTGAGAAAGAGCAACAGCTCTCTGCACCAGTGGCGTAGCGTGGGTTGTCAGCACCCGGGGCAAGGCAAGTAATTTGCGCCCCCTAACCCGTGGATTTTAGCACTCGAGTCTCTTCCACTAGATTAGTTAAAGAAACCCTGATCCGTGCTCTTTAGCGGGCAGAGACGGTCTCCTTCATTAACATGAAAGCCTCTCAGAAGGCACCTCCACTACCTTACACGCTATGATTTGTTTTACATTTTTATGTATTTATTTATTGCATTTATATCCCGCCTTTTTTCCTGCAAGGAACCCCAGGCGGTTTACATAATAATCCTCCTCTCCATGTTATCCTCACAACAACCCTGTGAGGTAGGTTAGGCTGGGAGTCAGTGACTGGCTCGAAGTCACCCAGTGAGCTTTATGGCAGAGTGAGTGGGGACTAGAACCCGGATCTCCCGAGTCCCAGTCCAACACTCTAACCGTTAGGCAACCCTAGCTCCTTTGAGCATTGAAGAGGTTAAACAGTTGCTGCTGAATCAGTTACAAAATTCAAACGAGAAACTCACAAAAACAGTAGCAACCCACTGAAATCAATGGCATGCTTTCGTTTTGTTCCGTGTTAATTTATTCTAGAGGAACCGCTGCCTCCGCCTCCGGATCTGTACTCACAATCACCAAATCCGAATTGCAATCTCCACTTAGTCCCTATACACGCATTTACCCAGATCTGCCTCTTGGCTCCTCCTTCCACCCCACGAAGGGGCGTTTAAAAAGTGTTGAATACCATCTTGAGAATTCAAACGGTTAGAGACAAAAACAACCAAGAGTCCTGTGGCACCTTAAAGGCTAACCCATTTATTATGGCATAAGCTTAAAGTCCATATCATCAGATGCATGAAAAGTTATCCTGACTTACCCTGAGCTGCAGGTAAATGTTTAAAGTTGTTCCATTTGTTTGCTTGTTTTTAAAATTTTGAATTTGTTTCCAAAGTTTTCAGACTGGTTTTTAATGGGCCAAGGCGGCTCCCCGCCATTTGTGCTGGCTCGCCCATCATGTGCCCCTTCTTAAGAACACGTCGCTCAGGCTGCACATCCCGGGCTATGCACATACTTTGGGCGCGATCCAGTGGGACTTTACTCGTGAGTAAACGTGCGTAGGGTTGAACTACTGGTCCCCTTGCTTACAATTAGCAGGGAGCTCGGCGAAACTTCCTTCGGGAGTGCCAGACTTTGAAATCTCCCTCCCGCCCCCCCCCCAGCCCGTTTTGTTTTGTTTGGTTTGGTTTGGTTTTTGTTTTTCCTGCCGCTCTGATCTCTGAAGTGTTACTAATGGCACTTCCTGGATCTCTGCCTTGACGGAGGCAACAGCCAATCAGTAGCCAAAAGGAGCCGTGTATACAGCAGAATGTCCCCTTGGGAGCCGCTGCACTGTCCCTCCCCCAGATAGTCCCTCGCTCTCTCTTCGCACCCACCGCACCGCACGCCTGGCACCCCCCCCCCTCCACAGTGGGCGGCGACCCGGCGGCTCGGATCGGATTCGCACAGCCAGCACTGCAGAGAGAGTGAGTGAGCCAGGCAGGGGCAGAGAGCTGCGAGTGCGAGCGCGCCCCCCCCCAGATGTTGCGCCCGGTGCGGCCAGCCCCCCCTGCACCCCCCACGCTACGCCTCTGCTCTGCACCCAGGCAAGTCTTGGTGACATATCAGTGGAGAGTGAAAACTGAAGCTGAAGAGCAGGGTGTGTGTAAGCTTCAGTGGCCAGATGCAAAACACGACAGGGCTCCTGCACCTTTAATAGTTGCTACACAATTCTTAAAGATGCAGGAGTCCTATCCTCTTTTGCATCTGGCCACCCTAACCTGAACCCCTTCCCCACATGTCATTTTTCAACTAAAAATCCCCCCTACCCCCAAACTGCTTTTTTGTCCTATTAGGGGAAAGATATAGGCACCAGTATTTTGCAGAGCAAAAAGCACCTTGGGGGCCAATGTTTTAGTGGAAAAATGGCAGAGGTGGAAGGGGTTAAGAACCCCTTCCCTTATGCTACTTTTAGCTTATGGTAATCAAATTACTGAAATCAAGTCTGCATTACATGTGTGAACCATGTGTGAATTACATGGTAACAAGGCAGAGGGCCTTCTTGGTGGTAGTAGTCCGCTGATTATGGAATGAGCTCCACAGTGAGGCCCACCTGGCACCAACATTGTTATTTTTTTGGTGCACAGGTAAGACCTTCCTCTAGTCTCAGGCATTTGACAGCATATGATAAGGTTTTTAATTTGGGTCCTGGCGTTCCTATTGTTGATTGTTAGAATTGTTTAGGTGTGTGTGTGCTGTCTGTTTATATGTTTGTTTGTAAATGGTTTTTATATTATGTAAAATATTGTGTTTTTAATCTTTGTAAATTGCCCAGAGAGCTTTGGCTATTGGGTATAAATGTAATAAATGAAATGAAAGCAGTCTGCAGTATATATGCTAGAATATGATGAATTTTACACGCATATTTCTCCTGCATTAAAGAAGCATTATGTTGCTAGTGACAAACTTCATTTTGTTCAATAAAAGTGACAAAAAGAAATTCAAACTTTCAATAACCGAAATATTTTTTCAGATGTAAATTAATTCAATGTAATTTTTTTAAATTATAAAATTCTGCCATTTCAGAGGCAATAGCTGAAACATGCTAAGTTCACACTGGGTTTTTATATCTAAATTATTGTCCTGATCAACCATAACATTACAGAATGTATTGTTGGGTTTGTTTGTTTTTTTGCTTCCCCTCCTTAAAAACACAAACCAATTGCTATTCTCTTTGTTTTTATACCTGCCAAAATAAAGGTGGTTTTAATGCTGCATCTTACGCACATGCGTTTAACACAATGTAATGTATTTTTCCATGAGTAAATAAGTTCCCTGTTGTTAAAATGTCATAGTCAGGTTGAGAAATTCAGTGAAGAGATAATAGTAAACACAATTCTTCTCTCTTGTAGTGCATTATAACAGTTGGGATAATTGTCATAGCTAGCAAAGTACATTTGTTTTAAGACGCATAATACAGTCCAGAAAGGTTGCACCAACTCTCTTTTCATTCAAGTCACAAGGATGAGTTTGAATAGAGCTGAATGTAATTGGCAGGGATACCGTGCAAAGAGCTAGAGATGAGAGTTCTTCTCAGCCAACTTGAATAGGGTAATGTACTTGTTAAAACTGTACTCTCTTTTTCTAATGCGGTAATGTATTCCTTAAGGGCTGTATTCAGGCCCTGAGCTCTTGGGATTCTTCCCTTTGTTACAATTTAATGCTGGCAGCAGTGGTTTAACTAACATCAGGAGCTGCAGGGGCAAGAGCTGGGAATCTTGGGACCTGTCCTCTGCTGCCCCTGGTGGTGAGTCACTTGGTGCCAAGAATATATACCGTATATATTTTAAAAAGGCTCCCAGCACTATGATGTCCTCCCAGAAGCCAGGCTGAATCCAACTACCAGGGCAGCTAATTGACTTTGCCTGTGTCAGGCTTGAGATGTGCCTGAGCAACAGTCAGCATTGACTTTGCCTGCCTGCCTGCCTGCCATCCCTGCCTTCAGTGACCATAAGCCAGTTGCTGGGGAACAATGGGAGAGTGCTACTGTCTTCACACCCTGCTTATGGGGTGCACAGAGGCATCTGGTTGACCACTGTGGGAAACAAGATGTTAGTCTGCAGCAGGGGTGCAAAACCAAATCTGGCCCTCTGGGGTCCCTCAGAGGGTCATGTGACCATCTGCTGGGCCCACCCCCTTTCCTGCAACCACCAATGATTTGTTGGTTTTCCGGCTTTTGTGAAGTCCCCCCCGCCCATTCTAAAAGACTGAAATGTCTCTCCTAAGAGTTTGTATCTAGTCTTACCTTTCGATGCACAAACTACAGGGGAGCATGCAGTGTGCTCCAGAGTGAACTTCCAGTTCACATAAGGCTAAATAGGCCTGTCCAAGAATTGTGAAAATTGAGTGTGCTCCTTCGAATTGTCCGCAGTTGTAGGTGGCCAGTGGCAGGGAAGGGGAACATCCCTATGGGTGGGAAGGATCACTATTGCTGAACTTTTTCAAATGGAAGAATCACTGATTCTTCCAGGGGATCGGATCACAATTTGCATCCCACCAATCTCAAAAAGTTCAAGCCCCAGTTATTTTCAGTTAAACCTTAAGGTTTTCATGGAACAATTTCAGTGTGGATAATTTGAGTTCCAGGGGCAAATATGAGCAAGTTAGCATGTGTTTTTTTTTGTGGGGTGGGAGTGCAGGGAAGAAGAGTGGCTACCCTAAGTTGTATTTCTTTTAGGATTGCCAGTTGTCTGTGGAGACACAGCCCGGCCCATGCAGGGTTCATAGCTCTTCCTTTTCCTGGGCTCACCCTGCGTTCATCCGCAGTGCAACATCAGTTGTCCTCCTGCCCTCCTCCCTTTCAGGGTGCTGGCACCTAGAACACGCTTCATCATCTTCTGGGAGGGGGTGGGTGGGTGGGGTCTATGACACATAAGCAAGATTCCTGAATGGACTTTGCACGGATTTCCTGAAGGTTGAAAGATTGAAAAAAACACAGCTTTCATGAGGAACTAATTGCTCGTTTTTTGCCCAGACAATTCAGGACATTTCCTTTGGAGCTGCACTAATGGAAAAAGCTCAACTTAGCTGTTAACAACAAAGAGCCGGATCAATAGGGAGCACTGATTCAAAATATGGTTTAGCACCTGGACTGCAAGTCACAGGGCTTGCCTCATTTAGTTTTGTTCCAAGTAATATAGCAACTGATTCTAGATTGTGCACCATGCGGATGGGAGGCAGTTATTCATTTATAAACAGGGAGTGCACCACCCTACTAATATAATTCCAACCAACCCATCCCCTATGGATTTCATTTTCTTGGCATTCTTCACAAATTCAGGACATTACTCTGTTCTTCTGCGAGCAATAGTCCTGGATTGAAGACACAATGATTTTCATTTTGTTTTCTATTTCACTGTCCAGACCAAATCCAAACAGTTCATCCTTAGCAGTTACAGTCAATGGGTGTTGTTGTACACAAGGATGTACATAGGATTTTATATTTTTAAAACTGCCAGTGAGCCACTACTTGCTCCAGGCACAAAGAATTTGCAAGCACAAAAGCAGCGTTGGATGACGTAGCTGTGAACTGATCATGGTCACTCCGAAAATGGCAAAAGCCATACTCATTGAAACCACTGAAACACAGCGTAATGCAACATGATCCAGTATTTACTAATTGCACAAATCATTCACTAACTTCCAGATCCCAGATCAACTTAGAAGAATGAACTGAACCATACTAGCTTGACAATTCACTAATTCTTAGTGTAGGTTTTCATTTAATTTAATTTTTTCTTCCCCCACTTCACAAATGATATTTGTAGCCTTCCTATTTCCCAGCTTGATTTCCTTTTCATTTCCCCTCTTGTTTGGCCCATTTCTCGTTTTGTATTTTCCTACACACATTCTAATAATAATAATAATTAATAATAATAATAAAAAATGTTTATTTATAACGCTCCTTACACCAAAGGGCGGGACAAATAACATATACAGTAAACATAACAATACAATAAAATAACCAACACCAACCACTTGCTATATAGTATTGAATCCCAGCAACCACCACATTAGCCCAACCACTCATTCTGACTGACTAAAAAGATAAGTCTTTAATCCCATACGAAAGTGGGAAAGATCCTCCTCCAATCGGAGGTCCACGGGAAGCCTGTTCCACAAAAGTGGAACCAGGTCCTAAAAGGTTTGCAGCCTTGACAAGGCAGAGTGTGTCGGAGGGACTGCTAATAATCCCTGGCCCACTGATCTTAGATTCCTACCAGGAAAGCCTAGATGCTAAGTAATGAGGGACATTAAAACGCGAAGCCTTCTGCCAGAAAGTGCTCAGAAGATGTACATCCTTGTCACTTGGGAAAATTCAGATCTATGCCCCAGGCAGATAGTAAGTGCCTAGAAGAGCATATGGTCATACTTGACTGCCATAATTTCTTTTGTAGGGAGGAAGGATTTAGCTTGCTTTGCATTGCCACTGTGTTCCTCTCAAAAGCAGGTGTAATGTTAACAATCTGGTCTCCTAATGGAAGGGGCCCGCACTATAAGTCAACTGTGCAGTCTGGGCTGGATAAGAATGTTCAGTCATGTGCCTAGTGATCATGTGAACTGGCACCATGAGACCAAAAATATGAATAATGATGACGAGATTCAGTCAGTGTTTGGAAAATAGCAATGCAGTACCCCTGAGTACTTAAAACGAAATAACAATAAAGAGGATTATGTATCTAGATTTAGGGCATTCAGTTCCTCTGAATTTCATAGACTTGACCTTTGCTGCAAGTACTCTTTTCTGCCCTAGTTAAGTGAATGTTCCAACACAGGAAACAAAACTTGAGATGGGCGGGGGGAGGCAACTGAAGAAAATAGTAAAGAGGGAATGGCCACAAATACGAGGGGATGAAACTAGTGCATGGGGTCTATAGACAATGCAGTCCTATACAGGTCTGCTCAGAAGGAAGTCCATTTGAATGCAATGAGGTTTACTCCCAGGTGAATGGTATAGGGCTGTGGCCTAACAGGCATTCTGTTTTCCCTGCATAGGAGGGAATGCCTCTTATAAAATGGTTCCTCCTGTGACATATTTGCACATTGTCTAAAAACAAAGAATGCTTCTTCCTTCAGAAATATTGTTTTACCCATATGCAAATTTATTTGCTTGATAAATAGATCTTAAACTCATACATAAGAATCCTGCTGGATCAGTCCAAAGGCCCACCCAGTCCGGCATCCTGCGGCCCAGAATAGCCAACAAGATGCCTCTGTGAATCCCACAAGCAGAGCATGAAGGCAGTAGCCTTTTCCTTCTATTGCTCCCCAGGAATTGTAATTCAGTAGCATACCTGCTCTTCTGAACCTACATACCCACCATGACCAGGAACCATGGTTAGACATACCCTCTATGGCTATCTAATCCCCTTTTTAAGCCATCTAAGTGAGTGGTCATCCCAATGTCTTGGGGCTGTGAATTCCATAAATCAGGGGTGGGGAACCCGTGGCCCTCCAGATGTTGCTGGACACCAACCCCCATCAGTCCCAGAAACCATGGCCCATGGTCAGGGAATATGGGTGCTATAGTCCCTAAACATGCTAGAGATGTTGTTGGACTGCAACCACCATGATCTACCATGTTAAGCTGGCTAGGGCTGATGGGAGTTGTGATCCAACAACATCTGGAAAGCCACACATTCTCTACCCCTGCCGGCGGCGGGGATGGGGGAACGAGCGATGTTCGAGATTGCCAGCATTTTCCAAACATCTTCTCGCCATTCATGCCTGATGCTTGTTCACATTTGCAATTGCTGCTTGCTCTGAGTCTGCGTGAACAGGAAACTTGCACAAATTGAGCAGTGATCAAAAGGGAGATTTGCCCAACTTTCCTCCATAGGCCTAGAGCAGGGCTGATTCACTCTACTGAGGAAATTTGCACAAGTCAGACTGGGAACTAGGAATGAGATGAATGCGAGCACGTGCTCGACAAATTGTGAATATTTTCAGTGGACACATGCTTGTGCTCATGTTCAGAGTTTCAAACAATTAATTTCTGCTCTGGGAATGCTGACTGGCTATTGAATAGCAGGGCATACATTGTATGTATGTATGTATTATATTTTAATACCGCCCAACAGCTGAAGCACTCTGGCTGGTTCACAAAACAAAACTTAAAACCATAAAATACAAGAACATAGCAAAACATAATATAAAACAGATATATTTAGTTTAAAATTTAAATTTAATAGGTATATCTAATTAATTTAATTTTAATTTAAGTTTAAAACAGAATAAGACCAGAGTAAAAACCAGAATAAAAGCCAACAGCAATGCAAAGATCTAAAAATGCACTAACACAATTTTTAAATCTTAGAGCACAATCCTATGCATGCTTAGAAAAAAAAAAAAAGAGTTCTACACCTCCCAGCATTCCCCAGCCAACTGGATGGGGAATGCTGGGAGTTCTAGGACTTTTTTTTTCCTGTCTAAAAATGCATAGGATTGTGCCCTTAAAGACTAAAAAGCTTGGGATAATAAAAAAAAGGTCTTCAGCTGCCACTGAAATACCACAATCGTATGAGCCTCTCTGGGAGGCCATTCCACAACTGGGGTGCCCTTACTAAAAAGGCCCTCTCCTTAGTAGCCACCTGCCTCATCTCATTCAGAAATTTCAGAAATAAAATAATAATGCAGTAGGATTTCTTTAATTGGGTGATGACCCTTCTGAGAAGAAGGACAAACATGTAAAGTACTTGGATTACTCTGTGAAGACCTGTAGAAGCAAACGGAGGACAGCGAGGATAGAACAGACAGGAACAATATGTAGGGGAAAAGAAAAGATATTTGGTTTTTGTGCAGCCAGGTTAGTTCCAGGGAATAAGTGGGTAGTTGTGTTAAATACAGAAAACTGACAGTTGGACTAACTAGCTCTGTTCTTTAACACAGTAGAGTGCAACTATGATCAGATCCATGTACTAAAATGTCTTCTGAAGCACATGGATCTGATCTGGGAAGATGTTTGTGCTCCAGTTTCACCAGTTAATTTTGCTGGGTATACAATCGCTTTGAAGAAATGGCAGTGGTGCACATATGTGTGATTTTGTTTTTGTTTTCTGCCGGAAAATGATGTGTGGAAGAAAGAGACAATCCTCTCCCCAATGCTGTGGTCCCAATCTAGATCAGGGCCCAACAAAACTGCTTTTTTGAGGAGGAGAAGAAGAAGAAAAGCAAGTGACCAGTGTTAAGCATGCTTTTAAAAAGTGTGACCCCCATTTAGATGGAAAAAAATGGCTTAGCCACCTGTAGAAATGACATCCAATTAAAATGCCTAGTCTAGGAAAAAAGCCCTTCCCTTTCTTCCTCCTCAGCCCTACTTGAACAAACTAGAAAGGGATATACATAGAGATGAAGTTTGTGAAGGCTTTCCCCCCATTAAAATAACCAGGGATAAATTCATCTTTGGTGTCTTCGTTTCTTTAGTCAGAGATAAAGATATGGACATAAATTTATGGCCAGGAACTGTTCCCTTTACTGTAGTTCATAAATTAAAGAAAAAATATCATTCAACTGAGAAGGCTGTTGTTCATTTTAAGATGGTTTCAGGAAAAATATTTCTTTTTATTTAAACAACATATATTAAAGGGTGCAGTCCTATGCATATTTAGACAGAAAAAAGCCCCACAACTCCCAGCATTCCCCAGCCAGCAATGCTGGGAGTTGTAGGACTTTTTTTTCCTGTTTAAAGATGCATAGGATTGTACCCTAATCGAACTAAAAACAAGAATTAGGATGGAGATTCACGTTGCTTCACGTAGTTAATTATGCTGTTTCAGCCTTCGGCTTTGACACAGCATTAGAGCGGAGGCCTGTCAGAGCTGAGCCATACATACATACTTAAAAGTTAATATGGTGCTTTTGTCTCTTCTTAAGATATGTAGGTTAGCAAGGTTGCTCAGCATTGCTAGTTTCATTTCCACTAACCGCTAGCAAAAACAGCATGAGGTCGTTTACAAATGAGCCATCAGAAAGAAAGCGAGAGAATGGGGGAGGAACCTATGCGGTTTTTTGTTGTTGTTGTTGTTTTTTGCTGTTTTATGTTATGTGTGGGATTTTTTGGCTTCATTGTACACTTCCCATTGGAAAACAATATTTATTTATGAAAATATGAGGCTTTGGGTATTTATTCAAATAGATCCTTTTCTAAATGTGATAGGGAAGGTATTCTTTTGGAGTCTATGAAGAAGGGAATGCCCTCTGAGTCTTGATGTAATCAAGATGTGTCAATTCTGCTTAATAATTTCTGGGAGACTGTTTGAATCATCTTGGGCTTGAGGAACCAGATACCTCATGGAACTCCGTGGGAGACACATAAGTGATTCATCACCAACAGCTAGATCAACATTGACCAAAGAATCTAGATCCCAATTAGTCAGTGAAACAGGTGTGTGTGTATCTTGATCCTATAATCAGATTACTGTTGTGTTATGTTAAAAATGAGGCATTGCCAGAAAATATAGAAATGATTATTAGCCTGAATAGCCACTTCATTTAGGTAGGGGGAAAAAATCAATCCCCCTTCTTTATACAATTGGCTGATTTATGTATGGGATTTGTGTTTAGTCTACATGGCTAAACTAACAAACATAGTTTGAGTAAGAGAAGGAATAAAGCAGCATGGCCTTTTAAAAATTGAGACATGGAGCTTATTTGTCATGCATTGGAATAACAGAGTTCAAGATGTAGCAGAACATTATGCTTCATTGAGCATATTATAAAAGGGGAGAAGTTTAATAATGATCAGTGGACAAAAGCATACAAATTTATGTATGTATTCTTGGGAAACATGCACCTTCTTCATGCTTTACCACCTGAAAATGATGGAAAGTTGGTCTACACGGGCAGCAGAATAAGTCAGTGCCGAAGTGGTAAATTTGACTGTACTATTTCAGTCTGTGGTGGTGGGGATTACATTTTTCCCTTAAAGAAAATCCCTACAAGAGAAAAACACACACACACACACACACACACACACACAGCAAGGAGTAGGCTGGGCTACAAGCTTTCTCTCTAATCTAGGGTTGTTTCTTTTTTTACATGCAGGAAGGGTACACCCCCTGCCCCTGCCATCCCAAAATGGAGAACCATTCAAAAATGGCATCCCTTCCTTCAGTCTGAAGTGGTACAGACACTCTGCCACCTCAGGATTCAACCCTCTCATTCTGCTGCATTATGTAGACTGGGCCGGTGTGCCTGGCCACTTGATCTGAGTAGCTACAAATGGGCATTTTATGTTTTTGATGGTTTGTTGTGGGGGGGGGGGGGTAAAAAGAACATAACTTCTAAGTTTGTGTTTAGTCCCAAAAGACGCAGAGGGAACATCAGGTCGGAGGTGAGGGATTAAATTCTCTAATCTGGCCAAGTCATTGTGAACTGCTGAGTGCTTTTATTGCAGTTCCCATTTTCATCAGTAAGATTTCAGGTTGCTCAGCACCACACAGGACAGTGCTCTGTACTTTGCCAATTTGGACAGTAAATTACTGCTGAAGCATCCTGTGGTGTCCTAGTTACTACTCCCCTCAGATATAACACGAGGAGTGGAGATAGCGGCAAGCAAAAAGGCAACAGTGTGATTGCTCTCCTGTAAAATGAGTCACCTCACACCAGTCACCTGCCCCGCTAAATATCTGACCTCATCTTGTCTCATCTCTCCATTTCAATTTTGCTTATATGCCATCTTAGCCTTTTGTTAAACTTTCTTCCCTGTGTTCATATTTTATCCTTAGCCGGGGTGAACATCTCCAATTGTGACCTCTACAACAAATTAAACAGAAGACATTCCAGTCAACATAGCTGAGGAGAGAAAGGCACTCTAAATCATAACTTATGAGACATCATCGCAGGGACTGAGCCACTGCACGAATACAATTTCAGTTTCTCTCTTTGGTAAAGTCACTGTATAAGCTCTCTTCATTAGAATGGTAAAATAAAATTGAAATGTCTTGAAGGGATTTTTTTTTTTAAAGCATAAATTTATGAGTCATCTTTCAGCCTAAATAGGGCCCCCAAGGTGACTTACAGTTAAAACATGTGACAATTTAAAAACATTAAAACATTTAAAAAAAATGATTTAAAATTCTAAAAACAATTTAAACACTTTAAAACAACACCAACAGCAGAAATTAAGAGCAGGAGAGAATCTTAAAAAGAGAGTGCAGAGAGCTGAGCAATTTAAAATACTAAATACCCATATAGAACAAAAAGTTTTTAACAAAGCTGAAAACCAACCTAACCTCCTTTTGGAGAGAGTTTTATAGCTCGGGTGAATAATAAAGTAAAATGCGGTGAGCAGAGCCAGCGTAACTTCTCTTTTAACACCAAATGTGTGGAAGCTCCTGATCTGAAGTGCTTGGTTTTACGGCCCTTTAGATGGCTAAAGTTCAGGCATGCTGCACAAGGTGGCAAAGAATCCACTACCTCTGGGTCTACAGAAGTTGCCTCAATCAAGAGCATCCCACTGGCTTCACCAAGAAGAAGGGTAGCGACTAAGGCAGCTGTTAGCTTTCATTATCAGCTGGAGGAAAAATACTGGGCAAGGGGCCAACTGCTAGAGGTAGGTGGCCTTGAGAATAAAACAGTGGAAAGAACGAAAGAGCCGTATCACTCTCCCCCCTAGTCACTGTTCCTGGCTTACACCACATGCCCTCTTTCATTCAATACCGCTCAGCCCCAGGACCCTGTAGAGCATAAATCAGATGTACTGTACTTAACGGCAGTACTATCGGGGAAATGGAAGTCCTTAAAAGAAGATTGCATGTTGTGTCAGAAAATATGGTGCTACATATTATTCACACTTCGATTGCTGTAGATGAGTGTATAAAAACCAGAATGTGAGTCAGGTCAACGGAAGCCAAAATCCCATTTTCTTTATAGATATTAGCTGGTTGACTTGGCGGCTTCCTACAGATCAAAATGTCACAACTCAGTATTTGAAAGATTTGTGATTTCCTATAGAACAAAACTCTAACTTTAGGTTTGGTATAAATAAGCACACATGTTCTTTTAAAAAGCCAGAGAGAGAGAGAGAGAGAGAGAGACAGAGAGAGATTGGGAGAGATCATTTACATTTCTACAAAATCTGAGTGGAGAGAGTATAATTTGTTACGAGTATAGCATCGTCAACATGTGTAGTACAGTAAGGAAAGATGTCAGGTCTCTCATTGAAGGTGCTTACAATCTAAATTTTGATAGTGAGAGGAGGAATTGGAAAGGCAAGACAATAAAAGATGAACACGATCAAATGAAGTCAAGAAACACATGCATTTTGTTTTGGCTGCGGTGGTCAACTATGGGGTTAAACCAAGAGGCAATGAACTTGAAAGACCATTCTAGTGCGGCAATCCTCTGGAAAGAAAATGTTACACCATACTTTTCATAACCAAAGAGTGCTGTTGATCTAAGCAAACATTCCACTCCAGTTCAGAGTCTTTGTTTTACAAGGAGCATAATACAGAAAGTTTGTGGACAATACCTGCTGGTGTATACATGAAAAATGACAGAAAATGTGCTTCCTTCAACCTCCTATTTTGCTGTAATACATAAAGATAAAGAAAGGGCCAACTGCAAAAGGCCATTCCCTCCCACTCCTTCTCCTTGAGATAAAAAGTGTTTTGGTTCCAGTTCATTAATGCACACTCAGATTGTTCAGCTCAAAGGAAATAAGAAGGAAGACCTTCTACTCTGTTGAACTGGCAGGACCATGAACCGAAATAGTGGCATTAATGAAAGGGAGCAATTGTACAAGATTGATCCAATGCAAGGAGCAGAATTCGTCTTTCTAAATCTAAAGCAAAGAATTTGGCTTCATGCCTTATTTTTCAATGGGCAGAATATAGCAGTAAATGAAAAGAAAATAGCACCTATCAAGGATCAGCTGATCCACACACACATGTTCATCATTTGATTATGCATCCCCTCCCTCTGCTTGTCTGGACACCATTGCTGAAATGTAATTTGCAAACCCCATGGAGCCCTCTTTTTTTGGGGGGGGGGAGAGATATGTTACTCTGTAATGCACAGTTGGACAATAACTTTATTAGAACCAACCAACATTCCACAAAAATGTGCAAGCTTTAGAATTCTCCGTAACTGTGGATTTGGGATTCCCCCCCCCCCATGGATCAGCACGACTAACTTTTTCTTTCTTTCTTTTTTAAATGTTACCCTACAAAGTGCCGTTTGCACCATGAATTCTGTCATCTCGGAAGCATGTTCCTGGCTACCGCTGGAAGTGCCTCTCCCCACAAATCCAAGTTTGATTCAAGCATGGGAAGAGGCAAAAGAATTCTCACAGCCACTCCATGCTACTCCATGTATGGCTTGGCTTGATCTGTAGTGGAACACTAGCCTCTACAATGAAGTAAACATCACATCCAAACAAAGTTTGAAGCCTCAGATATGGAGCTAATCAAGTTACTTGACCAAACGTTAAAAATCTAGGTAATTTCCATCACAGGTGGCCAATGCTAATAAGTTGGGTGATGAACACTTTGCAGGGCTTCCTTAAAATCACAAGGAGAAGCCCTCTTTGCAGCCTGTGAACAGGATAGCAAATTTGTTGGAGGGGGGCAGGCATTTAGGCTAGGTCTTAATAATATGGCAGAGAGACCAACTGCCTAAAGCAGACTTGTAAGTATTTAATTCAGCCATGCATGGGGCTAACTGATCTCCTGTATTCTATATCACAGTGTCACTTCTGCGGAAGATAGGACGAAGGGGGCATTTTTTCCTTTTTGATCTTTTCCATCATCATAAAGCCATTGTTCTTTGCTTTCATTCTCTGACGTACCAAAGGATGATGAGCGCCAGCCTGGAAAATGTTCTACATGGACATCTGACTGCTGAGAGCAGGGTTTTATTTTATTTTTGACGGTGGGTTGGAAGACGTATTGTCATAGGCCTGCACTTCTGCTTCTTCAGGGCTCTGAGAGAAAAACACAACCCTTTCTTGAAAGCACACACACACACACACACACATACACACACACCATCTGCCAGTCCCACTCCTCATTAAAAGAGCCAAGTGGAGTGACAACTTCAGAAAGCCTTCGTAATTTAAAGAGAGCTCGACTTTGACATCCTTGATTAACAATGCAGCAACTGGAAGGAGACTTGACAGAAAAGATAACCGAGGCGATCCTCTCAGAGAAACAAACAGCTCATTTACAAATTGCACTTCATTAGGCTGCAGCAGATTAATCCAATTGTAGATGGCAAAATGTAACTAATGCTGCATAATTTGGATGGAAGTACCAGTAAAACTTAATTTTCCTTAAAATTACATCCTTTGAAATGAGCATCCTTCCATCTTTCTCCTCCTTCCCCCCTCCTCCCAAACAAAACTCAAACAAACTACAGGAAAGTATTAAAGCTGTCTCAAGAGACGGGAGACAAATGTGGCTTGGCTGTGAAGCAGAGGATTAAAAGCTGTTCCAGGAACAAGCTTATTTAAATTTAGTATTATTTTTCACCAAAAGGCACCCAAAATATTGTGTTTGAGCTCCTGGACATAAAATGGTTGTTAATGCTAAATTAGTCTCTTGAAATCAAACTTAACTTCATGATCAGACTTTAACTGCTGGGGCAACACATATTTCGTAAATGAACAGAAGTGGGCCATATCCTAAACCAGCCATACCCAGCCTGGTGTTCACCAGATGTGTTGGATCACAACTCCAATAAGCTTCTGAGCCCGATTCAAGGTGCTGGTTTTAACCTATAAAGCCTTACATGGCATGGGACCGCAATACTTCATGGAATGCCTCTCCCAACCACAATCTCCCTAGATACTACGGTCAACATCTGAGGCCTTCCTTGGAGTGCCACCTCTGAGGGAGGTTTGGAGGGTGGCAAGAAGGGGGAGGGCTTTCTCAGTGGTGGCCCCCTGACTGTGGAATGATCTCCACACCGAGGCCCGCCTGGCGCCAACTTTGTCATCCTTTTGGTGCCAGGTTAATACAGCCCTCTGTGCTGAGGCATTTAAAGACTTCTAAGGTTATTTAATAGCTTGATGGGGCACTCATGTCAGGTTTTTTTTAGCAGGTCTACTCGGTATCAAATATTGTTTTTGCTGCTAAATTGTTTGTAAATTTTAAAACTGTTTTCAAATTCTGTACTGTGGAAAATTTTTACGGTTGTTTTTATTGTATTATGTCCTGTTTTAGAAACTGCGGTAGACTGTCCAGAGAGCTTTGGCTATTGGGTAGTATAGAAATGAAATGAAATGAAATAAACTCCCATCATGCCCAGCCAGCAAGGAATATCTGGAGGGCACCATGTAGGGATGGGCGCCCAGCCCGGCACCTGACTTGTGGGGCGCTCGGCAAGTGCTCCTGCCGTGTGAGCCGGGCTGAGCTGAGCCTCCGACGAGCGCCAGCTGAGGCACTCGCTGGACTTCCGGGTTCCCCGGCTCTACATAGTTTACATAGAATATAGCATAGTGTACATTAAAAATGGTATACATTAAAAATTAGTATACATTAAAAATTCACGCAATTTGCATGAATGCAGCCATTTTTAATGTATACTACACTATACTCAATGTAAACGGTGTATCTTATGCCGTTTTCTACATAAAAGACATAGCACCGGAACCCAGAAGTCGCATTCCCTGGCTCGGCTCGCTAGAACGCGAACCAAGCTGGGGGGAAAAAGGTAGGTCAAGTGGAGCTTGGGGGTGGGGTTGAGCCCAGCAAGTTTGCTGGACTTCCACACCCCAATCAAGCTCCGCGCACATCCCTACTGTTGGGAAGGCTTTCGTAAACCAAAGTAAAAATGAGTTGGTCCAATATTGTCCTTTTGAGATTACCCCTGAATCAACTCAGTGTCATAGAAATTCTTGAGCTCTGTAGATGCCTGTAGATATATCTGGAAAAAACCAACTGTATACCCTCAGCTTCACTAAGAGCCAGAGTGGCTCTTAGAGCCTTGGACTAGGACCAGGGAGACCCAAGTTTTAATTCTGACTTGGACATGAAGCTGATTAGGTGACTTGGTGTTAGAGCCAAACTACACGTTGTGCTAATCGTGTAGCATGTAGTTCAGGGTTATCTTTTCATTTCCAAAATCTCACCCCCCCTTCCCATAGGGGGGATTATGAAAAGAAAAATCTCTCCATTGATGCCAGCGTAGACTTTTTTTCCCTTTTGTTAACTGCCATGCTGAGGCTGGGAAGGTTTAATCCTCTTCTCCTGGAGCACAGTGGTTCCAATCTGATTCAGGGCCACATACACTTACACTAGAGTAAATAACAAGATAACCCTGAGCAACACACTACGTGATTAGTGTAATGTGTTGTTTGCTTCTGAGTCACCCTCTCTCAATCTGGCATACTGACCTGATTCGCACGACATGGCAACCTACAGTGGATTGTCACCCTTGTTTGTTTCAGGGTGGCTTGTCATGACATCCGAACTTGGCATAGTTAGTTAACCACGCACAAGCCACCCTGAGAACCCATGACTTGTTATTAGGTGGTTCAGGGTGGCTTGTTTTCAGAGTGTGTTGTCGTGATGTGTGAACCCGGCAGAGTGGCTTACGCATGGCTCGTCGGAAAGGGCTACAGAGCTACCTGACAAGAGCAACGAAAAGACCCAGTTGCTCCTTGCGACCTCGCTAGTGCTGCCTCCCTCCTCCAATACATTGATAAGAAATGACACTTGTCAATTTACTCCTCCACTTTGTCACCTTCCTAGACAGCAACACTTCCCCCCACCTTTGGGGAGATTTGCGCAAATTTAATATATTTTTTCACCTTTGGGGATATTTGCGCAAATTTAATGTTATTTTTTTTCCACCTTCGAAGAGATTTGTGCAAATTTAAATTGATTTTTTAAAAAAAACTTTTGGGGAGATCTGTACAAATTCACAGTAACTACTGCACTTATTTGCAGTAAGTACTGCACTTTATCTCCCCAAAGGTAAACAAACAAACAACCAAACAACCAAACAAGAATAATGTTAAATTTATGCAAATCTCCCTGAATGTGAAAAAATATATATTCTACCGAAAACCTCTACTCTGCTAATAAGCACAAATGCTGCTGAGGTCGTGCTAGGGAGGCCCATGGGATACATATGGGAGTGAGTGGGAAGACTAAGGGGGAAACAAACTATGGCAAGGTGCAGAGCACCTGACTGTCAGAAGTAAAGTGGTTTAGTCAAGGCTGACAGAGAAGCTAAAGAAATTCTTCATGAGACAAAGAAGGAGGTGGTGAAAGAAATTGAGAATAAGCACCTGAGACAACAGAAGAGCGAGAGTAAAAGATCCGAATATTAGAGAGGAGGAGAATGGCCTGTTCCTGAAAAAAACAGATCTGTGCTGTGTGTCAGGCCTGACGGAAGCTGAAGGAGTGACTTGCGGGTTTGTGTTTTCTGAAGGGACACCTCCAGAGGTGGGGGAAGGAGGGACAGACAGAACTCTAACAAACTAATTGTGGTATACGTGTTACTGTTTGTGTTGTTTCTTCTCTAGTTTGGTCCTGAGATAGTAGGGTCTTAAAATTTGCTGGGGATCTTAAAATTTGCCACGTCAATTCCACTGCTATTACAATTTATTTGTTATTTCTATGTCATGAAATGTTTTTTACAGCTCCAATGGGAATCAAGCAACCAAATGGTATGCCGGATTGCAGTCTCAGGCTGCAATCCTATGCACACTTACCTGGGAGTAAACCCCATTTAACTCGATGGAGTTACACTTGAGTAGATGTGCATAGGTATGCTTGCTTCTCTTCACGATGGATCTGTGAGCCTGGTGGCTTTTATTCCCATTTTGCAGGTGCAGAACTGAGACTGATATACTCAGGGCAAGGGTCTTGAGCTGAGTTGGGACTAGATTTCATTTCATTTCATTTATTTCATTTATATACCGCCCCACAGCCGAAGCTCTCTGGGCGGTTCACAATAGCTTATACATAAAAACAACAATAAAAACATACAAAATAGTTTAAAAGATTAAAAACCAAATTTTAAAAACACAGTTTAAAATAACAAAAAAACTAATAAAACTGAGCCTACAGGTGACAATCACCCCCCCCCCCGTGCTATTCTGAGCCCCTAACTATTAAATGCCTTGGCATAGAGGGAAGTCTTAACCTGGCGCCGAAAAGATAGTAAGGTTGGCGCCAGGCGGGTCTCAGTGGGGAGCTTGTTCCATAATTGGGGGGCTACCACCGAGAAGGCCCTCCTCCTCGTTGCCACCAACCAAGCCTCTCTTGGAGGTGGCAGTCGGAGGAGGGCCCCAGATGTTGAGCGTAGTGTCCGGGTAGATTGCGGTTGGGAGAGACGTTCCGTCAGGTATTGTGGTCCTAAGCCGTGTAGGGCTTTATAGGTTAAAACCAGCACCTTGAATTCGGCTCGGAAGCATATTGGCAGCCAGTGCAAATGGTCCAGAACCGGTGTAATGTGCTCGGACCTTCCGGTCCCCGCAATAAGCCTGGCTGCTGCATTTTGCACAAGCTGCAGCTTCCGAACAGTCTTCAAAGGCAGCCCCACGTAGAGTGCATTGCAGTAGTCTAGTTTAGAGATCACCAGAGCGTAGATTACTGAGACCAGGCTATCCCTGTCCAGATAGGGGCGTAGCTGTGCCACCAGCCGAAGCTGGTAGAAGGCACTCCTTGCCACTGAGGCCACTTGAGCCTCAAGTGACAAAGATGGCTCCAGGAGCACCCCCAAGCTACGAACCTTCTCCTTCAAGGGGAGTGCAACCCCATCCAGAACAGGTTGAACACCCTCCATCTGGTCAAAGGAACCACCCACTAACAGCATCTCATTCTTGTCTGGATTGAGCCTCAGTTTGTTAGCCCTCATCCAGTCCATTGTTGCAGCCAGGCACCGGTTCAGCACATCCACAGCCTCACCTGCTGAAGATGAAAAGGAGAAATAGAGCTGCGTGTCATCAGCGTACTGATGGCAACACACTCCAAAACTCCGGATGACCCCACTCAGTGGTTTCATGTATATATTAAATAGCATGGGGGATAAGACCGACCCCTGAGGAACCCCATACTGGAGAGTCCATGGGGCCGAGCAACATTCCCCAAGCACCACCCTCTGGAGCCGGCCATCCAAGTAGGAGCGGAACCACTGCAGTGCAGTGCCCCCCAGCCCCAACTCAGACAGCCTCTCCAGAAGGATACCATGGTCGATGGTATTGAAAGTTGCCGAGAGATCCAGGAGTATCAACAGGGTCTCACTCCCCCTGTCTCTCTCCCGACATAGGTCATCATACAGGGCGACCAAAGCTGTTTCCATGCCAAAACCAGGCCTGAACCCCGACTGAAATGGATCCAGATAATCAGTCTCATCCAAGAGCACCTGGAGCTGGTTGGCCACCACCCGCTCAAGGACCTTGCCCAGGAAAGGAACATTCGCCACCGGCCTAAAGTTGTTAAGATCTTCCGGGTCCAGAGAGGGTTTCTTCAGGAGTGGCCTCACCACCGCCTGTTTCAGGTGGCATGGGACCACTCCCTCTCTCAAGGAGGCATTGATCACCTCTCTGGCCCAGCCGGCCGTTCCTTCCCTGCTAGTTTTTATAAGCCAAGAGGGGCAAGGATCCAGAACAGACATGGTTGCACGTACCCGTCCAAGCACCTTGTCAACATCCTCGAGCTGTACCAACTGAAACTCATCCAAAATAACTAGACCAGGCTGTGCTCTGGGTACCTCTCCTGATTCTACTGCTATAACATTGGAGTCTAAGTCCCTGCGGATGCAAGAGATTTTTTCCTGGAAGTGCCTAGAGAATATATTACAGCGGGCATCAGATGGGTCGATGATGTCCCTGGGGCCAGTGTATAACAGGGCCCGGACGACCCTAAAGAGCTCCGCTGGGCGGCAGAGAGATGATTGGATAGAAGCAGTGAGATGTTGTCTCTTTGCCACCTTCACTGCCTCTAGGTATACCTGGCTATAGGCACATACCAGGGCTCGATTGCATCCACTAGGAGTTTTCCTCCACCTGTACTCAAGCCGTCTCCTGTTTTGCTTCATCACTCTCAGCTCCGGGGTATACCACGGAGCCGTACGAGCTCTACTACAGTGAGGGTGCTCAGGAGCGATCGTGTCAACCGCCCGGGTCATCTCTCTATTCCAGAGATCAACCAGGGATTTGACAGGACCACCAGCCATACCAGCCGGAAACCCCCCAAGGGCCCTCTGGAAACCATCCGGATCCATTAGCCTCCGGGGGCGGACCATCTTAATAGGTCCCCCACCCTTGCAGAGGGGGAAAGCTGCCATTAGCCTAAATCTCAGCAGGTAGTGATCTGACCATGACAAGGGGACCGATTCAAAGTCCCCCACCTTCAGATCACCATCTCCATGCTCGGCTGAAAAAACCAGGTCTAGAGTGTGCCCTGCTACATGTGTTGGGCCGATGACATGTTGGGACAGTCCTATGGTTGTCATGAGTCCATGAATTCCTGAGCCACACCAGACAAGGTGCCCTCAGCATGGATGTTAACATGCTGAGATCGCCCCAGTCTACCAAATGAACATGTGAAGCTGCTTTCTATCGGGAAACCCTCAGTTCCTTTAGCCCAGTCTGTCTGCTCAGACTCACAGCAGCCCTCCAAGGTCTCAGGCAGGCATTGTATGCAGTTATACTATCCCAGCATGCAAAGCATGTGTTCTACCACTGAACTATGGTTCCCTCAATCTGAGCCCACCAAATCTTCACTCCTTGGAGCACCCTGGCACTCAGAATCCCAGGCATAATGCTGCTCTGTTCTTTAACTGGCATCTCCTGACATAAAAATAGGAAGATATGCACTTGTTAGATTCTTATCCAAATAATCTCCCGGCCTATTACAGAGAAAGGCAGATAATGACTCTAATAGCAAGGAAGATTCTGAGGTAGGATGAGAAATTATTGGTTTCAGCTCATTCAATGAATCTGATATGACAGAAGGTTATTACTACAATTTGCACCAGGAGCTGATATGGATATCACACACCATCCTCCATGACTTCTGTGGCTTTACGGGAGTATACACAGGTATAATTTGCATTTTATAACATCAAGAAGCTACATTCTGCACCTTCCTAGCAGTTATTTCTCTTCATAGTTGCATTAAATTACCTAGCTTCATAGCGAACACCATATCTGAGAATTACGATAACCCTCCCAAATTACTGTACCTCGTGGCTTTAAAGGAATGGAGGCTCTGAAGCTTGCGTCCCCTCTACATGTGCAGCAGTAACCAAAGTGAACTCCGTCCTTTTCGCTGTCCTTTAGGTGTCCTTGAAACTAGTGCAATGCCTCTGAGGCACTTCATGATACAAGCGTCAGATGTCCCTAATCTTTAGATGTCCCTAATTTGTTTTCCCCTCACCCCCACCCCCAAGATGCCCATGGGTAATTCAGAAATAGTACTTTTGCAAAGTTACATTAAAAAGAAAATCTTATTTTACATTTCTATAGCATCTGTCAGCCTAAGGGATTTCAAACGGCTTCCTCGGCTATGGCACAGAAATACACAGAGATGGGCTCTGAGCCCAGTGATGGACACATCAGCCTGTTTCCGGTCTGTGTCAGTTTCCCATGCATTAATTCATAAGCCTGTTCTGTCCCCTTTCCACAAGAATCTGCGATATTTTAAAATTAAAAAAATCATTTCCCCACACATGAAAATCCACAGCATTTGTGAACATATTTCCCCCCACAAAATACACATTTTGATACATATTTAATCCTAAAACACACATTTTTGGTATGTATTTTTGTACATGTTTTTGCTGAGAACTGTTTTGCAAAAATGGGAGGAACATGAAAACTAAAGGACAACTGTGTTCTGATCCACATATGGAAGGTGCAAATAGGGTTGGTTTACTTTAAAATGTGGACCGGATGAAATCGAGTATCCCCATCTAATCCTGTGTCCAGAGAGGATTTGTCCAGGGATTTGTCCTTGTGAGCTCCACAAAGGATATTGTCCTAAGCCATGAATATATGACCCCATCTGAGGCAGTATGCCTATGTACTCCTGTTGCTGGGGAACATGGGTGGGAGGGTGCTTTTGCACTCATGTCCTGCTTGTGGGATCCCGTGGGCAGCTGGTTGGTCACTGTATGAACACAATGCTGGACTAGATGGACTCTTGGTCTGATCCAGCATGGCTGGATCTCATGTTCCTATGAGAGATCTCTATTTTTCCTATACAACTGCACAAAAAGATGTTATTTATTTGAGGGACTTATACCCCAAATTTCAATAAAATTCCTAGGGTGGCTTAGGGGTCACAGTAAAATAAATTAAAGACATGCAAATTAAAAAAACAACAATGTAACTAAATATACTTAAAACAGCAAAATTATTAGTAGCTTAAAAACAATTCCAGCCAAGTTAAGAGAGATCAAATTGAATCAAAAAGCCTGAGAAAGTTAAAAAGCAAAAGTCTTTACCTGGCACTGAAATGACATCTAAGTAATGAGCAGCCAAATGAGCTTCTCTGGGGAGAGCATTACACAAATGCGGACCATTATTAGAATGATTGCATCACTCCAATATTTATAGATCTTCATAGATTCATAAGAGTTGGGACCTTGGAGAGCATCTAGTCCAAAACCTTGCTCAATGCAGGCTCAGACCATAATCCGAGGCCCTTCTCTGCCTGCCACCACCTTCTGAAGTGAGAGAGGGACTGTTTTTTGTAACAGATTCACCTGGTGCTATCACAACTGTCCTTTAGGAGCTGGGTCAAGTCCACTGTGTTTGCTGGAGCATTAAATAGTCATTACCACCATTAGGTCTTGTTGAATTTTTTATTTATTTGATTTGTACTCTGCCTTTCTACCAAAAAATGGCACTCAGGGCCATTTGCTGTACAGTAAATCTATACTGCTACTCTATTTGTACTGTTTACTGCATTTTAAGGCTCTTCAACTGTGAATGTTTGTAATTTATCGTTCTTTTAAAGTGTAGTTGTGAACTGTGGTATAGACTTTTATTGAATGGAAAGGCGGGATAATAAATAAATTAATAAGATATAAAAACCACATACATAACAGGGCAATCCTATGGCTGCTAGACAGTGTCTAGACGGCCATAGGATTATTTGGAGTCCCATCTCCGACCTCAGAAACTCACTCCAAGGTCAGAGCTGGGACTCCGAGCTCGAAACGGCTTCCCCCCCCAAGTTGTTGTGGAAATAACTGTTCCTGCTGCTTCTCTGAGGTGTCATTTGCGACCTCAGAGAAGGGGTGTTGTGGGCATTCTGGGGGGTGGGGACAGGAGGGGAGGGGAGGAGACAGGCACCACCACAATACGAGGTATCCTGGTGGTTCCTCAGCCTCCTTCCCTTGTACTCTGAGATGCGACATCAGACAGCCAAAATCGGCCATCTAAGTGGTTTGCAGGGTGGGAGGAGCACGGCTCTGTGCTCCTCCCACCCTGCATAGGATATACATAATCCTCCAAGTTCAAAGGGTTACGGGCATCTGGATTGGACTGTGCCCTGTGTGTGTGTGTGTGTGTGTGTGTGTATGTGTGAGTGAGAGAGAGACAGAGACAGAGACAGAGACAGACAGACTGACTGAAGAGCACAGATTGGCTCAACATCCTGGCTAAAGATGCAAAAGAGACTCTAGTTTGTTTTGTGATGCAAAGGAATATCTCTGCCTTTCCTAGAGCTAGCCTTTTACAGACAGTCTTCACCTTTGCAGAATTTTTCTAGCCTGTCGTCTAATCCATCTGGAAATTGCTGTCATTTTCTTTTTTCTGCATCTTCCCCTTCTGTAACTCTCACATGAAACCTACTGACCTGTGCTGAAGGGCAACCACTTTCTATTTCTACTCATATTTGCAGGCATCTCTAGCTTGCTACTCATTTTGGCAAGCCAAAAGCTGTAATTCACATTGAATTAGGCTTCACATTTCATGAACAACAGCTTTGGGAGCTCAGGCAAGAATTTGAAATCAGATCACATAGAAGCCCGGTTCAGGCATTCTTTATCCGTGTAGAATAAGCATGTGAGAGGGCGGGCACACTAGTCCCGCCCCTCCACATGTTTCTGTCACCCTGTATTCATGGAGGGCATCAGTCTGAAGAGGAGAGCCTCCTTTATCCATGGAGGCTCCCCACACAAACTGGGATGCTGATTTCCTAGCATCCTGGCTTGCATGGAGAACCTCCAGTGGACACAGGAGGCTCTCCTCTTCGGACCGTCCCCCCTTGACAAGTAGAGAGCAATGGATGTGACAATGGAACTGGTCATGATTGAGGCGTTATACATGAGTTACAGATGAAATAGGCCACCTGATAACCCTCCAGTTGGTGTGAATTCCAACTACCATAATCCCTGACCGTTGGCCATACTGGCTGGGGCTTATGGGAGTCCAAACCATCTGTAGGGCACCAGATTGCCTGTCCTTGAGTGACAGCAACCAGGTGTGAATCTGTTCTGGCACTGCTGCCATTCTAGTAATGTTTGAAGTTAGGAAAACAACAAGAGCACCAACCCCTAATGGCCAATGGATTAAAACAAATGTCATGCAGATGGATCTCCGCTCACCCAATGGGACTTCCCCTTGCTCTCCTCCCCCCTCCAGCTCCCCATGCATCCCCCAAATCCTCCAGAGCAGATTTGGGGAGAGCACAGGGGCTGCAGGAGAGAGGGGGATGCATTCTGCCAGCAGTTTTTGTTCTACTGCTGGATTGCCAGCTTTGGATATAACCCAATGAGAACAATGGCTAGTGAAAAATTTGTACAGAGGAAGTAAGAAGCTGTGATCATAATTAATGAATTCCCGTCACATGTACAGGCAGTGAAAGTAGGTACGTGTGAATCAGCAAAACTCATGCTCATCGAGGTTCTCCAAATTCCACCTCAAAGACTTGTGTTTGTATCAGATTGTGAGTTTTGAGCTTTGTTTTTTTTCCCTTTTAGCATGAAAGTGTGTACATGCTTTCATTCACATTTCCCCAGATGTATCTATCAATTGTGCATATTTTAAAATGTATGCATTTTTCCTACCACTGATTATAAAGCGTGTTTGTGCCCATTTTTCAAAGCACACATTTTCATGCCCCTTTTTCGAACACATTTCTTTGTTCTGCAAAAAAAATACAGGCCCAGCAGGCTCAGAAATGTATGCACTTCAGTCGCAGATTGTGTCTGGGTCCATGTTTTGTTCTGGAAGGTGTGAACTGTGTAAATTCTGGTCAAAATTGAACTGAAATTAAGTTTTACAGGTGGAGTAAGATTACAGCAGTAAGATCACAATCTTTTTTACATGGAACAGTTTCAGCTAGCATTGCCTACTGAATCAGGACGAGAAGCTAGTAAGGATTACCATGAATGGCCATTACCACAGCAACAGATATGAATGTCCATTTGTAAACCAGATCCAGGTCCAACCAGGCTGCTGAAGTCCAGCTAGGAAAAGCTGAAATCAATACTGGCTGAGCTTCTTAATGCCTCCTTGTAGTTCTGGCTGGCCTTACATCTGTAATAGTTTCACCCATGCTCACAACAAAGAATTCTTGACTCTGATTTTCTGAATAAATAATTACTGTCTTGTCTCTAGCCTGCCCTTTTCGGGAACTGTTGTCGAACTAATTACTACCATGAAGCTTCATGTGCACATGGAGTCTCTCATATTCTTGGACCTGTCAATCTCGGTTTCAACTAGAGTATATCACCAAGGCATCACTTGTGGCTCTAGACCACCTAGAGACTGGAAGAAGGGAGATGTACTCCTGGTTTTTTTTAGACCTTTCAGTCATCTTTGACACTGCTGACTGCGAGTTGTCAGTGATGCATCAACAAACTTGTCAAGGATTTCAGTATTGCTTTTGACGGGTTCTGTTTGTAGTTGTTCTCTATTTACATTCACAGAGAAATTCAGGGTGGCATTTGTGGTTCTGCCGAAGTAGAATATTCTTTCAAAGTTACAGGTCCTCTTAATGCAATCCACATTGCTTTCATCGTTTCTTCTGCATGTCTATTCCCAGAAGTGTTTTAGTGTTTCACCATCACAGCAACAAATATGCTGTGTGCGTACAGTTCCTTTGCTAATTCAGTAGTAGTCAACTCCAAAGTATAAGATAGTGCCACTCCGGTGTACACTGCAGTACATAGGTACCCTGAATCACCATGCTGGTTGCCTTGGGGTGCTTTTGCTTCTACTCTGTTGATCTGGAGAGCAGGAAGCAGGGCAGTGTTGGTGACCCAGACAGGAGTTTCAGTCTGACACTATGCCAAAAACCAGGCCTATAGGCCTTGGTGCTCTTGTCCAGAAATGCCTGTACCTCCTACTGCCTCTGGACTTGCACTGTAGGTTGGTCCAACTGTACAGTATCACTTTTTTATGCCATGATGTTTACAATTATGAATATTTGGTTTTGGTCAAGTACAAGTACTGACATACATTCCAGAATACACAAATCCAACCATGAGTAGCCCTCTTCAGAAATTATGCCCACACTTTCAATCAATATGTGAGCAGGGCCACACTGACTAGCTTCGCCCCTGGTATCCAGACATGAATGCAAACATTTGTTGCAGGGAAACCTTCATGTATACAGCTGTGCATGTGGAGGCTTCCATGCAATCAGGAACCTCAATTGCACAGGTCTCGCATCATGTGGAGCCTCCACGCACACAGCTGTACACACGAAGGTTTCCCTGCTACATTGCCCACACTGTATGCACAAATAGCAGGGGTGCAGCTAGTTGGTGAGCTCCCCTCTGACACACTGACTGAACTCAGGGGTGTAATTTCTGAAACGGACTAGTGAAAGTCTTGGGTTGTACATTAAGGCCTCCCCTCGCCTTTCCTCAATCTGAGCTGAGTTGCAATGAACTTTGTTTCTAGGTTTTGTGATTGCACAAGTCACTTACACATCTGCTTACCTTGAGTCTTAACTTTAATTTTGGCAGACTCAGGTTTTTATTGCTTTAATTCAAAGCAGAAATGTTCTTCTGACAGATATCAGATTCAAGCTGTTTTTGTGTGTGTCTGTTACGGACATTTTATTTCTTTTAGCTATGCAGAAACCATGTTTATTTATTTTTATTTATTTTATTTATTACATTTATACCCCGCCTTTTTTCCTGCAAGGAACCCAAGGCGGCTTACATAATCCTCCTCCTCCCCTCCACTTTATCCTCACAACAACCCTGTGAGGTAGGTTAGGCTGAGAGTCCGTGACTGGCCCAAAGCCACCCAGTGAGTTTCATGGCCGAGTGGGGACTAGAACCTGGATCTCCAGAGTCCCAGCCCAACACTCTAACCACTACGCCACACTGGCATAAGTGGCTCCTTAGCCACTTATGTTGGGCTAAGTGGCTGCTTCCTCATCACTGTGAGACCTCCTCCCTTACATGGTTTCCTGATACATGCCACCCCATCTGTCCGCTTGTCCTTAAATGTGTTTTGAAACAGAAATGGTGTACTTAAATTTTTAAGCAGCCTGTGGAACAAACTTCTTTTTCAAATGAACATCCATAATGATAGAGCTAATGAGTATGCCCTAAAGTGACTTATGCTTGTTTTATCTATTTTTCATGTATGTCTCCCTGAAAGCTTTGGCTATAGGGTGACTCACACGTCGAAGGAATGAATGAATGAATAATTAAATAAATAAATAAATATAAATTAGGCTGTGCTTGGGCATCTGTAAACAGATTGAGCAAAGTGTTGCCTGAATCTTACTTGAGCTTGGTTCATCCGGCTGCCTGAGGGCTAGTTATTACTGAGGAAGTAAAGCTGTGTTTGGGTTGTACCACTTCTGACTGCAGGGTGGTGCTGGGGAACTCACTCACATGACTGGATGCCCTCCACACAGAAGACTAATTTCAAGAAGAAGGTTTATAACCTAGACATCTCCCTGACATTAAGGATGAGTGAAGAATTTGTTGGGTTCACATTTTAATGAGAGCTTATCAAATTTACACTTCCTGAACCTATGCATGAACTGGAATGCAGTGATATGGTGTAGTTCATACTGTACTGAATTTTTAAATGTCGTTTGCAAATTAAAAAGCGCACACAAAAATGTGTATACTAGGGGAAATGCACACACAAATCTGGACTGGAACCATTGAATATAACCCATAAATTGATCTTGCTCTGCACACATCTTTTTGTAAAATCATGGAGTTGGAGGATTTCCTGCTCACATTGATTTTCCCCATCCCTTTTTTAATGCTTGGTTTGGTTCAACAGACTCAAAACCCAAACTCCCTAAAGCCAAGCAAAGAAATCTCCCCACCCCCCTCCCAAAGGACTGTGTGCATCTCAAACTTTTGATGTCAGGCCAAAAGGAAGACTAAAATATACAACTCTGTGTGCATTTTCAGCGAATAGCCAGCATCTGTTCAATGTACACACATGCTTCATTAAAGACAAATCACCTGAAACAAGGTCAGATCAGAAAGTGCATATATATTCATAAGGCTTCTGTCAACCACATTGGTTTTGGCAAGCAGGGTAGGAAAACCTGCTCTCAAACACCTGAACAAGCTGGCAACCATTTTTTTTCATTAAACCAGCATGCTTTTAATTTAAAAGGAGGTTTTTGTTTTGTTTTTCAAAAGGAAACTTTCCACTTTCTCCAGCACTGATAAATCTGGAGGAGGCAAAACCACACACACACACACACAGAATCCACCACACACTCTTTGGAAATGCAAAACTGAATATGCTCTTTGGGTGACGGCAGACCCACTCGATTGCACATTGCTATATCAAATTAAGGACCATGGGCTCTTTTCATTTTAAACATTACTTAACAATGAATTCAAAATGAATGATACATTACATACCTAAATGCACTGATAGGGAATGATAGAGAGCAGCCGCAATTTGCTCACAGTGATGGATTCAAGATTTATTCTTTTAGGCTCCAGCTTGATTCCACAATGTCCGTTAGACAACGAGTATCATCCCATCTCCTACATTTCTTCTTGTCTTCTTACAGCCGATGGATATTTCAGGGATTTTTAGGTCTAGGGCAATAATTCCCAAAGCACATGCCTGGGAACTTTTGCGTACCATGAACAAACTATTAAGTAACAAAAAGGCAGCAGCGACGACGACAACGCTAACTTGATGTATTTGAACTGGCAGTACCTAACCAGGAAAGAGATCTTGGGGTTGTGGTAGATAGCTCAATGAAAGCATCTACTCAAGATGCAGCAGGGGTGAAAAAAAGGGGAAACTTAATTCTAGAGATGTTCAGGATCAAAAATAAATGGGCCAAATTATAATGCCTTTCTTTCTTTCTTTCTTTCTTTGGAATTCTTATACTCCACCCTTCCTCCAAAAGGAGCACAGAGCAGCTTAGAATATTATTAAAACAAGTACCAGTAAAACAATAATAAAATTCTACGATCACAATAAAACAATTGCTTTTGTAAATAAAAAGGTTTTTAACTTAGCAGGGGCTAATCACACCATTCCTGGATCTATCTGTAGATCTGTCATGCAGCATATTAGAAAAATTGCGTACATTTCCGGTTGACCCAATTCAACAAGGGCCATTGTAGAGCTGAAAAAGGTGCAGAACAGGGCAGCCAAAATGATCAAGAGGAACAACGGAACAATGTTCCTGTGAGAAAAGGCAAAAGCAATTGGAAATTGATTGACTGGAAAGAGAAAAGAAACACAGTGTCAAAGGGCGTGGTACTAGACAGTAGCTCAGATAGCTTTCAAAGGGGATTAGACAAGTTCAATGAGGAGAAGTCTATCACTAGCTAAATGGATCTCACATATTCAGAGCCAGTATACCTCTGAATACCTGGAGAGATACAATGAAAAAGGTTACTTCCTTTATGCTCTCCTGGGGGCATCTAGCTGGCTACTCTTGGAAATGGGATGCTGGACTAGACAGACCTTTGGTCTGACCCAGCAGGACTTTTATGTTCTTATACTACCATTGTACATAGAACACTGCGCACTCCATCCTTGCATTGTTTCCTTTGAATAGGTCTCTGCTGGGGATGAGTAATTCTACAGGAGCCTTACTCAAACTGGTACCAGGTTGGGGAAAGCTGTTCTACAGCATATTTGCAGAAGGTGTGATGGAAACATTCAATCGTTCTTGAGGCTGAGACGCAGCAGATTCCAGCCCTTGGATGTAGCGGATGCTTGTTGTATCTTTGGAGAGTCCCTACACTGGGTGTGCCTCCTTCTAATTCAGGAAAAATACTCCAAACAGAAACCCTTGCAGAGACACACAGGGTAGACTCTCCCGATAGGCTATTCACAGTTCTGTCTCCTACCCAGACAGACCATTGCTCCATCTAGCTTGCTACTGTCTACACTGCCTGGCAGTGACTCTCCAGGGTGTCGTGATAGGGGACTGTGTACCTGTGTCTTTCCCCAGCCCTACCAGGAGATGCTGGGGATTGAATCTGGAACCTTCTGCACGTAAAGCATGTGCTCTACCACTGAGCTATGGCCCTTTCCCAAATTCACTCTCAAAGTAAACGCTTTCAGATGTAAGAATGGAGTCAGTCTCCACATTTAATTCAGGTAAAAGGTATGCCTCGGCAATCAGAATTTGGGGGACAGTGATCTATAGGATTCTTGAACACACGAAGCTGCCTTATACTAAATTGGACAACTGGCCCATCTGGACCTGTAGTGTTGATTCCAAACCTCCTGGTGCCCTCCAGATGTTTGGATTACAATTCCCATTGCCCCTGACAGTTGGCCATGCTGACCTGAACTGATGGGAATTATAGTCTACAACATCTGGAGGGCACCAGGTTGGGGAAGACTGGTGTAGATAATACTAAGTTAAATGGGCCAAAAGTCTGGCTCAGTATACAGCAAGTTTCCTGTGCTTTTGAGTCCCAAGGTCAAATTGCACACCATGTAGATCAGGGATTCTCAACCAGGGGGGAATTCCCCCCAGGGGGGGAATTGGGACCACAGACTCAAACTGTTGGAATACTGATCTTTCTACAAATTACAATTCTACAGATTATGTACGTAATCTACAGGACATCACTGTGGCATAACCCCACAATTCAGTTCCCTGGTGTATGTCTGCATTAGTATGTTTAGTGAGTATAGAATGTTGAACTGAGTGGGTGTGGTTTGTGATGTCTTGGAAAGGGTGGGGGGAGGAGTATATAAGGAGTGTTTCAGTGATGTCGTAGTCAGTTGAGTGTTGAGGTTGGTGTTGGGAGTTAGTGTGTTGGAGTGTTGAGAGAATGTGTTGGGAGTTGGGGAGTTAGGTTAGTTGAGTTATTCGTGTCTTGTCTGTCAGGAGTTAAGGGAGAAACCAGTGCTTGTCTGAAGAGTGAAAGTATTAGGAGTTATAGGGACTTAGGTTAATTACAAAGTGTTTGGGGTAGGCAGCTTTAAAGTTATTTTCTGGAACTAAGATTTTGAGAATTAAAAGAATCTTATTTTTATTTTGTTTGCTACTCAAATCCGACGTGTCAGCTTGGCGTTATTAACCTGCATTACTGTCAAATTTACACACACACCTTTGTACCCACAGTATCATAGATTTAAAATAGATCCATCCTTAATAACCAGTATTAATCTTTTCCCTCATTGGTAGGGGAAAGGTTTCATTTGACCCTCCCCTCAGGTTTTTAAGTGTTGGTGCTTAGCCTGAGAAGGGTTTATGCGCCTGGTCCTAAAGTGTAAGGGCTGTGTCGGGGGGGGGGGATTGGGACCACAGACTCAAACTGTTGGAATACTGATCTTTCTACAAATTATAATTCTACAGATTGTACATAATCTACAGGACATCACACCTTATTGTATGGCACAGATTAAGTCAGACAATCTTGGGAAGGAGGGGAATGACATTCCGACATATGGTGAAAAGGGTGCGTGGGGCAAAAAAGGTTGAGAACCACTGATGTAGATGATGTATGTAGCAGCATGTAGCTGAGTCTGATCATTTTCTTTACTTTAGTGTAACTGTGTGTGGCCCCAATTCAGACTGGGACCATGGCATACTGGAAAGGGAGGATTAAACCTTCATCCACCACATGTTTTCTCTCTGAAATTCCACCCCCCCCCCGGTGTGTGTGTGTTGTTAAAAAAGGGGGGGAAGCCTCAATTGACTCTAATCGAGACTCCCTCCCCCCCCCTTTTTAACATTTTGGGATGAAAATTGGTGTGCTCATGTGTGTAGGGGAAGGCTTAATTTTTAACATCATTAACAGAGTTAACATAATGTGCAGTTCGACCCTCAGGCGGAGCTTTTTCTGCTCTATTCAGCTCTAGTGATGGTTTGCTCTTTTCACACATCACTAATTCCTTATTATTTCCTTCAAATAACAGAATTATACTCTTCCCCAAACACACACACCAGTAGAGCAAGAGGAGTTTTGTCTCTTCCGCACAGCCTATTGTAGCAAGTGAACAATCCCGCGCCCCCAGCCCATGCAACCTGTTGCCCCCTGCTGCAATTAATAGTGTTCTACATAAATATCAAGAGTACCATTCAGTGAACCACAAAAATCAACTCCATGGAGTCTGCTTTCACCCTGAAGATACGTTTGTACTCCCTTCCACCCCTTCTCTTTTCATGATGCTCCTGTTATGACAGGGACACGGAAGCAGAAGAAACGTATCAATAAATGCTCCTTTTGTTGTTGTACTATTTCACAGGCTTAAAGGCCTGTCTCTTCTCTGTGTGGAAAACAGAGATGATGTGTGGTATGGCAAAGATCAATAGGAAGGGATCTGAAGCCCTGTCCTCCTAGGTCTTTCACAGAGGCAGGCAATATAACCTTCTGCACTTTAAGAACTCTGCTGACACTCATGCTGGAATTTCTGACTGTGCTGAAGTTGCCTTTTTAAGCGGGCAACTTTAAGCGGGGGGGGGGGATAAGAAAAAAAATGTGGGGGATGAAAAGATTGATGCTGGCGACCTGCTCGTCATCTCTCTAAAACCTTCTCAATTTGCAAATGGTTTCTCTTGCCTTAAGCATCACCACCAGGATGGAAAATGATTGATGCTCCATGCCCTGACTTGTGTTCAAGAAGGAGAGGTTTAAAAAAAAGCGGGGGGGGGGGAGGCCCAGCATGGCAAAACAGAAGGTGGAGTCTCCTCTCTTCTGATATTTTACTGCCAGCACTGTTGCATAAAATAGTAAGACAGGCTGTCCTAGAGAGCCATGAGCAGCAGTCAAGTGAGGGACAATGAAAGATGCTCAGTGATTTTGATTATTGCAGACTACAGTACAAACTGACGTGATTGGAACTTGGTCATCTACTGGCTTTTGCCCTTCCCAGGTGTTCTGATGTGGTTCTCAGCAGTTTGAACATACCTACTAAAATATGTTCAAAAAATGCCCCAGCCCGTTTACTGAGAAGCCTGATTGCGCACTTGCACAGGGCTGGGTGGATGGGGGAAGCCCCTACTATCCACTCTGTAGTGCAGCTGGTGGTCCTAGCATGCAGCATGACAGGAAGATGATGGCTGGGAGCGAACCAGTGCACTGGTGGGTCTGGGGAGGTGTGACTTCCGGGTGCAGACCTGGGAGAGGAAATTCCTTCTCTGATCTGTCCCTGCGACATAAGAGAGTGCCCTGTGTGGGGGTATCAGCCATTGCCGACTTGGGATTTCCCTGCCCACCCTCCATATATGTACTGGTTCTGCTATGGACAAGTGTGGGCTCCCATTTGATGGGGCCAGGAAGGAATTGTACCCACCAGCATGATTGGACCTTAATGTAGCGGGGGGGGGGTTGCATTCTTCATAGCGATCTGTGGGTTATGTGTTGCATATGTTCAAGTGTTCAGTATCTGTGTCACAACCATGTCATGGTGCTGGAGGAATTGGGCTGGGTCCATTCTGAAAGGAGCAGGGGTTGTGGGACCCTGCTCCCCATTGGGAGGCCTCCATAAGAGGCCTTGGGGGTGGAGCTACAAAGCTCTGGCCTAGGTCAAAGGCTGGCATGCCTGATGCACAGCCCTGTGGTGGGAGGGACCTACGGGAATGCTGCACGCCATTGTAGATCTGATTTCGCATCATTTCTAAGGTGGCCTCTTAGCAGTCGGGATTGCAGGGTGGGGGTGGCAGTGAGGATTGGTTAGCAGTTGGGCTGCCCAGACCTATGACATGCCAAAACCTGTTGTGAGCTGTAGCCAATAAAGGCTGTGTGGCCAATTTCATCCAACCTGCACGTGTGTGGTTACTACCCACTCCACCTTCACCCCAGTAAGTGTTGTGGGTGCAAACATATTTCGAGAGAAAATATGTTTAAAAATAAACATTTATACTTATCTAAATCCAATTTTTGTTTTTAAAATAGCACATTGATGAGGAAATCCAGTGGAATGGACAGGTGAAAATGTGCAGAAGTGACATGAACCAAAAGCTGAGAGATTCACACATGCCTAGCATGCAACACTAAACCGCTCCTGCCATTGTTATCATCACATTAACTGGCCCAAGGGTGCCATATTTCTGGTTTGGGGAAGGGAATGGGGAGGTGGAAAAAGATTTCAGAGTGGGAGGGAAGATTCACAGCAAGATATAGTGCTCCTTCTCTGATTGTATTGAATTGCAGGAATGGGGACCAATAAGGAGCTCTCTTATTCTTTGAGGGAGTTTCTGCTTCCTCAGTTCCCTCTCTGGGATAGCGTGAGTCGTGTATACCTCCTTCCCTTTTCCTGCTCACCTGCTTGACAACTTGCACAGTATAAAAGCGTGTTCTGCTATCCAAACTTTCTTTAGGGGTGTACAGACATCCAAACATGTTGGGGGGAAAGCAGGACCATGGCCACTGGCCATGTGCCCCCAAATGCTTCCACCCAGTGTACATGCATTTTGCATTAGTGAGAAAGGGTGGTATCATGTGTACAACTCTCTGAGCTTAGGAGTCTTCCCCACGATTACTAACCCTGATTGGCCCATAGTTTCCTGTTGTGAGGAAGAGCTGTCTGTATGTAGGGTCTGTTTGCAGTAATGCAAAATGCACAGCCACTGGGTGACAGAGTAGTCAGCGGGCACACCAGCATCTGGGAGTTATGGTGAATGGGCATAATGTCACTCTTTTTCACTCATTGAGTGAACATGTGATGGATGTCATGCATATCGGCTTTTTATTTAGGTAAGAAGATTGGCTCTAAGAAATTTAAGTCCAAAGCCATTAGGATTTCTTAATTCATAACCAGGGTCCTTGTAGGGACAGAGACAAATTGCAAGCAAATTGAATTGTACAGAACTCTTGGGACCATACCACTTCAGATAGCAGGTGAGGGGGTCACATATCTGAATGCTCACCCATGGAATTCCCCCCCCCCCGACATGCTTGCATGCAGAAAACTATCACAACAATGAGAAAGCTAGGCTATTATACAACTATCTTCCTATCATTCACATTTTTCATACGCACGGAGTTTCAAATGTGGGGGAGCATTCAGAGATGCCATTTTCCCCCACCCACAATTTTAAATAGTACAGCTCCAGGAACTCTGTTCAAGTGTTGTATTTACATGTACAGATCAGCCATTAGCACAACAATGTGTGAGAACCCTGAACTAAGATCAAGAAAATATTTTTCAATGGGCCTAAAAGTTTCAGTAGCAAAAGAGGGAGAAGTTCAGAACCAAAGTTATCTTCTAAAGCAGGAATCCAGAACCTCAAGAGGACTGGATTTGGCCCCTCGGCCAGGTTCTGCATCAGTATTCTAAAGCCTCCTAGGTCAGATCTACAGCTAACAGTTATTGAAGCACTGGATTGCTTCTGTGACTTGTGGGGCACACGACACACTCACTTTTCAGTTCTGGTTGCGTTTGTCTTATGTCCTCATTCCTCCGTAATTTCCTGGACTACCTTTATTACAATTTTTCTTGTTACTGTGATTCACTGTCACAGTACGTGGCTATGTGTGTTCTCACCGGGCGCTGTTGTTGCCTGTCTCGGTGTGGCTATGAAATTGTCCTAAGCAGTGTTAGCCAATTGTTTTCAAGGGGCGGGGAACATCCAGCTTTTGTTACCCAAAGCTGTATCGGGGCTTTGGCAAAGCAGAGATTGCTTTCCCGCCTCTTTCCCTCTCCCCACATGGCTTCTCTCTCCTGCAAAGTGAACCTGAAGCGCAAGTGCTTCCCTCCTCCCCTTCCCTCCCCTCTTTTGAAAAAATAAATGCCCATTTCAACCCCTGCCCCAAAGTACAACTAGCTGTAAATGAGCCAAAATGCATGTCTACTCAGAAGTAAAACACATTATCTTCAGTGGACTTACTCTGAAGTAAATAATGAAGCGAATAGGACCTATCGAGGCTTGGGCGAAACAGCAGCAACTCTGAGATTGCTTTCCCGCCGCCCTCCTTCCTCACGGCTTCTTGCTGAATGTCTACTCAGAAGTGAATTGCATTATCTTCAATGGCCTTACTCAGAAGGAAATCACATTGATTTCAATGGAGCTTGTGCTTGGGAAACTTAGCACAGGAGGAAGTCTGCTTTGTGAAATTGGTTTGGGGTGGAGGGGAATGGGCGTGCCGATCCTGCTGGCTTCACCCCATGGGAGGGCGGCAGCAGCAGCACAGCCTCCCACTCTCTTCCCTTCTCTTTCTCCATGATTTTTTGTGAGGGGGCAGGAGAAACTCCCCCCCCTTTTTTAAAAACAGTCTCACTCCTGCACATAGATGATGAATAAAAAACAAAAAACAAACAAACAAACAAACAAAAAACCTTTCTCTTAAAGGGCCATTTCTCCTACACGTGCAAGGCAACATCCAATATTACCGCTCCGGAGTTTTAGGTGTGGGGTGGCAAAACAGAATGACTGCAGTACATTGAACAAAAGTGTGCACTGTGAGTAGTGACTGCGGAATAGGAATATAGCAATTATGTAATGCTAACTTGACGATATACCATGTAGTAGGTCTGGCCGTAATTATCAGCTAGATGCAGAGAGTCTATTGCCATAGTATCAGTATTCAGTACATCTCCAAGTTAAGGCAGCTCACTCCAGAATAAAAATTACCCTGTAGCAGAGTTGCAGGTCAAGTACATTCTCTACCCAGCTGGAGATTGGTCCAGAGCCTTGGGATCACCAGAGAAAAGGCCCTGCTGCACACATCACTGATTTCTCTCTTTAATAGAAGGAACTTGCAGTGCATCTGCCCCAGTTTAAATATGCCGTTAAGGAAGAGTGCAGCTGTTAAGTAAGATGAGAAATCAAGGCATGTGCATGTATGTGTATAATGGTCCTAATTCGGTATTGTTAACCCAGAATAACTAGTGATTACAAACACTACTGCCCCACTACTACATGAAAAGTCAGGCAGAAATCCTACACTTTTGCCACAGATTTACCACTCCTTGATTGCCCAGAAATAACAAAATCAGTCATTAACATGTTTAACCAATTTACAAATTCACCCTGTAATATAAAGGGTGAATTTGTGATCGCTGATCTTGAGTATGCAAACTTAGCTTCATGCACTACAATTCTGAAAGATATATGAGAGCAGAATTGCTATAATCTAGATCTTGGTTGTCCATATAGACTGAAAGCAAAAAGTAAGGTAATTACAACCTCCATTGTGGAACTTCAGTATGCTGATGATAATGTGGTCTCCGCACATTCAGAGGATGATCTCCAAACTATCCTAAATGCTTTTGCAGAAGCATACGAAAAACTTGGTCTCTCACTTAACATCCAAAAAACCAAAGTGCTTAATCAGCAAGTGCAAGCTTACCCTTTGGTGATGCCATCTATCCAGCTTGGCGGGACAATACTGGAAAATGTCGATCATTTTCTCTATCTTGGCAGCTATCTTTCTGTTACAGCTAACATCGACAGTGAAATCCAGCATCGTCTGAGCTCCGCAAGTGCCGCATTTTCTCGAATGAAACATAGAGTGTTCGAGGATCGGGATATTTGTAAGAAGACCAAAACACTGGTTTATGAAGCCATTGTATTACCAACTTTATTGTATGCTTGCGAAACATGGACTATCTATAAACGTCACTTCCACCTCCTTGAAAGGTTTCATCAACGTTGCCTCCGGAAAATCCTGCGAATTACTTGGGAAGATAGGCGAACAAATGTCAGTGTATTGGAAGAAGCAAAGACTACTAGCATTGAAAAAATGATCCTTCAACGCCAACTTCAGTGGACCGGTCATGTTGTTCGAATGCCTGACTGCCATCTCCCAAAGCAGTTACTTTACTCCCAACTCAAGGATGGAAAGCGGAATATCGGTGGTCAATATAAGAGGTTTAAAGATATTCATAAGGCTAATCTAAAAAAATGCAATATAAACATCGAAAACTGGGAAGCTCTGGCCCATGAACGATCTAAATGGAGGTTGGCCTTTCACAAAGGTTCCATGGACTTTGAAGAAGCCCGAGTGCAAGGTGAAAGGGAGAAACGTGCTAAGCGAAAAGCACGTCAAATGAATCCTTTACAGGACCATCTTCTATCTGGTAACCTGTGTCCTCACTGTGGGAAGCTGTGTGGATCTAGAATTGGCCTCCACAGTCACTTACGGACCCATCGCTAGAGTCTACACAATCTTCTTTAGAATTTCCCCCTTTTATCCCGGAAGACAATCTTACTCGGTCACGAGTGATCGCCTGATCACTCGTGATTTGCCACAAACAGACAGGATTGAGGTCCATGTCAGAGCTTTAAAAAAATAGTGCTCCATGAACAGATTCCATTTGATCAGAACACCACCTTGAAAAATTAATCCCCCCATTTCATTAAGGGCGCAGTCCTATGCATGTTTAGACAGAAACAAGACCTACAACTCCCAGCGTGCCCCAATCAGCCATTTTTCTTTCCGTATTGTTTTTGTAGGCCTTTTTTCTGTCTAAACATGCATGAAGCAGCAAAATGTAAAATGTAAAATATTTTGTATGTACCGTAAGTTTCATTCAGACCCTTTTATGATTTAAGAAATTAATGATCAGCAATAATATTTTTTTCATAAAAGCTTAGCAATAATTATTTCCCTTCAAGCACTATAATTAAGATTTTAATTTTAAATCAAGTGGACTCCTGTTTGCCCACTTTTATTTTATTTATTTACTCTTACCTCACTTTTCTACCCAAAAAAATGGCACTCAAGGCAGATACCCTTTCCAATGAATCTTAAAAATTGATGTCAGTGTGCAATTTGCCACAAACAGACAGGATTGAGGTCCATGTCAGAGCTTTAAAAAAATAGTGCTCCATGAACAGATTCCATTTTATCAGAACACCACCTTGAAAAATGAATTCCCCCATTTCATTAAGGGCGCAGTCCTATGCATGTTTAGACAGAAACAAGGCCTACAACTCCCAGCGTGCCCCAATCAGCCATTTTTCTTTCCATATTGTTTTTGTAGGCCTTTTTTCTGTCTAAACATGCATAGGATTCCACCTGACGTGTCTTTTGCCTGCAGGCTATAGGAAGAACCTTTGGAGATCCTGAAATGAAGAAAGGAGGGTAGACAAGCTTTGAAACATGGCTTCTTTTGAGGGTTTAGGTCTGATCTAAACCAAACTGAACATCGGCTGTAGAATGTGTGACTGTACTTTAGTCCTAACTAGAATCACCATTTCCTGCATTTTCTTATAAAAGGCAAAGCCGAAGGCTATCAAGACTCTTTTATATCAAAGGTCTCCCCTCCTTTGTCTTTTTTGGGGTGGGGGCCATGGGTTATTGGAAGCAAGACAGAGAAGGTCTAAAGCAATTGCATGCATATACATGGCATGAGAGGGAGAAAGTCTCTCATTTTTTAAAAAAGCAAACCTTGAGGCAAATATTCAAGTATTAATTTGGCAACATCTGAAGTGCTTTGAGCTGCCAGTAATAAAAGTCTAGCAGTGGGTGAAAACCAAAAGTTACATGTGGCGGATTACACTTTCAAAGAAGTTTCACTACTTGGAAGTTTGCTTCTTCTTTTTTAATCACCTGCCTACTGCCCCCTGCTGATGGCTGCTGCTAAGAATATAGGCAGCTTAGATTCTAGCCTGGGGTAGAGATTTTCCTGTATGGAAAATTCCTATGGGCTATTTTAATATGCTTGCATAAAAACCAAAAACTCTGAAAATGGATAAACGCCAACAGATAAAGATAATGTGTGTGTGTGTGTGTGTGTGTGTGTGTGCATTTTCCCTCTTTTAATCTGCAATAGTGATACTGAGAGATTTATAGAAAATATAGACTGTTATCAGTTCCATACCAAAGTATTTCTGCATTTTTATTTTGATGGGCGTCATGACAGACAGACAGACACACACACACCTATAATACAGGAAAGAGTGTCACAACTTATCACTATATCTTATTTTGAGTTTCCCAATGCATTAAAGTCCAAGTCTCAATAAAGTCTCAATTTCTAAAATAGTAAATGCAGAGGCTTGAGCACAGGGCCGGTGCTACCATTAGGCCAACTAGGCAGCTGCCTGGAGCGCAGGGCTAAAGGGGTCGCCAGTCAGAAGCAGCAGCAGCAGGAGGAGAAGGAGGTGGAGGAAAGAAGAGGGGAGTGTGTGTGTGTGTGCGTGTGTGCGTGCGCAAAAGAGGGGAGGGGGAGGCCCTGGAGCTGCCTGGACTCAGCGCCACCACCAGCAGCAGCAGCAGCTCCTGAGAATCGAAGGACCCAGCAGCCTGGCGGGGTTAGGAGAGGCTGGGAGGGGGGTGTTATTTGGGAGGGGGTGCAGGGGGAGGCAGAGATCCCCCTCCCCCAAGCCCTGGCTTGGTAACAATGTTGCCAGAATTAAAATGTGGCCAGCGCCGCCGCCACGCACCACCTCCACCTCCCGCTGCGCCGAGCTCCCTACATTGCATTTGCTTTCCCCAACCTTCGGCGCTGCTGCTGCTGCTGCTGGTGCAGCAGGGAGAAGAAGAAAAAATATGGATCCTTCTCTTCCGAAATTATTCCTTGGGCAGCGACTGAAAACAGGATCTTTCCTCCACCTCCACCCCCCTTTCTCCCTCCCCTTCTTTCTCTCGTTCTCTTTCTTTCTGTCCTTTTTTTTTTAATTGCTCGCTGCCGACTTTCCCTTCCTGTTATTTTCTAGGCACATACACACAGGCACAGAGAAAAAAATGGGTGGGAGACGATTCCTAGAGAGAATCCTCCGCCCCGAGGCAAAGCCGCGGCGGCTGACACCTGTGTGTTTCTGGCGTCTGTGCACGTCAGAGGGGGAAGCCACGTGGACTCTCATTCCCACGTGCAGACTTTCTGCCCAGCTCAGCTCCAACCTCAGAAGTGAACCAGTGGGGGAGAAAAGCACTTAGGCACACCGGGAGCTGCCTTGCCCTGAGTCAGACCCCCCCCCCCCGTCCATCTAGCCCAGCATTGTCGACACGGACGGGCAGCAGCGGCTCTCCAGGCTTTCAGGCAGGATCCCTTCCTGAGCCCTGCTGGAGATGTGGGGGGGGCACTGAACCTGGGACCTTCTGCATGCAAAGCGGGGGCTCTACCCATGAGCCCTCCACCCCCCCTACATGAAGAGAGGGAGCACAGAGGGTGGAGGGGGTTGAGCTCCTCTCACCGGCCCACTCCTTTCTGTGTATAAATAAATAATAATTGACCCTTTTGGGTGGGCGGGGCAGTCATGTGCATAAATCTGGCTGGGTGACCGGCCAGATGGGCGATTAACGGGCCCCCCCGCTAAATATCTGATCTTGCCTAGGGCACCAAACTGCCTTGCACCGGCAGTACTTGGAATCTGGTGGATTCCACCAGATGTGGTGGAGTCAGAATATTCTGCCCACTGGGATCACTGTCTTGCTGGACATCCACTTGAGGTCTTACTATTTGAAGTTGGTGAATGGGCGTAAAAGCCAACGTTAATATGCCTGAAAAGTATGATCAGCAATCTAGGAGTCAATCCTGCAAATTTTGGCCAACACACATTGGATCTGACATGTGTGCCCCCCTATTCAAACATTACGTTTACACATGGAGGTCTGCCAGCCACAGAAGAAGGACAAATGAAGCTGGTGAAAACCCCCACCGCACTCCCACTCAGAAGTGCAGAAAAGATTGGGCGTACTTGGAATCTCTACAACGAAACGCAGTGAATTATATTCAGTGATGAGAGAAAGAAAGCACTTTCCACATGCTCAAAGGCACTAATTTCACTTATTCTAGAGCCCCAGTGTCAAGATCATGTTTTAGGGCTAAACCCCTAGCAATGGAGGCAGTCATCCATTGTGAGACTCTTCAGAAACACACAGCCATTTCTAATAAACAGCCAATTCATTTCAACTCTGGTAGCAAACATTTGGGTGCCTTGCATCAGCCTGATACAGCACTGCAACATGTCAGCTTATATCCTGTATTGTGATGTAGGGTGTCAAATGGGAACAATAATTTTTTATAGCATGGAAGGATATAATTAAAAGGTCTGGTTGTTGTTTTTAAAGTCTGTGTTACAAACAACAAAGATGTCCCAGGCATGATCAAAAGAGACAATTTATTTGATTTATATTCCACCCTTCCTCACAAAGAGCCCAGGGTGCCTAACAACCTAAATAAAACACAGTACACCACATAAACAATTAAATATATATATATATATATATATATATATATATATATCAATACAATAAAACTACCAACACAACCAACCAACCAATAAAAAACCCAAATAACACACTTGCAAATAATCCCAAAGCCTGCACAAATAAATCCATCTTTAAGTGGTGCTTAAAGGACAACAGCATGGATGACAGCTGAATCTCTACCAGAAGGGAGTGCCACAGATGGGGTGCTGCCACTGAAAAGGCCCTGCCTTTTGTGAATTTATAGTAATACAGTCTTTTATTTTTTAATAATCTTGTGCATCAAGTTCAAGTGCACATGCAATACAAGTGGGGCCTACAAGATAATGTTGCGGCGTGGAATGCTGCTGTTCAGAATTCCAGCACCCACCCACCCCACCATTCTGTTCACCCTTCCACCATTTTCCATCCCCCCACCCAAAAGTCAGTCAGCATTCTCTGGCCACTGAACATGTTGCAGGCTGTTTCATGTGCCCCCACCCTCCAGGGCCTTTCCCCCCTAGAGATACTTTCTGGTTCTGAAAATGTTGGGGTTTCCCCAAAGATTGCTGATATCTCTCCCTCTTGTGTGTGTGTGTGTGTGTGTGTGTGTTGTTGTTGTTGTTGTTGTTGTTTTTTAAGCAGGGGTGACAAACAGTTTGTCTGGTTTTCTGCTGTAACATATAAGGAAAGCAGAAGCAGTTGTAAAGCATGGAACGGCGGTGGGTAGGGGAAGAAGAGAAACGCTTGTTGTATACATCAAAACTGAAGTAATACACATGGCTGTCTAAAGTCTCCCCCCCCAAGACCATAAATGGTGTAATCCTATGCATGTTTCGACAGAAACAAGTCCTACAACTCCCAGCATGCCCCAGCCAGTGGGAGTTGTAGGACTTGTTTCTGTCAAAACATGTATAGGATTGTGCCCTAAGTCGAGATCTACAATTACTTAGTGGCACCACTGGTGCCTGGGACTCCACATTCTCAACATGAGAGAAGTAGCACTCCCTAAAGAGGCAGGGATAGATGCTTGGCAAAGAACAAGCTTTTCCCAGAACTCCTTCAGTCCATTTCCTGAGTCTGGGACGTGAAAACTACCCTGTCTGTGCACATATCAGTGACACCACCCAATAAAAGCTCCCCCCCCCGCCCATGGATAGCATAGCCTACAATGCATTCTTCGCTTGTTCAAATAGCTGAAGTAGCTGGGAGATGAAACCTGTGTTTAGATAGAAGGACAAAGAAGAAATATATGAGAATATTTGATGTCGATTCTTAGATGCTGATTGAAACATATATTTCAAATAGTTATGCTAGTTTCCAGTGTCCTTTTTCATGCTCTGACTCCACTCCATTCCCCACCACTTCCCACTTTCTTTCACTATTTTTCCTGATCCAGATTTAGAGAGTCAACAACTTTGGACTGGTTTGTTTGAACTCGCTTCTCTCTAATCTTCTAAATCAGTCTTCTCCAATTTGGTGCCCAACAGATGTTTTGAACTACACATCCCAGAACCCTAGCCAACATGGACAATAGACAAGGATGATGGGAGTTCTAGACCAAAAACATCTGGAGGGTTCCAGGTTCTTAATACATGTGGTGGAGTCAGAATATTCTGCCCACTGGGATCACTGTCTTGCTGGACATCCACTTGAGGTCTTACTATTTGAAGTTGGTGAATGGGCGTAAAAGCCAACGTTAATATGCCTGAAAAGTATGATCAGCAATCTAGGAGTCAATCCTGCAAATTTTGGCCAACACACATTGGATCTGACATGTGTGCCCCCCTATTCAAACATTACGTTTACACATGGAGGTCTGCCAGCCACAGAAGAAGGACAAATGAAGCTGGTGAAAACCCCCACCCCACTCCCACTCAGAAGTGCAGAAAAGATTGGGGAGAAGATAACCTGAACAGATCCTTCGGTGCATGTTTTCAGAGCCACTTTATCATCATCCCTACCCTTTTTCAACTAAAGTAGTTAGTCACCTTTCTGTAGAAAAGTATTAAATAAGTGATCAACAATGTTGACAGTGCATCTTGATAATCATAAATATGGAACAGGGAAAAGGAGGGGATAAAGGGAAAGGAAAATCATTGTAAAGACCAATATTGTTAGAGTTTGGATTTCTGTTTTAAGATGATATCACATCACTTTTCATACTGCAACAACAGGTCAAATTCTAGCCCCAGGGACAGAGAAACTACAAGAAAAGGGAAGTGACAGAACCAAGTGAGTCCCTGGCATGCTTTCTTTCCGCTGGCTGAATTTTTGAAACACAAACATGAAATCCAGCATGCTTTCTTCCCTGTCAAATATGTGTATTGTGCTTTTAAAGACTGCACAGATGCTACTTCTGCATGGACTGAATGGGCATATGGGAAGGAGTGAGATTGCACCCTGTAAAGCGCATTTGTAATCTGCATTATGGGAAGTGTGCATTAGCACTAATGCACATTTGTAAACATGAATGACATTTTCATACATCCCCAAAACATATCCAGTTCCGTCAATGAGTGGACACTGGAATGAATGACGCCTGACAATCTGCGAAACACAGACAGGACGGATTTAACAAAATCCGTATATCCCTAGACAGACTGTACAAAGAGACTGTTCCCTCCCCCATGTCACACTCTGGAATCAGTGGTGCAGCGAGGTCATTTTAGACCCTGAACTTAATGGACCTATCCCCCCTTCTCCTTGAGATGGCATTGTGTATTAATTACTTCAGTTGTAAAGCACACAACAAACATTTCTGTTATTTCCCCCACCAAAACCTTCCACACTTTACACCTTTTTTAAAATTCCTGATATGTTAGAGAGAGGAAACAACTGTTGAGGATGTGCAGTTTTGCATATTAAACTCACTTAAATCATAGCACCATCATGACTACAGGAATAAAATGGAGTTTGCTTCTGCTGTCATGATGCTAAAGACATTTTCTTGGGAATAAGCACCATGTTGTTGTGTAAAATGGATTTTTTTTAAAAAAAGTAATCTATCCCAGTCCCAGTACTGTCTGCTTTGACTGGCAGCATCTCTCCAGGGTCCAAGACACAGGTCTTTCCCTGCCCATCATAGAGATGTATGAGAAATTTATTTCAGTTCATTTTTGGTCAGGATTTTCCCAGTTCGCAACTTCTGATCCGATCACAGATTCGGACACAATCTGCGATCAAAGTCCGTACTTTTCCGAGCTTGCAATGTGATCTGTGGATCCAAAAAATTGTGTTCGACAGCATGCGTACATTTGAAAGCACAAATACATTTTAATCAATGGAGGAAGAATGTGTACATTTCAAAGATGTGTACAATTGATACATACATTTGGAAAAATATATACACAAAAATATGCACAGATTTTCATGGAACCCCCCCCCCCCAAGCTCGCAATCTGATACGGACTTGAGTCGGAATGAGCTTCGAGATGGAATTTGGAGAACTTTGGCGAGCTCGAGTTTTGGCGATTTGCACATCCCTTCTCATCACCTGTTACTTGATCCTTTTTAAAATCTGAAAATACCAGGAATTGAACCAGGATCTGTCTGCATGCAAAGTAGGTTCATGGGCACTGATCTATGGCCTCTCTCTATTTCCTGCGCAATCCTTAAACATTTTTTTACTTTATTTATTTATTTATTTATTTGATTTGTACCCCACATTCGTTCGCACCAAACAAAAATGATGCTCAAGGTGGCTAATGGTAATACAAACCAAGGTAGTTAAAACAATCATAAAAACAAATAGATTAAGAACACAATTAAAAACACAAGAATAAAATAAATAAGAGCACCACCCAAGCCAATAGAACCTGCTTCAGCAACAACTTACACGCCAAAGGCCTGGTTAAATAAAGATGTATTTGCCTGTTGGTGGAAGGACAGCAGAGAGGGAGCTAATAATCTAGCCCAGTGTTCTCCAAGCTTGGGTCCCCAGCTGTTTTTGGCCTACAACTCCCAGCATGCCCCAGCCAGCTATGCTGGCTGGGGCATGCTGGGAATTGTAGGCCAAAAACAGCTGGGGACCCAAGCTTGGAGAACACTGATCTAGCCTCTCTCAGCAGGGAATCCTACAGCCTGGGGGGAGCCACCAAGAAGAAGGCCCTCTCACACGTCACCACTAAACAGGCCTCTGAAGGCAGCAGTACTGTGAAATGGGCCTTCCTGGAAGATCTTAAAACCCAGGCAGGGTCATACGGGAGAATGCAGTCTTTCAAATAGCCTAGTCCAAGTTGTATAGGGCTTCATAGCATTTTGAATTGCACCTGGAAACAGACCAGTGGCCAGAGAAGCAGTTGTGACAAGGTAATCATGTGCTCCTTGTAACCAGCCCTGGTCCAGAGTCTGGCCACAGCATATCTCAAGGAGCGCCTCCAGCAACATCAAGTAGGCCGCTCAGCGAGGTCTGCCACGGACGGCCTTCTCCTTGTCCCATCAGCCAGAGCAGCCAGGCTGGTGGGGACTAGGAAGAGGGCCCTTTCTGTGGCAGCTCCCAAGTTATGGAACTCCCTCCCCAGTTACCTTCGCCATGCCCCCTCCTTGATGAACTTCCGCCAGGCTTTAAAAACATGGCTTTTCAGGTGGGAATATGGGGTGGGTTAGGATTTTTCTTATATTGTTTTAATTGTGTTTTAATTGTGTTTTAACGGTGTTTTATTGTATTTTATCTTGATTGTACATCACCCAGGGTGGCTGGGTGGCCGGCCAGATGGGCGATTTAAAAATATAATAAATAAATAAATTAAATAAATAAATAAATTCTGAACCAGCTAAAGTTTCTGAAGAATTTTCAAAGGCAGTCTCACATAGAACCCATGATAGTGGTCCAAGTGGGATGTATCTAAAGTCTGTGTTATTGTTCGTAAACATTATTCTCTGGATTTACTAAGCCCATCTCGTTTTGTCTTTGAATGTTAACCCAGGGAGGTTCAACCAGTTTTTCACAGTGTCAAGTTCTGAGGCACACAGTAAACATTGTATTCAGTGATACCCAGCTGTTAAGATGAACCATTTTCTGTATTGCTATTTCTGCTAACCAGACAGTGAAGTTCAAATGACCACAGAGAATAATGGCTAAAGAAATTTCTGTAAAATCTATTGGAAACAAATTATAAACTACACTTGTCAAAGTATTTACATTAGAACATCATCCCAATCGGACTTTAGCACACAAATTGCTGTTACATTTGAATTCCCCACCCCCCTGACAAGTTGTCAATTTCAGTCTAGAATGCAAAGCAATTCTCTAGAACAGTGATGGCGAACCTTTTTGAGCCTGAGTGCCCAAACTGCAACACCAAAACCAACTTATTTATTTCAAAGTGCCAACACTGCAATTAAACCTGAAAACCGAGGTTTTAGTTTTAGAAAAATAACTCATACAGTTGTCCGAACTAATTAATATCTTTTGTCTTAAAAGAAAAACACAATAACAGAGCTTTCAATGATACAAACAGTTTTTTGTTAAAAAAAATCAACTCAAAAAATTATTATAGTACTACATAGCCTGAAGGGAATTTATACAAACTTTTTAAATATTTAGGCACATGTATTTTTGGATAAGGGATTCTCAACTTGTAATATGATTATATGCCAGACTGAAATTGTATGGGGCAAGCTTTACCCCGGCCCAGGTCCTTTCCCTGCTTCTACAGGTGTCGGATTAGTAAAAGTAAAAGTCAACCTGTACTAGGATGAGCAAGATAAACAAGAAAACTAAACGTGCTTAACACATTTTAAACACTTTATGTCTTGGACTGCAAACACTGCATTAGGTAAAAGTTTGCATTGGGCATGCTTTTGCACAATTAATATGATTTTTGCTATTGCATGCATACTGATAATTTGTCAAACCTTGGCTCATACTCCATTAGTTTGAGAGCAACACATGCAGCACTCAGGTCAACTGTTAGGGCTTTACATCCAAGCCATGCTCTGTGCATCATTCTTCAAAATCTTTTAAATGTGATAACAATGTAGAAAAGAATTCTGTAACAGGAATTCTAGAATGAAATCATTCTGTTCCACACTGTGAGAAAGAACAAAATCATTAGTGTTTTGCAGAAGGGGACAGTCTTTTCGCGATCTGGTGACCAATGGCTCAAGTGCCCACAGAGAGGTCCCTGCGTGCCAGCTGTGGCACCCGTGCCATAGGTTCGCCATCACTGCTCTAGAAGCTATTGCACTACTGGGAGCTGTTAGGACAATAAAATGGCTAGCTGAGAATCAGCAGCCGAGAATCATTGTGCTTGTGCCTTGAAAAAGATACAAAAACTTGCAAAACCAGTTCAAAGAAATGCGTGAACCAAATAGCCAGTTTGTGAAGAATATCATTCTATTTTCTAAATGGCTATATTTCATTATGAAGAGTTCTTCTGACTGAGCCAACCACAAGCTATGCAAATTCAGGCATGGAACAACTATCACACACACGTGTGTGTGTGTATAAATGATAATTTATTTGGAAGAGGCCCCTCTTATTTCCCAAATACAGTCCCAAACATCAAAGAGCCTAAACCGGCCTTCCCAATCTGATTCCCTCAATGAGTTGAGTTCCCTCAACTACTATCATCCTCAGCCACCAGGGCCATTTGGGCATGATGGGGGTTGTAGTCCAACACATCTAGATGGCACCAGGTTGGGAAAGGCTGTCCTACACAGACTTCGTTAGAAGGTGAAAGGTCTATTCAATCTTCTTATAGTCTAGAGCAGTAGTACCATATTTCACTTAAAGTGAAATGTCAAAGTGAATTTGGACACTCCTGCCTGGGATAAAACATCTGACGAATCCTGAGGGAAGGTAAACATTGTTTTGATCCCTAGCACAACATGCATCCCTGTCCCCTCTGAATTTCCATATAAACTAAAATGTGAGGTAAATTTAGAAAAGGGGCCTGTAAGCTGATGCTGTCCAGATATTTTGGGCTATAATTCCCATAGTCCCTGATCATTGGCCATGCTGTCTGGGCATGATGGGTGTTGTAGTTCAAAACACTGGGAAGGCGCCAGGTAGCTTACCCCTCATTTAGAGATTCCTTCTTGGGGGAAAAATTATTCAGAAGAGTTTTGATGGAGCTAAAAGAGTTTTGATTATGATGAGCACCATTTTCCAGCAGATTTTGCATATCACAGGTCTGGACATTTTGGACAGGAACCTAAGGAAAAAAAACAGTTATGTTCGGCACTAATGTTTTATTTATTTATTTATTTATTATATTTATACCCCGCCTTTTTTCCTTAGTTATTTTATTATGTTTTGGTATTTTTAATAGAAATTGTTTTTCCATTTCATATTTTGTATGTTTTCATAATTTCGTTGTAAGTCACGTTGGGTCTTTTGGTGACTAAGAAATTCAAATAGTAATGCAATTTTGGCTGCTGAAGAACCATAACTTGTGGTCTCACCTAAACCACAGTGGAAAGTGGGAATCACGCAGAACTGGACAGAGGAATCTTGCACTGCTGCAAGATTCTAGGTCTGCCTGGCCATCTAGAGATGCTTTTTGGGGGGTACAGAGGACTGCAGGCAGGGGGAGGAGGGGAATGGAAAGATCTGCTGCACACACTTGCCTTCCACTTGCACAACATTTGGTTTCCCCCAGAATCCTGGATAAAACTGAAGCCTAGCGCTGATCTAGCAGACCAGTGATTTGACTCAATACAGTAATACCTTGGATTGCAAGCATAATTCGTTCCGGAACCGTGCTTGTAATCCAAAACACTCTTATATCAAAGTGAGTCTCTGGCGGGTGTGAGCGGGGCCGATTTCGGCCCGCTCAAGGCGAATGGTTACATCCCTACCAAGACCTTGCTCGTTTATCAAGTCAAATTTTAAAATTTTTTTTTGCTTGTCTTGCAAAACGCTCTCAGACCAAGTTACTTGCAATCCAAGGTATTACTGTATAAACCAGCTCCTTATACATCTTTCCTGAGGTTTGGATGTATCATGACTGTTACATGATACGCAAATGCTCAAAATGAAACTCTTGGGCCTTGGATGGGAAAGGGGAAGATGTCTCAGCAAAAATTTTGGCTGCTGTGGAAATGTAAGTGGTGGTCTCACTGAAATTCCAAGACCCGTTTACTTGCTCAAAAAAGAAAGCAGGCAATTTCCTCTCCCTCCTGAGAGCTGAAGGATATCAAGATGACTATACTGAAGCATGAACAAATCAAACAATAAACAATGTTATAGGGATACCATAGGGTGATTTACTGCTTACATACCATCTGAGAGCACCTTGTCATGCTATCCTTTATCAGGACTCTGCTTAAGACTCTGAGTTTGCAAATAACAGGTTTTTCAGAGTTTTAAGTTCATTACTTCAGCTTACATTTCCAGCAGCAAGAGCAATATCTACATAATCAGTGGCAATTAACAAATAAAGCAATTACACTGAATGTTTTCGGCATCAGAGATAATTGGCAGGAGAGAAAGGGGCTCTGTAGCAACAATTATTTTGACTATTTGCATACCCCCCCTCAATCTTTGTCAGGACAACATTACAAAATATCAATGTGGCACTTGAACTATGCATATTTACTCAGAAATAAGTCCCACTGCCTTCCTTGGGACTTAGCCCCAAGTAAATGTGCATAGGATTGAACTTTGAGTCTTCCTAAGCCAAGCTTGCCTAGAATCAGGGTACTTCCAGATGGAGGGCTCCGAGCGCTAACACTCAGAAGGCACTGTGCAGCCATTCCGTCTTCCCCGCCCCCTCCCATAACAGATTTTGCCTGGTAAGGAAAAAAGAAAAGGCAGAAGTGGTGGGAAAACATGGGAGGGTTACAAATGTGTAATTTGGACTGCCCACACAATTCCGTGAATGATGCGGTGTGATTGTACAGAGAAGGCCTCATCTGGAAGCATCCTCAGTTGCTCACAGATTTCCTCATGCTTCAAGCTAAAACACACACACACACACACACACACACACACACACACACAACACCCCCTAAGAGCCAGCTCAATGGCTGAGAACTTGTGCATCTCCATTTTTGAACCTCCACTAGAATAAAGTCTCCTTGGCAAACTGGAGCAAATCATTTATTTATTTACAACGTTTATATACCACTCCATATCTGCACAGATTCCGGAGCGGTGAACAATAAAAAAAAAAAGACCAAAAAAGATAAAAAAATAAAACAATATTAAAAACAGAGTTTCAATAAAAACGGAATACTGTAACAATAAAAATCATCAGGGACTGTTTAATACAGGGGTGGACAATGTCTGGGGGTCGGGGCTTGCACTGGCCCATCGGGGGGGCTGCCCCCCACCCCAACCCTGCCAAAATTGCTGCCAAATTTACTGTTGCGGCAGTGGTGGCAAAAAAAAAACAGCAGCAATTTTGCAAGGCATCAAGATGCACGGGGAGCACATGCCTTGCTTGCTGGCAGAATCATGCTCGCAGGTGTCTCCTGGGAGTGTGAATCTCCTTGCAAACAAGATGCAAACTCCCCATGTGCCTTTCCAGGGGAAATTGCTGCGCTTTTTTTTTTGCCACTTCCACGGTGGCAAATTCAGCTGAGGTGGTTGTGGGGTGGGGGATGGGATGGGATGCAAAAGTGGCTATGAGGGGGGGGGGGAATATGTGGACTGCAGGCCATTGTTGCCAGCCCCTGGTTTAATACAACCACATTTGGGGCTTATTGTCTATCTCTAGCTACCAATAAAGTCAAAAGGAACCCCTCAAACTGTGATAATTCTTCTGATTTAACACAGAATCAGTTTTTAACCTCACTATCAAGATTGCCACACTATTCCATTGGTTTATTTATGCATTTTCTTCCCACCCTTCTCCCAAGGAACATGCCTTAGTTACACATCCCATTTGGATTTCTAAAACATGCTCTATGTGGAGCTACCTTTGAAGAGTGGGTAAGTTACAGGAAGCACATGACTCCTAGGTTACAATGGTTATACTGGTTTCTGAGCACAATTTAAAGTGCTGGTTAGCACCACTTCCCCCAATTTTGTCCTCACAGCAATGCTGTGGGCTAGATTGCACAGAGAGATTATGACTGGCCCTAGCTCACCCATTTCACTTCATGCATGGCCAAGTGGGCATTTGGACCACTCAGGTCTCCCGGTCCTCGTACGACTCTCTAGTCACTATACCACACTGGCTCTCCATACTGGCACTATAACAGAGTCCCCACATATCACCAGTTACAGGGAAGAGCTCCTAGACCTACTCACGAGCAGATACCCCTTTTTCTAAGCACTCATCTAATGAGATGGAAGTGTTTTAAAATAGTAAGCTGTGGGCCTCTTAGATCTACTCAGCTGATCATGTCAGGAGGTGAATCAAGATGAGAAATGACTGCAAAGAAAGTTCTAAGTATTGATATCTATCTATCTATCTATCTATCTATCTATCTTTTTCAGGGCCATCTCCTGGTTTGATAGGGCCCTGAACAAAGTGTGCTCAGACTCAGAGGTGTGTGTGTCTTCTGTTATTGGGCTATGGCAGGATTACCTGGCAGCAGACCCCAGCAGTGCCAGGTGGTTGGAGAAGTCACCATTTTAATTTCTCACAATCCCTCAGAGCAATACAACATTTCAGGCATTGTGGGAAATTAAAATGGCAGATAGACCTAGCCTCCCAGTGCTGCTTGGAGCACTGGGCTAGAATATTTTTTTTATTTTTATTTTTTAAAGGGCCAGGTATCAGCAGTGGGACCTGTACAAGAATGCCATGTGTTGATGCTAGCTCTGCTCTTCTTTAATTCGCAGCAACATGCAGTCCAGGTTGAATTCACCCCACAGCACTCCAGGCAAATTGTGCCCTGTGGAGAAACGAGCCTTTGGGGGTACACACACACACCTCAGGTGTGAACCGGCTGGGGTGGGGTGTGCATAGTTAGCGTGTAGAGAAAAGAGTTTTTAGGGTTCCTGCATGCATGCATGCAGGAACAAACAAACACACATACACACACACACACACACACACGCCTCCTCATGAGTAAACCAGGTGGGGGCTGGGAGGAAGCAAAAGGTGATGGAACATGAGATGGGGCCTGGCGTCTAGAAGTCTGGAGGAGCCAGGCTGAAGGCATTCACATGCAGATAGTTCAAGCCATGACTCACAGTTCCCTTTCCCCCTGCATGGCCAGGTGAAATTCAAATTGATTGGCTGAAGAAAGAAGGCTACAGAAAAGGGGAGGGGGATGAGCTTTTTCCCCACGTGGAAGCCTTTGTTCCTGGTCAGTCCTTTTTGGTAGCGTGCCGGCATGGCAGCGCGCCAGCGAGGGGCCCGAGCCTTTAGGGGGGCCCCCCCTCAAGAACCGACCCCAGACAGCCTCTGGTAAAATTGGCTGGTTTGAAGGACTGGTGAAAGCAAGCCTTGTAAGGGTTTACCCATCTTGGACCTTCGGGTAGGTGTGGTAATTCTCTATCGGGCAGCAAGGCTGTGCTGGATCTAACCCTTTGAAGAAGACACCCTCAGGTAACAGGTGTGTGCTTGAGAGATTTTAAGGAATCAGGTCTTTATTGTTTTATAGCTTTACTGTGTACTAAAGTGTCTCTCTATTTTGTGTGCTTCTCTTATTTGCCTAATCTTGTTGTAAGATGCTACCAGAAATAAACCTTGTCGTGAGTTCACTCTACATGGGTTTTGTAGTACTCTGTTGGTTCAGTATCTAAATCCAGGTTACAGAATTGAAGGCGAGTCCCTGAACAGAGATTCAAGTAGGGTTGCAGACAGCTGAGGCTGGCAACCTGGTACCTTGAGATCTCTGGGGGTCTTGGTTCCTTTGCCAGCAGGCAAGGGTGGGGTAGTGGCGGGTCAGCCAGCCCCCCCTTCTGGGCCACATGGTGGCAAGAGCTGGGTTTTCCTTCTGCAGGGAGGAAAGGGTGGGAGTCTGGCGGGCCAGCCAGCCCCCCCTCTTCCTCCACATGGTGGCAAGCGCTGGGATTCGAAGCTGAACCACAGAGTGTGTGCGCGTGGGCAAATGAGAGAAATTTGAGACACGTTTTAGTACATAGTAGAAGGTTTGTTATTTTTTAGAAATAAGTGAGATTGAACCTTAGAAAAACATTCAGATTGCTGGAAGGGGCTACCCCAGTCTGGGGAGCCTAGGAGCCCAGCAGAGAGCGTTTAAGGCAAGAAATCTCAACTGTGGCGTGAGTAAGCAGAGAAAGCAAAACTCCAAAAAGTTCCAGAACAGCCTGTGTGCCCAGCAAGTGAGCAGAGGGCAGCAAGTGTGTGATCCAAGAGAACCAGGACTGGAGGGGCCCTTGGCAGAGGGCTAGAAGCAAGAAAAAAGTCTGCGTGTGCGTGTCCCAGAGGCTGGGAGCAGCGGTTGCCAGCAGAAGCAAGGATCCATCCAGTGCAAAAAGCGGGTGAGCAGATGGCGGCTGTGTGATCCCAAAGTTTGGGGGCTGGGAGAGCCCGGGAAGAGAAGAAGAAAATAGTGTGGGCGTGCGCACGTGTGTTCCAGGAGGAAGGAGAGAAGACCAAGAAACCTCTCTTAAGAGGCTGGTGAGCAAAACGTTGAGTTTTGGGACAGCCTTTGATGAGTAATTTTAGTTGTGCTGTGTGCCCCAGAAGAGTCAGACTTTGGTGGGGGGGGAGGGCACAGTCCTGCCCTACATCTCTCCCACGGGAGAAGGACTGAAGATTTTGAACTTAAGACTGTCCATTTGCTCTTGGGGGGGGGGCATGGTGAATGCCCAGGCTGGGCAGCAGCAAGCAGAGGGGGGGTGGACATCAGGAAAAAAAAAACCCAGAAAAAAGAGACTTTGTCCTGTGCTGCAAGAAGCGGGCAGAGAATCAGCAGAAGAAAAAGGAATCCCCCCCCCAAAACATTTTCTGCTGCCACTTGGAAAACAGCGGACTCTGACTTGTTCCTCGAGGGGGAGGGGGGACAGGTGATTCAAGTTGTCTTTGTGTTGTTACTGGGCAGGCGATCCCAGTGTGGGCGGCGGAGAGAGAAGGGGATTTCCCTTCTAGCTGACAGAAGCCCAGACAGAAAGATTTTTTCCTTCAGGTGTCTCCCGAGAAGAAAAGAAGATTGGTGGTAATTGTGATTAAAGCAAATGAAAACTGTTGAGTTGTTCCAGGGAGGGGGGATGATCCGTGATCCAAATGTAATTGTGTTATCCATAGTGTTGCTGGGAGACCAGGGCCAAGTGCTCCCAGTGTAAACAGCTGAACTATTGTGTTGTCTTGTGTTGTAAAGGTCAATTTGAAAATGAAAATGATGAAAAATTTTGAATGTAAAAGGTCTCAAGAGGCCAGGGAACTTAGAGGCGGGAAAGCCCTCTAGTGGCCGAAAGCAAGATTGCCAGACTGTGTGTTCTCAGATTCTTAGGAAACTGAGTAGAGCCTCCAAAGCTAAGCATCCAATGCTGAGGGAAAGTCATCCCGTGCAAGTTTGGGTGGTGGGCAAAAAGAGCCAAGCCCAAGCGGCTGGAAGATTGTCAAGCTGTGTGTTTTAGAAACTGCAAACCTTTGGGAAAAGGGGGGTGGGGGGAAGCCATCCCATTCAAGTCATTGTGTAAAAAGTGCCAAATGCAACCCTTGGGAAAGGGGATTAGGTATTCAGGTCGTTGAGAGTGGTAGGGGCGAATTGAGTCACATTTCAGTCCATAATCTGCCCCCTACAGGCTGTGGGAGAAACAGCAACCCTAAAAAGTTTGTTTTTTGTTTTTTGTTTTGTTTTAATTGAAGAGTCACATTTCAGTCAGCAGTCTGCCCCTACAGGCTGTGGGAGAAACAGCAACCCTAAAAAAGTTTCTGTTTTGTTTTGTTTCTTTTAGACAAGAGTGCCAGACAGGCAACAAAGGGTTGAGGGTTCTCATTTGAATTGTAATTGATGTTTCTTGAGTATGCAAACCTGTAAACTTCTGATTGATAGTTATTAATTGTGTTTTGCTGTTTTGATGTTTGAAGAGCTTTAGCAAATCTGTAAACTTCTGATTGATAGTTATTGATTGTGTTTTGCTGTTTTGATGTTTTAAGAAGATTTTAAGAATTAAGATGTTAAAGCTGTGTTAAGACTATAGTTAAGGTGTTTGATGTTTGATGCTTTTTGTTCTGTTCTGTTTTTATCTGTGTGTGAAAGAGAAGAGGTGCCTAGTGGTAGGAAGCTAGCGCAAGCTCGTTTCTCTGTGTTTTTTGTTAGTATAGATGAAAGGAGAGGGTTAGCCCCTCTTTTCATCTTTTCCCAAAGGAAAGGGTGTGGAGAAATGAGCCTTTGGGGGTACACACACACACCTCAGGTGTGAACCGGCTGGGGTGGGGTGTGCATAGTTAGCGTGTAGAGAAAAGAGTTTTTAGGGTTCCTGCATGCATGCATGCAGGAACAAACAAACACACATACACACACACACACACACACGCCTCCTCATGAGTAAACCAGGTGGGGGCTGGGAGGAAGCAAAAGGTGATGGAACATGAGATGGGGCCTGGCGTCTAGAAGTCTGGAGGAGCCAGGCTGAAGGCATTCACATGCAGATAGTTCAAGCCATGACTCACAGTTCCCTTTCCCCCTGCATGGCCAGGTGAAATTCAAATTGATTGGCTGAAGAAAGAAGGCTACAGAAAAGGGGAGGGGGATGAGCTTTTTCCCCACGTGGAAGCCTTTGTTCCTGGTCAGTCCTTTTTGGTAGCGTGCCGGCATGGCAGCGCGCCAGCGAGGGGCCCGAGCCTTTAGGGGGGCCCCCCCTCAAGAACCGACCCCAGACAGCCTCTGGTAAAATTGGCTGGTTTGAAGGACTGGTGAAAGCAAGCCTTGTAAGGGTTTACCCATCTTGGACCTTCGGGTAGGTGTGGTAATTCTCTATCGGGCAGCAAGGCTGTGCTGGATCTAACCCTTTGAAGAAGACACCCTCAGGTAACAGGTGTGTGCTTGAGAGATTTTAAGGAATCAGGTCTTTATTGTTTTATAGCTTTACTGTGTACTAAAGTGTCTCTCTATTTTGTGTGCTTCTCTTATTTGCCTAATCTTGTTGTAAGATGCTACCAGAAATAAACCTTGTCGTGAGTTCACTCTACATGGGTTTTGTAGTACTCTGTTGGTTCAGTATCTAAATCCAGGTTACAGAATTGAAGGCGAGTCCCTGAACAGAGATTCAAGTAGGGTTGCAGACAGCTGAGGCTGGCAACCTGGTACCTTGAGATCTCTGGGGGTCTTGGTTCCTTTGCCAGCAGGCAAGGGTGGGGTAGTGGCGGGTCAGCCAGCCCCCCCTTCTGGGCCACATGGTGGCAAGAGCTGGGTTTTCCTTCTGCAGGGAGGAAAGGGTGGGAGTCTGGCGGGCCAGCCAGCCCCCCCTCTTCCTCCACATGCCCTTACCAATGCATTATTGTCATTGTTTTTGTAATGGAAACATCAGGCCAATCAGTTATATTGAGGATGACTCCACCGGAAAAACCAACAGCAAACTGATACTCTATACACACATTAGTCACCTCCTTAACCAAGACCGGAGTCTTGCTTCGGATTTGAGTAAGATTGAATATGAAATAGCTTGTCTCCAATAATCATTCAAATGGCAAGGTGTATATATGGCCAAGAAAATAATTACCTGAAAACCATCAGTTCAGAATGTTTTTAACCATATATGTTCTATTAACTTCTGACTGCTGTCAGACACAATGAGCTTTTAGGGGGCTCTCGGCTGCTTCTTAGTTTTTCTCCCCCATCTGTGGGGGCTGCTTTTCTAGGAGCAGCTCCCTAAGGTTGGAAGAATATTGAAATGAGCCAACCACATGGGTGAGGCCTTCCCCACAGAATCTAACACATATCTGAGAGAACATCTAAATAACATTGGTTTGGCAAGGTTCTCTAGCAGCAAGATGCTGAATGTAAAATGAGAAAGCCAGATTTGAGATGGACCGAAACGTGGCCTACTTGCTCAAAGGAGGGCTAAAAGTGGGGAGGGGATGTGGGTGTGCCTGCAACTCCTGTCCCTAGCATCCCTTCCCAGCCTGCACATTCCCCAGCTTTCCCAATTCCCATGTTGAGGGGAAAGTTCGGAAGAGGGCTTTTACCATGGTCAAGTGAATGTGTATAAAAGCCCCTTGCAGACCTTCCAGTTGAACACTGGATGGGTGGGGATGGGAAGCCACCCCCCTCCCCACTTCTAACACTTATGTGTGCAGGGTACAGGGCTAGTGTGTTGGGAAGAAGTGCTACTGGGATGTGACAGCATCATCAACCAACGTTTCAGCCAAAAAACGTTCAATAGGAACAGAAAGAAAGGGCAAGAGGAGCACGAGTTTGTGGAGATCAACTTACTATTTTAGGGATGTGTTAGGTATTAGTTGCAGGGGTGAAGATCCAGTGGATTTTCTTGACTCAGCCCCATGAATTCTGTTCCCCTGTGCTGGTGTTGATTTGATCTTGTGTGAGTCGAGCCAGCATTCCGTCTTCCATTTTTAAAATGGGCCAGGATTTGCATTAAAAAAAAAAAAAAAAAAGCCAGGGAAATTTGCACAAAATTCAGGCCTCCACTCTGCAAATTTGCACAAACTGTGGAGCGTAGGCCTGAATTTTACACAAATCTGAAATTAACTGCCCAAAGGTGGAACTTGTGAACATGCAGTGAGAGGAGGATGCTTCCATACGTCTCATGTTAAATGCTACAGCAAAAACAACAATAAGGACAACAAGGACTGAAATCTAACGAGTCGGCCCCAATTTGTGCAAATCGCGCCAGAGATACGCAGTTCTTGGCTCCGAATGTGCACGAATATTTCAAGCAATTTCATAGAAGCTGACCCTCCACCCCACCCGACTCGGACTGCTTTTGGTCATCAGGTCGGAAATGTGTTGAAAGTCCGTCGAGCTCAAATGGAACGTGTTTTCCAGTGTTGCACATCCCTATTAAGTATGCTGTAATCTTGATGAGTGAACAAGTGAGAAAACATAGTCCCTCGTTAGCTAGCAGCAGGCCTTTCATTCTGTGCCAATCTGCCAAACCCCTGTCTACTTCAAGTGCTAAGGGAGTACAAATTATAGTGCATCTTGAAACTATGGTGGCAAAATGGAGTAATAATATAAACTGGACAAAATAAACATAAGTAATATTCAGATCAAGAGGGCCATATATCAGGGAGACTTAGAGGATGGCTTTGTTTATCTCTTGTGTCTCTCTTAGCAGTATTAAAATGGATAGAATTCTAAGATGGGGTTCCAACTCCAAAAAGTTGAGAAAAAGTGCTAGAATCACACATCTTTTATATATGGCTAACTGTGAAATTATTCAGTGGGTGTCAAGGTCAGCAACTTTGTAACAAGCACAGACATTTTCATCAAATATATCAAAGTTGTTTGGCCTTGAAAAAGTGTTCAACACTCTACATAATTAAAGGTAAAGGTGAATATCCTCCACTACAGGAACACCTTGAAAAGACAAATATATACACTCAATTGTAATTCTAACTACAGATTCTTGGAGATCACTCATAACAACCAGGTAATCCATTCAAGCTTAAAATCCTCTCACAAGCATGTGTACAGACAGAGAGTCCTTCGAGAACAGAAAACAGAGCTTACAGTTAACAAAAAATAAATGCAATTAACCCCTGGGCAGCCCTAGCTCTGACTGACTCCATCAGTATAATTAAGCATGTGGATGCTGATTTGAATGAGCCTCATAGATCAATCTGCACACATGACCAAGTTCAGGATGTGTCATCCAGATGGGTCAGTGGAAAGGCTACATGTCCCATGATATGAAGGAGGTTGAAAATTGGTGTAAGCGCATGCACGCGCGCGCGCGCGCGCACACACACACACACACACACACAGCGAGCAAAAACAGATATCCAACTTCTTAAACAATTTCAGGGTATCCTATCAGAATGATCAAAACTCACCCCTCTAAGTCTCAATGATGAACCATTCCAGCCAGCCCAGCGCTCGAAGAGTGGGGTGGGGGAAAGAGTAGGAAGTGGCATGGTTTCATTCCAAATTAAGCCAGACTCAGTTCATCTTGTGACCCATTGATCCCCTTCATAATCACATAAATCATTTGCTAACAAGCTTGAATTAGTACATTCCTGCTTTGAAATAACACAGGCAATCTGCAATCCTATAACCTGGGAGTAAAATCACTACACCTAAGAGGAGGAGCCCATTATTGCTCATGAGCACAGTCCTGAGCAACATTGGGATTTTTACTCTCTCCTGAGGGTGCTGCTAATATCATTCTAATGGATTCCTATGGCCATTTGGAAGGACAGCTGATTCCCTAGGCCTCTGGGAAGGTGAGACATTGCTATGCAAGAGTTATGTTATCAGGCCCATTGGGGTGTTTGCGGGTACTCCTTTGGTGCACCCATGAGCTCCTGCTCTTTGCTGTGGGGCTGCTCTGCTAGTATCATTCCAGTGTTCCTATGGCCACTCAGAAGGACAGACTAATTGTGAGCAATGGTTGGGGGAGGGGGGTAGTCTGTAAGCATGTAAATGATCCGAGAAAATCTGGGGAACCCCTTACATCTAGTTGATTTGGAGATCCTGCCTAAAGACCAGCATGTGAGCCTCCAGTCACCTTTGGGTTAATGCATTCTAACAGGTTTGCCTATTTGGAGATGATCCCTAGAAACTGCTGTGTAAGTGATCATTGGAGTTGTTCCCCAAAGACCATTGTGAACAGGGCCAGTGCTACCATTAGGTGAACTAGGCAGCTGCCTAGGGAGCAGGGCGAAAGGGGGCGCCACTGAGGTGTGCAGAAGGAGGAGGGAGGCGGATGTGGCAGCGTTTTCTCCGTCCTTCCCAGCCTGACACGCATCATGCTCCGCCGTCTGTGCCTGGCCGGAGCCCGCGACGCCACGCTCTGGCCGGCCCTGCAGAGCCCCAGGATGTCCTGGCCCACCTCGCTGCATCGACGCCGGTAAGCGCGGTCGGAGAGGCGGCGGGGAGAGCTCCGGGGACGCGCCCTCCCTCGGCCAGGCATGGCTGTGGAGGCCGCTTAGGCGAGGCACGCGCACCTTTGGAGAGGTCCGTGCGCACTGCAGTTCCTCCGGGGCGCACGGCATTGGGGCAGGAAGGGGCCGCCGGGAGCCCCGAGTGGGGGCTATTTGAGGCTGGAGGGGGCTCTCTGGCTGTGTCATTGGTGGGGGCTTGGCATCTGGGGGTGGGTGGGGGGCTGAGAGTCAGGAGCTGTGTGCGCCCCACATTTGGAGAGGGTCACCAGCTGCGTGAGCCCTGGATTTCAATGAAGGGGTGGATAAGGCGGGTTTCCTGAATTTTCGAGCGAAGTGTGTTGGGGGGGGGAATCACCCCATGATGATTCCCCAAAAGCCCAAAAGCGTCTTGCTTTTCTTTCTTTCTTTCTTTCTTTCTTTCTTTCTTTCTTCCCTTCCTTCCTTCCTTCCTTCCTGGGCTGGGTTGAATTTTATGTATGTTTGTGTTTATGATAATAATTTTTTTAGGTTTTGCCAATTGACTTTTATTTCATAATGGGCATAGGGCTGGAGGGAGGGAGGGCTCAAGTGGGAAGGGGGGGCGCTAAATATCTGATCTTGCCTAGGGCACCAAACTGCCTTGCACCGGCCCTGATTGTGAAGCAAGTATTTTTATTTGGATACGGTCCCTAAAACCTTTGAATGATTTCATACAGCCACTCAGAATGAACCAATGCATTGAAATGGGCATTTGATTTCCTTCTTTACAGTACACCACCCCCTAACCATAGTATGAAAATATGTCAGGTTTCTCACTGTATAGTTTGAAGACATAGAACAATTTGCTTGCATCGCTCAAGATGTCTTTGAGCCAATGCATACATTGCGCAGAATTAGGTGAAAGACTGAGGTCGTAGGATTCTGGTCTGTACAACTTCAGACTCAAGGTAGAGAATTGCATTTTGAATGCTCACCCCTGAAATAAAACCCTTTCATATAATAAACCAGCACACAAGACAGAAAGGTTTAGCAGTGTCTACTCTATGATGGTTTTCATTTATTACATAAAAGGAAGTTTTTATGTAGGGATGCACTCTAAATATGACACTACTTCCTGTTGCTTAAAGTGTATTTGTGTGCATTTTTCAAAAGTACGCATTTTTTTCATGTGCATTTTTTGAATGTATGCATGCTGTTGGACACATTTTTTTTAGTCTGTGAATCACATAGCAAGTCTGAAAATGTATGGACTTCGACCGAAGATTGCATCTGAGTCCATGTTTGGTCTGAAAGGTGCAGACTGGGTAAATCCTGATAAAAAATGGACTGAAATGGATTTCTCAGGCATCCCTACTCCCCCAACACCTAGGAGCAGATCTGGAGGGTTACATGTGGAGGAGAGCAAGGGGAAGTCCGTTCCTAAAACATTGGATTTTATGCCCATGTTTTGCCTGCCTGTCTTTTTTTCTGGGAGAAACAGCTGGTCCCTAGGTTGTGTAGCTGGGAGACTTAAAATAGAAAGCAATGGATACCGGGGTTTACTGCATGATTCATTGTTATTCTTTTAATATTTATATTAGTTTCTATAGAGATGTTATTCTACTTTTGTAAATAAAGAGCTTAAGTAATAGAAAAGGAGTCACACATACTTTTGAAGTGTAAACAATTACCTTTGTAGAAAGGCGATTCATTCTGACAAACGATCTCTCTATCCCAGATTATAGAGGGTTTTACATCCTCCAATTTCTGGGAGTAAGGTCATTCAGCTTTCTTAGCCAGAATCACATTAAGCAGGCAGCCAAGCGCCCACTCGCTTCTTATGAATTCTTTATAGAAGCTGCTGCTACTTCAAGTACTGGTTTGATATCACCTACAGTAATACCTTGGATTGCAAGTAACTTGGTTTGAGAGCATTTTGCAAGACAAGCAAATTTTTAAATATTTATTTATTTATTTTTGACTTGATATAGAAGCGACATCTTGCAATACAAGTACTGTAGTACAGCTTCAATTAAAAGTCTCTGTACACATTTTTTTGGGGGGAATTTCGTTTTGATATAAGAGTGTTTTGGATTACAAGCAGCACGTTTCCGGAACGAATTATGCTCTCAATCCAAGGCATGACTGTATTTATAAAATCCTCCAAATGCCATTATTGGATGACAAGCCACCTGATATGTGGGCATGGGAGACTGACTTAGGTGAGCCTTTGAAAGGATTATACTTAGGGAACAATCCTATGCCCCCTAGACAGCATCTGAAGGCCCATAAGATTGTTTGGAGTCCCCCTTCCCCCTTGCACCTGGTGCGGAAAGAACCACGACTGCTGGCCCCTGAGGTCAGAAAATTGACCTTGGAGAGAGGGAAAAGAGGGCGTTCTGGTGGGCACGGAGGGAAGGAGACTGGAGAGGCCAGGAGGATACGAGCTATCCTGAGCCTCTGCCAGCCTAATTCCCTCCCACTCTGAAATGCCTTTGCTAGATGGGCAAAAAAGCCCACCTAGTGAAATCTGCATGGTGGGAGGATGGGGAGGTGAAGATCGCCTCTGCTGCTTCTCCTGCCTTGCATAGGATGATTGTAATTTGTAAGCCTCTGAGTTTGGGGGTTTATGGTAATCAAAGGTGCAATCGATAGGATTGTGCCCTCAGCGAGTTTCTTTATTTCTGTAGTGACCTAGTTATATTATTATGTATGTTCTTTTTTTGTTGCCTTTTGGGGGTGGGACTTTATTTCAAAATAAAGTAAAATTTCACGGTAAAAACAACACCACGACCCCTCTGTTCAGAAGTGGTACCAATCCATGACATTACCCCTTGTTTATAGATTTTATTTTTAGAAAGTCCAGGGCTTGCTTGTCATCTGTAGTAGCACTGTGGCTAAGGCTGCTTCACACACTGTTGTTATACACTTGCTGTAACAGCAAATGTGTAACATGCAGAGACCATACTCGAGTACAATCCCCTGGTCTAGGGCACCTCCAAAGTGAAGCACAGTGCAACCGGGAGATGATTCCCTGCCTCTTCCAGAAGCTCTGGAGGAGGGCTAGGGTTCCTCCATGTAGAACTACACAACAGAGCATCTAAGAAATGCATCGTCATCGCAGGGACAATCCACCATCATTTCCCCCAGCTTCGAGCTCAGGAAGAGAGGGCATGGAATTGTCTGTGATCTTGTGGTATTCTTCTAAGGTGTTCTCTGAGTGCATACAGACTCAGCAGGATGGAGCCTATTGTTCACCCAGTGGAAGTGGAAGATCGGTGTGGTCCTGGCAAACCCCCCACCCCCAGAAGAAGTCCCTTAACAAAATGTCCCTTAACAGAAATCTTACTTTGAACAACAAAGTTAAGGAGATATATAATACACACACACACACACACACACACACACGCTGCACAGGATCTTTAATTACAAAATCTCACAATACCATATAACAACAAATAATAGGCCTGGTTTTCTAATATCTATAACAAACTAAACCAAATGCATGTTGATATGACAGTCTTCATCATATAAAACCTAATGATATAAAAGCAAATCTATAAAAAAAAATAACAATTTAAAATTTGTACATCCAAAATATATAAAAAATAAGAATTTATTGAAAGAGTCAACATATAGCCCTCAGGCTATGGCTCTTTTATGCCAAACTTTAAATGAAGGAGAATTAAACTATTCACTCCAGACCCCTTTTCTGAATTACCATCCTAAATAACCTGACAATTTACTGAGATAGCTCTTTTAGATTATACATAGATTTCATAGATTTTCATAGATCATAGAGTTGGAAGGAGCCTACAAGGCTCTCGAGTCCAACCCGCTGCTCAATGCAGGAAACTAGAGGAGGGGTCTCCCATCCAAGTAACAACCAGGCCTGACCCTGCTTAGCTTTCCACACTCACAAGCTGAGCCAGCGTAAGCCCAAGCCATCATCACTTACAGCACAATCTTATACATGTTTACTAAAAGTAAGTCCCATTGTTTTTGGCTTAACACCCATACAGAGTCCTTTACAGACTTTCTCGCTCAATGAGCAAAGGTCTAACTGGTAGCTGGGCACACAGGGAAATTGGGGGCAGGGCTTCCATGCATGCCCACACCTCCCTCCATAGTTTCCCCCTGCATTCAAACAGGCAAATGTCTGCACAGGGGTTATAGTCATCCTGTAATAAGATTGCAGGGGCATTCCACAGCATATATTACACCTCTTGTATTGCAGCTGAAGAGCTCACTCAAGTTATATTTCCTTTTATCAACAACATTAACACATTATTTATTTGTTTAATTGATTGTTATTTTGTACGCCGCCTAGAGTAATAGTATATAAATTGAAAATAATAATAATAATAATAATAATAATAATAATAATAATAATCCCTTTAGCTTGGCACAATTATAACAGACACTACTTCATCTAAGTAACCCCACCCCCCCTTTGCATTTAAACATGCTTTCAGTCTGAGAGATACGTTGGTTCATAGCCGTTTGAGAGAAATAACAGCTTAGCATCTGTGATATGTGTATACTTAGTAAGACTATGGGTAATTTTCCTCACTGTAGTGTGTGCAATAATTGTGCCAAGCTAAAGGAATTTGTGAAGCTTGTTTTTACAGCCTAGTACACTTAGCAAGCTTTCCTTAAAACATTAAAAGCTTGTCTTAAAAAATAAACTCTATTATTATTGTCGTTGTATAATTATCTTATTGTTATCTTCTTTGAGCATTCTTAACCTGAAAAATGATACATTTACTACATAAATAAATACATAAACAAATTTCCTCTGTATATTAGTATAAACAGTTCCATTGTGTTTACTTTTTTTGTGCTCATATAAGCACACTCCATTCTGAAGAGCTGTTTCTAGGTTTGCAATTGTGAGCCGGTAGAAAACCCTTTTCTGCAGAAAAGATTCAGTAGCAAAATAAGAGAAAAATAAATTGAGAACATTAGCACTCCAATTTTCTTACCCATGATTGCACTTCAGGGGAAAAAAAAATCAAAATTCAAATCACCACCACCACCATGCTTTACAAAGAGATCTGCCAAAAAGGCAAGGTGAGGAAGAGACATATGAAGAAATTTCAGCAGCCAGCCAAGTCAAGTGCAGAACTTTGCTGTGAAGGATTTCTTTCTTTTCCCTCCTCTTTATATTCAAGGCAAGTGAATGCAAAAAAAGTGAACGGGGGAAATAAAAAAGCACTGATGGACTGTGACAGTTCTCCTGTTTATGCATCTACCTCACTGACAATTGGTAGTTATTAAAGCCATTGTGAAGTTTGAGGGAGCCATTTTCAATTCCCTTTGTTTCTAAAAACATTCATCAGAAAATACAACCATGTAAAACCATAGAAACACCACCGTTTTGGAGTTTTCACAGTGAAACTTACTACAAATTGAGCAGTGAGGAGGAGGAAAAATGAAGCTGTTGGGAATGGATCCTCTATTTTATTAAAAGTGTTCTATTATGGCATTTCATTATTTTATTTTATTTATTTTATTATTACATTTATATACCAAGGAACCCAAGGTGGCTTACAATACTCTCCTCTTCTCCATTTTATCCTCACAACAGCCCAATGAGGTAGGCTAGGCTGACAGTCAGTGGCTGGCTCAAAGTCATCCAGTGAGCTAGAACCCAGATCTCCTGTGTCCCAGTGCAACACTCTAACCACTAGACCACACTGGCTCTCAATTATTCTCTACGAAGTGCCGGCTTCAGGTTTTGGGGCATGCTTGGGCAAGATGCCCTCAGTGTACCTCCCGTGTCCTCCATACTGCTGTTCTTGTTGTCCATTTGCTTACCCTTTTGGTCCAATCCACACAGCTGCCCAGAAGAGGTCAAGGGGAGTGGTGGCTGCTACCGCTAGTCCCTTTTCCTGTCACTACTCGCTTGTTCAGTGGGGACAAGCGAACAAGCGAGGAAAGCAAGGAGGAGAAGCAGCAGGACCAGTGAGTTCCAGGAGTTAGCATGGTCTCCCTGCAGCTACCCACAATGCTGAGGCCTGACAAGGGCCTTACACAGGGATGTATGAGAAATTTGTTTCAGTCTGTTTCTGACCAAAATTCTGACCAAAATAAATAAATAAAAATTTACCCAGTTGGACCTCCTGGAACTGAATGTGGACCCAAACATAATCTATTGTCAAAGTCAGTACATTTCTGAGCTTGCAACATGATTTACAGAACACGCACACACACAAAAAGTGTTTTTATTTTTTTTTATAACCAAGAGAGAGCGAGAGAGATCACAAAATTTCAAAGAACAAAGTTTAAATTTAACTGAAGAAAAATGTCGATAGGAAAGAGTTTTAAAATCTGAATGGATACTCTCTGTCTCTCTGTCTCTGTCTCTCTCTCTCACACACACACACACATACACCGTTTAGGTAGCATGCGAGTGTCTTTAGGTAGCATGTGGAGTGGGTAACACACAAAAAAAGAGACCACAAAGTTTAAAATAACATTTAAAAGTTTACTGAAGAAAAAAAATAGGTAAAAAGTTTTACAATCTGTATGGATACACAATGCACAAAAACACACATAAGCAATAGGATAAGAAAATAACCAGGGATAAATGCATCCAACTAACCCAACTAGACTGTGTCCCTATTTTATCCAGATATCCAAATAATATTTTATCCAAATAATATTTTAAATAATAATAAAATATTCAAATATTATTTTACTGTCATCTTTCCAGATCTCTCTCAACCAGTTCTCCACTTCTGGCATCTCTGACTCCTTCTGGCCTTCTTTCCTTTTCTCTTCTTCTCTCTGCGTTTCTCTCTTTTTGCCTGCTTCTGCCTTAGGCTTTTAATCTTAGAATTAGTTATTTTCCCCACTCCAAATACAACCAATCAGGAGGGTAGTTCCTTGTTCACCTTTACCCTAAGTTCCTTTTCCTAGGCTCTTCCTCTGACTATCTGTTGAGCTTCCTGAAAACTCTTCCTCTGCAGACATCCTGGCTCTTATAGTCTATCTAAACTTTTGACCTCTTGGCTGAAACTGACCAGCACGCGCACACACACACAACACACACAGAGAAGCTTAAACCCCATAATATAAAAACCCAAACTAAATTAAAAAATGGAGGATAGTTCTGTTCCTTCAAACTGCTTTACATGATTTATCTCTCTTTCCTTCCCATCAGTAGCTTGGTAATAAGAGGAAGAGAGGGTTGACTGTAGGACCAGATGTCCTTCCCTTCAGGGTGCTAAATTTCACCTAGAGGCTCTGGATGCTACTCCCTACTCTGAAACTGCACATATGGTAAGGAACTATAAGGGCTGTAGAGAAGTATCAGAATCATTTTGACATGACACACCCACTGCCTTTTGTGTAAAGACTGGGATAGCTAGGGCTGCACATGCAGTGGTGAATACTAGTCTAGGAACAACGTATTGAACAGTCTATGCAACTGCCATGTTGGCTGAATGTATAAATATCAACAATATTTTAGAGTGATTGATTACATCCAGTTAAAATAAGTAACTATGGGATTGCAAGCTACAACTCATTTTATATTTACACACACACACACACACGAATCCCAGGTTTGCTCATTCTAATAGGTTTTTACCTTAGATTTCGATGTTTTTCTATACACCATGGCTCCAGCCATTCAAAAATAATTGAACAGCTTAGTAATAAAATATTAAAGTTTCTGCTGTGTGAATGCAACACTTTTAGAAGATGGAGGTGGTAGGAGAAAATAACCCACCAGGGCATTTCTTCACTCAGTTCAGAAGCAACTCCAAATTGATCTAAATGAGCATCATCTCCCACTATCTCAAGACCCCTTGCACACACAAAAGTGAGCTGCATCCAATCGTAATTCCCTGCTGAATATACTTGTATGATATACAAAATATTTTCACGCAGGTATCATCTTTCTAACAGGTACACTTAAAACATTGCAGGTAGACACTTACAAATATGAAGTACAAAGTGAGCCCAAGCATGATAAAATGACTGCTATTGGTAAAAATGCCACTCAGAATTGCACTCTGAGTAGTGGGCCACAACTTGAAGAGCTTAATTAAACAGACAGGCATACAAAATACAATATGTCCCACATCTGAATCTTAGCTCACTTGCAGCTAGAAAATGGAGATCAGATGGCACAATAGAGGCATTGCCTGTGGGGTGCACACTCATTTCTTACTGTTCCATCATGGGTCCATGGTCAAACAGGTGTTGCCTGGGTTTTTTGGAAGCACTACTACACTAAACTCTAAAGCAGGGCTCTCCAACCTTGGGTCCCCAGATGTTGCTGGCCTACAGCTCCCAGCATACCCATCCATGGCTAATGGCAAGGGATTCTGGGAGCTGTAGTCCAGCAACATCTGGGGACCCAAGGTTGGAGAGCCCTGCTCTAAAGTCTGCTTCACCAGAGACAACATTGGGTCATAAAGAAATTAGTATGGCTCTGTCAGACCATCTCCAGCTTACTTAACATTCTGTCTGTTTACTGCCTTGGAGGAGGAGGTACCGAGGCCTGTGTTGTTGGATCAGCAGAGCAGTAATGATAGGACACCGCAAACTACCACATATCTCCCCAACATGCTTTTCTATGTGTCCTCAGTGGGGTGGTGGTGGGAAGTCAGGCAGAATATATAAGAAAGGCCACTCTTTCATGACTTGAGAAAATAATCAGGTATCTTTCCACTGCTCCTCCTGCAACTTTTGTGGGATATGCCATTGCCAGGAGCAAACACAAAGCAATTGATAGAAAATGCCCAAATTAATGTGCTTTATTTGCATAATTAGCAAGCAGTGTGCATACTATGCAAATTAGGCTGCCCAGGATTGGGGAACTGGGATATGGCAACCCTATACATAGGATCATTAAGACACGGAAGGCAAAAAGCCTGCATTGGGTACAGGATTTATCAGGGGAACAGTTCCTGTAATTGTTCAGAGTTAATTTGGAGATGTAGATGTAATGCTAAACATATGAAACACAGGCAGTTATTAACATTAAAGCACCACAAAAATGCGCTTCTGGCAATGTTATCTTGTTTTAAGATAATTGGCTCAAACAGTGATTTCCATTACTTTTTTATATCAAGGTCAAAAACAAGGCTAGATCTAAAAAAACACGTTGTTGCATGAATTTACAAGCACAAACTCATCAGGAATTATTTTTGTACACACTTTTGTACACACGTAGACTGTGACAACATCCTTTACTTATTTGTGACTAAAATTTTAGCACATGTATTCCTTTAATGAATACCAAAAGTTGTATACTTTGATTTCATTTCATTCAGCTCAACAACTTTTTCTCATTGGGAGAAGAAACATCAATTCCGCTGCTAAAGGATACATGAGCTACTGTCAACTGGCCAGAAATGACTTAACCTTAAATCTCATGAATATCAGATTATGAGTTCACATTAACAGTTATACCAGAGGTGTTGAACCTCTTTCAGCCTGAGGGCCAAATTCAGTTTTTGGGGCTGCATGTCAGTGTTGGGTAGGGCGGTTCACGTACCTTGGCGGGGCTCGCTGCTCTCCGCGGCTCGTCCTTCCATGGCGGCGGCGGCCCGATCTCGCTCTTCTGAGCGGCGCAGAGCGTTCTCCGCGCCGCTCGAGCCGTTGCCAATCGAGCCACCAGCGCCAGGCTTCCAACTTCTGGCTGCTCCAGCGTGCTGGACCCCCGTGCTATGTTTTTGGTGGGGGGAACCAGGGCAACAGGGCTTAAACAGCCGTGTTGCCCTGGTTTCCCCCGCCAAAAACATAGCGCGGGGGTCCAGTGTGCCAGAGCAGGGTCCCGTTGCGTCACTTCTGCCGTGACGGAAGTGACGCGACGGAACCAGCTCGGGTGGCGCAGCTGGCTCTCCATGCCACGCCGCTGCCGGGACACCCACAGGTAGGTCTGCGAGCCTCGTGTGGGCACAAGCGGGGCCAAGTTCGGTCCCACTCGCGCCCGTGCGAGCCACCGGTTACATCCTCACAGGGTTGTTGTGAGGATAAAATGGAGAGGAGGAGGAAGAGGATTATGTAAGCCACCTTGGGTTCCTTGTAAGAGGAAAAAAGGTGGGATATAAATGTAATAAATTTAATGTAATAAATAGGAGAGGCATTTCAACAATTTAGAATGGGAAAAAAAGCATGCAAAAGCTGGGAAACCACCAAACGATACCAGGGGTGGGCAACTTGTGGTCCTCCAGATGTTTTGGCCTACAACTCCCATCAATGCTAGCCAGCATAGCTAATGGTGAGGGATGATGGGAGTTATAGGATAAAACACCTGGAGGACCACAAGTTGCCCAACCCTGAGATAGGCAGTTGGGGGAAAGGGGGTGGGGCCAGGGGAAGTGGCATGGCCTTTTGAGGAACCCTGGAGGACCAGATTTGGACCCCAGGTGGGCTACATTTGGCCTGCAGGCCTGAGATACTGCACCCCTGAGTTATGCTAGCAAAAAGTGAAATTACAGACACTTTATTAATACAATTTATATTTATCCCCCCCCCCCCATAATTCAAGAACTTGTCTATCTCCACTGTTCCTACAATGTATTATGTGACATGAGCTATATCAGTGGCGTAGCGTGGGTTGTCAGCACCCGGGGCAAGGCAAGTAATTTGTGCCCCCTAACCCGTGGATTTTAGCATTCGAGTCTCTAGAATATGAGGGAAGGGAATGGGAAGGATGGACAATGTATGAAAGAGAAAGACAGAAAGATGGTTGAATGTGGAAAAGAAGGGCAGAATATAAGACGGAGGAGAGAGAAGATGTGTATGAAGGAAGGAAGGAAGGAAGGAAGGAAAAATGTATGTACGAGAGAGAGAGAAAGAGATGGATGGGGGAAAGAAAGACAGAATATCAGCTTGAGAGAGAAATTGGGAAGGAAGGGAAATCTATGCACCACGAGAGAGAGAAAATCTCGCCTCTTTGCCCCGTTCTGCCCAACGGAGTTTGCTGCGCTCGGCATTTGCTTCCCGCCCCCCGCAGCATTACTAAAACAGGCGACCAAGAGACCGCGCAGAGAACTACAACTCCCAGCGGCCCCTGCGGCGGCGACGCCCTGCCCGGACGCGTCTGAGCTTCCAAGTCCCTGGATCGCCGACATCCAACGACAACTGCAGCAGGATACGCTGCGCGCCAGGACTTGCGAACTGCGCCGCCTCCTGCGCCTCGCAGTGGGCGGGGAGGGGCTGCTGGGACTTGTAGTTTGGACTGGGTAGCTATGGAAAGGACGATGGCCAGCGGCTCTTTGCTGGGCGAGATTGGTGAGTGGGTGGTCCTCCCTCGCTCTCTCTTCGCACCCACCGCACCGGGCAGGGGCAGAGAGCTGCGAGTGCGAGCGCGCCCCCCCAGATGTTGCGCCCGGTGCGCCCGGCCCCCCCTGCACCCCCCACGCTACGCCTCTGAGCTATATGCATGCATGCTTTATGGTCTTGCCTTCTCAAAAATCAAGTGTGTTGGTAAAAAGATCCCACACCCTTATGTATATTCAGCCCATGTCACTCACTAAGTTGTATGTCCGGTGGAACTGCACAAGTATGCCTGCTCCCAAAACACACGTCCATTAAGTATGTGAATTGGCCAAATAGTTCAGTTTATGCTTCATGCGATTGACCCTTGCTCACTGCTTTTAATATAGCCAGTGCTATTTTTTTTAGCAGTGATCTGGTAACTGCAGTAAAGGGTTCTTGATGGAAATAAAAGGGATGTCCTGAGTCTTTAGAACAGTTCTTGTATGTACAATTAAGAGGACAGAGCGGTGCTCAAGGGAGAAATCAGTAAAATCAATTCTTGCTTTGATGTTAGTTAAGCAGGGAGAATTGATTTGTCCCACAGAGCTCAGTGGAGTGTCTATTTTCTGTATCTTCCTTCCTTCCTTCCTTTTTTTTTTTAAAGAAAAGTGCTCATGTTGACTAAAGCAGAGAATTACATGGCAGCATATTCATTTTTCAATAAGAGCAAGAGGGCTGTTGAAATGCAGCATGCTGCTTAGACCCTCCGCATTTTCCTATTGAAATGTATATGAGTATGCATTAAGGATGTTGGTTGAAAACTGCATACATAGGGGGTGTGCTGCATTGTTTGTTGTTCAGAGTTACAGAGCTCTATCATTCTGAACAGAGAGGTCATTGAATATGGCTGCATTTGCATGTAATGGTAAGCCATGGTTCATGTCAACCATGGTTTTGTTGTTTTAGCCATGAATTGTCTTGCAGACATGGATTGTTTTCCCTGTTTCTGGTCTGTTTCTCTCCTGACCATTTTGCCAGCCTTCAGTGTGGTTTCATTTTCAGGTTGCTCTTGCTGGGTGTTTCAGAGATACAAACAAGCCAGGGATATGCCATGGTTCTGACTTCAGACATCACGACAAGCCATGCCTTAAACAAGGCAGACTTCATAAGCGAACAACAAACCATGGCTTCCATTTCTGCCTTGCCACTGGTTAACAAACCATGGTTTGCTTGTGGGAATGGGGTTGGACACAATGACAAGCCATAGTTCAACAAACCACACTATGGCTTAGTGTTATGTGTGGTATCTAAATCTATGGAGTTCACAGGTGTATATCTGCTGAGTTCACATAGTATATTATGAAGTAGCAGGCAAACAACACAAACTGAACCACAATAGTGGTTAGCTGCTGCCATGAAGAAGAATGTTCTGTCTTGTAATGGAAGGTCTAGGTGCCATTGTTTCCATAGATTACTTACTTACAATACCAACTTTCCCCTTCCTGGTGGGCAGGATATGCCATGCGGCTTAACTGCTTGACTGTATGGGCTCAGGATACTGAATAAACCAATAAACCACTTACAGTATTTATTGACTCTGTTTTCACTGTACCTAGTTAAAGATGTACATTTTTGAAGGCAAGGGGGGGAAAACAACCTTGGAGAAAATGACATTTTGGGGAATGGCAGAAGAAGTGCTTACTTTATTATCAATGCTTAGGTAAATGCTTTGTCCCAAAGCTTGGTTATATCTATTGTTTTTTAGAAATCATTTGTATTATAGTGTGGCTGTAATGTGTTCATGTAGAAACATGAACAACTGTGTTTGACTAGAAATTCAGGTGCCATTCAGAGGGGAAAATATTTTCTGGAATGGTTTATTTTCATGTGAACGGGGGAAAAAAATCTCAAAAGTTTGGGATGGGATGAATGAAATCTTACGGTAGAAAAATGAGAAATGGAGGGAAACTGAAACTGATAGATTTGTCCATCCCTAAAACAAGTAACATATGGAATTCTCCCTGGTAGATAGGAACAGTTGAAGTATATGTAGGAAATCACATGGCCACACAAAAGTACTCCTTTGGACCTGTTCTCCTGTTCCAGCAACAACTCCCATTCCACAAAGAATCAGATGACTCTAAAATGATGAGTGGGAGGGAAGAATCCACACAGACATAATAAAAATGATAATGATAATAATTAAAATAAGATGTGATATTCTCAGAGTCACACATTAAAGCAGCCTATGGAACACATGAATGACTTCTGAAAGCATCCAAAAATCCATGCCTTTGTATATCCATCACAAAGAATCCACCAGAGCAGGTCTACTCAGAAGCAGCACAGTACAAAATTCGAAATGATGCATATCTTGTAAGAAGTAAGAACTGGATTGCTCAGGAGAAAGTGTGGGCATCCCTTTGCATGTAATAATTGATGATGATGATGATGATGATGATGATGATGATGATGATGATAAGAAGTATATCTCTGGGGAAGCCAGCAGAAACCCTTTACAGAACACACATACCCGCCTTTCACACACACACACACACACACACACACACACCTCATTCACCCTCCCAAACCATACACACACACATAAACCGCAAACCATACTAATAATGATAACATTGATAATGATAATAATTAAACTAAGACACAATATTTTCAGAGCCATACAGAAAAGCAGCCTTTGGAACACACACACACACACACACACACACACACCAGACCATACACACATACCTCATACCAGACAACACACACACACAAATCTGACTACACACACATTCTCGAGACCATACACACACACACACACGCACAAACCCTAGATCATACACATATATCCCAGACCACACACACACACACACACCTTCAAAGCTTAAAGAAATGCATACCATTAATGGAGCTGAAGGAAGAAAGGCAGGCAGACAGGCTGCACCTGGCCTGGCTGCTTGGCACCTCAATGACCCCCTTGCCTAGATGGCACCCTTCCTTGTGGAGGGAAGGGGTCATCTCTGATTGGTCAGCTCAGGCTAACAGCCTGAGCTGAGCCAATTTTTTTTGCAGCACTTCCTCTCTGATGAGGGCCACCAGGCAGACTCTGAAGCCTTTCTGCTCTGTGCATGTGCAGGACTTTGCACATGTGCAGTTGAGAATCTGAAGCTGCCACACTGCCAGGACCTCCAGTACGGTAATGCAGCAGCAGCAGCCAAGTAGCGACAGCAAAGCAAAACTTTTCATTTAAAAAGGTACAAGTGGAGGGGGAGGGGGGAGAGCGATGGCGGAGTGACGCCCAGTGTGCCCTCTGACTGGAGCCACCCCTGACAGTAATGAATTGAGCTGTGACTCAGCAACTCCCTGGTTCCAAGGTTATTTTCGCTATGAACTCAGATAACTGTTCCTTAGGAAAGCCATTATTTCTCTGCTTCATCTTTTCCCACCCATCTGCAGCATGGGGTTAATAATACTGATCTACTTGAAACTGTTTTTGTAATGCAGGGAAGAGTATTGTGGTTCCCACCAGGTTCTCTATCTCTACGGCATGGCCCCTAATGCTGCCCTGCAGCTGGACACCTGTCTGGTAGACTGGGAGGGACATCATTGCTCCCCATGCACCTTGTTTCCCTGCAGAATTGCTGGTTCTGCAGAGAAGGAGGGTTCTTGGGGATCACATACCCTGCTGCTCCGCAGAACTGTGCTCCCTTCCAACCCATACCACAACTGTTTGGCATGCTGGAGCGAGTGCGATTCTCGGAATACAACCATGTGGCAAGTTCCAGTGGTTGTGCTGGCTGCAGTGGGGGAGGGGTGTGGCCAATGCAGTGTGGTTCAACCCTCCACACTTGGCCATCCCTGTTGTAATGATTACAGAGATAATGTACGTGAAGCACTTTGTACACTAGAACATCCTATGGAAATGTTGACTGTCATTACCACCAGCAGCCCGTTGATGATCCTGCATTGTTTTGTCCAACTCAGTTCTTATTCCTTCTATTTTAAAGATAAATCATTAATGGGTCAGAGACCAGAAAGCAGACTTTGGAAACGACAGATAACCATGGCCTTAATACTCACCAAAAAACTGCTTCTGAGTATGCAGTTGTATTGCTTTTCCTGGACATAAAGTTAATGGTGCACTTCATGTGTGAGGTCCAGGAACATTACCCAGAGTGAGAACTGTCATTAGAAGCCTTTTTCAAAAGAGCAACAGCTTATCAGGACAAAAAACAGGCCTTTTATAGATGCAAGTGACAACATATCAGAGAAAAGGGCAGAATCTAGAACTGGATTTCTAATAACTAATTCCAAACTCTCAGTAATTCTGCAGAAAAGCAGAGGGGAAATGATATATATACTCAAGGATGAGAGAGACCTGGAAGATGTAGAGTATGGAATATGTAGAGTACCTCTTTGCAAAATGAGGTTCTAACTCTTACGTGGCCTACCCATTCAGTGGATGACATTTTCTCTCAGCACTTGAAATAATAACTTTAATTTGTGCTCATAGGTTATGTTTTGCGATGCACTTGACAACTGCTGAGCTTTCTGCAACACACTGAGAATAAGCATTTATACCCTTGTTAAGTTAGCTATGGATGAGTATTGATGCAACAATGCACATATATTTGGTAAATAGGTACAATTTCCCTCTATGGGTATGCAAACTAATCCATGCAAGTCTGAACCTGTTCACATGGTGCAAATTGGTTCCACACAGATAATTCTTTCTGAGTATACCCAGAACACTGTTCACATAGAGCAGGCCTAGGCAACCTATTTGGGCTCATCATGGGTACGTTTGGCAATTCAAGAAACTGTCCTGGGCACTGTGACACCTCTCCCCTCACCCCCACCTTGTGATTCGCACCTGAAGCTTTATACGGTCAAATCCCGATGCTGCCACCACCTGTGACGCCCCTCACCTCCGCTCACCATCACCTGTCAGACCCCCAAAATCCACACTCTCTTAGGGCTGGTTCACATGACCCAGGCTGCCGGCGGGGGAGGAACCACGGGGCCGTCCGCGGGGTCCCGAGGGGTGCTGCACATGACCGGCGCCCCGCGCGCGTGGGCAGACCCCGTAGTCCCCGCACCGCAGTGTGGGCCTCCTGGCGCTAGGGGTTGGGGCCCCGGGATGCCCAGAGGGGCCGTTTGCCCCTTCAGGCTGGAGCGGCGGCGGCTCCAGCCGCTCTGGGCTGCTGTCTCTGTGGGGACCCCACGGGACGGCCGCCCGCTGTTTGGATGGCACGGTGACCACACGCGGTAGGGGCTTACCCCTCTACCAACCATGGTCACTTTGTGTGCGTCCTGCCCGCGGCTGTCCCGCAGGGGCACCCCCGGTCGGCGTGCACATGACACGGGAACCGCGGGGGACTTGCTGTTCCCGTGTCGTGCGAACAAGCCCTTAATCTCCTCCGCTGCCACCAACCCCCTTCAGGGTGACCAACTCAGACCACCCCTTTTAAGTTTTTTAAAAAGGAAACAAGTTTATTTATTTACAATCAAGGGTGGGGAAATAGATAATGTTATTGGATTCTAAGTGTTGAAAACTCCCTCCCTCCCCCCCCCCTCTCTCAGACAAGACTCCAGCTCCCAACTCCACTCATATCACTTCCACAGCTCTCAAACACACCCTCTCTCCCCCTCTCTTCAGACAGCCCTCCCCGACTTTCCCCCAGAACAGCACCGCCCACTGTTTATATCACAGGCTTCACCCCCCCTTCTCACTCTCTCAGCCAATCAGCAGACATCCAACATTCCACACTCCTCTCACACTCCCCCTCCCCTCACATACTAACTGATATAACGCTTTGCCCATGATCAGGGGCATGACAGGCACCACCACAAAATGGCTGCCATGATAGGCATAGCTAGTCACAAAAGACAAATATCCTGCCCAAAAAGACTGAGTACAGGACAAAGGTGGGGTCTGAACCCAAACACATTGATCAACTCCTTTGAAACTACAGTTTTTAGCACCTACAGAAAGCAATTTCACAAAAAGCAAAGTCTTCTTTTCTCCTTGCTCCTCTGCCAGCCATGTTTTATTTTGTCTCTCACTCTGGATCACCACCCAACATGGGAGGGGTGGGACACCTTGGTGGGTGCCAAGAGAGTTATTTGGGGGGTGCACTGCAGCCTGCAGGCACCACATTGCCTACCCCTGACATAGACTATATAATGAGTGCGCTGGCCTGTTAATGGACACACCCACAGTGACCTGGAATCTAATTCAGCAGTTGTTGGGGAGGGGAGCGCCAATGCGATTGGCATTAAGTCACTACAATTCTGCCTATGGATGGGCCGGCCGGCTGACTGACTACATTCTTCATGCAGCCAGAGACAGCTCTGAATACATTGCATGGAGCTGATTTCTACAATAAAAACTAGTTGACCCAGGCGGCGGCGGCGGGCGGGCCCGCCCGTAGGGATGTATGAGAATTTCAGTTTTGCTCACAAAACATGCGAGCATGCCCTGTTCACAACTTCAAATGTGAACACGAGCGCATGTCCACGGAAAAATGTTTGTAAATTGCCAAACATTGTGCTCATGTCCAATTTGTGCAAATGTCCTAAATTTAGGAAATTTGCGCCACCCAAAGAGGGGAAAGTTGCGCAAATTTCATGTCCAATCGCTGCTTGATTTGAACAATTTTCCTGTTTACACACAGAGCGAGCAGCAAACACAAATGCAAATGGGAATTGGGCATGAGATGAGCAGTGAATGATGGCCGGAGAATCCTAGCAATCTCGAACATCACTCATTCACCCCCATCACATATTCCATGCAACCACAGATGGCTCTGGATGTATTGTGTGGAGTTGATTTCTGACACTCAGACTGACCATATGACCCTGAAAAAAAAAAGTAGGATATCTTTTAAAGAATTTATAAACATCCATGGTTGAATACATGTTATCTTACTTGGGACAATGTGACTATAGAACTGGGGATGGATGAATCTGTCATCCATCCCCAGCATGGATGCTTTCTCCAGCATTCAATTTTTTAAAAATCTCAAGTTCTTTCTATCTTATATATGGAGAAATTTTGTGAATTTTGGTAAATGCTCATATCTATCTATCTATCTATCTATCTATCTATCGAGAGAGAGAGAGAGAACTGGAACAATATTTTCATCCATCTGCATCAGCCAAATTCAATAGGTATAGCTATTCACAGCATGATTGTGGAGAGGACCACAATCTACCTGCCTGCCATAGAGCTATTAAAGATGAAGAGCCTGTCAGAAAAAAGAGGTGGCTTCCTTAATTCAGCACCACAAACATAGTTGAATACACAGGAATTCAAACCGAGTCTTTTAATATTTTTTTTAAATATTTTTTTAGGGCTAAGCACTCAAAGCCCTCTGCCTGGATGGAGTATGTATGGGCCCTTGGCAAGTGTCCAACCATGCCTACATTTGATGCTGGCCCTGTATCCCTAAATAGAACTTTGGTCCCTGCTCAGTGTCCCTACAGCAAGCATTACAAAACCCATACAACGTGCACCCAGTACTTTAAGGAGAAGCACTGAAGACAAGAATTACCCTTTCACTGACGTGGACCATTATCTACACGCATTACAGGCTATCTGGACTCACGTACTGTCAAACAGAGCACAGAAATATAAGTAGCACCTAGACTCTAGATCAGGGCTCTCCAACCCTGGGTCCCCAGATGTTGCTGGACTACAGCTCCCAGAATCCCTTGCCATTAGCCATGCTGGCTGGGTATGCTGGGAGCTGTAGGCCAGCAACATCTGGAGACCCAAGGTTGGAGAGCCCTGCTCTAGATCCTAGAGAAACAAAACTGCTCACCAGCAGGAGTACCAATCAGATCACTGCAGGTTGAGTGGAACTACCAACAACCACCCCCAGAGGAGATGTTCATGAAGCACAGGAATCCTGTCTCCATACAGCAAAGGAAGTATACGTGGTGTGTGATCTCTTTCTTCTAGCAATTCTTCTTCCTTAAGCAGGTAGAAGTTAGCTACGTCCTTGTGCAATTCACCACCTCAAATCTCTGTAGATTGAGATGCTCTAGGTGAGCAGGAGCCTGCGTTTTAAGTCCCAGGTAGCGTGATCCAATGTAGCTGCCCATAACCCTCCAAACTTGGAGCATGGAGGTGGAGCATGGAAGGAGCATGGAGGTGAAGCTCATCTTCATGTTCCTCCTGCCCTGCAAAAGACTTAGACATTTGATTTTGGCACTCTAAGTCTTTTGCACCTGCTCACAAGGAGGACAGGCTGGCAGAGCCTCGATCCTCCCCTCCCTACCCCCGGAATACCCTCCCAGTGCCAGCTCCAAAGTCGGTCTTCTGACTTCGGAGTCAAAGCTGGCACAGTTCTTTCCACGCTGCCTGCGAGGGTGGAGGGAGGGTGCTCCAAATTCTGAGTCCAAGCTCTGACATTGGAGCAAGTTTCCAAGGTCGGAACTGGGACTCCGAATTACCTATGCTGCCATCTAGACAGCATCTAGCAGCCACAGGATTGTGCCATAATAACAACAACAACAACAACAACAACAACAACGTATGCAAGAGGTCCTCAGGTATAGGTCATGAAAATATGGAAGGCAGAAAATACCACATCCATTCAAACTGTGCAGTTTGGTTTCAAAGATGAAGTCATATATTTTAAAAATTCAGCATCTTCTGATCAGCACTGGATTGGCCAGGGAAAAACAAAACAAAACAATAATTCACATTGCCCATATTCCCTACCGAATCAGTGATGCTACATAACAGAAAATAGTAACAGAACCATCCGTTTTTGTAAAATGCAGTCATGATGATCTCATTTCAGTGATCTTGTACAGCTAACTCTCTATTTTTATATAGAGTTTTTGAGTAAATAGTACAGTATCTCCTGTTGCATTGGTGAGGGTGGGCACTAATCAATCAGATAGTGTTGTGGAATGCAGTACAATTAAGGTGCGGCATTATGTTGAGGTAGAAGATTGTTATTGTTGTCTTATTTTTTAATGCAAAAGATTGAAAAGAACTATTGGCAACAATGCCGAGAAATAGCACTTGAGTTGTAGACAACACAATGGAATAATGCAATAAAACATGCTTATATTGTATACTCATGGTGTGTGTGTGTTTGTATATGAGCATATATATGGCATAATACATCATATTATTTATATATATATATATATGACATAAATATATTATTGTTCTTTTTCTTTCGAACACATATACAGTAATACCTTGGATTGCAAGTAACTTGGTCTGAGAGTGTTTTGCAAGACAAGCAATTTTTTAAAATAAATTTTGACTTGATAAACAAGCGACGTCTTGCAATACGTACGGATGTAACCGCTCGCCTTGAGCGGGGGTAGCGGTCCAAAATCGGCCCCGCTCACACCCGCCAGAGACTCGCTTTGATATAAGAGTGTTTTGGATTACAAGCACGGTTCTGGAATGAATTATGCTTGCAGTCCAAGGTATTACTGTACTTATTTATGTTAAGGTGTAGGTCATAGCTCGAGCCTTAATCCCCTCGAAACGCCTTCTCTCAAACACTGGTGTGATTTATTTATTTTTTAATGAAAAGTCATTTCTACTGCTCAGCAGCCAAAATAGAACTAGATATATTCTATCAATTACTCGTACCTTCTTCTCTACTAGAAAAAAATTGAAATAGATTGAGGGTCAAAAAACATATTATTTATTTCTTACTGCTGTTACACAATATTTCATATTCATATATCCCATCTCCTGCATCCTTCTGTAGTGTATTGAAATCCTTTTATTAAATGCCTTGCTCAAAAGAAATATAGTTTTGCCCTAAATGTATATGTGGAGCAGCCTCATGCTTATCCCATATCTGCCAATTGTCTAGTGTAAGAGTGGTCAACACTTTTGGGTTAAAACTTTGTTGTTGGATTAAAAACTCTGGGTTGTTTCTCCCTTAACAATCCAGAATGCCACATTAGGATATCTGATGAAGAAAACTATGGGATTGGAAGGCTTGTGACATTACTAAATGACTACTAGATGTTTCTCTCTTTCTCTCTCATTGAATTCCGACTATGCCTCTGGTCTGGAATCAACAGCTCTTGTACCCATGCAAGTTTTTGTTTAATACTGCACATGAGCCATGACTGCCCCATTCACTTCAGTTTTGGGAAATGCTCCATTGTGGAGATCTATGCTGGACCTTTCAAACACTAAAATAAATAGTGGAGTCCCTTCTGGCATGGAACTATTTATTCTGTGCAGTGTGATGCTCCTGTGCAGTGTTGGATTGCAGCCTCTATGCATCACATGCAGAATTAATGTTCATGAAGGTGAGTTTTGAAGGTGGTGAGATCTCAGTGGCCCAGTGCTGACCCTTGGTAAAAGACTTCACCTTGTCCAGTATTAGTGACATATCATAACGAAGCAAAGAAACCAATTTTCAGTAACTCTGGTTGGCATTCAAACAAATGCAAACTAATAAAAGAACGAAAACAATCACCATGGTTTTCTTTTCTAGTGGGCAGCATTCCAGTTAACACCAAACAGAAACACAAATAACATTTCCACCAAATAACATTTCACATTTAATAAGAACAGGTTAACATGAGCCCTTTTGGTTTTGCTGATCTCGGCAGTACATTCAGAACAAATTTCTATTGAGTGTCAAATATATCCAGTTCATCTTCCCTGCTATTGATTAGGATTTTCTTTTTCCCTGCTATCATCTGCAGCAGGACTTTCTTTATGCCTTGTCCATAGATTGTGAGGGTAAGGCAGGATATATAAAAGAGGGGGGTGGGAACAGAAATCTCTGTTATCAGAAAGTGGTATTTTTCCTGAGTGGGTGAAAAGTAGCAAGCGTCAGCCTATTTATATAAAATGGTCATGCAAACCTGTTAAGATGAGATATAGTTCTGATCATTTGGTTATGGCTACACTTCCAAAAGGCAGTCCACAGCCCTCATAAGAAGCGTTGGGTAAGCAAGGGTTCAAGAGAAAAGAAGCAGCCGGCCCACCTCCCCAGCAGGGCAGAAGGCAAAAGGTCATGACTGAAGGCTTGAATGGAAGAGTGAGTGAAGCCTAGAGGCATGCATAGGCAAATGAGTGGCAGGCTTGCATTGATTAAGACCTGAATATTGCATATCGCCTAAAACACAGGAAGATTTCTCCTGAAAAGATATGGCTCGCCCCCCCACTGGGCGAATACCAGCAGAAGCTTACTCCAAAAACAGTCCCATCAGCAAGAAGACCCAAACCTTTGTACACCCATCAAGAGCTATCAAAATACAAAGAATAAGGTCGTTAGCAGGGTTGGAAGACATCTGTGGGGCAAATACCACCCCCACTGCTCTCATTCCCTCCAAAAAGGCAGGAAAGAGACTATAAGAACTAAGAGGTTTTAGCAAAGTGGGTCGGGAGAAACTAAGAGCTGAAGGGGTCACCTTGGAACGTGGACTGCAGGGCTACAGCTGGAACCTCATCACAGCAGACAGGTAGTAGCTGGGACTTTGCTTTTCTATCCTTCTAGGCGGGAATCTCTCCCCCCCTCCCTTTCCTATTCAGGCTTGTCAGGGCAAAAGGGACTCTTTCTCCTCTCCAGAATACAGGGTGTGTTTGAACCATAGCGTAAGGATATTTTGCTGCCTGACATCACTAGGTTTGCTTTACCAACAAGTAAGACGCTGTACCTACTCTGTATTCTTCTTCAATAAAACCACCCTTTTGTTTCTAGAGTCTATGTGTGTGTGTGTAGGTTTGTTTAAGTGTAAAAGGAGCAAAGCGCACACTTTCCACCCCAGCAGCGCAGGTTTTACCCCAGCCAAAGATCCTAAACCTTTCGTAAGAGTGTGGGGTTAGAGGGAATCTAGCGCCCAGAATTATCTGTCGTAACAGATTGGTGGAGAAAGCGGGGCAGCAAGGTGGTGGATTTTTAAGATCAGGCAGCAAAGTGCGGGTCCTTAAGATCCTCACTGGGGAGCGTGTAGCAGTTGTGGCGGGGAGTGTGTCAGGAGCTTTCCCTTTCTATTTCTAAGCACGGGAGGCAACTTTGGGTTGAGGGCGAGGGGCCAAAACATCCAAAAGTTGGGATTCTGTTCTGGGGTACGAGCGTGGGCTGACCCAGAGTGCAGTGCTTAGCTTGTTTGTTCTGGGGTACGAGCGTGGGCTGACCCAGAGCGCAGTGCTTAGCTTGTGTTTTTTCTGGGGTACGAGCGTGGGCTGACCCAGGGATTGTGTTTGTGTCTGTTCTAGGTGGAGGGCGAGGGCCAAAACCTGGGCAGGGATTTGTGATTGTATTGTGTGTTTTGGGTGGAGGGCGCGTAGTCAAAACCCAGGCACTTGTTCTTAGTTGCTGGAAAAGGAACCAGTAATTGGGAGCGTGTCTCTTGATCACTTGAAGAACAGTGAGTTGAGGGAAATCCAAGTGTGCACAGGAGAGAAAAGGAGTAGTGGGAAACAGCACTCACAAGTGGCAGCAGGGTCTTCTGGGAAACGGGAAGCGGCCAACCTGTGATCCCAGGAAACCAGCAGCCAGTTCATAGAGCTAAGAAACGTGGGAGGTGTTTGAGAGAATTAGGAACACCACATTGTGGGACTTGTAAGTCGCAGCAACACGCGCAGAGTTCCTGAGCATAAGCGAAGTGCAAGTGCCTTTTGTAGGGTGATTTGGAGCAGCTGCGGGTTGCAGGGCAAGGGATCGCCCCTGATCAAGGCGTATCCACTCCTGAGACCTGGGCAGTGCCAAAGCACCCCCCCCCCCAAAAAAGTGTTCTTCTTCCTAGGGGTAACCACAAAGGGAAAAGTAATGGCAGCTACTTCAATAGCCTCCCCCATGAGTGGAGCCAGGAGATTTCTCAAGAAGGGAGGAGAATTGACAGAATTAGAGGCATACATTGCCAAGAGAGGAACATGTGTATGGGGAGATGATTGTTTTAAAACAAGCAATCCTTTTAAAACACTCAATGAAGCTTTGGAAGAGTATTTTAAAGAAAGCAAGCCTTCCAAATCACAGAGAAAGGCAGCCATTCTATGGGGAATGCATAATGTGTGTGGCAGCTACCAAAAAATGGTAGAGGCAATGCAGGAAGAGTTAGACCAGCAAAAACAGTTTGTAGAAGGGTGGAAGTTGGAATGCCAACAGTTAATCAGAGAGAAAGAAGAGATACAAGCAGACAAGGTGCATTGGGCTTCAGCTCTCAGGCAGATGGAGAGGGAAAGAGACCAGGCTGTGCACCAGGCACAAAGGGCAAGTGGTGAAGTAGAAGAAGCCACGAAAAATCTAAGCCAGGCTAGGGCAGCCACTGAGGTGTTAATAGGGAAGTTGCAAAGACAAAGGCATGTGGTCACACATGACCACTGCAAGAAGCAAATCCAAGAGCTTCAAAGGCAGCTAGAAGCTCAGCTAGGGCTCAATGTCGCCATCCAAAGCGTCTTGCCAGATGCGGAGGTTAGCGAGTTGAGGGCATTTATCCACCACACGCCAAGCCCAGAGCCAGATCCTCCAGCTCAGCGCCTGGGGAGCCCCCGAAGGAAGAGAGCTAGAGGCTAAGGGAGAAATGCCAGTAGCTCCAATAATAAGCAAGACAGTGACTACAATTGGCTCTGGGAATAATAGAACTAGAGTAGAAGAAGTACAGGACACAGTGAGGTGGTCCCCATCTCAGGCAAAAGCTTTGGCTGAGGTTTTGGGTCCACTCAATAAAGCAACGGTACTGGCATGGCTTGCTCGAATCAGTACTATGCACCCCACTGCTGACATCTTTGATGTAGGCCAAGTGGCACGGTACTGTGCCTCTGAGAATGACATCACGTGTATCGAGGCAGGAGTAGGATTGATCACTGGTCCCAATCTCAGTGATTGGATGAAGGTGGCCATAAAGACTTTTTTTCCAGGCACACCGTGCCTCAGACTGTATTTAATGGACTCTCAGGCACCCCATGAGGGACCAGAGGTCTATTTAAACAGAAAGAAAATGCTAGCCAGACTAGCAAATGGAGTTTTCAGAGCACAGGGGCAATGGGAGTACAACACTAGGGAGTTTGTTGAGGCAGCCTACACTGGGCTAAACACCCAAACAAGGAGGGCGATAGGAAGAATAGACCCCCAACAGATTACATGGGCCGAGCTGCAGGAGGCAGTCCAGCAAGTCTCAGAGTGGATAAGGGAAACCGCGCCCCCCCAGAAAGAGGGAACCCCCAAAAAGAAAGGGCTTCCAGAGCCAATCCAGGCATTGACCTACACAAACCAAGGACCTCATTCTTCAGTAGTCCCTGGGGCAGACAAAGGCATGCCCAGGCAACAGAATGGATCTAAGTGGGGCCGAGGCCAAGGGAAAGGGCAAAATGGGGTTAGAAGAGGCTGCCTGCCAGGAAAGGTGCCTATTTACCCAGGTGAGGCTGCAGTGGCAAATGCCAGGCTGCAGCTAGAGCAGATATTGCAGAGAGACAAAAGGGATGGCTACACAGAACCAGTCCTAAGAAACCAAGGGGATGGGCCCAGAGACCGAGAAAACTCTCCACGGGGAGTCCTGTGGAGACTGCTAAAAAGCTTTGGAGAAGACATGAGGCAGTTTGATCAACAGCCAACCAGCGTGTTAAAAGAAGTGGTCCGGAGTAACCTTAGTAAATTGGGGAGTAACCTTAGTGGGTGGGAAGAAGCCACAGCTCCAGTCGTGCCCTCCACCCCAGCGTATCCAGAGCCTGCCAATGGGGTAGCCCCCACAGCAGCAATCCATGCCCGGACAGCAGAGCAGCAAGAAGCCATTCAGGCACTGCATGAGATCCAGTGGGATCTCTGCTAGGGAGGCCCGGTTCCCCTGGCCCCTCCTAGCCTCATCTGCAGGCTAACGCCTGACCAGTGGGGGAGGCCAACAGTTCGGGCTGTAATTGGGGAACCGGGAACTGTAGCCCAATGTTTAGTAGACACAGGTGCATCAGTAAATGTGCTGCATCCAGTCTGGGTGAACCAAGGGACCAACACCAAAGTTGTAATTAGCATCAAGGGATATGGCGGCGCCTTGCAAGAAGTTACAGTCTGGCAAGACATCCCCATAGCTTTAGGACCATTTAAAGGGACAGTAACAGGAGCTTTGCACCGGGGAGAAGGCATTCTAGGAATTCCATTCCTGCATGCACATTCTATGGTAGTAGATTTGGCAAATAGTGTTTTGTAGCAAATTGAGGGAGGCCCCAAAGAGGTCTCTGCTGTACACCGGTGTGCAGCTATCAAGGCACCTCAGCCTCTGGCAGCCTTGGTAGATGACCCGTGGACAGAAGAGCTTCCAGAAGTTTGGGCTAAAAACAAAATAGAGTGTGGGCGCGTGAATGAGAGCGTGCTGATTAAAGAGGCAGAGGCCAATCATCCCATAGCTGCACTCACAACCAGGGGACAAGCACGAAGAGCAAGTATAACCACTCTAGACCTAGCAGAGCTGCAGAAAGGAGACAAGGAGGTAGAAGCATTAGCAGCAGCAGCAGGCCGAAGTTCTAAGGGAAAACACCAAATCTGGCAGGAAGACGGATTGTGGTGGGCCATTAGGTCAGACCAAGTTCGCCACTGGATAGTCCCAGGGTGTGTACGGGGGGACTTGATTCAGTTCATTCATGAGCAAAGACAAAAGTGGGAAGGGCCAGCCTTAATTGTAGACAGAGCCAGTCCGGCAGTCTACCAGGTTGAGATCCCAGCAGGTAAGAAGGGCAAGGCATAGAAGAAATACTTTCACTGCTCCCAGTTAAAAGAATAGAAAAGAAAGCCTCCAGATGCAGGTGCAGTGGATCTGAGCTCAGCAACTGAGCAGTAAATGGGCATTCTCTCTCATGGTGTTCACAGAATGACCCAAGCCTCAGATTGCAAGTGCACAGAGAAGAAAATCACAAAAAGATCTGGGCAAGAAGTCTATGTGTGTCTGTCTTTTATGTTGTGTGTGATTAGAAATAATTAAGCATCGCCAAACTAGGCGGGTGGGGGAGGGTTAAGACTTCACAGTTTCTCTCTCTTTACCCTATCCAGCCAACATGTGGAAGACCCTAGTTCTGTGGGGAATCGTGCGAGGAGTCATGGGCGATTGGGAAGTCACCAACAGGTAGAGGTGCCATGAGGTGGCGCGGCCAGAAATCGATATGGCGTGCACTCTGACTGACCTGATCCGGGAACAAGTCCCAAGAAAGGCATTAAAATCCTCCTTCCGGGTGAATGTGCAGCATGATGCAGCTTGTGAGGCAGAACACAGGATTCCTTGAACACGCAGTGAGACGGAGATCCAAACCAGCTTCTGCTTTACTGGCAACCACAAGAGCTCCAGGGCACAGTTGCAATGTGCACCCCTTTTCAACACCAGCCAAGGAGTGGATGTTTCCAGAGAGCCCGTCTGTCACATCATCTTAGTCACTGCGGTCACTTGGGCAGTAGGTTCACCAGTCCACTTCCAAATCATGGTGGTCAGCGAAAAGGAGAGGCAGAAAGGCAAAGAAATCCTGCTCACTCTAACGGCCTCCACTGGGCAAGTTTACCGGAGATCTTTCCAGAACTAGAAGCATTTTAAAGGCCATGTGTCTGTGGAGAAACTGAAAAGCCAAGGCATTTTGGACTGGGGTTTGATGTTAGATGAGAGGCATTGTGGAACTAACAGGGAACATATTCCATTTAGCTCGGTGAGTTATGACGCTGTTATTGACTTCCAAAGTGCCCCGGGCCCTTACACCCTCAGGGTTGGGCAGAAGGTTCTAGCAATAGATCCCCTAATCAAAAATGTGACAATGTTGTCCAAATTAGAATACCCTATAATCGGGTCACACGTGCTAAAAATGAATCAATTCCAAGAAGTGATTTGGCAACCAAAAAGATCCTTGAAAGAGGTCATTATACCACTCCATAAATTGAATATCTCCCAGGAGTTTCCACAATGCGCACCATACCTGACCACAAGTCAGCAGGGATGGGGAAAATGGGAAGACTTATGGCAAGGGAGGTTTGGGAAAACCAGAAACACCAGGAGTGTCGGAGAAGCATTAAGCTTAGGCGTAGGCTTCCTAGATGCAGGAGACATTGAGATTGTGGACAATAAACTGATGCATGCCACCGAGCGAATTGAAGAACTGGCAGAGCCCATCACCAGGGCACTGGCACACACTGTAGAAGTGCCTCAGGTCATTTCTGCAATCCTCCCATTGTGGGAAAGGGTGATAGAAAAGGACAATTTTAAGATTGTAAATACTGTCATGTCTTTGCAACAAAATGTCTCTTTAGCAATGTCATGCATGCAGGCTCAGGGACTAGCCCATCAGCTAACAATGTCTCTAATTCACATGGCCATTAACCAGGTACTCCCCCAAGAGGTCAAAAATGTAATTGCTCCCTACATGTCCAAAAGAGAGCAAGAGCTAGACAAATGGTGGGAGCTAAGGAATGCCACGTATGACAGAGAAGGCGAGGAACTCACACTGTTCCTAGCCACTGTAGAAGCCAGGGAAACCATGAGAGTTTTTCCAGTTGTTCCCTTGGGTATCCCAATCAGTAAAGGTATGGTCATGTATGCGCAAGAAGAACAACACTGGGCGCGCCTCAGGGCGGGAGTTTGGGAGACCATAAATGTCAGAGGGTGTCAGCATCACCCAGGGTTAGGCTTTGTGTGCGAGGACCAAACCTTTGAGACTCCACGCAACTGCTTTTCCTATGGGGCAAGAAATACATCCTACTGTTCATTTATGCTCAAGAAAGAGTCTAGTTCAGCTGTCATATACACCAGACAAGGGTGTGTGTGTATCAGGACAAGTTGTGCATATGTGATAATCAACAAGCAGTTCATTCAACCAATGGTTAGATATGTAAATAGGTGTTTTTGTAATATAAGTACAATAGTAGGTTGTGATTTTGAATTTAGTGTGCCAGTATGGACAGTGCAAATGATTAAGGAACAGGTAGGGCTTTACCCTACCCTCACACCCATTTCCTTAGGTTATGGCTTGCAAGACCTACAGGGATTGCTAGCCCACCCAACACTGCAAAAAGAACTAGACATGGTTAAGGAACTAGGAGATCAAGCAGTTCTAGAAGTTCACCATGACAATCAGAAAATCAAGAAAATTGCAGCCTCAGTGAGGCAAGCAGGAGCAAAGAGCTGGTAGAGTTCACTAGAGGGGTGGTCCCCAAATTTGGCAGGAGTGTGGGCAATCTTGCTCCACCCAATCGTAATCATGGCCATAGTGCAAAGCTGTCTTTTCATTGCAACCCTAGGTATGTTTGTATAGATGAAAAGGTTGACACGAAAGTTCCAGAGGCTGGAGCAGCGAATGAATGCCTGGTGCCAATTAAAGAGGTGGTAGCTTCATATTCTCCGAATACCAAGCTACCAACGGGGGGACTGTTAAGATGAGATATAGTTCTGATCATTTGGTTATGGCTACACTTCCAAAAGGCAGTCCACAGCCCTCATAAGAAGCGTTGGGTAAGCAAGGGTTCAAGAGAAAAGAAGCAGCCGGCCCACCTCCCCAGCAGGGCAGAAGGCAAAAGGTCATGACTGAAGGCTTGAATGGAAGAGTGAGTGAAGCCTAGAGGCATGCATAGGCAAATGAGTGGCAGGCTTGCATTGATTAAGACCTGAATATTGCATATCGCCTAAAACACAGGAAGATTTCTCCTGAAAAGATATGGCTCGCCCCCCCACTGGGCGAATACCACCAGAAGCTTACTCCAAAAACAGTCCCATCAGCAAGAAGACCCAAACCTTTGTACACCCATCAAGAGCTATCAAAATACAAAGAATAAGGTCGTTAGCAGGGTTGGAAGACATCTGTGGGGCAAAGACCACCCCCACTGCTCTAATTCCCTCCAAAAAGGCAGGAAAGAGACTATAAGAACTAAGAGGTTTTAGCAAAGTGGGTCGAGAGAAAGAGCTGAAGGGGTCACCTTGGAACGTAGACTGCAGGGCTACAGCTGGAACCTCATCACAGCAGACAGGTAGTAGCTGGGACTTTGCTTTTCTATCCTTCTAGGCGGGAATCTCTCCCCCCCTCCCTTTCCTATTCAGGCTTGTCAGGGCAAAAGGGACTCTTTCTCCTCTCCAGAATACAGGGTGTGTTTGAACCATAGCGTAAGGATATTTTGCTGCCTGACATCACTAGGTTTGCTTTACCAACAAGTAAGACGCTGTACCTACTCTGTATTCTTCTTCAATAAAACCACCCTTTTGTTTCTAGAGTCTATGTGTGTGTGTGTAGGTTTGTTTAAGTGTAAAAGGAGCAAAGCGCACACTTTCCACCCCAGCAGCGCAGGTTTTACCCCAGCCAAAGATCCTAAACCTTTCGTAAGAGTGTGGGGTTAGAGGGAATCTAGCGCCCAGAATTATCTGTCGTAACAAACCCAGGATTCTCTTTAGAATCAAGAAAACTAGAGCTGATCTTGTTATGAGTGGATATAGTTATGATCATTTGGTTATGACTATGGATCACAAGGAAGACCACAGCAGGCCCAAATCAGAGCTGGGTAAGTTTGGGTTCGTGAGAAGTGAACAGCTGCGGGAGCTGGTGCACAGGATGCAAACCAAGGTTTGAATGGAAAGTGCTTGAGAGCCTGATGAATGAATAGGCCGTGGCCGGGAGTCTTGCGATGATCAGATTAACACACACATAGCCGAAAGACATAGGAGGAATTCTCCTGAAAAGAACCTAAAAATAGCCCTGAAGAGAGATGGCTTCCCCCCCTGCCCCTGCCCCCGCCCCCGCCCCCACCCCCACTAGACCGACTCAACCAGAGGCTAGGCTCATCAGGGGGTTTGCAATGGAAGGTGTGTGAGGAGAGGGTCGAGAGAGTCCTCCATAAATGGTCCAAGCTTGCTTGGGATGCCAACCTCTTGATCGCCCCCCCACCTCCTCGGGACTACAGCAGAGAATCCACTGCAGGGAGCCATTAGCAGACAGGTAGTAACTGGGGACTTCTTTGACTATCCCTCTAGAGCAGGGCTCTCCAACCTTGGGTCCCCAGATGTTGCTGGCCTACAGCTCCCAGCCTACCCAGCCAGCATGGCTAATGGCAAGGGATTCTGGGAGCTGTAGTCCAGCAACATCTGGGGACCCAAGGTTGGAGAGCCCTGCTCTAGATGGAAGCCTTTCCTCCACCCCCTTTCTATCTAAGCTACTAGGGCCCAAAGGGACTCTTTTCCCTCTCCAGAATATACAGTGTGTTTGAACCATAGCGTAAGGATATTTTGCTGCCTGAAATCACTGGGTTTGTCATACCAACAAGAAAGATGCTGTACCTACTCTATATTTCATCTTTAATATAACTCTTCTGTTTCTGATGTCAGTGTGCGTGCGTATCTGTTTAGTATAAAAGGGCAAAGCGCATATTCCACCCAGCAGTGTGCGTTTTTACCCCAGCCAAAGATCCCAAACCTATCGTGAGAGTGTGGGGTTAGTCTCTCTCTCCTCAGAGGGAAATCTAATGCCCGAATTGACTGTCGTAACAATCTTACCATTATACAAAATGCATGGTCAGCCCAAAAGATTTTGCTGCTTGAGGTGGAGCAGTGAATGGCACCACCTCCTCCCAAATCAAGGCACACAGAACCAGGGGCTGGTCAAGTTTTCGCACCTGAGGGAGAAAATCCTAGTGAAACAACCCTAGTTGTGGCTAGAGAAATTGGTGGGACAATTGCACCAAATTTCTGCAGGGAGAGGAGAAATTCTTAACAGTTTCTCACAGGCAGGGCCCGGAGATTGCCAGAGGTTGCAGCACAGCTTCTTTGTTTTTTTCCTACTGCAAGGTTGCAACAGCAGCAACTGTATTGGTAGTCCGGCCCACATTCTACATCTTCCACAATGCCCCATACCTAGTGCTGTTCTGAGGTTGGGGTGGGCAGGGGAAGAGGAAAAGCAGCTGCTACAAATAAAAATGATGAATAACATTTGGGGGAAATTCTCCAAAGTCGCCTTGTTATTTCTCGGAGATCAGAAAAGAAAAAATCAAAGAACTTTTCTGAGTGAAATGTTTTCAGATAAATTTTGGCTCAACTCTAGTTGCCATTCTTCAGAGTTCAGCACCTTCCCCAGGATCTTCCAAACATTACATTCCTGAGGGGTGATTGTGGCTATATCTTGTCTCTAATGCAGGTGCTGTAGCTGGTGTGTGTGTGGGGCAGTGTTGTGCCCAGGTCCAGGGAAGAGGTGGAGCTAGTGCTGAGCCAGTGTGGCGTAGTGGTGAGAGTGTTGGACTGGGAGTCGGGAGATCCGGGTTCTAGTCCCCGCTCAGCCATGAAACTCACTGGGTGACTTTGGGCCAGTCACTGACTCTCAGCCTAACCTACCTCACAGGGTTGTTGTGAGGATAAAATGGAGAGGAGGAGGAGGATTATGTAAGCTGCCTTGGGTTCCTTGCAGGAAAAAAAGGTGGGGTATACATATAATAAATAAATAAATAAAATTTGTCCTCCAATTTCCTGCAAGTTTTCTTCCCCCATGAAAGAGGCTTCCATTTCTCTGCCTCGTTCTCAGGTGGTTTATAATTGATTTTTAATTTCTTTGGTTGGCATTTTTCAGCTTACCTAATTATGGTGAGCTGGCTGAGGGCTGTGTGTGTTTTTTCTTCCTATGACACATCTCTCCATTACTCTGCAGCTTCCCAGGCTGCCTGCACTTCCTGATCTGAAAAAAGCCCTATGGGAGGATTACCTCATGATGCCTTCCCCTGGCCTGTAACTTACGTGTGGGAACCCGAGGAGGCTACAATGAAATGATTGTACAATGAAAGTGAGATGATTGTACAATGAAAGACTCACACATTCACGCACACTCCTAGGCCACCTCATATGTGAAGTAAGCAGAAGAACTCTGAATTCAATCCTTGAGCGTTTCTCTGAAATTTTCTCCTTTGGATTTCTTTTTGAAAGCAATTTCTTTTCTATTAAACTGAATTAGAAAGGTCAGGGGGGGGGGGAAATGTGAGAAAGTTTCATCATAGCACTAGTTTGCACTGAAGCTCCCAAAGAAACATGCTTTGCTACCCAGAAGTGATACATCCAGATAGGTCTGAAATATACTAAATTGTTTAAGGGTTTTAAATGGCATTTTACATTCATTCCTATTATATTTCACTATGTATTGAAGTGGTGGCAGATTGATTCCCCCCCCCCCTTACTTGAAGCAATGTTACAGTGAATCCATCATGACATTGCAATTGCATTTCTAGTTTACCATAGAAAATTCAGGTCTAAAAGAGATCGGATCCTTATATTTGATCGGAAGCCTGGCCAAATAATTTCTGTTCCACCTATGGTGATCCTCATAATTGCTAAACTGCAATTACTTAAAAATAAAGTAATACTGCAGAATTTTTTTTAAAAAAGAAAGCTTTGAGATATGCAATGTAGTTTGGATTTGGATTACCTGTATCCTTAATATGATTTATGTTGCCCCCAGAGCTAGGGGCAAACATGAACATTGTCATGACATTTCAAATTCTAGGACTGCATAGAGGGTATTTAAAGACCTCCAATTTCAGATATTTAGCCAATAGAATTTACATGATGGCTTAGTCATGGTTCTTTTGATCTGAACAAATGGAAGCCTGGTCAAATAATTTCTGTTCCACCTATGGTGATAGGCTACTTGTTGAAAGCATTAGAAATTGCACAAATGAACAACCTGACAGATACTATCCATCAAAAAAATAAAAATAAAAATAAAAATAGACAAATAACCCAGGTTGATTATTTCTTCTTCTTCTTCTTCTTCTTCTTCTTCTTCTTCTTCTTCTTCTTCTTCTTCTTCTTCTTCTTCTTCTAGAAATGGCTAACATTGACTACATACCAGAATATACATTGTAATAAAGAAAGACAGGATCATCACTGATTTATGTAACATATGCTTATTTTTTTTAAAATAAGGAATAAAATTGTGTGTGGGGGAGCATCTTCTCTTCCACCTGCTGTTTTCATCAGTATCATGTGACCCTCCAGGTTGTAAAGCCTGAGGGTCAATTCCATTTCAGACTCAGAGAAGCCCTTGGAGGCAGCATTCCAGTGGTGGGCAGGGCTAAAGGTGGGAGGTTCAAAATTCCAAAAGACCAGCATAATTTACGGTAGCTTAAAGCAATTACTGCCAGTAATTAAGCCAGCTGTGTTTAACCTCTTTCAGCCTAAGGGTTGAATTCCATTTCTGAGAAGCTCTTGAAGGATGCAGGAGAAGAGCTTCCTAAATTGTCAGTGGTCAGGGAAAAGGGGTGGGGCCAGGGAAAGGGGATGGGGGCTTCTGGGGATCCCTGGTGGGCTGGATTGGGACCCCAGGGAGGCCAGATTTGGCTCCTAGCCTTGAGGTTCTACAACCCTGTTTGAGAGTAACAATAATTCATACAACAATAGAGACCTTAATGGCACTATTATAGTACACATACATTGCGAGTGTGCATGGTTCTCATGGGTATGCAGAAACCAATCTTTCTTCCAAAGCCCTCTTGGGCAGATTTGAGATTAAAGAGGTGGGCAGGTCTTGGCAATTACCTAATGGGTGAGCCATAGCATAGATTCCATTTAAGGGGCTGGGGCCTGTTGTGATCCTCCTTTTCAGAGGTCCATCCTTTTCTAGGTTTCATGCTCCCAATCAGGCCAGAACTGCTGGCGGCTTCTGCTGCTGCTCATGGCTTCTGCTTACCAGATGGTCTTGAGCCCTCCACATATCCCCACCTTCTCTTTTTTGAAATACTCTGTGTTGGATCCATGACTTGCCTACCACGACAGAAAGGGACCTTCTGCGAGAGGAAGGGGTCCACTTGCAGAAGGCTCCTCTGTGCAATTTTTGAGGACCCCTCCCTCATCCCACCCCACAACTCAGTCCATACAGAAGGGTTTCCTGACTCTATGTAGTATTTGAGGGAGCTGGGGGGCTGCCATTGGAAGGATGAAGCAGGCAAGTCCACATCTGTCAACGCAGTTGATACAGCATAAATTTGGATCCAACCCAATGAGCTGCAAAACTGTATAGCAACAGACTATGTGGAATGCTTTTTCTCCATCTCCAACTGTTGCTTTTAGAGGTCGTCCCCCCCCCCCCCCGGGCGTTCCCCTCAGGCTTTCATTGTCACCAGATCTATTGCTCATCCCTCACCCTCTTCCTTCACCTTGAAACTCTACAGGTTTGCTTCAAGGAGCTGTGCTTAGTGGTGTTCATGAACTGGGGAGGGGTCCCTGCTCTCCGCCGCCTTAACTTTCTGTGGCGGCGCCCCCCGCCTCAATCTTCTGAGCGGCGTGGAGCAGTTCTCCTCACCGCTTGAGCCCACCGCACGGGCCACGCTGGTCCCGTCGCGTCACTTCCGGCTGGCTGGAAGTGACGCGATGGGACCCTGCGCCGGCGCACTGGACCCCCGAGCGGCGTATTTTGTGGAGAAACCAGGGCAACAGTGCTTAAAACAGTCCTGTTGCCCTGGTTTCTCCACAAAATACGCAGCATGGGGGTCCAGTGTGCCGGCGCATGGTCCTGTCGCGTCACTTCTGGCCAATCGGAAGTGATGTGATGGGACCAGTGCGGCCAGCATGGCGGGCTCGAGGCGGCGCACCGAGGGAGCCCCGGACCTGGTAAGGCCCTGCGAGCCTCTGGTGGGCGTGAACAGGGCCGATTTTGGCTCGCTACACCCGCCACGAGGCGAGCGGGTACACCCCTAGGCCTGTGCTCCAAGCACTTGCCTATTTTAATAAACAGAAGCCAGAGCTAGGAACGTTATTTCCAACTCCTCTCCTTTTGTGGACTGAGGGTAGGGGTAGGGTTTGATTCATTATCTTTCTGGCACCTGTAAAGGCCATTCATATTCAATTTCAGAACCAAATATGGAAATTTCAATCTATTCAAATGTATGTACAATCTCCATTCTCCCTTACCAGCCTGCCTGTTCACTGAGGCCCTCAGATGAGGTGCTTCTGGTGGTTCGGCATGGACCTGCAGTCCATTGGAGTCCACCCAGAGTAGAACCTTCAGGGTACTGGCTCCTTCTCTATGGAACTCCAGGCAGGCACCGATGTTGTTTTGTTTTTGGTGCCCACTGAAGATATTTTTATTTAATAAGCCTTCCCTGACCAGACACAGTTTTATTGGCATAATTTGCTTATATTTTAATTCTGTATTTTGATTCTGTTTTCTTCCTTTTTATTGCTCACCACTCGGGAATCTTGCTAGATATAGAGTGGAATATAAATAATGTAAATAAATAAAATAAAAATAAGTATCTGAATAGGAGCAGTTTGCGTGCGGATGTAGTGTTGAGGCACTCGATGCTACCACCACACAGATACTGCTCCTAGTCAGATACAGATTATAGGTAGAAACATGTAGATAGAACCCACATATGAGCTAAAATAAGAGAAAATATCAGGACGATATTCAACCATATATTTTCTTCTCTTTAATTGTTGAGTATGTTTTGCTATGTGTGTGTGTGTGTGTGTGCATGTGTGTAAAATATCATTTTTATACACAATAAAAATGATATATTTGAAATACAAAATAAGAGAAAAATAAAAGAGGATGATTTGTAACATCACACAGACAACAACATAAAAAATCGATTAGCCCCTCCAACCAATGCAAAGGCTTTCATTGGTGGAATGGGATGCGGGAAATTCCCTCTCCCATTGCAAACCCCCCCCCATGCACCCTCAAAATCATATCCAGTGTGCTGGGGGATCCTCTACAGCAGAGTTTGGGGGCACATGGGAGCAGGAGAGAAGGGGAAAGTCCTGTCATGTGAGCAGAAGTCTGCTTCTATGCCATTGGAAGGAAGTCACCCTTTGAGATGCTAGATTTGTTGAAGTGCTACAGCATGTTTATTAAACTTAACAAACTATAGGCTTCAATGAAGCACAGAGGGATAAAATCCTCGGGATGCCAAAATCTGAGGAGAACATCCCTCTCATTCTTATTTATTCTTAACTCCTGGAAAGCAATTGTGCCTCCTGGTCTGCTTATGCACCAAGGGCATTCTCTGCTGCTCTGTGACTCTGCAGGCAACCTCAGGCATTAAATGCTCCTATTACCTACTGGAACTGCAAAGCTGAGATAAAGAGATTTTGAAACTTAAAGTCATGTTGCCACTTTAATCGTTGTGATTGTTTGACAGTTTACTGAAAGGAGCATTGGATTTTGTGTGTGTTGGATGTGTGTGTGTGTGTGTGTGTGTGTGTGTGCGCGCGTGCAGAATGCCATCTTCAGTTGGCTGACCGTAGCCTTGCCTTTGAAAAACAGTATTGTTCAGGATAGAGTTGGCTTCCAAAAGTAGACAAGGACACTTGTGTAGAAAAAAAGACAATTCTGGACTGTGAGCTTTCTAGATGCCAGAAGTGCCGAAACAGAGTGTACAATATTTGCCAGCCACATGGAGACACTGTCTTGTGTCAGTTCCTATGCTAGGTCAAGCGGCTTAGTACAGGCGTGTAAATAACCTCTTGCCCGTGGTGAGTAAGAATTGCTTCCAGGTGACCAGGCAGGAAACCTTTTTCGTTTTTGTTTTTAATAATTGTTAAGCCAGAAATGACTAATACAAATAACAGATGAGCTGATAGGTTAGTAAAATATTCTGTGGATGTACAGGCAAGACTGGACCAGGAGGGCAGCATAGTCAAACAAATGGATTATATTATGACTGTCCACACAAACACCCATGCAGCCCCATTCCTCTTTTATCCATTCACTTCTTCTTGCATGCCTAGTTTAGCACTCAACCATGAAAACAGCAGTGCAGGAAGCTGTCAGCTAGATGCAGCCTTAGGACAGCTTTGCTCAGGCATTGTCTGAGTGTAGAAAGCTAAGCAGGGTCAGGCCTGGTTATTACTTGGATGGGAGACCCCTCCTCTAGTTTCCTGCATTGAGCAGGGGGTTGGACTCGATAGCCTTGTAGGCCTCTTCCAACTCTATGATCCTATGATATCCTATGAAATAGCACACCAGGACGTACATGTTTGCATGAAACACTGTTCTGACAGTCTGAATCCATGCCATCATCATCAAGAACAAAAACACCTCAGAGAGTTAATACCACTACGTGTTGCATGCAGGGCTGGCGCTACCGCTAGGCAAACTAGGCAGTTGCCTAGGGCGCGTGGCTGAAGAGGGCACAGAAACGCTGCGCTCCTCTTCGCTGCTGCCGCCGCCCCGCTGCTGGGCCGCCCCCCCTCGCTGCCCCCCCCGCCGCCACCACCACCCCCTGACCCCCCCGCCACCTACCTTCTCCGTGCCGCTTCTGGAGCCCTGCCCGTGCTGTTTTGGCGGGAGGAACCAGGGCAACAGGGCTTAAACAGCCCTGTTGCCCTGGTTTCCCCGGCCAAAAACAGAGCACGGGGGTCCCGTCCCGTCACTTCCTCGGAGAAGGAGGAGGCGGCCAGGGCGGGGGGAAGGGGGGTGGTGGGGGTCCAGCGGCTGCGGGGGGGGGGTTGCAGAGCAGGGCTGCTTTGCTCCGGAGGGGTCCCCCATGGCACGAGAGGGGGGGCGCTAAATATAATATCGCCTAGGGCGCCAAACTGCCCTGCACCGGTCCTGGTTGCATGTGGATGTGGATATCCTGGTGTATTCCCTGCTAGCATCAATTCAGCACAGCTTATAGCATGATAGGTACCCCCTGGAAGCCACACTTTGTTTCTGGAAGACAGAGACTCATCCTTTCTAGTATGGATTGCAGAGAAGGATCCTGTAATGTTTGCATTCTGGCTCTTGCTTCATTTAATAACAAGAACAAGAACAACAATAAGCTTTAAGAATCCTTTCAAAGTTACATATGCCTGCTTATGCTTTGAAAACATGCCTAAGCCAGCAGCCAGGAAATGGCTGAAGATGAACAAAGTAAATATAATTGGGGAGATTTTTGACTGATCTCCCAACATCTTTTTCTTTAATTAAAAGCAAAGACAGGGGGAAGTGAGGAATGGGGGAGAAATGCGTTCACATCACTTTTTAATATGAACTTACACAATTTGGCACTTTTGAACAATTATGAGAACAGAAATTCAATTATCCTTCGAAATTCATGGTTCTCTGGATTTTGCAATGGAGTTCTCCTTTAAAAAAAAAAAAATGCATGCAAAAATGTGTGCATTAGGGAAAATAACATTCCACCATGCATTATATTAGGAAAATTGCTTACAGAAATGTGCATATTAGGGGAAAATGCATACAAAAATGCATGTATTTGGAGAAATGTGCACAAAAATACTTATGAATTTTCATGCAAACTTTTAAAAACATATCTCAAAGTTTGAGATGAACAAAACTTAAGACTGGAAAAATGAGGAACTGAGAGAAACTGAAATTATCAGATTCGTCCATCTCTAGGGGAGGATGATTTGGATCAAGGCCATGGCACTGAGGGAGAAGAGGCCCTTTTCCAATTTCAGTCACACCATGACACTCATCTCCTGTTGGCCATGTAGGAGAAAAATGATAGGTATGATGGGTAGCTGTCTTTCCCCCTTTCTGTGGCTAATGCCAGCTTTGGGGATAAGGTGGAGTCTGTTTGAATCTGGAAAATGGAATGAGGGGAAGGGTTAACCACCTCTCCCCAGTAACTAATCTAAATTGAGAGCCCACCGGGGGCAGCACTTAATCAAAGAAAAAGAAATTGAGTGATCCAATCATGAATCTGTCATGTTGTTGTGAGTTTGGCCCGACTATGAGACACACAAAGCTCTTCGGAGCTTCCACACGGCTGACATGTACTAGCCAGTGTGGCGTAGTGGTGAGAGTGTTGGACTGGGACTTGGGAGATCTGGGTTCTAGTCTCTGCTCGGCCATGAAGCTCACTGGGTGACTTTGGGCCAGTCACTGACTCTCAGCCTAACCTACCTCACAGCTGTTGTGAGGATAAAATGGAGAGGAGGAGGATTATGTAAGCTGCCATGGGTTCCTTGGCTGGGTATAAATATAATAAAATAAATAAATAAATACATAAATGTCCATTTCAACAGGGCAACGAAGCATTTCCTGAGAAAAAAAATTCCTAGATGTGTTTTCAAAATGCAAAAAGAGATGTGTAATACTAGAAGCAGCGCTTAACCTTCCAGATCCCTGGTGAGAAATGCCCTTTTAATATGTACCTCCATTAGACCTTGTTCCGCAATATTAAACTTGTTCTTCCCCAAACAGACTACTAGCATGAGGAGTGAGAAAATTTTCTGGGAAAGAATTACTTAAATCTCCTGGAAGCAAAGGGATTGTTTCGATTATCAGTTTATCTTATACACAGTAATTCGGGTCAACAGTTTCAGTTTCAAGACATCAAGGGATGGGGGAAAGTGTCAAACTGATCTTCTCTATGGCAAAAAAAAAGTTTTGAAACTCCCTCATCTGTAATTAAAGCAACATAAAACAGCTGAGTTTGTGCTGAAGCTGGGGTCTGTCTTAAATGGCTAGTTCAGCTCACTTTTGTGGTAAACCTGGATGAGAAACTGATCAAATAACAGAAATGGAATGGGACTACACCAGATTAGGTTGCAGCAACTTTAAAGACGCTGAAATCCATTGGGTGTCATGACTCCAGTCCAGGGTAGGATACCCCATGATTCTCAGAAGACTCTCAGGAGTCCGACTGCAGGAGGGATGTTTCCTCAGTCTGACCCCAGAAGATGCCTCTCACCAGAAACCCCTATGCCAAGTGGGGGCTCAGGAGCCAGTCCTGCTACCTCCTCCATGGCCTGAAGAAGTCACTCTGTCTTCATCTGGTTCTGTTTCTGAACCTGGAAAATAGCGCACACACTCTGCCAGGGCCATGAGAATCAATGCCCACAAAATCAGTCATGGGCTCTTTAAAACAAGGGTGGGCAGATGTTAGATTTACAGGATCTACTTTGGGTTTTTTTACTAACACCCTGAGGTCCACCACCAACCAAGCCATATGCAAAACACTGCACCAGATGAGCAGAAATACACTAAGAATTAAGGATAAGGATACCTCTGAGCACATGCTCAGCCCAGGAATTTGGGATCAGTACCAGAACCATGCTCACACAAGTCCTTTCATACAAAAATTCACTCCTGGTCTTTCTCCACACATTATTTTTTTCAGGTGCCTGTTTTAGGAGAAAAAGAGCTTTGTCGTTGCTGCTATTGTTAGACAATTGGGAGTCAGATATCCTTGCTGGTCTACTGAAAATCACCCAGAGATCTACCTTAGTGGGCTGCAGACCATATCAATCCTCAATGAGCTCCAGACTGGAGTTGAAGCAGCATCCAAACTAGGGATGGATGAATCGGTCAGTCTCGGTGTTGCCGAGATTGTTGAGTTTTTGAAGTCAAGTTTGTTCCATCCCATTTCCATACAAGTTTGCAATCTCCTTTTTAAAAAAAATTCTGTACAGAAATTTGTACGCATTTTCCATAATGTACACATTCATGCATACACCAATGTACACATTTTTGTGCTCATTTTCAATGCATGCACCCAACGAGGAAAGCATATTTATGTGCATTTTGGAAATGTCCCCATTTTTCTTTGCACATTTTTCAAATGGGAACATGTTGACGAACATGTTCTTTTGTTTCGTGGAATGCATTGCAAACTCGGAAATGTATGGATTTCTGACCACAATCTGTTCAGGTCCACATTTGTGTATAGGAAATGTGAATTGGGTAAATCCATAACCCCACTGCCCTCAATGGAGCTAATTTCTCACACATCCCTAACCGAGCCTGGTCTGCTTTCAGTGCTTGTATCCAGTCATTCCTGGCTTGGAGCTGTCCAGGGACCTGCTCCTTCACCTGAACTCTTGTGCCTCTGTACGCCATCTCCTGCTCTTGCCCAAACTTCTGTTCTTCCTCGAATTCCATCCCTGTCTATGAACTCTGCCTGGAACAGGACTGCGGGTCACTATTCTATTATACAAGTGGGATTTGCAACAAAATATTGCAGTATGGAGTGCTCCTATTCAGTGTTCCAGCCAGCCACCCCCTCCTACAGGACACCCCATTAGATGACACCTCCCCATAGTTTTCTGTTCCTTCCCAACAGACACTCTGCATTCTTTGGCCACTGACCATGCTCAGTCATCATTGCACTGTTTGAAGGTTCCCCATTCCCTTAGGGGTGGTTTTCTAAGGATTCTGGGTTTTTTTTGTACTTCTGCAGTCCTCTGCATTCTGCCAAATCAGCTGATACCCCTCTCCTGTGCATGAATGGTGCCCTTTTGGCTACAGAAGGATCCATGCTCAGAGAACTGTGCTTTCTAGTAGTATATAGGACGATTCTCCATTATGCATGGAAAACTGAACTGAAAGATAGTAATATTCCCCAAAGCTAACCGCAGAGTTTGTGGAGAGTGATTTGAACTCAGGTCCAAGTCCAACACTCTAACCAGCCAATGGCACAGCTGCTACTAAGAAAACAAAAGTGGGGATAATGCACCCTGCTGCCCAGGTGTATGTGCAATACATGTACAAACTGAGTCAGGCAGGAGTTCTAGCAATTGCTCACACCTCCTTTAGGGGGTGCCACTTGCCAGGCATTTGGGGAACTGCAAGCACATGTCAGTGAACTGCAAATATCTAAGAGAACCACTGCTGCAAGTTGGAGTAGAGAAAAAAGTCATACTCTTTCCCCCCCTTTTTTACATCTGTCTACTGACCTTTGCAATAAGTAGAAACAGATACCAAATCCCTCAACATGAAGACAAATTCCCAAACTCTGCTCAGAGACAGGTGTTTATTGTTATTTTCAAGTTACTCACTTCTATTGATTTCCTGTCGAAAAAAAATCTGTAGCAGGTAAAATACTCCTAGCCTGCGTATTAGTCCTCTCCTACTATCCCAGAGAAAAGACTGTTTTGTAAATTAACAGCCCGCTCCTAGGACACGCACATTTTATATAATCAGAAAAGACAGACTACTGGAGATCGCTCACATTCACAAATCTCTTCCCCTGCTTCTTTGAACCTCTGTCGATAACACACCATATCTCCAATCAGGCTGTTTTCTTGTACAGAACTAAAGGGCTCTGTATGAGCATGGAGGCATCCCAGAATCCCACCATTCAAGACAACACAAATCCTTATGTTTACAAGTAACACATAATAGCAGGGTTCAAACAAACATCTTTATCGATCTGCATTCAAAAATCAAAAGCATAGTTAACCAAGTGACTGAGAAGAAAAGGAAAAATAGCTCCTATCTGCAGCCTCTCTGTTACTGTGTGGCATAAACCTTGGCAATTTGGATAATTTCCCCTCACTTTTCCTTTCTCTTCGGGTCAGGCCATCAACACCATCCTGGTTACCAGTTAGAAATTGACAAAACTATTCATGTATGCAACTGTCTCATGTCGGGGGTGATGAACTTCAGGCAGACTGGGAGCAAATTCAGGTGTCCCAGAGTCCCAATCCAATCATCCCCTTTCCCCCAGCTCCATCCTATCCCCCTTACTACCAATTGCTTGGCAGTTTCCTGAGTTTTGTGCAGCTTTTCCTCCAATTCTAGAAGATTGAAATGCCTTAGTTACTGGCAGTAAGAGCTTAAGCTACAATATGCTCATATTTTTTGTGTTTTGGTACCATCCTTTTTGCCTTTGTCCTTGCCCCCTTTGCCTTCAGTCCTATCCACTACTGGAATGTGACCCCCAAGAGCTTCTCCAAAATTGAATTCAGCCCTTGGGCTGAAAGAGGTTCCCCACCCTTGTCCTATGATATCTTGAGTTTGAGCAGCAAGTACAAGGAACCTGATCCAGAAGATCAATTCCTTACTTGATCTACTTAGGCTATCTTCTTCCGACATCAGTCATAAGCAGAGACCAACTTTTCTAGATCATACCTTCACATAAAGACAACTCCCAATCTCTTTTCAGGAGATTATAATTTCACTTTTCAAGTTGTTTACCTTTACTGATCCCCAATGAAAACCTGCAACAGGAGCTACTTCATTTCTTTTTTCAGTGTCAGGCAACTATTAGTTTCCTTCTTTGAGGACAAGCCACAGCAAGTCTTGGACTCACACCCTGCTCTCTCCTCCATTTTCATGCACTGGAGGACAGAATCAGAAGTTTCTGCTTTCAATTATAAACTAATTACATTTCCCCTTGATGTCAGGGAACTGTGGTTTATTTAAACTATAGTCTGTGAACAAACCAGGATCTGAAACCACAGTTTGATCCTGGATTGTACACACTAATCATAGTTTAAACCAGGGTTGGGGGACCTGTAGCCCTCCAGATATTGCTGTACAACAGCCCTTATCATCATCATCATCATCATCATCATCATCATCATCATGCGATCACTCGTGACTGAGTAAGATTGTCTTCCAGGATAAAAAATTTACAAAAAGGAAATTTTAAAAGGAGGAAATTCTAAAGAAAAATTGTGTAGACTCTAGCGATGGGTCCATAAGTGACTGTGGAGGCCAATTCTAGATCCACACAGCTTCCCACAGTGAGGACACAGGTTACCAGATGGAAGATGGTCCTGTAAAGGATTCATTTGACGTGTTGTTCGCTTAGCACGTTTCTCCCTTTCACCTTGCACTCGGGCTTCTTCAAAGTCCATAGAACCTTTGTGAAAGGCCAACCTCCAGTTAGATCGTTCATGGGCCAGAGCTTCCCAGTTCTCGATGTTTATATTGCATTTTTTTAGATTAGCCTTATGAACATCTTTAAACCACCGATATTCTGCTTTCCATCCTTGAGTTGGGAATAAAGTAACTGCTTTGGGAGACAGCAGTCAGACATTTGAACAACATGACCGGTCCACTGAAGTTGGCGTTGAAGGATCATTTTTTCAACGCTAGTAGTCTTTGCTTCTTCCAGTACACTGACATTTGTTCGCCTATCTTCCCAAGTAATTCGCAGGATTTTCCGGAGGCAATGTTGATGAAATCTTTCAAGGAGGTGGAAGTGACATTTATAGATAGTCCATGTTTTGCAGGCATACAATAAAGTTGGCAATACAATGGCTTCATAAACCAGTGTTTTGGTCTTCTTACAAATATCCCGATCCTCGAACACTCTATGTTTCATTCGAGAAAATGCGGCACTTGTGGAGCTCAAACAATGCTGGATTTCACTGTCGATGTTAGCTGTAACAGAAAGATAGCTGCCAAAATAGAGAAAATGATCGATTATTTTCCAGTATTGTCCCGCCAAGCTAGATAGATGGCATCATCAAAGGGTTAGCTTGCACTTGCCTGATGAAGCACTTTGGTTTTTTTGATGTCAAGTGAGAGACCAAGTTTTTCGTATGCTTCTGCAAAAGCATTTAGGATAGTTTGGAGATCATCCTCTGAATGTGCGGAGACCACATTATCATCAGCATACTGAAGTTCCACAACGGAGGTTGTAATTACCTTACTTTTTGCTTTCAGCCTGCTGAGATTAAAAAGCTTTCCATCTGTTCGATATATAATTCCCACACCAGTGGGAAATTTCCCCTCGACAAGATGTAAAATCATGGCGATGAAAATAGCAAATAATGTTGGGGCGATAACACATCCCTGTTTGACACCTGATCCCACTTTAAATGGAGCACCATGAGAGCCGTTGTTGCCCAAAACCGTTGCCGTCATGCCCTTATAGTCCCTAGCCATTGGTCATGCTGACCATCCGGAGGGCCACAGGTTCCCCACCCTGGTTTAAACAAACCACAGTTCCTGGGTTTGAATACCATGAGGAACTGTGACTAGTTTAACATTAAAAAATGGAAGTTTTTGATCTTTCCTCTGGTATGCAAAAGAGGAGGAGAGGGGAGTGCATTATAGGGATGTGCAAATCAGCAAAACCCGAGCTTGCCATAATTCTCTGAATTCCACCTCTAAGCTTGTTCTGACTCAGTCCATATCAGATTGTGGCTTTTCTTTTTGTATGATAATCCATGCGCTTTCCCGTGCATATTTTTCCAAATGTACGCATCAGTTGTGCACATTTTTGAAAGGTACACATTATTCTCCTATGATAAAGCATATTCATGCATATTTTTGAAATGTACTTACTTTGGAATGTACACGCTGTTGAACCCAATTTTTTATTTGGTCCTCAAATCACAAATTTCTCATACATCCCTATGAGCCTGAGGTTCATGTACATAACAGAAAATATGGTTTGTTTCCTGTTATGTCAGAACCTAGACTGGCTAGGACTGAAGCCCACTCTGCTGTAACTCAAAACAGAAGGAACTGCCCACAACCTCAACTTTTCAAAAGTAATATAACAAAACAGAGAAAAGGAAAAGTTTAGGACAAAGAGCAAGTTATGCGCGCGCGCGCACACACACACACACACACACACACTTAGAATTCATGAATTAACCTGCTGCACATAAGTTAGCCCACTGACAGGAGAGTTTCAGGAAACAGGTTAATGAAAAACAGAACTGTTATGCTCCAGTCTACTGGCAAGATTCCAATTATGGTTCATTATGAAAGAAGGGTATTGTCATCTCCTGATGTTTAAAAGGTCAAGGTGAAAGAAATTTTGAGTCCAGATTAAATTCCTCTGAATCCATGATCAGCAAAACAACAACAAAAAAACCATACAGAACTATCCATCTCAAAAAAACAACACATTCCACATAGCAACACCCAACAGGCAAACATCAGAATTGACAATGACTACAGACTTACAAGTTAAGACTTATAAGAGATTTAACTGCAATTAACAGCCCCTTCTTTGAACTTTACCAAACTCAAGGCCACTGCTAAAACTGAGTTGTGGTTGCCCATGCCTTGCTGATCATCTCGGTGCATGTTTATATCAGGGGAGGCTGGTGACTCCTATGTCAGTGGGGCTCCTTATCCATTGAAGCTTTTATTCTGAGCTTTATAGGAGCTATCCATGGTGCTCCATGGTGGTGAACCTGTTCTGAGGATGGAGTTCAGCACCATGGATAGCTCCTATAAAGCCTCCCCTGATGACAGCCTGGGGCCTGTCTGATGCCACAGAAGTACCCGTTCATAACAGGCTTTGCATATTATTCCACAGTGAGAAATTTCAAAATGAAACTGGTGCCTGATATACAGTACATGCCTCAGCACACTGAACTTGTGTGTTATTTTGTTTAAAATGAAAGAAGGGGAGCCTCGGTGGTGGTTGTACAGAGATATATGTTCAAAAATATTAAATCACTTTCTCTGAAGCAGGGAGTGCAACAGAATCCCCCTTCCTCCACCCACAAGTGGAAAGAGGTGTCCACATGTGCAGCTGTGGTGTGTTGCCTGCTGCTGTGCTGAATTATCTGTAGATTTATGCTCCCATCCATTTGTACCTGTAGATTTATGCAGGTACAAATGGAGGCACTGGATGTTTGGCCCGGCAGGCCCTTGATAAACACGGTGAGAGGGTATCTCCATGCAGAAACCCACTTGCAGATGGAAATATCGCTCTGCTTGCTCATTGTTCTGCATCACATGCATACCATCTTCTGCAAAGGTCTCCATTCATTTCAGCCAGGGACCTCTCTGAACAGCAGTGCTTTTTTTCTGGAGAAAAGGGTACCGGAACTCTTGGATTACATTTCCTCGGGAGTAGATGGCGATTAAATTGTAATGCAATTACCGTAATAGAAGAAAAGGTGCTGGAACTCAGTTCCGGTGAGTTCCACCAGAAAAAAAGCCCTGCTGAACAGTATAATGCAGATTGTTGCTGTGCATCATATGAATCAATGGATTAACCATGCATTATGTTGCAGACCCATCTGCCAGGTTTTTTAAGGGGTGGATTTGATTATAAAATTCTGTGACCTTCTTTCCATTCAGGATGTAAGGGATGGGAGAACTAGGGATGTTTGAGCTCGCTGAGATTATCCAAAGTCCACTTTGAAGCTCAGTTCACCTTGCTGCCATTTTCATTTGTGACCCTTTTTTTCTTTTCATTCGAATGGGAAAAGTGTGCATTTCAAATGGGAAAAGTTTGCATTTCAGTGCACAATTTTCAAAAATGTGTACTTGCCCCCCATTGACTAAAGCGTACAAATGCATATCTTTTGAAAAATGAAGACTTTAAAGTGTGCATATTGTTTTAAAATATGCATTTTTTCAAATGTAATCATTAGCTTGGGAATCTGAAAATTGTTCTCCCATTCATGTTCAGGGTTGCAAGTTGGGCAAATTCTGATGATTTGCAAACTGAAACGAAATGTCTGTACGTCCCTATTGTTTCATCAGGAAAACAAAATAATGGACTTTCATGGCATACCTATCAATTTCACCTTCAATTTCAAACTCCCCATGTGAGGATTGGTCTCAATCCCATGAATAAATCTCAGGAATCTTCCCATGTGAACTGTATATGGGTAGATTCCAAGATCCAGTTAATGAGTATAGTAGTCACAGGGTAACTACTATACTCTTCGTGGATGAGCTCCCCTCCCTTTAATGGGAGTGTTTGCATATGAAGTTTATGATAGATAATATTTATTATTATTTTCATCCATTATTAATATCCATGTACTGCCTTATTTGCTAAAAAGTCATCAAGGTGGTGCACAACAATTTAAATCAACAAAACCTTAACACAATAAAAAAATAAACATTAAAACATTGGCTACATAAATAAGTTATTTAAAAAGATGTGTCTTCATGCCCCTTCTAAAAGCCAAGAGAATGGGGGACAATCATAGTTCTTGAGGGAGCACATTCCACAAGGAGTGGAATTTGAGGGAGCTTGGCAGCAACACAGGAAAGAGCCCTTTCACATAGTCTAAGTATGAAATAAGCAAGGCATGGATAACTGTTGTCAAGTCAGACTGACTCAGGAAGGGTTGCAACTGGTGCACCGTGTAATTATGAAAACGCACTCCTTGCTACTGCAACCATCTGAAGATCCATGGATTTTCAAACATCATTCCAAACCATCAAGTTCTGACATTATGGAAGCCATCATATGAACATAGGAAGCTGGCTTAGACTGAGTCAGAACATTTGTCCATCCAACTCAGTACTGCCTATGTTGATGAGAAGCAATTCTTGAGGGTTTCAGAGAGAAGTCCTTCCCAGGCCTACCTGGAGATGCCAGAGCATGAACATGGGATCTTCTGAATGCAAAGCATGTACTCTACCATTGAGCTATAGTCCTATCTATGTGAAAAACATAACCAAATGAATTCACCCTGTCAAAAGGCAGTAGGAATATTTCCTGTGCCTGGAATGATGCGCCAGTTGTGGATCTAGGCCAGACAGCATGGCAAGCTATAATATAATTTATATTTCCTTATCATTAGACATCAGAGTTCCATCTCTCAGTAATTTAAAAGGTAAAGTGTGTGGGTGGCAGAAAATGAACTATATTCAATTTATTACAGGAACAAAAGGAATTTTATTGCTAATTTTCTAGGAAGAAAATTTCTGACATTTCTACAGAAGTAGTAAGTATAATTATTTGCTTTGTAGCAGCACTGGAAAATCATTGTTCCAAATCATTCCTGTTGTAGCCAGAAATAATAAACATCTAGGTCCAAAAGTTAGGGAGTTGAAAATACAAACAGATTTAAAGAATATGCTAAACCAAGAACTAATTGAGGCCTAAGGCCCATATATACCATCAGTGACATCTATTCATTAATATTTAGGTTTTCTATTCCATATCCTATTAAAAGGGAAGATGTAATGAAAGCCCCAAATGGATTGCCTGTGAAAGCCCCTGAAAAGCCCCTGAAACAAAAATGTAATATCTAGGATCAGCATAAACCAAGGGGATTTACAATGCAATTCTAAAGATTTCTGCTCAGAAGTAAGCCCCACTGACTTCATTGTGGAATACTCCCAGGTAAGTTCTATAGGGCCTTAGAATGAAATTGTATACACACTTACTTGGGAGCAAGTCCCATTGAATTCAGAGGAACTTACTTCCAGAACAGACATGCATAGAATTTCACTATTACTCAAGTGCCCTGATTGAGCTAAGCAACAATTCAGACACTGAAGTTAAGACAATTCTATACAATGACCTGGTTTGCTTGCAACAAACAACCTACAGTTAACAAACCATAGGTTGTTTGGGACTGTATGGGAGTGAGCAAATGTGGTGGCTTATGACAACTCACCCGCTTCTAGTGAGCAAAATAACCAGGGACACTCTGCGAGAAACAACCCAGAGATATGGCCCATGGTTTGTTCTTGGGTTATATCTCTGAATTGTTTCTCCCTCAACAACCCAGAGTTCCAGGTTCAGATATAATAAAGAACAGCATCCCTGGATTGTTCAGTGTAAGTGGTTGAGAGTAAGGATGTTGGAGAAATCTGCAATGGATTTAAATGAATTTTGATTTCTACTAATCCAACCCACGGATTCAGCAGTGGACCAGCTATTCCTGAGTTGCACAGATTCTGCGTACTTGTAGACCTTTTTCAAAACTTTCTGTAATTTTGCACAAACGTAGTCATAGATAAATACGGGGGGGGGGCACACTGTCTGAAAATGTGAATTCCCCCCTATGTGGTTAAAAGGTTTGAAATTTAAATTACGGTATGTTCTAGTCTTAAAGATAATTTTTATAAGATGATGTATCGTTGGTATTTGTCTCCGGAGAAATTGACTAGAATGTATAATGGTGCATCAGATATATGTTGGAAATGTGAACAATGGGAAGGAATCTTTTCTCATATGTGGTGGACATGTAAGAAAGCTAAAAAAAATTGGGTAGAAATTCATTTATTAATGCAAAAGATTTTAAAGATTACTTTTCAATTGAAAACAGAGGCTTTTCTATTGGGAATAATGGACAGTCAGCTAGAAGGAAGGTATGGAACTTTATTTTTATACATGACAATGGCAGCGAGACTACTATATGCACAGAAATGGAAAGGTCCAGCAGTGCCTACAACAGAAGAATGGTTGGTCAAGATGCTGGAGCTGACAGAGATGGCCAAACTCACATCATTAATCAGAGAAAGGACAACATCCACATTTATTGTTGAGTGGAAACCTCTAATTGACTTTTTGCAGAGACTGGAAAATAATGATTTGTTTGTTTGTGGGTTCATGGAATAATAAGTGAATTTGGGACAATGGGAAGAAAGAGATTTCTCATTCTGATTATCAAGTAAGAAAAAATATTGTTACCTATATTTGCTGTAGAAGAAAATTGGAAGTCTATTTTGTTTTGTTAATTGTTATATGTTTGATATTATGTGTTTGTTTCACATAGAAATATACATTTATTTTTTTAAAAAAATGTGAATTCCCCCCCTAGACTAAAGCGTGAAAATGCATATTTTGGTGGGATTTGACTATTTGGGGTGGGTGGGATTTGCACATTTTTGGAAGTGCAAATTTGCACAAGTGCAAATGTGTACGAATGCATTTGCACCAAATCCATTTCTGGAAGTGAGCAGAAGACAGAATGAAAGATGCCTGATAATTCACAAAACACAGACAGAAGAATGGGTTTAACAAAGTCCTTCCATCTCTTGTTGGGAGCCTACACGTTTGCTCACTCACTCGCTCCTATGCGCTCCCAAGCAACCTATTGTGCCTGTTACCCCCATTTCTCTGTGATTAATAGCAGTTTTGGGGAAGGGAGTGATTGGGGGAAAAGCATGGGGGTGGAGGGCTAAACATTTTCTCCCAGATGGTCACTGCCCCAATTTACAAAGCAGCTATGTGGGAAAATTAATTAGTCACACACACACACACACACACACACACACGTAGGAAAGGACAAGATCCTAATTACAGATCTTCCATGTTATATTTAATTTGGCCAGCAGGGGAAAGATCAGCTATGTAAAACAACCTTAAGTTTGAGAGAGAATGTGACGCAAAATCACTACATATACTAGAAATGACACTTTCAGACATATGACTGTATATGTGGTGGGAGCACCACACAAACCCACAAAGCTGCAGGCATATGCTCCAACTGTCCTTATTTATCAGGGACAGCTCTTATTTTCTGGGATTGGCCCCTGATAAATCAGTGTCCCTATTTCATCCCTATTCAATTTTATTTAGGGTGACTTGCTAGAGCTGTAATTCTTTAGGCTCCAATGCCAGTCTCTGGAAGTTATTGACTGATTTTCCTAGCGAATGGACTTGGCTTCACCCTTCGTTTGATACAGCAAAGCTTTCAAGCAAAGCTACACAGCTGTCAGAGTTGGACATATAGTCCCCATGTGATCTGAGTGAAGCCACACTTGTTGGCTCACCTAGGCATGGTGCCTGCCATGATGCACCCATATAGCCCCCCCCGGGGGAGGCTATATGGGTGCATCATATAGCAAATCAAAAGCCTGTCCACTTCATTCCTCTGAGAGCACAGCAGGAGGAGAGGGCAGCAAAATAACTATGTCTCTCAGACTACCACCCCCCACCTTCAAACAGTATTAAATGTAAAGCTATGCACTGGTTACGGATGCCTGCCACCTAGTGACTGAAGGTGGTACTGTATGCTTCAACCACAGGCACATTTGAATTAATTAAAATTAATTAATGCATTTAAAAATCGAAATAACATGAGAGGTGCACATCCATAGGGTCCCCTTAGTATGCATGCCATGTTTCAGGTGTCTAAGTTTCATGGTCTTGGTGCTATAGTGCTGACAGACAGGCAGACAGACACACATCCTCTTTTATTATCACAGAAGATCAGTCTCCTATTAACATAGTTCTTTGGGCACCATATAACAATTTAAACAGAAAAAATACTATTACAGATCATAGCAAATCAAAAGTACATCAGCACAAATACATAAAAGGAACTGCAACAATCTCAGAAGGGTGAAAATAGAATTATCAAATTTTGTCAAACTAGGGTATAAATAATAATTAATAAAATCAATTAAATCATGGCTGGCTGGGGCATGCTGGGAAGTGTAGGATTTTTCTGCCTTCACATGCATAGGATTGCACCCATAGACAGATAGATAGATAGACAGACAGACAGAGACAGACAGAGATATGCTAAAATGCCTGGGTGAACAAAAGGGTGCCAAGCACCAAAAAGAAGTGACTGTAGGCACTAGGTGAGTCTCTCTAGGGAAAGCATTCCAGAGCTGGGGGGCCACCACTAAAAAGGGGGCACTCATAGAAGGGTCTCAGTTACATCTCTGAGGGTGGGGTATGAGTGAAGATACCCCTCATCTTTGAATATGAAAGCATGATTGTAGTATGCAGCAGCCAGTCATTTCTAGCTCATGAGGTTTAGCTTGAAGTAGGATAGTTTGATTTTTCTAGTATATCTTTGACTGAAAGAACAAATGAATCTCTTGGCTTTTAAACCAGCAAGGTTTGGTGACTGTAGAATAAATGAATACAGGAGACACAAAAGATTCTACCACAACATGTAAAAAGTGGGGAGGCTTGGGCATTGATCTTTAGATGTGAGAATAGGGGTCTTACAAGCATGCCCTTCTTATTTACAGCTGTGAAATGTTAGAGGCATGGGATAACATATGTGGAAATCCACCTTTAGTCAAGCTTCATACAGTTATTGAGTTAAAAAGGAAACTATTCTGGATGTAGCTACAAAATTCATTAACGTGAAGAAAAAGAAAGAAAGGAAAGGCGGGAAAAGTGTTTAGCATAAAGGAGAGAAATATAACCAGCTCAGCACAATGATGCTATAATCAACATAGGGAGAGAGACACCTTCTACCTGTCTGAAACTGGATCTTCAATAAGTGCTCACTGCCCACAAGTTGCTGAAAGAATACAAAACAAGTCTGGAAAATGAGGAAAAGGTTAGAAGAGTGATGTGTGGCAATCGTTACTTAGAAAGAAAGAAAAAGAATTGGTACAAAATGAGTGAGAAGTATCACTACATTAATGGACCATAAGAGAGACATAGGACTTGATTATACAATCAAATCCCTAAAGCTTAATGGAATTAATAAACCATCTGAAGCTCAATGGTGAAAAAAGAAGAAAAATATATCCACTTTAGAATTTTTATTGGAGAGATTTTACATCAAATATTTAATGAGATGGTAAGCATGCATGAATAATTATTTTTACTTACTGTTCCCATTAAGGTAGAGAGGAGCCATAATTCTTTCACTCAAAAGTAAGATGTTCTTCTCTGATCATTAACAGAAAATTGGCTTTTTAGTTGGCATTCAACAACAGCAGCAGCAGAACGTTTCCACTAAGCTTCAAAATGAAAGAATGAGCACCTGTATTTACAAAGAATTATCGTTTGCCTTTCCTTTTTCTGCTATTTTTGAACAGCTACGGTAGCTCCCAAATACAGTCATAGAAATTGGAAAGCCATGATAGTTTGCCACTAGTGAGGTTCTCTCCTTAAATTACAATAGTGACATGGGAACCACTAAAGCAGGAGTGGCAACCTGTGGTCTTCCAGAGGCTGTTGGACTGTAACTCACATCAGCCCTAGCTGGCATAACTAATGTGTGGCTCCTTCCACACTTCCACATGGATTATGAGATGATGTAGTCAACATGGAAGCCCCATGCTGAAAATCGTTCTCAATCTAGTGTCCCAGTTTCATGAAGGTTGATGATGCTGACATGGGGAGGAGAAGCAGAGTGAGTTTCATCTCCTATATGTCCCTGAGCATCTGACATTACCCTGTGACTCAAGCCAGTTGGTGGACATTGGTCTCTAAGATGGGCCACAGTTTGCACATTTTTAAAATAAAATGCTAAGGAAATTTGCGCAAATGGCACAATTTGCATAACTTTACGCAAATTGCATAAATCAAGGTATTTTGCATGTTTTCAGCAAACCAGCACCCAAAAAGCACATGGATCTAGCGCCATTTGCACAAATTGGCTGATGTTATGCAAATCCATGTGCTTTTCGTGTGCTGATTTGTGCAAAACATGCAAAATACCTTGATTTATGCAAATTGTGTAAAGTTACATGATTTGCACAAATAGTGCAATTTGCACAAATTTCCTTAGCGGTTTTTTTTTTTTTTTTTTAAACCCTGCACAACCTGCAGCCCGTCTTAGAGATGGAAGTCCACAGAAAAAACGCCGACTTGGCCAGCTCACCATCACTGGATTGGAAGTGGGCAGGAAGTCTGTCGAGCTCAACCGAGCCAGACTTCCCAGGATCAGTGCATCCCTACCTGTATGTTTGACTACAGTCTCCTCCACCTACCTCTGTGTCTCTTGGCAGGGCAGATTTCAGAATTCTTAATGGACAAGACCCGGACCACTCTCACTTAATGAATTAATCTATACTCTAATTCTAAACCATGATGCAGGGTAGGCATCAAGGGTAGGCATGGTCTGGCACCTGCTTGGGACCCAGACCCCAGCACAGGTTGACTGACAAGAGCCCCCTGGACTTGCTCCTCCCGCTCTCCACCACTGTGACCTGCTTGTTCACCTGTCTCTTGCTCTGCCCAGACAACAGTGTTGGTGAGAAGGAGAAACAGCAGGTGCCACTGTCTACTTGCTCACTGGCTCTCTGCCCACCAAGAGAGCAAGTGATAGCAGTGATGAGAAAAAGGATAAAGAGCAGTAGCAGCTGGTGACAACAGCATTCAGAAGGTAGCACCCAAGGGTCCTCAAAAACCTGGATCTGGCACTGCCATGATGGTGTGTGTGTGTGTGTGTGTGTGTGTTTGAAAACCTAAAAACCTGAGTCTATAACAACTTGTGATCTGATGGTATCATCATCATCACGCTCATCATGTGATCTTGGTACCCCACATCCTACATAGTTACATGTTGGCATAAAACAAAACAAAACAAAAACTGCTAGGACTGGAACATTACTTACTCTTCTAAATGGTTTGAGAGCATATTTAGTTTTTTCTCCCTCTTGAAATGAGACAAACAAACAGATCTGTGATCGGTGACTATTTGTTCTAATAATTTGATCCTGTGGGGCAAACTTTTGGAAATGTCAACAGATTCTAAGGTCACTCACTCCCTGGGAACTGATGACTTTGAGGGAATTTGCAGGTAAACACTCTTCTGCATTGCCAACTACATGAATAAATGGAAGTTCAACATGACATTTTTGCAGGAAGTCAAAATGGCTGGTGAGGGTAGCAAAAGACATTTGAAAGATGTTTCCTTTTATCATTCTAATGAGTTATTTGTTGAAGTTTCAGAGATGAACTAGCAGAGAATAAGTGCTGCCCAAGAGAAATGTTACTGCTCTCTTACAACTCGGTAGCTTTTTTGTCTAATGAACAGGACTTAGCTCATCTTTCCCACACACACATCTATATTCCACTTCTATGTTGTTTGATAAACGCAGCCAAAGCCAGCCAAGATGAAAGAATGAGTGATGTGTTTATTTCACATCAGGCAAAGGAAATGTCATGGATATTGACAATGAAACGAGAAGGGTATCTTATATTTTGCTGCAGCTGATAGCTTTTCACATACTTCAAAATCCCATGGGAAGCCACGTCTCATTGCTATCACAGCTATCTTTTAATGTACAGAGAAAAAGCTCAGCAAACCTGGCTACCGAAGGTAGAAGATAAGTAACTTTTTCCTCCTCCTCCTGCTTCTGGCTAAGAAAATAGTTTCTCACTCACAGACTAACTATCAACCAGTTGCACAACCATGATGTAGTTACTCAACCCATGGAAACAGCTGATCTTAAATGCTGCTACCAGTTACGGTTGCTTTAAGAACATCAACGATGTTCATATAAAACAAAGGATGTGATCATCACTGGGCAACCATGAACATTGTCTTGATTTTTTTAAAAAGAATACTTACATACTACAGAGGTTGTACCTCTGTATTCAAAGATAGCAACAGCCAAATAACTATTTAGTCATGTACTAATGTGCCTTTTGGCAAAGTACAAGATTATAATCACTGTTCTACTCCCAATGGGAGAACTTTGTGTGACCTCCTCTGGTGTTGCCCAGCTTCCAAGTTTCACTGGAGTCTACAAATGCTTAATTGCTTAATTAGCCAGGGTTTGGGTTCTTTTGGTTTGTTTGTTTTTAATGGTAGCAATGAAGACTTTTTTTCTCAGCCCTGACATGCATGGGAGGATTTCAGGGGGAAACCGTGGGAATTTCCAGGGGTAATGGCGGGTGAAAGGTTTGAGCCTCCCCTCCTGATCCAAATTGGGGCCATGTGCAGTTCCACTCAGGACCGGTGTAAGGCAGTTTGGTGCCCTAGGCAAGATCAGATATTTAGCGCCCCCCCTTCCCACTTGAGAGCGCTGTATTTTTTTTCAAGGCGTTTCTGGCGCCCCCTTTAGCCCTGCGCCCCAGGCAGCTGCCTAGTTGGCCTAATGGTAGCACCAGCCCTGGTTCCACTAGAGTAAAAAAAGACAGAGATGCACACAAGACTCAGCTATACATTTTGCAATTAGTGTGATGTGCAGTTTGGCTCTTTGCCAAAACCTGCTCAGACCCTTCGATCATCTTCAGAGAACTTTTGCCTGGTGTCCCCACCAAAGGAAGTTAAGCAGGTGGCTACAAGAGTGAGGGCCTTCTCAGTTGCTGCCCTGTTTATAGAATGCCCTCCCCCAAGGAGGCTTGGCTGTTATCTTTTTGGCACCAGAGAAGAGCTTTCTTTTCTCCCAGGCATTTTAGCATTTAAGATTTAGATTTATGGTTTTATATATTTTATACCTATTCCTGTGCTGTTTGTTGTTTTTGTATTGCATTGTAGTCTTTTAGCTTGCGTTATTGTATTAAATTATATTTTATCTTTTACTTTCTGTAATCCAGAAAATGTCTTTTACTGGGCAGATTAAAAATATAGCAAATGAATACATAAAGGTGGCGTCGAGAGCACATAATACAGGCCACATGCTGAAGCTAAGCAGGTATGAGCTGGGCCAGTGCTTGGATGGGTGGCTGCCTGGGCTGCCCACATCCATTTTCCTGCATTAAGCAGGGGGTTGGTTGGACTCGATGGCCTTATAGGCCCCTTCCAACTGTACTACTATTCTATTCTATAAAGCCAATGTTAGGAGGTTCAAGGCTTCCGTGTACAGGAGAAAAGTTTAATTTTGCAAAGGTTTCTCTGGCTATATTCAAAGGGATAGGAATTCCATATTACAGTATTTTAGCCATCATCTTAGGCATTTAGAAGATCCTTTCTCCTTTGTACAGTTTCTATATTTAAAAAGGAACTGCACAGAAGCTGATTCATATAGTTTTCATGCTGATACATTTTCCAAGAGAGCCACTTCCTAAGAAAGTAATTCAAGAATCTAGATCTTGTGGTCAGCAGATTTCAAGGACCACTTTGTCGACAGATAAACCCACTCAGAGCACGATCCTACACCCCCTGCCCTTGATGCATGTAACAGGACCTTGGAGCTGGGACTCTGAATATTCCTATGGCCCCACAGGCAAGGTTGGAGGGCCATAGGATTGCATCCTCAGTTGAGATTTCAGAAAATTTTAAGTAATTCATTTATGTAAAGTAATTTTCTTTTATGAGCTCATGTTTAGAGATGTAAAATTTCTGGAAAGTTTGAAGCCATGGAGGGGAAAAAAACATTTTGCCTTTTTGGGGGGTTTGGGGAGAAAAATGGAAATGGGGGGGGGAATTGAAAAATAAGTTGTTTTTTTAAAGTGCTCTTTCAGATCTAAAGTAACTTTGTTGCTTTAGGTCAGCCTTCCCCAACCCGGTGCCCTCCAGAAGCATTGGACTACAACTCCCACCAGCCTCAAGCAGCATGGCTAATGATCAGGAAAACTGGGCATTGTAGTCCAAAACATTTGGAGGGGACCAGGTTAGGGAAGGCCGATACATATTGCATTCTCATTTTGGGGTTTTGTTTTGTCATTTTTTTGGTTTATTAAAATCATGTCAGGAAAGCCTGCATGTTATGCTCTCCTCCTATAGCAGGGGTGGGGAAACTCGGGCCCTCCGAGGCTTCCAATTTGGCCCTCCAGATGGCCATGCCCAATTCCCCTGGACCCACCCACTTACCTCCAACCACCATTTATTTGGTGATTTCCCTGGTTTTTGTGTAGTTCCCCCCCCATTATAAAAAGGTTTAGATCAGGGGTCCTCACATTTTTTACACGGGGGGCCACAGTTCATTGTCCCTCAGCCTGTTGGGGGCCTGGACTCACTGGGACTCCCCTGTGCCGCCTCCTTCATGCTGCCCCCCGCTGCCGCCGCAGGGCCACCCCGCTGCCGCCGCCGCTGCAGAACCCCCCACCCCCCGCGCCGTCCCCCGCTGCTGCTGCAGGACCGCCCCACCCTCCTCTGCCTCTGTCGCCGCTGCAGGACCCCCCGCCGCCATTCCCCGCCCCCCGCTGCCGCCGCCACCACCACAGGACCCCCCACCCCCCGCCACCCCCGCCGCCGAACCTGCACCCGCTGCCACCAAAGCCCCGCCACGCCGTCGCCCCACTGCCGCCAAAGCCCCCACAGGACCCCTGCCGCCAGACCCCCCCCACCCCCAGACCCCCCCCCACCCTGCCACCGTACCCCCCCCACCCCCAGACCCCACCCCACCCTGCCACCGTACCTGCATCCACCACCAAAGCCTCGCCGCCACCGCGCCACTGCGCTGTCGCCCCACTGCTGCCAAAGCCCCCCCGCCACCCCCGGATGCCCCCCCGCCACCCCCGGACCCTCCTCCGCCACCCCCCATCGCCGCCGGACCCACTCTGCCACCCCCTCACCGCAGCCGTACCTGCACCCGCCGCCACCACCAAAGCATCGCCGCCGCTGAAGCCCCCCCGCGCCATCGCCCCACTGCTGCCAAAGCTCCCTGCCACCCCCGGACCCCCCCACCGCCGGAACCTTCCCCGCCGCCTACCTGGTCTTGCGTGCCGCCTCCCTAGTCCTGCACGCCGCCACCACCAGAGCCACTGCTCCGGCGTGCTGGACTCCCGCCCGCACTCTGTTTTGACCGCGACAGGAAGTGAGGCGACGGAAGTGACGCAATGGGACCAGCGCGGCCGGCTCTCCGCGGAGAGCGAAGATTAATGGAGAGCCCACGCGGACACGGGTGGGTGGCTGCTGGGCCGGATGGAAGGGCACGCTGGGCCGGATCTGGCCCACGGGCCATAGTTTGAAGACCCCTGGTTTAGATTCATGTCCTTCGGCTCAGTGACTGGCAATAAAAGCTTTAAACTAAAATGTGTTGATATTTTTGGCCCCAGCCCTTTTGCATTTCTCTCCATCCCATACTGGAATGTGGCCGCCAAGAGCTTCTCTGAAACTGAATTCAGCCCATGGGTTTAAAGAGGTTCTCCACTCCTGTCCTATAGGGTGTTAAAATCAGCCTTCTCATGGCCCATACGTAATGTGTTGACCCATTGCTCATGCTGATTCCCCATCACATAATGAGTTTCCACTTCATTTCCACTCATTCCCAGTAACCGCAGGCACTGAGGTGAAAACATGTCATGCGATTGAGGTGATCAGCATGATCAGTGTCTCTACACACAAGAACCTGAGTGTTTCCACTACCTATCACAAGGTAAGTATAACATGTTGCTCTTGCTTTAGAGTTATCTGAACATTAATAGGTAGCATTAAAGAGCATTATGTGTTTCCTTATTATTACTTATGTGTATTATCTAAGTATGTGGAGGTACTGGGGGTAGTATCCAATTAGTTGAGGGAATGGCTTGGGTCAGTGGAATGGGGGGAGGCAATCCCCCCCCCCCATGTGCCTTCAAAATCTGCTCTGGTGGTTTAGGGAACATGGAAAACTGAAGCAGGGAGGTGAGGAGGGAAAAGTCCCATTGCGTCAGCAGACATCTGCTTGTGTGATGTTGGATTTCCTCCAGACAGATGTATGAGAAATTAGTTTCAGTTCATTTTTGACCAGAATTTACCCAGCTAGCATCTCCTCAATGGAACTGAATGTGGACTAAAAAACTATCTGCACTGAGCTGAGGTCCTTTTCCAGGTTTGTGATGTGATTCACAGAAAAATGTGCATTCGTAAAATGCATAGATTTGAAAAAATGTGTATGTAAAAATGTGTACTTTTGAAGAACGCACACAGACAGACTTTATTCAATATGAGAATAATGTCTACATTTCAGAAAATGTGCACAATTCATGCATACAGAACAGTTGGGAAAATGCACTAGTAGAAAATATGTACACATTTTTGTGGGAAAAGGAGAAGCAAAGCTTGCAATCTGATTAGATGGAACAAGCTTCGAGGTGGAACATGGAGTGTGTGGAGTGGAATGTCCAGTTTGAAGGGAATGCTTGGCTGGAACCCTGAACTGGGTCACTCTTTAAGGTGGGAGGGTTCACGGCAACATATTTTAATAATTTTAAGCTACTACAGCAAGCTGTTCTCACACAAATGCTACTGTATAACTACATCCTTAGTATAGGAGCAGTGTCATGATTCCTGTTGTGTGTAAAGTTCCAAAAGGGGACAAATTTAATTCAGTCTTTTCCCCTAAAATTGCCTTCTCTCAATTTTATGATATATGTTACTTTAGACAACATTAAAATATCCTTACTATGGGCAGTATCCATGTGTAGCCAGCCCCGTTTCGAAGAACCTCGACGAGTTTGAGCTTTGCTGATTTGCACATCCCTGCCCATAGCTTTTCATCTCTCCATTAACGCTGTCATTTGGTCCCCCAAAGGCATATTTAACTTAAGATATTGTCCCTGTTCGTTGAGCTTTTGGTTATCCAAATGACCAAACTATTACTTGGCTAGCTATAGCTGCACAGTCCTGCCCTTTTACCCAATAATAATATTATTATTAATAATAATAATAATAATAGCAGCAGCTACAAGATTCATTAACAATTAAACAAAACCGTAATGGATTGAACTATTTATAAAGGGCGCATGATCAAGCTGAGAGCTACTTAGGTTGTCAGCCATATTGGATCAATGACTCTGTACTGACTTTTGCTTTTCACTGGAGGCTTTTCCTATTGAAAAATGAATATGTAAACATTTACATAGGCTGTGTTCATTTTAGTTTACAACAAAGGGGTGAAAATTCCCCACAGTAAAACCATGCTACATTTCCCCCCTCAACACATCAAGTAAAATTGTCTTCAGGACCCTCTTGCTTTCATTTCAGATATGAAACACCAACAGGAGCTACATCTCACAAGCCCTTAAAATACCTTCTAGGTTCCCCTTTCTCTCACACACACACCCCACATGCACACAGGGTGAGCAATCTACAGAGATTAGCATTAATCTCACCAGAGAATCTTGTTAGCAAGGTACAGAAAAAATCAAATCTCACGATGAAAGCTGTGAGCTACAACATGGAACATCTTTCTTCAAACCGTTTTTCCTTCATCTTTATTTTCACTGACTCACCAACCATACCAAAGCTTACACCATGAATATAAATCATATCCGGGAGGAATTTCTCTCTCTGCCTTTTTCCTCCCGAAAGGCTGGGAGTAGAGACATGCCTGTTGTTTTATCTTTCAAACAATGTGCTGAATATTTTATAAGTAATGAAGCTTAACAAGCTTTTCATGAAAAGGGAAAAATGAAGGAGAATTGGGCTTATTTCATTTCCTCTTCATCCTCCAAATTTAACCTCTTCACTTCCCAGCATTTGGATATATTATGTTTCACTCAAAGTAGCTTATCCATCTGAAATCCAAAACAAAGAGATATAACAAGGGCACCAAGTCTGAATTTAAATCTTCAAAGAAATGTTGCTGAAATGAACATATTGAGTATGATTGTCACATCTAGATGGATCATAACAGCATGCTGTAAAAGCAAGACATTGTCGATAGATGAAAGCACCTACCCTGAGCTGAAACTAACTTAAACATGTGTAACTGCAACTATCATTCTCTCCTCACTCTCTTCCTTGTCTCCCCCACTGTCAAAATTTATATTGTAAGCTCCTTGGGGTAGGTAGCTTTCTGTTTTGCTAATCTTACTCTAAAATATGAGACACATTGATTATGCTGCAATAATGATAATAATAATCCTGATGATGAAGATACAGAATAGTAAACAGCTCCTTCCTATTACCTGTCTATTCCCAAGTTCCACTGATTTCAGGTAAATCTGTATAAGATTTCAGACTAAGAAATGGGCAGAATCCAATGGTGACCACCCATGCATGGCCATCACTGCCAATTCTGTTCTGTAAGTGGTGCCCACCATTTGCGGAATGGAGATTTAGCACTTCTGGAGGCAACCCAAAATGAGTGGGAGTGCTTGTTTCTGGAATGGGGCAGGCTGGCAGAGATCGAATAAGGGAGCTCCACTGAAATGCCCTGTCCCAGAAAGAAGTGTTTCTGCTCATTTCAGGGCTTGTCCTCAGAAGTGCTAAATCTCCACTCTGCGAGTGGTGGGTGCTGCTTGTGCAACGGAATCAACGGGGCTGGCTACACATGGATACTGCCCATAGTAAGGATATTTTAATGTTGTCTAAAGTAACATATATCATAAAATTGAGAGAAGGCAATTTTAGGGGAAAAGACTGAATTAAATTTGACCCCTTTTGGAACTTTACACACAACAGGAATCATGACACTGCTCCTATACTAAGGATGTAGTTATACAGTAGCATTTGTGTGAGAACAGCTTGCTGTAGTAGCTTAAAATTATTAAAATATGTTGCCGTGAATCCTCCCACCTTAAAGAGCGACCCAGTTCAGGGTTCCAGCCAAGCATTCCCTTCAAACTGGACATTCCACTCCACACACTCCATGTTCAATTTTTATTTTCCAACTGTCACTCATTTCATGACTACTGAGCATGCTCTGTCCTCATTGGGCTGTTGTGGTTCTTTTGCTCCCTCACAGTGCAGTCAGAAGTAGTGCTGGAGCAGAGGAGGAGAACTACTGCCTCATCCTCAGCCCCGCTGGCTCACAGTGGCCAGTGGAGGATGTACAGTCATGTGAAAAAGTACACCCTTCTCGAGTTCCATGGTTCCACGTATCAGGACAGAAGAAAAATCATCAGGCCTGTAGCAGGTCTCAAAATTAGGTCAAGACAACCGCAGATGAACAACAACACATGACAGAGTACACCGTGGCATTATTTATTGTACAGAAATACAGCCAAAATGGAGAAGCCATGTGGGAAAAACTAAGTACACCCTTACTGCTGCCATAGGTATGAAGAGGCTAAGGAGCAGCCAGGTGCTGCTAAGCAAATGCCCTTGATGAATTGATCATCAGCAAGTGTGACCACCTCTGTAAAAGCTGAAGCGTCAAGAGTTTGCTGGTCTCCAGCAGTCAGGTGCGTGTTACCACAATGCCAAGGAGAAGACATCAGCAATGATCTTAGGGAAGTAATTGTTGCTGCCCATCAATCTGGGAAGGGTTATAAGGCCATTTCCAAACAATTTAAAGTCCATAATTCTACAGTGAGGAAGATTATTCACAAGTGGAAAACATTCAAGACAGTTGCCAGTCTTCCCAGGAGTGGACGTCCCAGCAAATTCACCCCAAGGGCAGACCGTGCAATACTCAGAGAAACTGCAAAACAACCAAGTGTTACATCTCAGGCGCTACAGGCCGCAGTAAGCAGGTGCAACGTTAAAGTTCATGACAGTACAATTAGAAAAAGACTGAACAAGTATGGTTTGTATGGAAGGGTTGTCAGGAGAAAGCCTCTTCTCTCTAAAAAGAACATGGCAGCACGGCTTGGGTTTGCAAAGTTGCATCTGAACAAATCACAAGCCTTCTGGAACAATGTCCTTTGGACGGATGAGGCCAAAGTGGAGCTGTTTGGCCATAATGCACAGCGCCACGTTTGGAACCAAACACAGCATATCAGCACAAACATCTCTGACGAACTGTCAAGCACGGTGGTGGAGGGGTGATGATTTGGGCTTGTTTTGCAGCCAGAGGACCTGGGCACCTTGCAGTCATTGAGTCTACCATGACCTCCTCTGTATACCAAGGTATTCTAGAGTCGAATGTGAGGCCATCTGTCCGCAGCTAAAACTTGGCCGAAATTGGGTCATGCAACAGGACAATGATTCCAAGCAAACCAGCAAAACTACAACAGAATGGCTGACAAAGAAAAGAATCAAGGTGCTGCAATGGCCCAGTCAAAGTCCAGACCTCAAGCCGACTGAAATGCTGTGGCGGGACCTTAAGAGAGCTGTGCATAAACAAATGCCCGCAAACCGCAATGAACTGAAACAACGTTGTAAAGAAGAGTGGGCCAAAATTCCTCCACAATGATGTGAGAGACTGATCACGTCATACCGAAAACGATTACTTCAAGTTATTGTTGCTAAAGGTGGTTCTACCAGCTATTGAATCATAAGGTATACTTAGTTTTTCTAGGGGTGTCCACAAACCTGGTGGGGGTGTCCACAAACCTGGTGGGGGTGTCCACAAACCTGGTGGGGGCCCCCACCCCGCCTTGCCTCTCCACGATGGCCCCCCCCGCTCGATCCTCAGCGGCGCGGAGCGATTTTTCGCGTTGCTCGAGCCGGCCGCACTGCCCGCGCTGGTCCCGTCGCGCCACTTCCGGCTGGCCAGAAGTGATGTGATGGGACCCTGCGCAGGTGCGCCATGACCGCAATTCTACGTATTTTACATAGAAACCAGGGCAACAAGGCTTAACAGCCCTGTTGCCCTGGTTTCTATGTAAAATACGTAGAATTGCGGTCCTGGCGCATCACTTCTTGCCAGCCGGAAGTGACGCAACGGGACCGGTGTGGCCGCCTCGCCGCGGAGAGTCGAGCAGCCACCGGAACCCGGTAAGGCCCGCTCATCTCTTGCAGGCGTGAGCGGGGCCAATTTCGGCTCTGCTACGTCCCGCTCGAGGTGAGCAGATACATCCCTAATCAAGGCTTCTCCATTTTGGCTGTATTTCTGTACAATAAATAATGCCACGGTGCACTCTGTCATGTGTTGTTGTTCATCTGCAGTTGTCTTTACCCAATTTTGAGACCTGCTACTGGGCCCGATGATTTTTCTTCTGTCCTGATACGTGGAACCATGGAACTCGAGAAGGGTGTACTTTCTTTTTCACATGACTGTATGTGTGTATGTGTGTGGGGCACACTGTCCTGACAGCACAAAGAGAATTAGCTATGTCAGCTCCAGGGCTGGCCAAATTGAGCCCATCTGGGAGAATGGAGCAGCTTTGGGCCCATCAGCTAGGCCAGACTCCTCCCTACTCTGTCCATAGAATTCCCCATCTTGTTGTTCTGAGTGCGCTGCCAAGAAAAAAATCTACGCTAGTGCAAAGGCTGAGGTCCAAAGAAGAACAAGAGAACTTAAGAACACTTGGTGGAAAAAGAAAGCTGAAGAAATTCAACAACTTGCAGAATCTCATGATGCACGGGGCTTTTTTAAGGCCACAAGGGCCATTTATGGACCAAAAACCTATTGTACAAACCCTTTACAATCAAAAGATGGCACCAAACTCTTAAAAGACAAAGAGTCTATTGCACTGCGTTGGAAAGAGCATTATTATGTCCTTTTAAATTGTAAATCTAAGGTGGATAATGAGATTTTTTCGCAAATCCCGCAAAAACAAATTAGAGAGGAACTTGCAATACTCCCCACTTTGGATGAAGTAAAAAAAGCCATTAATCAAATGAAGAATAACAAAGCTAGTGGACCAGATGGGATTCCTGCTGAAATCTTTAAAGAAGCCCCCCCCGAACTTGTACAACATCTTCATAAACTCATCAAAAAAATCTGGGTAAGAGAAGAGATCCCAGAAGACTTCAGGGATGCCATAATTATCACCCTCTTTAAGAAAGGTGATAGTGATGGCGCGTGAGTGACAGCAGAGCCCCGTGTGTGAGAGATGGGAGATTAAAAATCCTGCTCGTGTGTAGAGGCCCATAACTCCACACACAGAAATCCAGATCTTTCTCCCCCTCTCTCTACGCAGCGTGCAGCGTTTCGGTTGCAATCAGCCAGCCAGCTTTCCAGCATGTAATCCGACTCCAGCAGCCAGCTCCCCCGTTTGCAGATAGCAAGGAAAAAACTCTGTAACTCCACAGGTCTATTCTACCTGTTTATTTACTTAGCAAAGTAATATTCTACAGAGCATACATTTCCTAGTTACAGTCCATGTGCAGAGTACAATGCATAGCAAGCATTTATTCCAGTGGAGCAAGTTGAGCTTTACCCCACCTCAGCAAAGACGTTACATTGTTGCATAAGTCCAGCAAGCAATAGTCAGAAGAAAAGAGTGAACCGAGAGAACAGTCCTGCTCCTCTCTAAAATGGTTTCAGACAGAAAAACAAGTCAGTACGTCACCAGAACATCTAAACCATGTGACTAGCTCATACTGTTTCCCAGGCCTAGCTTTCCCATGAAAAATAACAAGGGAAAGTAAGAAGACACAACATTCTTGTTTACCGCCATTCTGTTCCTTCCATATTGTAAACAATGTGCTCCAGCTTGTGAATGTGATACATATCACAACAGATAGAACAGACTGTGGAAACTATTGGGGCATTTCTCTCTTAGCTACCGCAGGTAAAATATTTGCCAGGATTCTCGCAAACCGTCTTCTATCTATTTCAGAAGAGATCCTCCCTGAAACTCAGTATGGTTTCCGCCCCTCTAGAGGGACAGTAGACATGATTTTTACTGCACGTCAGCTCCAAGAAAAATGCAGGGAGCAAAATCAACCCCTTTATATGGCATTTATCGATTTGACTAAGGCCTTTGATACTGTAGACCGAACAGCTCTCTGGACTATCCCTATGAAAATTGGATGCCCCAATAAATTTGTGAATATCTTGCGACTTCTCCATGACAACATGACGGCTACGGTCTTGGACAACAACGGCTCTCATGGTGCTCCATTTAAAGTGGGATCAGGTGTTAAACAGGGATGTGTTATTGCCCCAACATTATTTGCTATTTTCATCGCCATGATTTTACATCTTGTCAAGGGGAAACTTCCCACTGGTGTGGGAATTATATATTGAACAGATGGAAAGCTTTTTAATCTCAGCAGGCTGAAAGCAAAAAGTAAGGTAATTACAACCTCCATTGTGGAACTTCAGTATGCTGATGATAATGTGGTCTCCGCACATTCAAAGGATGATCTCCAAACTATCCTAAATGCTTTTGCAGAAGCATACGGAAAACTTGGTCTCTCACTTAACATCAAAAAAACCAAAGTGCTTCATCAGCAAGTGCAAGCTAACCCTTTGGTGATGCCATCTATCCAGCTTGGCAGGACAATACTGGAAAATGTCGATCATTTTCTCTATCTTGGCAGCTATCTTTCTGTTACAGCTAACATCGACAGTGAAATCCAGCATCGTCTGAGCTCCGCAAGTGCCGCGTTTTCTCGAATGAAACATAGAGTGTTCGAGGATCGGGATATTTGTAAGAAGACCAAAACACTGGTTTATGAAGCCATTGTATTACCAACTTTAGTGTATGCCTGCGAAACATGGACTATCTATAAACGTCACCTCCTTCAACTCCTTGAAAGATTTCATCAACGTTGCCTCCGGAAAATCCTGCGAATTACTTGGGAAGATAGGCGAACAAATGTCAGTGTACTGGAAGAAGCAAAGACTACTAGCATTGAAAAAATGATCCTTCAACGCCAGCTTCAGTGGACCGGTCATGTTGTTCGAATGCCTGACTGCCATCTCCCAAAGCAGTTACTTTATTCCCAACTCAAGGATGGAAAGCGGAATATCGGTGGTCAATAAAAGAGGTTTAAAGATGTTCTTAAGGCTAATCTAAAAAAATGCAATATAAACATCAAAAACTGGGAAGCTCTGGCCTATGAACGATCTAGCTGGAGGTTGGCCTTTCACAAAGGTTCTATGGACTTTGAAGAAGCCCGAGTGCAAGGTGAAAGGGAGAAACGTGCTAAGCGAAAAACACGTCAAATGAATCCTTTACAGGACCATCTTCCATCTGGTAACCTGTGTCCTCACTGTGGGAAGCTGTGTGGATCTAGAATTGGCCTCCACAGTCACTTACGGACCCATCGCTAGAGTCTACACAATTTTCTTTAGAATTTTCCTCCTTTTAAAATCTCCTTTTTGTAAATTTTTTATCCTGGAAGACAATCTTACTCGGTCACGAGTGATCACCTGACTGACTGACTGTTCTGAGTGCTACTGCCAGCAGTAGCTGACTGTCTGCCAGTGCTGACTCCAGGTTTTTGAGGACCCTTGTACAAAATCCCCTCATTGGACCCCCTCCCTCAGTGAGTCTACCTGCTCACCGCCATTGTCGCCAGCTCCTATTGCTCCTCATCCTCTTCCTCGTCATTGCTGCCACTTGCTTGATACGCAAAGAGCCAGCAAGCAAGTAGGCAGTGGCATCTACTGCTATTCCTTCTTGTCATCACCACCATTGTCTGGCCCAGAGCAAAATGCAGGTGAACAGGCAGGTTGCAATAGTGATGAGGTGGGGGCCTCAGAAGGTGCCCGACCATGCCTACTCTTAACTCTGGCCCGGATCTCTGCTCACCCGGGTGTAGTGGGGGTCACCACTATGGTGCATGCTCTCTACTAGTAGCACTTCTCTCTGCCAACAGAGGCCATCAAATACAGCACCCTAACTCTTTGCAGCCAACAACCTTTGGGGGTTATGATTACACTGTATTCTTTTTAAAAAGAAAGGGTTGCTGTTGTTTTTTGCTACTTCTGCAAATCACCAAGCATGCTGACACTTTTCTCTTGGTTTCTCAGTAGTCCCATTTTGGCTACAGTCCTGGTGGTACTCACCAGAAGAGATTGCTATTAGGAAGAGGCGTGTGTAGAATCTCTCCCTTGCCAAAAGAATAAAAAAACCTTTAATCCCCAATCAGAACTCAACCATATTTTTTTTTGCATTGACTAACTATGTTTGAAATAGAATATCATAACTCAGCCTCACCAAGTTCTCCTAACAATGATTCATTTATTTATTACTCCTCTTGCATGGTAGTTAATTTGCCAAATAAAAGAAAGCAAGAAAGCAAATTTGGTAGAAATTCACCCTCATTTTGCAGGACTGCATCACAGAGACCCAGTTCAGACAGAATAATCTTGGCCTAATAACCCAATGTTTATTCGACCGAGAATGAGCATTACGTATGTGTGGTCTCTCCCTCCTATGTTCTTTCTCATGCCGGAATAGAACACCACTGGGGTTTGTTAAATTTCCCATTATATCTAAATTAGTGGCTTAATCTTGGACTAGAAACCACAACAAACTGACCCTGGTTTCACATTGTGGTTTGTAGTCTGAAATTAAACCACAGTTTCCTCATTTGGATGTAATGGGAAATTGCACTTTAACAAAACCTGGAAGTGTTCCATCCTGGCATCCAATAGATGGGAAGAAGGAAGGGGAGGAGGGAGTGCATGGGCGTAACACTCATTCTCTGTTTCATAAGCCAGGGGTGGGCAACCTGAGACCCTCCAGATGTTTTGGCCTACAACCCCCATCAGCCCTAGCCAGCATAGCCAATGGTGAGGGATCATGGGAGTTGTAGGCAAAACACATCTGGAGGACCACAAGTTTCCCACCCTTGTCATAGAGCTAACACTGTACCACTGTTGGATCCTTCCTTAAGGGTCAAACTATGTGTGATGTGGGAGATCTGAGCTTGATGGTCTGATGTCTTTTTCTTTGTTCAAAAGCAGCAACAGAGGATGGGGGATTTGATGAGGACCACAGCACTGAGGAGGGGATTTTTAATCCTATTTAAATCACACCCTCCCTAAGTTACTATTAGTCATGGAAGGGAAAAAAGAAAAGAGATACCTGTGAAAAGCAGAAATGACACAGTGCAAAAAGTTAGGTTGAAGCTTCCTGTTGTTCCGCCCCCACTGCTGCTTTTAAAGTAAAGCAAAGACGTCAGGAGATACAAAATCCTATGAAGTTCTGGTCGTCATTGTGGTATTGAAGAGGAAGACAATATCATCTCTGTTATTTTTAGGGTTCATGAACAAGGAATCTTTCTAAGAAGGTATTTAAAAAAGCCAGAATTTTAATAACAGTCATTCAGGATCGCAGAGAATATAGTACATGGATATTATTTGCCAACAGCGTAAGGGGCTGTCTATATAAATTTTTATTACATACTGATAGAAATTCAGCCCTCTCCTCTGTGGACCAGAGCAAGCTTGCTCCCCAAGGCCAATACCACATCCATTTCCAGAGGCTGGCTGATCAAAAGAAGTTGCCTGGGTGAGTATAAATGTCTAGTCTCAAATGTTAGTGGAGACATGCTCCTTGGGGGAAGCTTTAGGGGAGCGAGTGGCAGGAAGGGAATACCAGCAGCTCTTATTTTCATCATTGCACACACAGTGCAGAATGTGTTAGGAACATGTCTGAATTCTGAGCCCTGAAGGAATTTACTTTTGCCCTCACAGAAAGTGAAATCAGTTCTGAAATTTAAGATTTGGGTTGTGTTTTAGTTGCTCAGAACACAATATCGAGCTATAAAAGACTTTGCCTTTAAAAAAAATTGGCTAATTATTTATATCTATATCAGGGGTGGGCACGGTATGGCCCTCCAGATGTTTTGGTCTATAACTCTCATCATCCCTAGACAATGGTGAGGAATCATGGGAACTGTAGCCCAAAACATCTAGATGATCACATGTTGCCCAGTCCTGATCTATATTAAGGACAACCTGAAGCTATACAAATGGGATCTGCAACAAAATGTTGCAGTGTAGCATGCTTCGCTGATCAGCATTCCATGCGGTCTTTCAGGATAATCTATTACATTCCCCCCTGGATTTCTATGTTGTTCCTCTCAACAATCATTCAGCATTCTGTGGCCACAAAGCATTTTCCTCTCTCTCTCTCTCTCTCTCTCTCTCTCTCTCTCTCTCTCTCTCATAGCAAATTCAGGTGGTTGAATGCCATCAGGATTCTCAGTTCTCATCAGACTTTCCCCTCCATTTTTTCTCCTGAATTATTTGTACTTCTGCAAACCTCGGGATTCCCCTTGAGACTGCTGATACCTCCCTCTTGTGCATGGGTGGTGCCATTTTGGCTACATAAGGAATCACACTCTAAGAATGAGTTAGCTATTCGTATACAGCAGGGGTGAGGAACGCATGGCCCGCCAGATGTTGTTGGACTGCAACTCTCATAAGTCCCAGCCAGATAAGCCAATGGTGAGGGATGATGGGGATTGCGGTACAACAACATCTGGAGGGCCACAAATTCCCCACCCATGGTATTTAAGGCAGATATTTTAAAAGCTGTCTTATCATGATGAGTCAGACCAATGAGTAGGAGGCTTCAAAAGGTCAATCCATTTGAAGCCTTCATGGCTTCTTTGAGCTAGCCATGGGGGACAGACTGGATGGATTGCTGAACGCATCAATGGATCACCAACTACACCCATTCCTGGTAGGGGCAGCCTAGCCACGGTGATCCATGCACTGGTAACCTCACTATTAGACTACTGTAATGGGCTGTATGTGGGACTGCCCTTGCGCCTGGTTCGGAGGCTGCAGCTAGTGCAGAATGCAGTCGCTGGGTGCTCACTGGGGCACCCATTTATGTTCACATAACAGCTGTGTTAAAAGAACTGCACTGGCAGCCTATTAATTACGGAGCCATGTTCTTGGTGGTGGTGATACCTGCCTTCTGGAAAGCCCTCCCCCGTGCAGTTCCAGAGGCAGACAATGTGGTGTGTATCAAACCTTTCCAGAAAATGCACTTGTGCACCCAGGCTTTCTGTGGCTTGTAATTAATTGCAATCAGTCATATGCTGCTCTATCTTCCTGTTCTTTCTATTGTTTTGCATTGTTATTTTATTTGGAATTGTTTTCAATAGTGTATTTAAATGTGATATTTAATATTTATGTGAACCACTTAAGAGTTCTTATTACATTAAGTGGTGTATAAGTATTACTAATAAATAAATGAATAAATCTATTTGATCTGTGCACACAGCACCCAAGTGTGCAAGATCCTGATAGAGGATCCTCAAAAGATCCCACTTTTCACTCTCCCCTTACCTATGGGTATGTGTGGAGGCAGTGCAACAGGATGCTAGGGGGCATGGGAGATGGGTCCACCTCCTATATCTCCATCTAGCCCTTCCACTTTGTGCTTTGCAGGTTCACCAAGAGGGAAAGCTGGATGGGTATTTAATTATTTGAAATATTTTTATCCTGTTCCTAAGCCAAAAAGGCTCCCAGAGCAGCTTGCATATAATCAAATAAACGAAGAAGCCCCTGCCTGCAGGCTTACAATCTAAAAAGATATGACATACAAGGAAAAGGGAATGGGGAGGGAAGAGGGTAAATACACATATATAGATTCATAGATCATAGAGTTGGAAGGGGCCTACAAGGCCATCGAGTCCAACCCCCTGCTCAATGCAGGAAACTAGAGGAGGGGTCTCCCATCCCAGTAATAACCAGGCCTGACCCGGCTTAGCTTTCCACACTCAGACAAGCAGAGCCAGCGTGAGCCACAGGCCTATTTCAACAGAGCTGGTGGTGGAATGACCCTGTCCTCCTTCTCATCTTCCTCCATACAGCCTGCTGGAATGGCTGCTGGGGGTAACAGTCAAGGGAGGAGAAGCCTTCACAATTGGAGGCATTTCAGCAGGGCTAGTGGAATGGCCCTGCTGGAATGGCTGGTGGTGGTAAAGGTATGCAGAGATATCCCATATGCCTTCAGATCCACCATGGGTGCATGCTCATGCATACGCATAAGTAGTGATAGTGGGGAAGGAGATACCAGTGCTCTATGGACTCCTGAAAGTCTTTTTGGAGAGGATCCCGCACTTCTGCATTAATTCTTAACTTAGTTTTGCTCTCCCCTAACTATTAAAAACCGTATGAGCTGTGTGGTATTGCAGTGTACGCACAGAGCTGCAAGCCTTCACAGCTTGAAGGAGTCAAGTTACTAGATGAAAAGCTCATACCTGTTTATATTCAGATAAGGACTGATCCCCCCTTTTTTTAAACAGCCATTCTTGCCTAAAGGCAAAACTATAAATATATTTGAAATTCAAGACAATAAGTAATGCAGGCACACCATACTTGGCAGAATGAGAAAAATAGTTTAGGAAGAGCTAGAAAAGAAATATATTTGCTCTGATCAAATAACATTTATATAGAAATAAACTAGGTACACTTTGGGTAGTTAAATGTAGAATATTATTCCAAGACCCTTAAAAAAAAAGACTAGAAGGGAGAGGTTAAAAGAACAACAACAATGTAGTATACAGTCTAAGAAAAATAAAAGTTGAGCAAGATCAATTTCATTTCAACATGCGGTGAGGCCAACTTGGCTAAGGCCAAGTTCAGACATGGTAGGAAACTATGGCCTCACATGCTTCCCCTTTCTTCCCCCTCTTCTTTTATGGCCACAAGGAAGAGATCAGAAGCACTGGGTCCCCCATTTAAACAAGCCACATTTCCCCATTACATTGAACTCAGTGAACTGTGGTTTGTAATGGTTTAGTGTAATTGAGCCCAAGTCAAGCTGTGGTTTCAACTCCTGCCTTGTTCTAAAAGAAAAATTTAAATAAACCACATTTTCCTGAGTTCAGTCATAACAAACAAGTGTGATTATCCTTTTGGTGCCAGGTTAAGACAGCCCTCTGTGCTGAGGCATTTAAGAACATCGAGGGTTGTTTTTAATGGCTTGATGAGGCATGAATGTCAGGTGTTCGTAACAGGTCTATTCTGTATTAAATACTTATCTCTGGCCAAATTGTTTTTAAATCTCTTAAACTATTTTTAATTTCATTATTGTAGATTATTTTTATGGCTGTTTTATTGTATCTTGGCCTTGTTTTAGGCACTGTTGTAAACTGCCCAGAGAGCTTTGGCTATATTGTGCAGTATAGAAATGAAATGAATAAGTATAAAAGTGCAAGCGAAAGCTTCCAATCTTCGCACCATAATGGGGAAGGCTGAGATCAGTTGACTTGTGTGCCTGCTCAGTCTTCTGACCGGATACTATTGATAGATAACTTCAAAGCCCCTGATCTTCCTTCTTATGGTTCTTGGGTTTTTTTTTTTAAAAAGGCTTGATAGTGCTTCAAACAGAGGATGGCTTCAAGAAGAGGACTATCCTCTGTAAAGTAAGACACATGGCCACCCTAACTGTAACAGATCATTATTCTTTATATGGAGACCAAATCTAAGCTGATTATCTTGGGCTGGAGAAATAACTACTCTTTCCTTCTGTTCTGTCCACATCATCATCATCATCATCATCATCATCATCATCAACATCTATTTCATTTCACTTCATTTCATTTCTATACCGCCCAATAGCCGAACTTGACAGTCAGTCTCCATTCTGAAGTGTTTCTGCCAATCATTGACTCCCATTCCTTGCTTATGGTTTCTAAAGGCGGGTACCGCTTCATATCTTGCTACCTGAAGAGATACTTTGCACTTCAAATCCAGACTCAAATCTCTCCCTTCTGTCCATCCCTCAGCTAGCCAGGCACCGTCAACAGGATCTAAAGCTAAAGTTCCCTACAGCTGAAATTTTACTCCCCCCCCCCACCAGCTGTGGCATTATTTTCCTTTTTATCAGGCACAATAGGTTAAACATCACAAAATCCCTTCTAGTCCCATTGGGATGCAGCTCCAAACTTTCCTCTTTTGAGCCCATTATACGTTCAGACAGTGCAGCATAAAGAAAACTAGAAGCTGCTGTCCAATCACTGGCTGGTGAATTCAAATCAAAACACAAAAATTCAGTACCACACTGTATTTTGCCACCTTGTCCTGCCTAGGGATAGAAAATGAACTTTAAAGATTCATCTATCAGTTTCACCTTCCTCCAGTCTTAAGTTTGTTCTGTCCCTTTTCTGCATCAATCTGCTTTTTTTTTTTGAACGGCCACACAAAAACAAATATGCATTTTCATGTGCATTTCCCCTAATATGCACATTTTATGCACTGTTCTATACACACTGCATTTTTGTATGTCAATTTCAGTAATATCCTTAAATAAAACAAAACAAAAAAATGCAGTAAAACACAACAATGATGGAATAAAAGCAACATCCAATGCAACATACCTGCTTACATGCCAAAGACCTGCTTGAATAAAAAGGTATTTGCCCACCAACAGAAAGAGAACAGAGAGGGAGTGAATCTAGCCTCCCTCAGCAGGGAGTTCCACAGCCTGGGAGTGGCCACTAAGAAGCCCTCTTTTGCTTTGCCATCAATTGTGCCTCTGAAGATGCCAGCCTCAAAAAAAGGGCCTCTCCCAATGATCTTAAGACCAGGCAGGTCTTTCTGCGAGAAGACGGTCTTTCAGGTAGCCTGGTCACAAGCTATATAGGGCTTTAATGGTCATAACCAGCATTTTGAATTGTTCCTGGAAACAGACCAGTAGCCAGTGACGCTGCTGTCACAATGAAGCCACATACTCCCTGCTGTCACAATGAAGCCACATACTCCCTGTAACTGGCCTCAGTCAACAGCCTGGCCGCAGCATTCTGGACCAGCTAAAGTTTCTGAACAGTTTTCAAAGGCAGCCCCACATAGAGTATGTTACAGTACTCCAAATGGGATGTAACTAAGGCATGTGTGACTGCAGCCAGATCAGAAGTTTCAAGGAATGGGTGCAATTGGAGCACTAGCCTCAGCTGTGCAAGCACATTCCTGGCCACCGCTGATACCTCAGCATCCAGGTCCATGGCCAAGTCCAGGAGTAAACCCACACTATGAGCCAGTGTCTTCAGGGGAGCGCAACTCCATCCAGCACAGGTTGAATCCCTATTCCCTGATCTGCCTTTCAGTGGAAGACCGACAACCTGGTCTTCTGCGCGGGTTCAATGCTAAGGGGGTAGCGGGTGCTGGGGCGGGCCTTCTCCGAGGTCCCCAGCGCCTCGCCTTAGCCCAGAACAAAGGGATAACTTATAGCCACAAAAGTATCTTTTAGAAAACAAGTTTATTTACAAAATTACCTTCACAAACTCAGACCCACGCCAGCAATACAGCTTATCAGTACGGTACAAAGTAGCAAGCAAAAGCCTCAAGGACAACGTGATTTCAGGGCTCTCAGCTAGTTAGTTTAGCTCGGGTCCCGGCAGAGGCCCGGTCAACCGCACGCTGCTAGCTGGGTTCCCAGCGGAGGCCCGGTCTACCCAAGCGGCTAGCTGGGTTCCCGGCGGGGCCCGGTCTACCCAAGCGGCTAGCTGGGTTCCCGGCGGAGGCCCGGTCTACCCAAGCAGCTAGCTGGGTTCCCGGCGGAGGCCCGGTCTACCCAAGCGGCTAGCTGGGTTCCCGGCGGAGGCCCGGTCTACCCAAGCGGCTTGTGAGTGATTTCAGCTTGGTTTCCCGGGGGTCCGGTCAACCCAAGTGGCCAGTGATTTCAGCTTGGTTTCCCGGGGGTCCGGTCAACCCAAGCGGCCAGTGATTTCAGCTTGGTTTCCCGGGGTTGCTGATCCTTCGTTCCCTTACCCCAGGCATGGGCAAGATTGCTGATCAGGTCCAGAGAAAAGTTCCCTTGTGCAGGGTGTTTTATACCTTGGTGTTTCAGGTAGCCCCTCCCTCCGTGATCAGGTGGGTTGACACCCTCCCTGAGGGGCGGCCTTTTGGGTCAGGTGGGGTGACGCCTTCCCCCCGTGGGATGGGGTCCCTTTGAAGCCACTTGCTTAATGGTCCCATCCTATGGTGTTGAGTGGCCATTTCTTAGGGGTGACGAAGCGTCTGCCCTGGAGAGGTATTCAAGTCTTATGTAGATGGGGCTGATATGCAAGAGCATTGACAAACCTGGTGATGCTTCCTGCCTTCCCCCCTGGGGTGATTCTATGTAGATGTTGTTTGTCCCCTTTGGCATCTGTGGAGACTGGTTGTCTCCCCCCCCCCCCCCGGGTCTCCTCCTCCCCTCCTTGGTGAGTGTGTGTGTGTCAGGCAGGGGGCTTAGGTTGGCTTTCTCCACACTTTCGACTAACCAGGTGCACCCCTGTCTTGCCTGGATTTAGCTTCAATTTGTTTGCCCTCATCCAATCCATTACTGACATCAGACAGACACCGGTTTAGAAACAGAACAGCTTCCTTGGATTTGTAGGGAAAGAAGAGATAGAGTTGGGTGCCATCAGCATGCTGGTGGTACAAAATCCCAAAACTCCAGACAATCTCTCCCAGTGGTTTAATGAATATGTTAAATAGAATAGGGGATAAGATGGAACCCCAAAGGACACCACAGGCCAATGGCCATGGTGTTGAACAGGAATCCCTCATCACCACCTTCTGAGATTGCCCCTCCAAGAATGACTGGAGCCACCATATAACCAGTGGCTCATAGTCCCTGTATTCTTTCCCCCTATTGCATACAACTGTTACTTCTCAATATGCTAAAGAAGAAAATAACTGTATGAAGGAAGTTTTGTCCTTATGTCTGAGCCTTTTGGCCCAGCAATGCAAAATTTCCAGACGGCTTTCAAAATCTTCTGGATTTGCATTCTCATTACTTGGTTAGTATTTTTATTAGCGTCTATTAGCAAAGTACATCTCTGCTCTTAACAATTACACAGATTATTACTGATTAAAACAATTTAGAGAAACCTCAGTTGTGCTGCGCATTAGCAATAGTATTGCTTGTGTAATTTTGCTGCTGACAATTGTTTTGAACCAAACTGACCCTCAGTGTTATGCTTATCAAGTTAAATGGGCTGCTTTTCATTTTATTAGATGGGAAAATTCAAAGCAGCAGCAGCAACAGCTTCTCCAACAAACATCCAGCCAGCATTGAAATGCAGGATGTCACATTTGACAGTATAGATTTTGCCTAAAGCCAGCTAACAACTGCAGATATTTTTTGTTCTTCCATACATTTTCAAACGTTGTTGAAAGAAGTATGGTAACATCAAATCAAATTCAGTCATCCTACTTAATGCATATAGCTGAAATATACAGAAGGGTTCTGTATGTTGAACAACGGCATCAGAAATTGCTGCATGATTTTTACGATGACAAGTTAAGCTATGATGATGCTATCTTGGCCCATTTCAGTTCTGCTGATGGAAGCAGTTTTATCAGCAGAGAATGATACAGCTGTGTTCCAGAACACCTAGAGTACGCATTAAAGCAAATGGATCACTATATCTGGCAATAAATATTGCAGGAGTGCACCTTGGATCTTGATTGGGACCATAGAAGTGAGGGAAGGGCTAAAGTTCCTCAAACTCTATGCTAGGGTCCCAATCTGGATTTGGGCTTCTACACTTACTCTAGAGTAAAAAAAGAAAGAAAGAAAAAAGGATGTAGCTGCTAGCACTCAAAATAATGTGTGCTTTGGACTTCTGTTTCTTCCCAGTAGTCTAAAAAAGGCTGAACCAAAAAATGTAATGGAGCATGTAGCCCAGAGCATGTGTACTCATAGGATGATTAGCTCCTTGCAACTACATACAAGAGTTAATTCAATAGATTGTTAATTGGAGAACGTGGCTTCATACAATAAGATTATTTCCCAAATACAGATCTATTTGCGAAATTCCACACAGTGATCGAAATGACTTATGGGATTTATCTCATGAGTGTGAAAGCTCTATAATTCAATAGTGAATGAGTGAGTTATGGGCAGACCTTTGAGCAAATGAGATAAAACTTTAATATAGCACTTGCCTTGGGCTCTTTTATTGCAGAGAGCAGTTAATTTGATTAAATACCTCTTTTGATTAAAGGAAATCATTTAGCACAATCTGGCTTTAAAAAAAATCAACTACATATGCATATTTGATATACTACAGCAAGGAGCCATCTTACAGTTGTCATGTTTAAGGTGAGCTATGCAATATTCTGTGTTTCCAATTGTTCTTCAGAATTTATGTCCAAAAGCTACAGGCAGAAAGTGAATGCACAGTTGCTGATCTTCTTGCTGATTTGTTTTCAGTCACATATTAAAATTATACAAAGTAGAATTAAAGCATACCTTACTTGGTGCAAAATGAGGCAACTAGGCCATGATGTGTGCTTTATAGACCATATAGCATCAGTCTTATAACAACAACACTGGCTTCCATTCCAATTTGCTTCCAAGCCCAGTTCAGGTTATGGAATCTTACTTATAAAGCCGTAAACAGTTTGGGGCCAGGATAGCTGAAGGACTACCTCCTCCCATATGAGCCCACCCAAAATGGATGACTCTGTTGCATGTCCCACCACCAAGAGAAGCATGGTTCATGGTCAAACAGGATACTCAAGCAGGTTGTGAAACATCCTCCTATGGGAGTATAGATTGGGTCCATCTCCACATAGCTTTAGGAGAACTGTCAAGACTGTTATGTTCCATCTTGCCTTTGACAGTTTCTAAACTCTGCTCTCCGATTTGGATTTTTGAAGATTGTTTATTTTCATCTTTAATCCGTGGTTTTGATGGGAAGGATCCTACAGTGTCCGGCCACTAGCACCATAATCACATATGTTGAGTTAGTGGAAACCAACGTTTGTACAACATCAATAGATCTTGCTAGCATGAAAGGTTCCCTGGGAAACTCATCGTACTAGCAAGTGCTAGTGACTTTGCATAAATGTTGGCTTCTGCTGGCCCAATGTACATAGTGTTAGCAGCCAGATGACATCGGATCCCTCCCCAAATGTATTCTTGTTTTAAATTTGCTTGTCACCTTTGGGGCCCTTATGGGCTGAAAGGTGATTGAAAAATATTTCATATAAATAAATGAACTTTAAAAAATAAGCTAACTTGCTGACAATTGTTTGTTAGGAATTACGGAGAGAATGCACAATTACAGTGGCTTGAGAAAGGTCACCCACAATTGTACAAATCATGACAATTGTCATGTGGAGAGATCAGTTGTACAAATAATGCCTAGAGATGTGTGCCACTGGACCATGGGCCTAGCAATAGTAACATTCTTTTTGTGGTTCTATAGGAGCCACCATTAGTCTGAGTTGGGTCATTTATAAAATATTTCTTTGTTCTGAGAAACAAATTGCACATCTGTATGTGGGGAGGTTGCAAGAGGGAAGTGGCTTCTAACCCTTCCCCTCCAGTGGCTTTAACACTGAAAACTGTTTCCACTGGAGGGATTTTATGCAGAAAAACTGGCGGAGAAGGAAAGGTTACAAAGCCCCACTGCCATGTAGGTCTTCTAAACCATATTGGATGGAAAAACAACCCCAGGGAGGGGGGAAAAAACCTATATGTGATTCAGCATCACTGCAGCTTGGGACTTTTGTTTATTACATGGTAAGCAGGGCGTACCTGAATGTTTTTCCAGTGAAATGTTCATTGGTTTTAGGAAATGAGTTGCGGGGAAAAGGAAAACCATTCCTGACACTTGGACAAGGTGACCCTTGTCCTGCTATGGCTGGGTAAGTCTCTATGGTAGGCAAATACAGGAATGAATCCAATAGGCAAGTCAGTTAAGCAGGCAAATGGTTAAGCACAGTATTACCAGACAAGTAGGTGGTTTCCAGAAGAGAGATCTGAGGCACAGCCAAAGTCCAGCACAGATATCCAATCAGATAGCAGTCCAAGAAACAGAGTCAGGCAGGAGTCCAAGGGGTTAGTAGCACAGAGGCTCAATCACAAGACAAGGTCAGGAAAGCAAGATACAAGGCATTGGCAGAATGAAGCTGTTCCAACAATAGCTAGCCTGAAACTGAAGGCTGATCTAGCCAGAGCTTCCTGAGCCCCACCCATGACCCAGTTGCATTTCATTACAGGCCCTTTGGCAAAAACTGTACTTGGGAGGAGGGCCTCGCTCCTGAGGAGTCCTTTCTTCTTGAGGAGTTATCCTTTGAAACTGAACACTTCTTCTCAAAGGAGCCCTACTGGCCTGCCTCTCAAAGTGACAACCCTCTCGGTGGCTAGGTGGTTGCTGGGCACCCCCCTCTGTCTCAGAAGCTGAGCTCTCTGCCTCTTGAGGAGGCAAATCTGAAGGCATCACCCCTGAGGGGCCAGAGCCATCTTGGGTAGTGCCAGAGTCCTCTGAGGCAACCTGTTCCCTGGGAACATCTGGCTCCAAAGTTCAAGCTCTTCCTCTGATGAGGAATTCCCCGGGGGAGTCATGATACCCTTGCCCTCAGTGCACAGCAGAAGATTCTTATGAGGATGAGGCACAAGCTAATTCCTGCTGAGACAACAACCTCTTATTGTTGTACTAGGAGATACTTCCAGGCAGCAGGTCCCACCTGGAGCTATCCAAGTTCCCATTTTCTTCTTGCATTGTTCTGACTGCCATCAGATGCTACCAGCTTCCACTGCAAGCCTCAAAGGACCCCAGAATGGAACAATGGGCTATGTTTGGGCGGGAGTGGTAGAACTTTCTGGTGTGTGGGTGTGGGTGTGTTGTTGTTTTAATGAGATGGCTTTCTTTCTTTCTTTCCATTAAAGGCAAGCCACTGCACTCAGCAGCCAGCTGTCAGTCTGTTTAAAAATAATAGTTCCCAGTAACATTAATGGCCCCTGCTGCCATTTGGAAGAGGTTTCTTTTTTAAAAAAACCTCAGCTGCCACTGAATGCTGTGGCTTGTCTTGTTTAAGGTTTAAATAAAAAGGCAACAAAGATTACAAAACCAATCAGACACCTTGTCAAAAAAGTAAATAACCCACCTGGCTGTTAGTGTTACAAGCTTCGCAGAAACACCACAAATGTTGCAGAAACTCTCACCATTCCATTGCTGGGGGATGAATGTCCAGCAAAGGTGAGGTCATTTGTAGCCCTAACTGTAAGTTGCTGCTGCACTGTTAAAATTTACCTATTAGTTTTGCTTAAAAAGCTTGTATCCCACCTATTTCCCTGAAAGGGAACTCAGGCTGGCAAGGAAACAAAGCCAGCAATATTTAAAACCATCTTAAAAACCCAACTGAACAAACAACAAGTTCATAAAAAGCTTATGAAAACAACAGTCAACCATAAGGCCTAATAAACACTTTATATAATGACTGAATAGAGATGCAAAAGTATGAATATAATCCACTCTTCAAGAAAGGATGCACCTTCCTTGCTAGAAGCAAGGAAGGTATATTCCCATCTTAGCAAACTCTGACCATTTCACCAGTCCACCCTTTGTTAATTCCATTATTTCTACGATCTCTAGACTCATGGCCTTGCTCACCAAATTCTCTTTGAGACACAAGCTCAGATTTGACCACAGCATGTCTTGCTTCAAGGTTCCTGGCTAAAATAGAGAAAGTATCTCGGGGTATGGGGCTCAGGTACTTGGTACAAATATTCTTCCCTGAGGGCAACAAATTACCTGTTAAACCTCTATCCTGCCTTCTGATGTAGAATGAATGCACAAACTATTTATCCAGAATATCTGCCTCTCCAGAGTAGTCCCATAAGTCCTCTGTAAATTCCAAATGACTTCCCATAACGACCGGGAATGTGTGTAGTCCTTTGGCTTCAATATGGACAGTCAATTCCCATTAAAGATAGAGAACTATTTCTGACCTCTATATGTTCTGCCACCACCATTCTGAGACTCTTCCATAATGAAACTGAGCATCAAAGACCTCTCTTGAATTTCTAAGACAGGATGCCATTGGGACAGAAACATAGGCAAGCACTATTACTATCATGGGAGATATTCATGGCTGGCTTACATTGGTTTTGTTTTCAGTCCTATTCATTTAAAAGCAACAACCCAAAACTTTTCAGAAGTCAAATAAATTTTATGATACGTTTCAAATCCCTTGTTTTGTTAAGCTACAGAGATTCCAAAGGGCAATAAAAAGACATTTCATCATGCAACTATATATTAAACATCTTTTAAAAATGGAGACCATGACAGCTCATTTGGAAACTGCTATCTTTTCAAATGCATACTTTGGGTCTTCTTAAAATGTATATTATTTACTTGACAGACCATGAACTATTGCACAAATCCAGATTAGGAACTTCATAAGAAACTGATATTTAGCTCGATCATATGTGACGGCCAAACATATTTTCTTTTCCTGTTTATAATGGCAACAAGGACATTTTCTTTGTTAGGGCAGTGCCATCAGTTTGCATCATTCTAATCATACTCCATCAGCCGTCCATGATAACCTCATGAAGGGAGGAAGCTTTTCCTGTGTACTGGAGTGAAAATGATGCCTCCGTCCCTCATTATAACTACACAGTTCTTCAGTCAACGGAGGGAGGAGGGGACACTCTAAGTCCCAAATAAAAGGGGGGGAAATTGCCCTTGATCTAAAGTCAAGCTTTGTGTAAGACCCATCAACTGGATGATAAGCCAAATCGCTGATGTGTGACAGTACAGTATCATACAGAATATTGAGTAGGTTTCTTTCTTCTTGGCAGAGTTGGAAATTCCAAGTTCCTCACCTGATTCAATTCTGAACTTTAATAGGAAATGACTGCCTTAAAAAAAAACCCCCACAACCCTCTGAAATTGGTTGAATTAATATATATATTTTTAAATTGTCTGACTGTGATTTGGAGAACTTCTTGAAACTCATTTCCACCTGTTCGAACAGAGATGGGGAATGTGTGGCCCTCCAGATGTTGGTGGACTGCAACTCCCATCAGCCCTAGTCAGGATAGCCAATGGTGAGGGCTCATGGGAGCTGCAGTCCAACATCATCTAGGAGGCCACACATTCCCCATTCCTGTGTTATGCATTACCAAAAAAAGAGGAAACATTATGAAAAAAGAGGAGTCAAGAAGATACAGATTTCCATAAAAGTTGCAGGTGTTAATTTATGTGTATAGATGCCAATTTAGAAATAGTAATTTGTAATTTAGATAGAAACACAGTACATTACAACATAGTGGGGAAGAATGTGACCAGGTGACCTGTGTGCTTGTCTGAGGGGCAACTTCAAGGCCACTGCTCCCTGTGGGGTGGGGCACCTGGTCAGGGGGACAGAATGAGAGTGGGCTGCTGCAACTCTGCCTCCCTGCCCCCCCGGTCTTGCCTGCTGCTGTGTGGAGAACTCGGGTGGGCAAAGCTAAGGGATGTACTCCTCCAGCTTCATCCAACCAGGTCTCTGGGAGACAAGCCAGGTTGGAATGCTCATCCAGGATCAACTCCTGGATCAATGTCACCAGCTGTGTAATGTCCAGGGCATGGGCAATAAGGGACTTCGGCTGGAATGCTGGGGCCAGGGGATGATGGAGGATGGAGCAGGTCAGGAGAGTGCAGAGTCCAGGAGCTGGGCCAGGGTCAGGATACGTAGTAAGCAAGGTGGGGCCAGAGGCAAAGGGTGGATCTGGTAGGTGAGCAGTGGTCAAGCACAGGTTGAGAGCAAGTGGAATCTGAGCAAAAAAAGCAGCTCCAGAAGCAGACCAGGTTCAGACAAGGGCCAGAGGCAAGTGCAGAAGCAGACCAGATTTAGACAGGGGCCAGAGGCAAGAAGGCAAGTGCAGAAGCAGACCAGATTCAGACAGGGGGCAGAGGCAGGGTAGAGAATCAGGCTGGATTCAGTCATGTACCAGGAAGAGCAGGGCCAGAGGCATAGATTAGGAACAGTCAAAGGTCAAGCATGGTCAAGCAAGAGCTGGAGCTAGTCATAGAGGATCAGGAGCCAGCTGCAACAGCACAGGGAATCATGTTGCTGTGGCAAAAGCTGGAGTGCTGAGGCAGCCCTTAAGTAGCCCTCCCAGCAGCTCCCAGCTGGTCTCCATTAGCAGGCCTGAGAGCAGCTGGAGGTCAAGGGCCAAATCCTGAGAGGAGGTGTGCTGGCCAGATTGCTATCTGGGCAGTGGCCACCAGGTGGAGCTGTGGAATGGTGCTGGCGAAGCAGATCCTGACAAGCAGTACCTTCGACTCAGGGGAACTGAAACCTAGGCCACTCAGGCTCTCTGAAATGGGAGACAGTTTGTTCTGGGAGCAACCAACAAGCTTTTGCGCTCCCCTCCCTGATAATGACCCTGATGCCCTCCACCATAATGACTTAACAACCTTGTGCTCTGCAGCTGGGTTTTCAAGCCGGCTTTTTAAATTTCCCAGAATGCCCCTGACAGAGCATTGCTTTGGCGCTTTGTGGAAAATGAAAATGGTGGCTCAAAGACCCAGCAGTAAGTCACTGAAGGGGGAGAAGACCCACCGGAGGGTCCTTTGCATACCCCCCCCCCAAATCAGGGAGCTGGTCTTGGGCAGAACAGAATCTAGGAGAGAGATGAGGGTCCCTTGGACATGCATCCTGCCAAGGAAACCTATGCACACTTGTTTGAGTGTGGAAAGCTAAGCAGGGTCAGGCCTGGTTATTACTTGGATGGGAGACCCCTCCTCTAGTTTCCTGCATTGAGCAGGGGGTTGGACTCGATGGCCTTGTAGGCTCCTTCCAACTCTATTATGAAATCTATGAAATCTATTAGCAATGTAGAGAAACCACTCATCTGCATAATGTTAATATTGCTATTCAGTTCATTTTATTGGTCAACATATTAATATTTTATAGGTTCACTGCCTTTGAAGCAACTTTCCATCTTGCCTATGAAGCTTCCTCAAGAACTCATGAGTGTCATGACCGATGGAGATAATAACATGATGAATAGAATTGCTAAAGCCCCGGAAAAAATAAAAGCCCCACAAGACAAATAAACTTGTGAAGATGCTGCCCGCTTTTTAATTGAAACATATTTCAGGAACAAGATCATGGAATTTCATTTTGTCCAAATATTACTGAGGGAGTTTTTAAAAGGCACTTGGGTGGTAGATTATTGACCTGGATTGAGTTGAGTTGGTCCACTAGGCAAAAATACATCTGAGTCCTTTTCATGGCACAGATGGTCCACCTTTGTTATCCAAAATGTGAACAAGAAGGGGGAACAAGTTTACAGCCAGATCCTAAACCAGTCTACCCTGATTTTAATGGGGTTTATTTCCAAGTAAGTATGCTTAGCACTGCAATCTCAGTATTCCAAGGATATACATTTTCTGGAGGAAGTTCTGTCAGAATCTCTGAAAGCAAAACAGATTTAAAACTTTTGGGAGAAGGCAGGAGCTCCACTATCTTAGCAAACCATATAACTTTCATGAATCTGTTCCTTGCTGGAAAAAAACAAAAATAGAATATGTGCATTTTGAATAAGTTTTCTCCACCATCCAGTATTTCTTAGTATGGAAAGCAATACTGCTGGTTTGAGAAGAAGAGGAATCCTCATAATAATAATTCTTGTTCATTTACTTATAGTTGGAACTTGAGGGCCAAATTGGACCTGCAGGCATTGACCAAATGATCACATTTCCTGTGCCTTTCTAGATTACCGTCAGACAAACTATTACCACCCTGGATGGCTGCAGGGTTTTGTGGCCCTCAGTACAGTGTCATCCTGAGTCCCATTTATCCTGGGCATCGGGGTAGGTGCAGTCTCACAGCCACCATCTTCATTTTTCCCAAAATACAATGTGCTTAAGGCTTTGGTTCTTACACATAGCAGGTAAAAAAAAAAAAAGGGCACCGGTGCAAAAAAGAAGAAGAGTGCCATCATGAGAGGGGACTCAGGCAGTGGTGGACCCCTGTAGGCATCACCAGTGGTGTGAGCCCCAGCATTTGCCAGACCATGCTGCACAGTGACAGCAGGCTTGGATGAATTGGCACATTTTTCTCCTTGCCTTCCTTCTCTCAGGAAACACAGTAAAGGCCTGGGGTCTTCACCGATATGATGGTATCAAGCCTCAAGCCCACACTGGGTCTTGAGTCAGCAATCTGAGGGATGTCAGTCAGGGATTAAGCCTGTGCACCATGATCACACTCTTCCCCGAGAAGGAAGGAAGGAAGTCCAGCCACACAGGAAGGAAGCTTCTTTATACCAATACTCTGAAATGGGCCCGGTTCTGCTACCCATAAAACTTCCAGTGCAGCTTGTCCACTGTTCTGAGCAACTAGGAGGCTTTGCTCTTGCTGACAATGGGCCACCTTTGGCTTCCTCCCCTTTTGTCTCGGCCTAGCTCTGCCCCCTCAACTTAACAGTAACTAAGTTGGTGGTAGTAAGAGAATAAGGTAGCCGTCTTTAATCTGGTGTCCTCCAGATGTTTTGCACTTCAACTCCAATCAGCCCCAGCCAGCATGGCCAACGGTCAGGAATGCTGGGGATTGTAGTCCAAAACATCTGGAGGGCCCCAGATTTTGGGAGGCTGGAATAAGGAGAGGCAGAGAAGCAAGTTGGTTTTTAACTCTTGTCCTGCTCCTGATTGGCCTGCTCACCATTCCAGTTGCTAGTCACTACTGGTTTGTCACTGATATCATAATAAACCAGGTACCTAGCTCTAAAATCTGAAGGATGTTTCAACCTGAAGGCATATATTTAATACAAATTCAGGAGGCCAAGACTTTATTGATGTGTAAGTATCACATGTTCAAGAGGTGCCTGACCTGAAACAGAGCAAGGTGATCAGATTATGAAAATGATGCATTATGTTAATGCATTCTCTCTCTTATCATTTTCCAGATGCCTGCTCTGTATACAACAGACAACCTTACAGCTAAATATATTTCACTTAGACTTGCATGTCCTGGATCGTGAAAGATCATGGGCTATAAAACAATAGGAAAAAAAATAATGAGCTGACCCTGAGTGTTGCCCAAAGCAATACTTGCAGAACCCTAATCAGGTGAAACATCTGCAGGAGGAATATCAAGGAAGCTAGAATTTTGATAGGATTCATGGAATTTTTCAGGAGATATATTTATTTATCAAATACTCAGAGAGTTGGCTCCAGTTCTTATGACTGGGAAAAAAAACAGAAATAAAATACAGCATTGACAAATCCTGACACAACCTTAAGCTCAAAGAAACATTGCAGATGCCACTGTCAGTCAAAGGGGAAAAACAAAACAAAACAATGTCAGTTATTCTCCAACAGATAACAAAGATCACTTTAAAAGCAATAAACTTGGAAGAGCAGGAGGCTTCCTCCACTCTTTCACATAAATCCCAGAACATAAAGATAAGAAGAACAAATGTATGAGCTCTGCATTTAGGCACTTGATTTGACTGCACACTTTTCTTGTATGATGTAGAAGGCCTTGCATGCATGCAGTGAAAGAATACAGGGGGAACTGTGCTCCTGCTCTACAAAGGCAGTGGAAGAAATGGAAAATATACATTCAGCATATCATATGGGATTCCCATGCATTGTGTAAAACCACAGGAACATAGGAAGAGTCCTGCTGGATCAGACCAAGGGACTATCAGGTCCAGCATTCTGTTCACACAGTGGCCAACCAGGCCAGCTACCTGTGGAACCCACAAGTAGGATGTGCATGCAATAACACCCTCCCGCTCATGTTCCCTAGCAACTGGTGTACATAAATGTACTGTTCCTTTCCTCCTCCTACTTGTGTGCTTCTACATAAAGGAGATGTTGGAAGTCAGTTGTAAAATGCATCAATCAGTAATGGAATGAGGCTGTGCCTGCCATGCAGTGAGTGTCTGTGACATTTTCAAATTTGCCAAAAAGATATATATATATATATATATGCAGTTCAACACAACGTAACCCCAAGCATTTTATTTATTTTTATCTTCAATCCACCAGAGGCCCTCAGAGGCATACTACTGCGGTTCCTCACCAACCTTCCAATCAAATATAAATAAGATTTAGCGTTTACCCAGTTTTAACTTATCCGGTAAACCAGCCCTCCCCAACCTGGTGCCCCTCCAGGTGTTTTGGACTTCAGCTCCCATCAGCCCCAGCCAGCATGGCCAATAGTCAAGAATCCTAGAAGTTGTAGTCCGAAACATCTGGAGGGCACCAGGTTGAAGAAGGTTGATGTAAACAGTAAATGAGATGCATGCTGTAGTCAGCCACGTACTTCACACACACACATTCAACAGCACCGAATGGCACACAATAGTCCAGGATTTTCATCAGCAATGGTACACAGCACACTTTTGGAAGTGCCAGGTCCTACTTCTGTTTGATCACAACAGAGCATCACATTTAGAACAGGCTTCACCTTTATGACAAGAAGGCATGGAGCCATTTCAAATCCATTGCCACAAAGCCCTGGCAAGTCCTGTAGCTCAAGGAGATTTCATTCATCTATGATGAAGAGGACAATCTCATTTGCTACTCATTTGCAGATGCGCTTTAGAGGGAGTTGCCACCAATCTTCACTCCCCGATAAATGTAGCTGTGTGTGATGTATGTGTAAGCAAACTCAAAATGTTGCTATTACCACTTATTTTGAAGCGTACACTGCAGGCATTTCCAGATACACCTAAAAATGTACTGTGTGAAGTGGCCCTATATCACAAACAGCTCATGATTAATGCCTGAAAATTGCACTAGAATCGATAGGGCCCAATGTCCCCTATCATTCCCCCCTCCCCCACCCAGAGGAGATTATTAATCAAGACCAGAAATGTAACCCTAGTGCAATGCCCAGGTTGGTGATAGTCAGGCTACAGAGTGACCTGGTTCCCAAGAGCCTTCCAAAACTAAGGAAAAACTTGAGGCAGGTTGGTAGGCAAGTAGGAGAATCAACACCCAAGAGCTGAGTTGTTTTAAAAGCAGAAGCTAGATGACTTGCATATTGGAGGGTAGCTGGGATCCTGATTTATCTAAGGTAGGCGTTGATAACTCCAGCCAGCAACAGACCCAGATTCTCCCAGCTGGTTTTCACCAACCCAACTGGGCATGGGACCTGTTTACAAAAGGTTGCTCTCATGTACCAAAAGCTTGGTGGATAATACTGTGTAAAACTGTTCTAAATCAACAAGACCAGGATCCCTAGTACTGCAAACGTACCCTCTATACTAGTGCCCGAGATCATCAGAATGCAAGCAATTTCATCAGCAAAGCAGATGTGAAGCAGACTTCACAGCAGAAAGATGAAGACGCAGCCCTTGGAGTGCAAGGCACCTCAGACTTAGCAGGCCATTTCCTACCCAGAAGAGTTCGGCTGGGTGGTGACACTTTGCAGATGTAGTGGCAGATACAATGGCACCTACTGCCCAAGCAGCTTTGGAAAAAGGATCTAGTCTACAGCACAATGATTGACTTTGGCTCTGGTCGAATGCCACTTGCACTCTAATAGTCACCTTTCTCACTTCATCAACTGCAGGTCCACCATACACCCCAGAGAAATCCTCTTGATGAGCATGATCAGCCTATTTGGCAAGATCAGTGGATAAACTGGTGGGCAAAATTAAGAGGTCAATGCACTAGACATTTGGGAATCTATTCCTGATAGAACGCAGGAGAACACAATTCTGCAGCTTTAGAAGTTAATGGACCATTAGGTGAAGTGTGTCTTTTACTAAGGTAAAAAAGAAGAAGCCTTCTTTCTAGGTCAGTGCAAGAAAAAAAAAGCATGTCACTCACATGACTGTACAACCTCAACACTACATCCAAGGCCAACTCACCAAGCTTGGCCAGGCAATCATTTTGTGTGGTAGGGTGACCACTACACCAAGAGAATTTTCATTGTATCCTGGTGTCAAGGTTCCGCTACTACAGGGACCCCTTGATCTGTCTTTGGAAGATCTCTGCCTCTTCTCAAAGCCTCTCCCGTTCCAGGAGATCAAATCCTTTGCCTGTTTCCAGTAGCATGGGTGTAGGCTTTAGACGTGGTGAATAAGTCACTCCAAACTCTCAGGGTACACAACAACACTTTACTTATTATATTAGGGTATTTACTTAATAGAGTGGTTATAATTCAAAAGCAAGTATGATCAAATCAAACAAACAAACAATATAAGGTTCTCTAGCTTAACTTCAGACTACCTCTCTCCTCTGCAGTCAGTCTCTCTCTGCAGTCAGTCAGTCAGTCAGTCAGTCTCTCTCTCTCTCTCTCTCTCTCTCTCTCTCTCTCTCTCTCTAGCTCTCTCTCGCTCTCTCTCTCTCGCGCTCTCTCTGCCTCCTGCTGACCACACCCCACACATATATAGCCCTCCCAAGAGTGGAAGGTTATAATCAGGTGACCTTGATCAGGAGACTAATTCTTAACTTCTATTGAGTACTAAAACTCTCAAACTCCCCCTCCCATCCTGGAGTGTTTGGGCCTTCAGGCTTCAACTAATCTAGGGAAGTGTTTGGGCCTTCAGGCTTCAACAAACTTAAGCCTGTGTAGGCCTCAATCCTTCACACCTGGCTATACACAATCTACCTAATACATGTTCCACCAAACTGTATTTTTCCACAGGCGGTGAAAATTTAGGGCACAATTCAGCCAAATCTGAGTACTTTTAAGTCCTACTGCTTTCAGTGGGAGAGAGCTAAACATGTGTCTGATTCTCCCATCGGGACATTTCTTGGCTGGATCATGGCTGTAGTTTTCCTACAATCCTTTAAACTGTTTGTGCTTAAAGTAAATGTAATTAAGACTTTTGGATCACAGGAAATGTTTCATTTCAGTGTCTTTTCTCAAGGATCTTTAAGGAATTAGTAAACCGTTTAGTAGACTGCTACAGCTGCTACAGGACTTAGTCAATATATTCCTTTTAACCATCTATAATGAGCTAGACTTAAAGGACAGCATTTGGCAGTACAACACAAGGCACTTATAAATACATATAAAATAGAACTCTCATATAAAATGCAGCTGATATTTCTCAAAATAGGTACAAAGGAAGCATAACACGACATTTGTTAACAAGCAGAAGGTACGAGTGGTGAGTTATGAAAACAAAGGTATCATACAATTAAATGTTGATTTACCAAAGGGTGTCTTTCACATGTTTCCTAGTTTGATTTCATTGTCACTTCATATGCGACTAGACCAAAAATGGTAACACACTCTTAAAGCTCTTGCCAACAGGAAAATCTGAGGGCGTTAAAGCCAAGCAGGTCTGAGGCTGGCTAGTACTGGATGAGATACCAGCTCACATGAAGTTCTCAGGCACTCAGAGGTTGAGTTCAGATTGTTACCTAGACCAAACACCCTATTTCTACGGTGGTAAAGAAACTAGGAACATATCCTATGTGTCATAATGTAACTGGTGACACAGGTGGCTAAATGTGCAGAGCTCTGAACTATATAAGTCTGGCACCTCAAAAATCATAGGGGAGATTGCATGATTTGGTCCTCTATGTGGATATGGCTTTCCACATTCCACATTATATTATGACCATGATGGGAAAGTGGGGTAGCTCCCTCCTCCAGCACAGGAACTAACTTTTTGGCTCATGTAAGCATAAAGCGGCCCTTGGCACCCCGAAGGAACAGCTAGAAATGTGTGAAAAAATATCATATTTGGTCTCCTACTTCAGAAAACAGGCTGTACCGCAAAGCTGTAAGGGTACAAATAAGGGCTGCTCCCTAGTTCACTGAAGTGGGCTGTTTTGGTGATTTGGGAAGTGGGATGGATGGTGAATATGGCTCCTCTAAATGTAGGAGAGAACATTCACAGTGATTGTGCAGGGCAGGAAGTAGAAGACAATGGCTGTATGTGGCATGGTCAGCAGCAGCAGATTCTTAATCCTCCCCTTCCTTGCCTGTGGGGAAGAACAATGTAGATGGTGAGCAGTGGTAGCTTCCTAGTCCCTCTTCCTTGTCCATTATTTTTTTGGGGGGGAGAAGCAATGTAGTTTAGGGCACAATCCAATGCACGTTCAGACAGAAAAAAGTCCTACAACTACCAGTATTCCCCAGACAGCCATGCTGGGAGTTGTAGGGCTTTTCTTCTGTCTAAACATGCATGGGATTACATCCTTCGGCAGTCAGAGTTCTTCTAGTGGGCAGCCACATTTCTCCCCTCATCCCATAATACTATATGATATCACTTATGTAGAACATATTTTGGGGGGCAGGAAATGATGGTCGTCAGCTACCCGCTAGAAGAGCTCTTACTGGCTAAGCTGCAGTGCTCTCCACTCCCATGGAAAAGGAAGGAGAGGAATGGCAAGTCACTAGCACCCACCATGGTATAGACATCTAAAACCTTCTGCCCGAAACGAAACCTCTGCAAATATTTTCTCCCCACCCCTGAAAACTGGTGAAATGCCCTCATCCCATTCTCCACCTGAGAATGGGTGGCAAATTGAGGGAAAACATTTCTCAATCACCTTAATTTTTTTAAATTTTATTTATCTCCATCATCTCACCAGAATCACACTATTTCCCCTCCAAATGATGTGTACTCTTACTTCAAAGTCATTAGCTTGACTGTCTTTCCTCCTTTACGAGCCTAATATGATAATAAGAAAGTATAATATATGCAGCACTGGCTTGGTGGAAACATCAGAGACAAATATACTCAGTTCAATACATTTGACTTGAACTCAGAGGACAGGCATGATAGGCTTGTAATAGTTAAAATTGTTGTATAATTGTTGTCCCCTGAAGCAGTGATGTACAGCAAGCAGGCCATATTTTACTACTTGTTACTACAAAAGTATTTCTCCTGATCATGCATTGCAAAATACTTATCTGTTAGCCCTAAAAAACATTAGCATCAAAGCCACCATTGGTCTATTTTGCAAGAAGACTTTGGCTGCTGCCTTGTCCATGTACAATAAAGTTATATTTTATATTCTGTCACATGGGCCCTTTCCCCCGTTTATCCTAAGTGGGATTTGTCATCTAGAGCTGCTTTACTTCCTTGCCTTTACAACTATGACGTGCTTTGCACATAATGGCAGCAAAGCCTGGGTTCATTAATTGAGCCACAATTTGCCGCATCACATGCTGGGCGCAGTCCATAGGACATTTTGAATATTCAACCCCTGATCAAGCCAATCAGGGGTTGCTATGTGATGTCCAAACCTGGACACATCATCATGGGTTAAACAACCCACAGTTAGCAGTTAGGTTAATGGCGGATTGTTTAGCTCACAATTAACCTGAAGTGTCTGGGTTCAGACATAGCAACCCCCGATCGGCCCGACTGGAGGTTGAATATTTAAAAAGGCTGCAGGACATGCCAAACATGTGCCATGACAAATTGTAAGTTAATTAACCCACAATTTGCCACCATTACATGCAAACAGCCCCTATGTCTGTTCTCCAGGTGGCCAATGGAGATCACAAGCTCTTGATATCACCAAGCACATGGATCACTGAAATTCTGCTGTACATCTCCTCCAAAGTGCAGGTAATGGGTTTCAGTCTCACTCCTCCACCAAGACATTTGCATACCTCAGGTAGGTTTCCTTGGAATTTTAGAACCCAAACGAGATCCACTTACTGACCCAACCACTAAATGAGAAAGGTGAGGAGCTACAGCTTCTGTTGCTGTGTATCAGCTTGGCATTCCTCCAAGCACCTACCTTTGCAGTGCACCCTCTCAAAGAAGGTGCCACATCATTGAAAGTTATCTTATCCCAAGACCATAAGTCCTTCGGATTTCTTTCTCTACAATGGCCAAAGTACTTTCCCATATTGAGGAAAACACAGTCCAGGTTTTTAGACACAGCAATTCCACCTGGATTCTCAAAAGCTTAGATCAGGGGTGGGCAAGTTGTGGCCCTCCAGGTGTTTTGGCCTACAACTCCTATCAGCCCTAGCCAGCATAGCCAATCTTGAGGGATGATGAGAGCTGTAGGCCAAAACATCTGGCAGGCCACAAATTGCCCACCCTGTCTTAGATACCTTCTGAAATATCTGGGTCGTAAAACTCTCTCCAGTTTTCAAATAGCGTTCTTTTTTCATGGAAAGACTAGAAAACCTGAAGTTACAACTACCATGCTTCCAAAGTGATCTCAGGAAATATTTTAATTTTTGAGGAAGGGGAATGAAGGAGAGTAGAATGAGAAGCACTGACAAGGGAAAGGGAGAGAGCATGAGAAATTGGTGTTCTTTGGTTTACCAAAGGCGAAAAAAAGGTTATTTGATAATGGTGAATCTGAAATTGAAATGTGCTCTTCACATCTGTGTGTATACAACAGAGGTCTGATAGGGATATAAAAACACACACAAATGTGATTGCCTTCTGGCAGTATTCTAACCTGGCAAATCAAATACTGTTTTTTAAAATAAAAATTTAAAAAATGGCTAAATGAGTATTTACCTTGTCATCATCTGAGTAGGACAGTAAATATAATCTGAGCAGTCCATGTGTTCCATTCTGCTATTCAGAGTTATGCGATTAATTTTATTATACCATTTTTATGCATGTTTTCTTTTTAACCTTTGAGCATCTCAAGAATAGAAGGATCCATTAAACTACACATGCTTGCCTGAGATTTCACAGTAAAAAAAACAAGAACGACTTTTATGTCAAGCCATCTGCTGCACCTATTAAGGAAAAGAAACTGAAAAGCAATAGGTCATGAATCAATAGCTGGAATTCCTTTTTTATAGCCTTGTAAAGATGTCAGGAAGCCAACATATACCACAGGGCCTTACCTGTTGTACTGTCCTTAAAAGTCGAGTCCTTGCTGTCAACCATGCAAAGCTCTTGGCCACTGGTTAAAATCAAAATGGAGTATTTGAATCATGATAATTCCAACGTGTCATGGATGACAGACTCCCTCATGGCACCACCTTCCAGCTGCTTGGAACAAGCCCTGCAAAGCAACAACAGAACACAACATACATATACATTTTAATTGAAACATAGTGAACTATACCCATAGGCCAGGAGGAGCCCCCCACTTAATCAATAAGAGCACTGTAAAATTCAGTGGGCAGAATCCTCCTGACTGGTTCATCATGATGGAGCCATATTCCACCAATTCTTAAGGAATTACACTGGCTTCCTATTCACTAGCGAGCCCAATTCAGCGAGATCCAGTTTGTCGTAGTGGTTGGAGTGTTTGACTGGGACTCGGGAGTTCCGGGTTCTAGTCTCCAATTAGCCGTGAAGCTCACTGGGTGACTTTGGCTCTCAGCCTAACCTACCTCACAAGGTTGCTGTTAGGATAAAATGGAGAGGAGGAGGAGGAGGAGGATTATGTAAGCTGCCATGGGTTCCTTGCAGGAAAAAAGGCGGGATATAAATATAATAAATAAATTAAAATAAATAAATTCAAGGTACTGGTTATCACCTTTAAAGCCCTAACAGCTTGGGGCCCAAATACCTGAAGGACCACCTCCTCCTATACTATCCTGCCCTGCACTAAGATCTTCAGATAAGGCCCTTCTTCAAATACCAGCAGTGGGAGATATACACTATTCATAGATTCATAGATCATAGAGTTGGAAGGGGCCTACAAGGCATCGAGTCCAACCCCCTGCTCAAGGCAGGAAACTAGAGGAGGGGTCTCCCATCCAAGTAATCACCAGGCCTGACCCTGCTTAGCTTTCCACACTCAGACAAGCTGAGCCAGCTGAGCCACCTACAAAGGATGGGGCCTTCTGTGTGGTGGCTCCCTGACTCTGGAATGCCCTTCCAAAGGAGATGCAATTGGTGCCAACTTTGTTTTCTTTATGTCACTAAGTTAAAATTTGTCTTTTTGCCCAGGTACTTTAAAATTTTAGAATTCTGTTTTTTTGTTTTTTTTTAAATGTTACTTTTAAACTGAACTGATTGTTGTTTGACTTGTTTCTTAATGTGTAAAATTTTATGGTGTTTAGATTAGATTTGTTTGTTTTTGATGCTGTGTACACTGCCCTGGAATCTTCTGGATGAATGGTGGCTTATACATTTTAAAAATACATAAATCAATAAAGGAAGAAGGCATCAAGATATATCAACAAGCATCAAGGCTAAAAGATGTGGAGCATGTGTGCTGCAGAAGCAGAGTACATCACACTACTTGAACATGTTACAGATTAATTAAAAATTACCATTGAAAGCTAGTGCTCCACGAGGATTCTCTTGTAAGAACAGAACTCCTCAGGAGATCTCCTGCTGAAGCAAAGCAAAGCAAAGTTTGCTTTCAAGAGCTGAGCGCTAAGAAGTGGGTCTCAGTTACTGACAGAGGTAAATAGTCAAAACATTTTTAGTCCAACTTCTATTGGTGAGCATACCTTTCAAATCCTGGGCTCTAAAATTAGGGGCAAATGCTGCTAAAATGGTTGACAAAGGTCATTGATATGTGGTATGTCAGAATGTTCATGTTCAAAGGCAGAATGCACATGCCTTTAACGAGGTTGAGGTCTCCAAGTTACCAGACCTCAGTGAGGAAACCATCATTCCTACCCTCTCCCTTTCAAAGGAATACCCCTTTGTTTGGATCACACTAACTACAACTGAAGCCCTCTGGAAATTCAAGTCTCTCAGCTAAGGGTTTCTGGGGTCCTCCCTTGCCTTGCCTCTTGTCATCTACCCTATTTATCCAAGACAGATATCATATTTCTTGAAGTCCAAATAATAATAATAATAATAATAATAATAATAATAATAATAATAATAATATAAAATTATTATCATGGTTTGTGTCTGCAGAGTTTGGGATTTCCCTATCAACAGAGGCCTACTGCCTGGCTCAGATTATTCAGTCTCACAAGCCCTTAACAAGGCCCTGAAAGACTCACCTGAAATAGCCTCTGAGTATAGGCAAAGTACAACTTCAGAAGTATACATGTGATGTAGTAAAACTGCAGATATTCTAATGTGCTATGTTAAGATATTTTACCACAACCATCAATAGGAAAGTGAGTAAAGGAATACAGTAATAGTCCCTCTCCAACCCCAACCTCCATGTGCGATTTATCAGTTTGAATGGTGAATGAAAGCTGCTATCGGAGTTACATTTGTAATAATCTAAATATTCACCCAGAGGTCCAACATTCCACTTTTTGGAGGGTCAATCTGAAGCATATCAATGTTGCACGCCAGGTACTTCCTTTCTTCTGCAAATGTGGCAAAACACACCAACTATTATTGAGCGTGTTCACCAAGAAAACACATTTCATTATCTGTACTTATTTTCCACTTGCTGTTTCTTAAAGTTTTTCCTACAAGATATGACAAGGGGAAATGCTATGAATCCAAGAAAAAGCAATCATGGATGTTTTTCACAGCATGACTTACAAAGATTGCAATACCATAACTGAGTAATATCTGCTAAGAAACTACCAAAAGCCAGTTTGTATACAAGGAGACATTTCTTTCATAGGGCCACCAGTCTAATAAAAAAAATCTACTAATCTTAGAAGTTACCAGGGAAAGAAAATGTGTATGGATATGCCGTCACTCTCCCATATGGGGAATGACCCTTCTTCCCAAGTAGGTTCCCTTTCTCTACATCCCTGCATTCTCCACAATTCTCCCGCAAAGCCAACATCTCTGAAGAGCTGGTTCAGATGTACAAGGAACTAGGAAGCAAGAGGGAGCAAGAGTACAACACTGAGAGCAGATGATGGGGATGCAAATGCTCCCTCTCGGCTATCTGGGTTCATTGTTGTATGAGAACATTGCCAACCCTGGTTAAAATGGAAACAAGTATACTCCTAAATTCACTTTGGGAATCGTGATCAGTGGTGTAGTGGTAAATTTTTGAAGTGCAGGTGCTCATCATGACAGCCCCCATGCCCCCTAAGGAGAGTCCAAAAATGCAGGTAGTTATGTTCATCCATCTCTCTCTCTCTCTCTCTCTCTCTCTCTCTCTCTGTATTATATATGTGTGCATGGGATAGCTTGCAACAATATATTGTTGCTGGGAAAATCCATTCCCTTCCATACACACCCCTACCGCCAGCTACTGTGAGGAGGATTGCAACTAAGCTCAGAGGGAGCATGGAAGGGGTGGTGGTGGCAGATGACATCATGGTACCTGTGAGCCCAGGCTCCACTACTCCACTGATTACAGGCATACCTCAGAGATATTGCGGGTTCGGTTCCAGACACCGCAATATAAAGGGAATATAGCAATAAAGTGAGTCACATGAATTTTTTGGTTTCCCAGTGCATATAAAAGTTATCTTTACACCATACTGTAGTCTATTAAGTGTGCAATAGCATTATGTCTAAAAAACCCAATGTACATACCTTAATTAAAAAATACTTTATTGCTAAAAAATGTGACACAGAGACACGAAGTGAGCAAATGCTGTTGTAAAAATGGCACCGATAGACTTGCTTGGCACAGGGTTGCCACAAACCTTCAATCTGTAAAAAAACCCCCGCAAAATCTGCGAAGCGCAATAAAGTGAAGCACGATAAAATGAAGTATGCCTGTATAATACTTTATGAAAGCAAGCATTGGAACATTGCCTCTTAGCCCAGCTTACCGATGATTGCCCATGGCATCAAACCCAAGTAGAAAGGTGAATGGAAAAATTGCACATAGGGCACTGGGGGAAGGGTAGTCTACTTCCAATCGCTAACCTTAGTTCCAGTTGTACGTCTGAATGAGGACTAATTTTCTGCTTAGCCCCCAGCCCCACTCCCTTACACACTCTGAAAAAAACAAAAACAGTTATATATATATATTGGTAACCTTTGAAGAGTGTTTCCATATTTAGCCATTCATGGAACTGTTTGATGGGATGCTCTTCTCTATCAAAAACCACACTTCACACCTAAAAAGGTTTCATTCTGCATAACAATTCTGTTATATTGGATGTCTGACTTCACTTAAGAGTGGCTGCACTCTACAGATAGTTTTCTCCAGATAATCAGTCAAGTCCATCTGGCCACCCAAAGAATAGAGATGGAGTAAAGACCTCATGGATTTTAGCCATTCCATCCAGCTACCCTTTTCAGATGATGGGCATTCCATCCCAAACCATCAACCAAAGTAAATGGCACAAACATCATACACCTAAGACGTGAATTAAGAAGTCTCACGAAATTCCATGCATATAATAATGAAAGAGGGCATTTCAGGTGCTTTACTTTGAGATGTGAAGCATCTCCTTACCTTAAAACCTAACAGGAAAGTCTTCTAAAGGAAAACAAACTGATCCATCTTTGCATATTAGTTTCCTGCTGGAGTTGAGCTCAGCAAAAGCAAACCGGTGAGTTTTCCTTATTCTTCAGATTCTTTGCGACTAACATGGTCTGGTCTCCATGGCCTCAGAACGTGCATTCAGATCTGACCAAGAGAGGCTATACAGTACCTTGAACATCTCTTAAAAAATACAGAGGCTTCTCCGCTCCATGTAAAAATAAAATACATTGCAGCTAGCAAAGTAATATTTCAAAGCAACTATATTCCACACAGCAGACAACAACAACATGTTGTTACTCTGCTGTACTGATTAACTGCTGCAACAGTTAACCCAACAGCTACTGTTGCCACATAAATGCTTATTTAGTGGATGACAGAAAAATGACTCACTATCATTGTATAGGGCTAAAACTCTTCAAACTGGGGACATGGGGGAATATAAAATCTGGAATTGCGTTGATTACTCAGTGCTGAATGATTTGGACTGGATAATACACTGGAGAGTTTACTGTCAGGAATAGCCTTGAATTCATGAAGGCCTCACTAAATTACCCAAGTGTCCTTTTCACTTTTATGACTCTTACATGCCGCAGTACAGTGGCCAGTTACACATTGTGAAAAAGAGGGCATACATTGTCGAAAAAGAGGACAAAAGAGGGACACAGAACTGTGCACACAAGTTGCATGTGGTAATTTAATTGTATAGATAGAAATTTAGGAATACTTACTATAATTTAAATAGAAACGCAATTCAGCTCTCCACAGTGGGGAAAACTGTGACCAGGTGACCTGCGTGCCTGCTCAGTCTGCTGTCCAGCTGCTAACCGTTGATGGACAACTTCAAGCCCTTGATTATCTTTAAATTGGACTTGGTCTGGACAGCTCTGCAAAGAGAGGACACCTTCAAACAGAGGACAGTCCTCTGACAGATCTTCAAGTAAAGGACTGCTCCCTGTAAAGTATGACACCTGGCCACCCTATGCAGCAGTGTGGGAGGAGCCAAATACTAGGCAGTGAAACTAATACAATCTTCCTTTTGCTTTGTAGACAATGCTAACTTTTCAAAGCCCTTTCTCCATATCAGAATTTGAACTGATTGAGAGACCATCATAATGGTTAGTTAGGTCTTGCTGTGATAGGGGTGTGTGACAAGAAGACTGGTAGCCATTATGTTATACCCCTAGCCATTTGTACATTTAAGTAGAGGGGCCACAGCTCAGTGGTAGAGAATATATATTTTGCATGTAGAAGTTCCCAGGTTCAATCCCTGGTATCTCCAGGTAGGGAAGGAAAACCCTGGAGAGGCACTGGCAGTCAGTGTTGATACTGGGCTAGATAGACCAATAGTCTGACTTAGTATAAGGCAGCTTCCTATGTTCCTAACTTAAGCCCTATTGATTTCAACGGGTCTTCTCTAAGCATGACTGCATCCAATTCAATGACTATTTGCTAACACAAACTCTCACATTTCTAAGATGGCACTGAGGATTTGTAATGTCTGGTTGTACATTTCGTTTTGAATGGTTTTCTAGCTTATTCTTTGGTCTCCATTTTATTTTTTAGGCCTGGGTGTGTGCAATCTCCCCCTGCCCAATTTGCCACCCCATTGACAGGCAGTGAATTTGGGGGGAGGCAGTGAAATTCTTCACTGCTACTCTTGCCAACTAAATGCTGACTTAATGGATGGTGGGAAAATGATTCACTCTCATTGTATGGGGCTAAAACTTCTCCCACTGGGGACATGGGGAAATATAGCGTCTGGAATTGTGTTGATTACTCAGTGCCTGAATCATAGGCTGGACAAAATACTGGAGAGTTTGCTATCAGGAACAGCACTATACAAATGTTTATTATATCCTCATCCTCCTCTGGTTTTGGGGTAGTACAAAGTACTTGAGTTTGGGGATGGGTGAATGAGTGATGTTCAAGATTACCAGGATTCTCCAAACATTGGTTTACTGCTTGTCTTGTGCAGATTCTTGTTCACATTTCCAATCGCTACTTGCTCTGTGCAAATGGGAAAGTATCACAAATTGAGCAGTGATTGAACATGAAATTTGTGCAAATTTCCTCCATAGACAAATGTGAGGCTGATTTAGTCTACAGGGGAAATTTGCGCAAATTAGGAAAATTGTGCAAATTGAACAGAGAAAGTTGTCCAAATTGAATGCGAGCAAATGTTTGGCAACTTACGAACATTTTGGTGGACACATGCTCACGCTTGTGATTGTGCTTGAGTTGCGAACAGGGTATGCTTGCCTGTTTAATGGGCAAAAATGAAATTCTCATACATCCGTACTTGAGCTCCCTGAGCAACCTAGACATGAAAATAACTGAAGACAGTGTGCTCAGTTGCTATCCCATTACCAAGCCTGTTTATTTTATTACATTGTAAACAGCACAAAGATGCTATTGGTACATATTAAGTGTGTTGAACTGTTTCGTTACACTAATTGCACAGCTTTTAACATTCATCCAAATTATTTTTTTTATGTGCTTCTTATTAAAAAAATCTCAGTGGGAAACTATAGCTAGATTTTTTATAAAAAGCATCACAAGTCCCTAAAGTGAACAAAATTGCTAGAAAAGTTTAGTGCTTTTGTGTGTGCATTTGTGTGTGTATGTGTGTGTGTGTGTGTACTTCACAACTTGCCTCTTGACATTTTGGATACAAGAGAAAGATCAGGATGGGCAACTCTGTCAGATTTTCTTTCTCTCACATTTTTGTTTTCTCTCCCAATACCAATTTTGCAAATTTTAATAAATCATTAGCAAAAAAGAACTGAACTGAAATTCTCACCCATCTGCACCAGACAAATATAATATGTACAGGTATTCCCAGCATGGAGAAGATCATGATGAACCTGCCTGACATATAGCTGTTAAAGATGAGGATCCTTTCAGAAAAAAAGAGGTGGCAACCTTAAGTAAGCACTAATATATTTGAATACACAGGGATTCAAGTTCAGACTTTTAAGAGCTAAGTACTCAAAGCCCTGAACCTCAAGGAACAAATCTGTCAGCTTTAGTTTCTCCTACATTCATTTACTACTACTACTACTACAACAACAACCTCAAGTATTTTTTGTCTAGAATATGGAAAACTTAGCAAATTATGGTAAATTCTTATCAAAATCAAACTGAATAAAAAGCAAGAGATTTATCAACTGAGCTATGAAAGAATCAGAGATTAATCTACTTTGTGCTTTTAGATCTAACAAAGCCATTTCCTTAAGGTCAAGTATAGAAGGAACCTTCTATTTCCATTTCCTATTTGAAAACTTCATCTTTGCATTTATGGGTAAGATGTGTGCCCCAAACAGCCAGAGAGTCAGGAAATAATATGAAGACACTTGGAAAATAAATGACTGGATACACACCCTGCAATTAAGCCAGTTATGCCTCTGAAGCATAACAATGATCCAGATCTGCCCTTTATTGCTAAGAGAGATGGCCATGCTTTTGAATGGGCAACATGATGCACAATTTTCTAGCTACTGCAGTAATTTAACAACAGCCAACCAACCAACAATAATAAAGACAATTAAACCTACTGTGGATAATTATATGCATGTGATGCACAACAACAATTCTAAATTGCAGACATTGCATATCCATTCATGTGGGAAAGTGTCCCAAACCTACAATGCCAGTCAGTGTCTAGGAATGCAAAAATATCATCAAAAAAAGAAGCGATAGGTTTAGAATAACCCTAATGGACAGGAAGCATCTCCTTGGTGCAGCTGTCATGTACAATTTCAAATAAGCCCAAATCTGGTATCTCAGAACAGACAGTTTTCACAGCCTGCTTACATTAATATATTCAGGAAACTGGTGTCACTATTCAATTCAATGAGACAACGAGGTTGCCATCCTGTACTCACTTCGGGTCAAAACAGACATTACTTCAAATGTGTATCTAGCAGCTATGTCTTCTTTTTATTTTTACTCCACAGTAGACACACTGTAGAGTAAAAAAGCACAGTGGGCCAAATCCAAATCTTAAATAATAATTTAAAAAAATATCCTACCCCCATACTAGGCTCTCACTGAAGATCAGGAGCCCTGCATCTACTCCAGAATAAAAATGAGAAAAGAAAAGAGTGAGTGAGTGAGTGAGAACTGCTAGACACACATTTAATGTAATGTCTCTTTTGGCCCCTTACATAGTCTTAATCACATTGGTTTGGAACTTGAGTGTAAGTTATTGTCCAATGGATTGGAGCTCAAGAGACATCTGTTTGTTCCTATTCTTATCCATCTAAAGCAGGGCTCTCTAACCTTGGGTCCCCAGATGTTTCTGACCTACAGCTCCCAGCATACCCAGCCAGCATGGCTAATGGCAAGGGATTCTGGGAGCTGTAGTCCAGCAACATCTGGGGACCCAAGGTTGGAGAGCCCTGTTCTAAAGAAACGACTTAGCCATGCTTCACTCTCAGCCCTGAGCTGTTTTGAAGAAAGTGACAATAGTTAGCTGGCAAGCTTTCAATCTACTTCCCCACCCAGTTCAAGGTCAACTAGCAGGTGGTTGGGGAGTGCTTCCTGGAATTGCTTAGCAACACTGCTTTCAGGTTGAGGCTATGGGGGCTGCTTCACACTCAGTCTCACTAATTCTTTATCTCATATCCAAAACCATGTAACTTGGCACTGCCAACATATAGCAGCCTCCCAGAGTCTCACAGGCCTAAGTGTAAAGCAGTCCGATTACTTTAGCTGCGGGCACCGGGGATTGACCCACACATGTCACGCAAATGCGTTCACATCGGTTGCTCTGCTAGCTTCTACACTCTGAATGGGAAAACCACAACTGCAGTTTTAAGGAAGGCTGCATAATCTGACCTTTGGCATTTTCCAGTGGAAACTGACCTGCTCTGCACCTCCCAGACTGATGTGCAGATCAGAACTTAGCTGTCCACCACATTTCGCAAATCCTGAATGTTCTGACACAGATGTCAGCTCAAATAATGTATCAAAATGCATTTTAAGGTGTGTTGTTTTTTTTAGAAATGCATATCTGAGAGCAGATACACTGAAAAATGTATATTTTGACAGTAACTATGTCAAGTGCACAGGAGTTTAGTTAAGGTGAGTCACAAAACAAACAAGCAATCAAAAAAGGTTCTGCTATTATAAGCCTCAAAATTTGACTGCTTCTAAAAATGACACTGGTGAATCTAATAATTTGAAACATGGCATCCATGACCTAACTAATGAGTTCTACAATTGTGAAAAATTTCAAACCATTCTGATAACAATTGTCACATGTACAGCAGGTTAAAAGTGCTGAAAATTGACACATTTGTACTTTTTACTCCAAGTTGTGGCTTGGCATGTCATATATTTCTTTCAAATTTTGGTGAAAACTACTAATGTACCTTTTTTGGGTTTGTTGAGGAGATGTGCTTTTCACTAGGCTGGTGAAGTTCTGAGCCATGGTACAAAGGTTATTAAGGTTTGCCTGCCCAATGAAAGCCTATGACAGCGACTGCGGGGCGGGCAAAGTTATGTCAGGCATGCTCATTCATTTCATTCTGAAGCAAGAATGCTGCCAGGACTCCCAAGCTTTTCAGAGGAATTCTATTATAAAGGGCTTTCATAGCCCTATTCAGGCATTCCTGGAAGTGTTTTGTTTAAACATGTGAGGAGGGGGAGTGCTCCAGCCCCACCACCCCTCCACGGACACTCTCATCACCTGGTACGTATGGAGGGCAAATGTCTGAAGAAGAGATGCTCTATCCGTGGGGGCTCTCTAGGCAATCTGTGATGCTGGATAATCTGCATTCCGGACCGTGTGGAAAGCCCCTAAAGAAGGCTCTCTTCTTCAGACAGTTACATTCCACATGTACAGAGCAATGACACAGAGGAGTGGGGCTGGGCTGGAGCACTCCCCCTCCTTGTGTGTTTAAACAACACACTTCCAGGAATGCCTGAATAGAGCTTATGTTCAATGCCTATATCCTTTAGTTATGGAATGTGACTCACAAGGTGAGACTACACATTACTACACAGATTGGGACCCTAGCATGGGGAGGTAGGGAGACTTTAATGCTGCCACCACCATGGTCCCGATCTGGATCAGCCCCACCCCATGCCTCCAATTTACATTACCAAAAAGGCATCCAATTGTTAAGTAAATTGCAGGCATAGAGCAAAGGGTTAAAGACTCCTGTCTACCATTCTGGGGTGCTGATCCATATGAAGCCCTATGAGCTTAATTTTGAATAAAGAGAAGAAAACACAGACACACCTAGCTACATATTTAAAGTAATATGCAATTTGTTTGACCCTCAGAAATCTGGGAGAGCTGGAGATGGAACAAACAGGTGGGGAGGAAGCAAGAAGACCACCTTTTAGAAAGCAGAAATGCAGCACAAAGGCCTCCATCATTGTTCTTATTTTCTGCGTGGTGGGAAAAGGACTTGCAAGGATCAGTCTCACACTAGGGGTATTTCCACATGTTACACGGAACATGTTACACTTAACACTATGAACACTCTAGGATGGTTGTGAGAATCTAGCCCTAATAAGTCATCGTCATTGCATGCAAGGTGTACACATGAGAAAGGGAAGCAGGGATGAGCTCTCTAGCCCCACCCCCTCTCTTGCTGTTCTCATTGCTTTCTACATGTGGAGGGTGACCATCTGCAGAGGACAACTTCCTCTTTCCATGGAAGTTCTCCCCAAGATTTTAGAATTGTGATTCTTGAAAAGAAATCCTGATTACCATTCGTTAAGTATTTATAATCCCATTTATCATTATGGGGGATTTCCTTCCCTGCAGCACTGCTACCACCAATGGAGAAACAGCTCCTTCACTGGGCAGTTCCACCTATGGGATTTCTTATTTACAGCAAATGCTTACATTTCTGGGTTTAAGAAATTCTCTGCCAGTATAACTTAAGAGTCCCACAAACTGACCCTTTTCTGCCATCACCAATTTTGTTAGAATATTTTAAAACCTCCTGGTAGCTGGTATAAGAGGCTTAGGCATGAGATGGGCACCAACACTAGAGACAAGATGAACTATTAAACAAGTACTTTATTAAAGGGATATTTTGTACATATGGGATTACTAATACTTATATTGGGTTTTTTCAAAAGACTGCTTAGTGACAATTCTTAAGGACTCAAGAGACACTGTTGCTAATACAAGCCTCTTAATGACTTCTTTTACCTTAGGCCAAATTCCCTAAACCTATACCCCAGCCAAATACACTCAAAACCAGGTCCAGCTCTTGGATACAGTCTTCCCCTGATTCCTAAAGCTCCTCCTGTTGTATTTCTGGCTGCTTGGACAGTTTATCTGGGTTTTTACTGCCTGCTTGTTTAACCTTCTTCTGGCAAGATCTTAGGGCAGCCTCTTGGCATAACACAGCCACCTGTTCCCTATTCCTGATCTTCAGCAGCCATGTATGGCTACCCCATAGAGAAGGGATAGCTTAATATCCAGGCCTTAGCTATTCACTTTCTCCTCAGCTTTCTTCTAGTTCTTCTAAAACCAACCAGCAGACCTTCTTCCTCACTCCCCACAGACTGACTCCAAACTGTGTCAACTCTTTGACTCTAATTTCCTAACCACTGTTTTCCACCTAGCTAGAATCATCAGCCAATCAGAATTAAATTTACCTGATCCAGACCCCATCTAACAATATCCAAAGTGATTGTCTCTCTCTCTCTCTCTCTCTCTCTCTCTCCCCCTTCAGAACATCACTAAGCAACAACTACACAGGAAAAGTATGGGTGCATGGAGGGGAAGTTGGGGTAGGTTGCTTGACCTTGTCCTGTTTCCAATAGTACAGAGACAGAGCTCCAACGAATTAGCCAGGGGAAGTACCAAAGGAAAGTCTGAGGTCCATAAGACTTACTCAGTCAGACAAAACAACTATCCATGAGCAGGTATACAGACAATGTTCCAGCACTCTGTGTCTAGAACTGAAGGCTTTTAAGGCTGAGCCTTCAGAGCCCCTCCCAGAGCACAGCTGCAGACCATTTGTGCCTCCTGAGGAATGGTCTACTCATGAGGAGTCCATATTCCTCAGGCAGGTACTTCTGCATCTGGCAGCTGAATGAATGATGCTGCTCCTCTAGGTGCCTGGGCTCCCTAGGGTTAGGTGACCACTCAGTGTCTGTCCTCAGATTCAGAGAGGGGAAGCTACTCTCTGCTGTCTCCCCCAATACTCAGGATCACTCTGATCTGGCTCAAGGTCTCTTGACACAGGCTGGCCTTTGGCAATGTTTGGCTCAGGCCTTGGGGGGGGTGGGGGCTCCAGATGATCTTCCAAAAAGGATTCCTCCAGAGGGGGCATGACAGGCCTGGCGATTGAAAGGTAAGTTCTAAGAGGAGGGGTTCAGGCACTGCTGATCTTACATGGGATTGTTTTGTCTCCATTGACCTCTGCAGCAAGACTAGCCTTCATGATGTTCCAAAACAGTTGCCAAAATTTTTCACTGGCTACAGAATGATAGATCTGGAGGTGATAGAATGTCATCATTGTACTCTAGTGCAGTGGCTAAAGGCAAGACCCATCTAAGCCTACATGACCCAGATCACAGTATACCATGGAAAGGTGTGCCTGCAGAGCAAACCTCTCAACATGATTCTAGCCAGGACGCAAAGTAAGTATGCTAGCAGAGTTCAATCTTTCTGAGTTCTGATATGAACTGACTTGATCTGCACATCCCGATCAAATATGTGCAACAGAACTTAGTTATCCACCCTGCTTTTGCATTTCCTGAATGTTCCTACACAGTTCTGAGCTCAATAAATTTGTATTAAAAATATGTATGTTGAGAGAAAATACATATAAAAATATGCATTTAAATACTATTTCAATATGAATTTTTATATGATTTTTTTTAAAAAAAAGAATCACAGATTGATGTGGAAACAGGGTGGAGCACATGTGAAAGTGATCTGGACCAGAAATAGACTAGTTTATCTCTGCACTACAGAGAATGCAAAAAAGGTAAATTATGCTTGTTTAAAGGGGGAGGGGATTAAATTAATTCTCCAAATACATCCTTTTAGAGCAATGTGTGTGAGAATCTAATTGTTTTAATATATTCTAACATAGCAAATGTGTGCTGTTGTGCACCATGACAGAACAAACCATTTCTCTTGCCTTTTCAAATAAATCCAGAGGGCGTGTTTGCATCACTGAGCACAACAGGAAGATCACCATATCTCAAAGAGTGAGTTGAACTATCTATAAAAACTGAAAATCCCTGAACTCCTCAACTGAAAACAATTAGCAGTGTAATAATGAAGGCATGCTCTTCACAATTACTATGGGATAATCACCCGGCTTGTTTTGTGACTGATGAAGAAAGATGCTGAATGGAAATTTAATCACTGATTTCCTATCCTAGGGTGAGATGCCTAACGAGATCACATAATTACAGCCAAATGGATTTATATCTTCTGCTGATGCACAATCATGATTACCTACGTAAGGAGGCAGAATTTCATAAATTCCTAAATCAATAAGGAGCACTCTCAACATGTAAAGACAGATCAGTGGTACATGCTACCTTGGGAAGGTGTAAAACATACTGCCTTCACGCATTACCCATTTCCCTAGCATCAGGAATGCTGCCTGGCCCTGCCAACAAACGTCAAGTAGCTGTATATTACCTCCAGTATCAGAGGTCTCAATATCAGTTGCTAGGGAGCAAAAGCAGGAGGGTGTTATTGCATGCATGTCTTGCTTGTGGGCTTCCCAAACAAATCTGGTTGACCACTGTGGGTGGAAATAGATTGCTAGACTAGATTGGCTTCTGGTCTGATCCAGCATAGCTCTTCCTATGTTCTTGTGTCCATTTGTTAGTGTGATCATCTGCAGGGGAAAAACTTTCATAAAAGGTCAGGGGTGCCGAAGCTCAGGACTGGGGGCCAAATCCTGCCCACCTGGGGTCCCTCTGCACAAAGTCAGAGGTGCAAAACCTCAAGCAAATCCTGCCCACCTGGGGTTCCCCAGATCGCCACACACCCTTTGCCCGACCACCATGCATTTGGTTCTTTCCCTGCTTTTGTGCAGTTTGCCCCCATTCTAAAAGGTTGAAATGCCTCTCCTAAGGCTCGGTTACTGGTAGTAAGAGCTTTAAGCTGAAATATGCTGGTATTTGGGGTAGTCTGGCACCACCCACCACTGGAACATGGCACCCAACAGCTTCTCTAAAATGGTCCTTGGGGTAAAAGAGATTCAACAGCCCTAATGTAGGTGGAGCCAGGTAGCATGTCCAATGTTGAGGATGTGGCTGGAGTGTGTCCATGCTCACCATTACATAAGTGAAATGGGGCTAAAGTGTCACCTTTGGGACTGGGACTGAGAGTCAGAAGTGAATGTACATGTGCATATATGGCTGTGGGCTGGGCGGGGGGAGGACATTAATGTTTTCATTCATGCTGAGGTTACTCTCTGCTATACCAATGCTAGGCCGAGTATCCCACACACACCTTCATGGGACCATTCATCACCTGCGAAAGGCGGAGGGGGCGGCATTTTTGAGGCTTTTAAGGTGGGTGGGCTAAATTGTAATAGATTTTCCCCAAGCGACGGAAAGTTCTAAGGCAGCTTGAAAAGGTAATTTTCCTTGTGTCAAATAGTATTGGAAATCTCAATTGTTTTTGTACTATCTGCAGCATTAGCTTCCCTTCACAAAGTCATTGTAGCATACTTGCAGCCCCCCACAACTGTTTCTAGCCAGCCAAATCCATCTTACTAACCTTTCCTAGCCAGTTCAAAAACTCCAGTTGCTTCATGGTTCTGCCCACATTCAAACTGCATTCACCCAGTTCCTAAATCTAACTTGGTACCTTGCTGAAGTGGGTCTTACTTAGGGATCGTAGAACCAGTGAGACTCAAGTCTCTCTGAGTTCCACTTCAGCATTCGGTCTGCCTCGTTTCTGTTCCTGATTGTGAGCTCCGCCCCGCATTCAATCAGGAAAGGTGTGTACTTGGGTGTGTACTTTCCCCCAATTGGCAAAAAAACTGAAAATGCACATTTCCCAAAATATGTGTTTTTAAAGTGCACATTTTTCTAAATTACGCATTTTGCAAATCAGCATTGCAACATGTGTGGGCTTTACAGGCGCAAAAGAGCAGTGCTGAGCACGTATGAGATGGACGCATCTTGAGTGATACAGTGGCTGAATAAACAGCCAACTTACAAATGAACAAATCAGGGGAGGAAATATACTTACGACTTTTCACAGAAATGGACGTGAGCCTCATACGATATTTAAATAATGACAAACACAGAAGCGTCTAAAGATGCCAAGTGTAATACCATGGGATCTGTGTTTAATATTGCATTATAGCAAGTCACCTTATACATGCAGGCCCCACGCAGGCTAATCCATTCTTTCAGAATCTTTCCATTGTCAGAGCCAAGATTTTGTTGCTGCCATAAACTGACTTTGGACCATTGTCTGCCACAGAAATTCTGTTTTAGGGACAGCTGCTCCCATCTTAATTTTTGGCTTCCAAACAGGGAAGCCATGCCAAAGCCTGCCTCACAATGACACACAAGAGCATGGTGTGTGAAACTAAGCACATTGCCTTCTTCAGCTTTTTTGCATGAGCTACCCTAGTTTGGAGAATATATTTACTATCATAGTTTTTTAAAAAAAAAAATACGCAGGGGGGGGGTCAAAATTCTATTGGCAAAGCCTTTGAATGTTATGTAGCACATAGCCTTGTCTCAGAGGACAAATTCACATGAGCATCATCACTTAAGAAGTGCAACATCACATGGTGATTTGCACATGTGAGATGGCCCTAGAACACCAGAGATCACAGTGAAAGCTTCTGTATTTCATGACACCACCTCAGACACATTGCTTTTTAGTGGAGGCATTTTTTTATAGGGATGTGCTGACACTGGGAATTCTGGCTCATTTGAACTTGACCAACTTCCTGCTGGCTTCTGACCCAATTATCAGAAGTGGGCTGAATTGGGGGGGTTTCCGTGGACTTCAATCTCTAAGATTGGCCACAGTTTGCGCATTTTTTAAAAAAAAGCTAAGGAAATTTGTGCAAATCGCACTATTTGCGCAAATTTACAGTATTTGTGGAAATTATGGTATTTTGTGCGTTTTGGGCAAATTGGCACGCAGAAAGCACATGGATCTAGTGCGCTTTGTGTAAAATTGTGTGAGGACCAGTGTGGTTTTGTGTAAACTGGCTGATCTTATGCAAAGCACGCTAAATCCACATGCTTTTTGGGTGCCAATTTGCACAAATCATGTAAATTCATGCAAACTACCTTAGCTTTTTTTTTTAAAAAAAAATGCACAAATCACATCCTATCTTAGAGATGGAAGTTCATGAGTTGGCTCAACTCACTCCATAGTTGGAGCCAGCACAGGGCTGGTGAACTGGAATCCAGGGGGCGAAATCGTGGATTTTCACCCTCCTGTCGGATTCTTCACACATCACTACAATAAACACATCCAGGTTATTGAGTAATCAAGTGATAAGAAATCCAGCAATGTGCCTGCATTTCTGGATGAGTCCCAAGCAAAAGCTACATGTTGAGCCATGTCCCAGGAAACCACCATGCCTGCAAGACCATCCAAAGTCCACACCTCAGGGAACTTCAGAAACAGGTCCCAACAGCAATATTCACCACCCCAATTATGACGCTAGTGAGAGAGACACCCGCTCTGAAAACAGAAGACACACTTTGTGGTGAAGGGACCATAGTCCAGTGACAGACCACAAGTTTGGCATACAAAGGTGAAAGACCTCTGCGGGAGACCCCGGAGAACTACTTCCAGATGAAGCAGATGGACGGGGCTAGATGAACAAATAGTCTGGGCCTGGTAACTGGTCCAAGTGGTTCCTCTTTGCCTGCTTGGTAAAGGCCTGGCAGTGAGGACATGTATTCAATATATGCTGCTCCCCAAGACAGAGCAGACAAAGGGAATGCCCGTTAGTTGGGGGCAATTTACTGCCGCACCAGGATGGGGACTCGGACTCGAGGACTCGACTCGACTCGACTCGTGAGTCGGACTGAGTCCCCCCTCTGACTCGACTCGGACTCGAGTCCCAATATTTTTAATGGGACTCGAGACTCGACTCGGGACTCGAGACCAAGGACTCTTCAACATCCCTGGGCTGTGCCAGAAGGAGTGGAGAGGAGTGCGATCACTGGCGAAGATTTTATTTTTAAAAATCATTTTCCTAAAATGCAACCTTTCAGACATTTTGGGTTTGGCTGCCTCTGCCTGCCTGCTTTGGGGTTCCCTGCCTCCTCTGCCTGTCTGGTTATTTTTGGTTTGTCTGCCTGGTCTGTTCTTGCCAAAATCAGTGGCAGAGTTTTGAAATAAAAAGACACACTTGTGCCTAGAATTTATTTAAGCCACACATCTGAAATAGTCTTATTTTGTTGGGAAAACCCCCCATTGATTTTAATAGGGACTTGTGGAGTCAGCTTTGGGAGTGACTCGTGACTCGTGAGTCACCATTTTGGACCAAGGACTCAGGACTCGAGACTCGGGTCTAAAGACTCGTGACTCAACTCATGACTCGAGACCAAGGACTCTTCAACATCCCTGCCAAGTACACTTTCAGAATGGGGCCTTGAGGGGCATCCGCTCTGAATAGACCTCCATGGTCTAAACTGATTGAAGAATCCAAGGGAAAAACCAAAAATATAATGAGAAACGAGGGGGGGGGGAAATGATAGAAAGAGAATAGACAGAATAAAAATGCGGCAAAGACATCTCAGCTCAAAAATGCACTCACAAGGAGAGAGAGAGGGGTCCCTCAGAGGTCTAGCCACAATGGCAGTTGAAGAGGAACTGAGGGAATAGGCAGGGACCCTCTAGGAGCACACTCAGTGAGATGGTGGGGGAGGGGTTCCCACCTAAATTCCCCAGCTAGAGAAGTTTCCCAAAGGAGGCTCCGTGCAGGTGCAGAGCCCATAAATGTGATGCACAGAGACCACGGAGGAGAACCTGTAAAGCTATCACCAGAACGCCACCCATCTACCTTCTCAGTCACTTTCAGAAGAAGAAGAAACAATACTAGCATTGATATATATTCTTTCTGCTGATTCTAGAACACTTACTGGAGCTAGTGTCAGTGTAGCTGCAAACATTTTTCTTGTGCCTCATGTTATTGGAAACTATCCTGTGGGTGAAATGTACCTGGAATAAAATTTAAAAGGAGGAAGAACAAAGCACAGACCCTCTGGCACTTCATGATGAGTACAACTGTTTCAGCAATCTGTGTGCTCAAGCAGAGAGATTACTAGTTGTGCCAACCCTACCCACAATATACAGATAAAACAGTATTTCCAAACTTATCTTCCCTCTTCCCTGTCGTTCTTAAGCCGCATGAAGAATTTAGAATTAATGATTTTCAAATGACTTTCCCTTCCCCCAGCCCTCCCCTAGAACAGAAACCCCTCATTCTGAGACAAGTTGTGTATTTGGTGGAAATGTAAAAAACCCCCCAAAGCAAAACACATGTAAAGTAAATGCATTAATTTCTGGATGAAGTAATGGCTAAGGTAATAGGACATAAGGGGTTGGACCCACCAGGGTCTGCTTTCCACAAGAGGAAGGGACCACCTGGGACAGGAAGAGTTCCTCTCATGGAGTTCCTCTACCTGATCTTTGGGGATCCCTCACACCACAGCTCACCCCATTCAGCAGGGTCCCCTGACTCACTGTGTAGCATTTTCAAGGGGCTGCTGTGGGAAGGAGGGGACAGGGGAGTCCACTTCCACCAGTGCAGTTGATCCAATCCCAGATCACTCTATTATCTTCTATGTTTCCTCTCAGCCACTTAAAAATCCATGCCAATGCATATAGAGTTGGTTAGAAATGTAATCTCTACCACTAGATTTGCTATAGGAGGAAACCAACTTCAGCTCCTACAATTAAAGTCTGGTTAAGTAAGTCATTAAAACGAAGAAACAAACATGCACCCAAGCAAGTTAACTGCTTTAATGCAAGAGTCTGGAAGCCCAGTTACAAGTTTTGGAACTGCTTGGGAACCATTCTTTAGATTCCAGAATCTGTGATTCTAACAGCTACTTAAAGCATGTGCAATAGAACTTGCCCTTTGAATGACAGATTCCTAATGCAGATCACAACCTGCTTTTGAAATGCCTCTAAGTCATGTGACAGATGACACTAGTATTTGTGAAACAGAAGTCCAAAGCCCCCAAGAACAGCTGAAATGGTCTTTGGATCCTCACCACTATCTTTAATACGCTATTAGCATTTTCCAGGGGTGGTGCTTGGTACCCAAAAGATCCAGGGCTCAGGATCACAGGACAATTTTTTTTAAAAAAACCCCCCACAAATTTGCATATGCTAATTTGCATATGCTCTAAAGTCTCTCTGTGTGTGAGTCTTTAAAGGACCCTGTCTCCTAAGGACACCCCTATTTGTAAAAAGGGATGTATGGATAGGGGAGAGGAGGGCATTTGATTTCAGAAAAAAATCTGAGGCAGAAAGATTCAAGGGAGGCAACAGGAGGGGAAGCACATGTGGGCAAAAAGCCAGCTAATCCAGGGGGATCAGATGTAACAGAGATCATCAGGGCTCCTGTACCTTTATTTCAGCAAGTGCCCATGGACGGCAGGGTGGTGGGGCAGATGGCCTCCCAGAGAGTTGGGGCTCCAAATTGAAAGATGTGGGACTCCAGCCCTAGTGGGCCACCCTCTAACACTGCCTCTGACATGTTCTATTATGTTTTGCTCATGCTATGCCACCTCCTTCTCCTCCTCCTGCTCCTTGAACTAGATAGTAAAACTGCTTGAATAGAAGTTGATGTAAGCACATTCTGAAGTTGGTCTTAATTAACTAATTATAAAGCTGGAACAAGCAACAGAGATATCTTTGTGAGGGTGAAATTTCAAAAGGTGTGGTGTAGTCTCCCCCACCAGTCCCACTAAATGAATAATTGTGATTATTCCTCAATAGCACTTACAGACAGACATAAAGATCTCGAATATATATCCAAAAGCGGGAAGCCTTTGAATCTTGCTGGGAATCTTGAATCCCCCTTCCCACCTATCCCACATTCTGCCATCTCTTTGTCATGTCCCCCTGATAGAAACTGGAAATGGCTAGGGATAGCTGAACCGGTCAGTTTCGCTTTCTCCTGCATCTGAATTTTTAACAACATTCTCTCCCAACTATGAAGAATTTGGGCAAATTTTGGTAAATCCTTTTAAAAAAATGAAATTCTGACCCGAAATGAAATTCTCACCCATCTACACCAGCCAAATTCAATAGGTACAGCTATTCCCAACATAGAAAGACCATGTTGTACTTGCCTGCCATACAGCTTTTAAAGATGAGGAGCTTGTCAGGAAAAAAAAATGGCAGCCCTAATTTCGCACCACAAACCTGACTGAATGCACAGGGATTCAAACCCAGACTTGTATTTACTTTATGTATTTTTATTTATTTATTACATTTATATCCCCCCATTTCTCCAAGGAGCCCAAGGTGGTGTACATAATCCTTCTGTCCACTTTATCCTCACAACAACCCTGTTAGGTAGGTTAGGCTGAGAGTCAGTAATTAGCTCAAAGTCACCCAGGAAGCTTCATGGCTGAGTGGGAACTAGAACCAGGCCTCTCCAGTCCCAGTGCAATGCTCTAACCCAGGGCTCTCCAACCTTGGGTCCCCAGATGTTGCTGGACTACAGCTCCCAGAATCCCTTGCCATTAGCCATGCTGGCTGGGTATGCTGGGAGCTGTAGGCCAGCAACATCTGGGGACCCAAGGTTGGAGAGCCCTGCCCTACTACACCACACTAGCTATCAGATGTTTTTCAGAGCAAAGCACTCAAAGCCCTGGATGAATCTGTCAGTTTCATTTTTTTCCACATAAGCTTTTAACAAATCCCAAGTCCTTTTTGTCCTGAACATGGAGAAATTTGCAAATTTTGGCAAATACTTATCAACACTGAACTGCAACAAAAGGCTCACCCATCCCTAGAAATGGCACCCCTGCTCTTCCCACTGTTGTGTGAAGTTCCCTTACACCAGGGGTCCCCAACCTCTTTGGACCTGTGGGCACATTTGGGAATTTGAGAAACGGCTGTGGGCACCACCGCAAAATGGCTCCGACGGGGGATGTGGCTAGTCACCTAATGGCTGCTGTGGGGGCCTGGCTAGGCAAAAGTGAGCTAAAGAGGTGGGGTGGAAATAGCAAGGCTAGAGGATGGGAGGGAGAGGGAAAGAGCAAGGCAAAGGGGGAGAGGGGAGAGAAAGAGCTAGGCTAGAGGCTAGAAAGGGAGAGAAAGAGGACTGCCTCACACTTTCCAAGGTTTTTCTTTAAACTATTTTTTTTTAAGGTGGCAAGGAAAGGAGAGGTCTCTGGACACCATGGTGCCCGGGGGCCCTGCACCGGAAACCTCTGCCTTACACTAGCTGCCATGCAGCTGACCAGTCCATGCTCAATGCTGCAGTCAGTTGACTGACATTCAACTTCAACTGAGATTAGCAAGGCAAAATAGATTTACAGCTCCTTGTGTGTACTATGGCTCAGTATTTGCTCTTGGCATGACATCGCTGCTTTCCACGTCACTTCTACTACTTGTATGGAACCTTGAATATGAATGCAACTATTTAAGTATGAGATATTATTTTCGGGGGGGGGGGAGGAGAGATCAAGGCTCCCTTTGAAAGATGCCAACTAAATAGATTTATTAAAAAAGAAAAGAAAAGCATTTATTGCAGAAAAACGGGGTAGGCTTGACAGTGACATTCTCAATCTTTAAACATGATGCATTTTTTTAATGCTAACATCACAGTGTCTGATTGACAGTGCAGGAGCTAGAACAGAAGCCCTCATGCAGCTGTCAGGATGTGACACAAGATGCCTGACAGAACAATTAATCATGGTGCTTTTCCTTGAATAGCTCTTTGGGGGACAGTCACTAATACACACAAAGGTACACATGCTTATTGACACTGCCCACACAGAGAGGCTGATGCCGTCGCTGGCTTGCCAAATTGAGAAGCACTCAAGCATAATGCAGAACACATTTGTCTCCAGTTGGAAAGTAAAGTAAACGGAGTCTGAAGAAACATTTGATTTTTGATACATGCTAAGTACCGCCAACTTAAACCTGCATTATGTGCTCCCTCAAGGGGGAGGGCCTTTTCTGTGGTAGCCCCCCAACTGTGGAACAAGCTCCCCACTGAGGCCCACCTGGAGCCAACTTTACTATCCTTTCGGCGCCAGGTTAAGACTACCCTCTATGCTGAGGCATTTAACAGCTCCAAATAGTACATGAGGTGGTGGTTATGTCACCTTTTTAACCAGTCTGCTTTTTATAACCTTGTTCTTAGCTATGTAAGAATTTTAAAATTGTTGTTAAATGTCTAGTGAAATTGTTTAAATGTTTTTATTGCTTGTATTTTATATTGTATTTTATTGTGTTTTATAATTGTTGTAAACCACTCAGAGAGCTTTGGCTATTGGGCGGTATAGGGATGATGATGATGATGATGATGATGATGATGATGATGATGATGATGATGATGTGCTTACCAGGAAATAAAAGGAGAACTTTTTCCATTGTGCCATGGCTATCAGTGACAGATTACCAACAGGGGAAAATCATCCCATAGGTCAGCCTTCTCCAACCTGATGCCTACCAGATGTTTTGGACTTTAACTCCCATCAGCCCTCGCTAGCATGGCAAATGGTCAGGAATTCTGGGAGTTGTAGTCAAGAGCACCTGGAGAGCACCAGGTTAGGGAACGCTGCAATAGCTTGTATAAATCAGCTTCGTGTCCTTCTTGTGAGTGTCCAGAAGCATCTAGTTAGCCAAAATTGGAAACAATGCTAGACTAGGTGGCACGTGCTCTGAAAGGCAATTCTTAAGTTCTTAGGCTGAAATCCTAAACACACTTGCTAGGGAGTAAGCCCCATTGGACACAACAGAATGTACTATAGTCACTGGATCAGATGTTCATTAATTATCATTTTGTCTGAATGCACAGGAACAGTCTTAGGCTTTGACTCAGTGGCCGCGATGTGCTCATGTGCTCTATACATGCAGAAGCTTCACACTTGCATTCCATAAACAAAAGAATGCTCAACTACATACATAATGTGGAATGCCTCCAAAAAAGCAAAGTGTTGTCTTTCATAGAAGGGGATGGGAAGCCCCTGTGCATTTGAGGTGTTACATTTTGCCGCATCAATCCAATCTCAAACACATTTCCTTGGAAGGAAAGTACAGTAATTTCAACAGAACTTGGTTCTAAGTAGAGATGCTTAGTATCACAGCTGAAAGGTCTAATTAAAGTCTCAATAGTTTCAGCAAGCATCCTTTGAAAAGTTGTATTCCACAGTCATTTTCTATTCTGCCTGTGTTCATAATGATGTGATTTGAAAATGTTCAAAGTTGAAAGCCCTATTAATCAATGGCTGTATTATCTTACATCTTTACAAAAGTGGAGAGTGGTGGGGAGGAAAGGGAAGAAAAGAAATTCGGACTAATTTGCAATACTAATAAGGTTCAATTACTGTTTAATTCAGCACATACCCGTTATTCATTTATTAGGTTTTGAGGTTTCAGAATAAGTCTAGAGAAAAATTATTTAATATTCAGAGCAAAATTTGGAGACTGTAAGAGCAATGGAGGTGAAAAGTGAAAGAGTGACTAGGTTCAAAATGGGTGATTTGAAAGAGTGGGCGAAGAATGGCTATTTCATTTGAGAATGGAGATCTGGGATGGGATCCTACTGAATTAGGATGGGGCTTTGTAAGATTTCTCATGATAGAAAGGTACAAAGTTTATGTTCAAACAGATGGAAGACAGCTTTGTGAAAAAAATACTGTACAGTAAGAGAATAATAATGCATATTATATTAGATGCCTTTCGAAAGATATAAAAAGAATAACAGCTGCTGCTAAAGCGATGGAAGGCATAAATGGGAAGAAATACAATTTAATAGATACTGGTCAGATAACAACAAATTTCTTAGGACCCCAGAGATTAGTAGAACCAAGTGTTCCCCTCAGTATTCTCACTCAGGTTGCTCTTGCTAGACTCGTAGCCCTGGGCAAATGATGAGAAGCCATAAGGCAAGTATTTTCAATCAGATGTTAGGCAGGGAAGCCTTGTCTCTGTGATGGCAACAGGGATGCTGCAAAAGTGGACACTGGATTTCTGACAGACTTCAGATCCTGAAGAGGTCTTTTTAAAAACAACAACAAACAAACCCATCATCATCATCATCATCATCATCTATTTATTTCAAACCAAAAAGAATAGTATCTGTCATCCAATGGATCAGCATCCACTAGTGCAGGGCTCTCCAATCTTGGATCCCCAGATGTTGCTGGACTATAGCTCCCAGAATCCCTTGCCATTAGCTATGCTGGCTGGGTATGCTGGGAGCTGTAGGCCAGCAACAGCTGGGGACCCAAGGTTGGAGAGCCCTGCACTAGTGGAACAGATCACCTCACCTCCTGCCGTCCCCTGTGTGACCCCCAATCTGCTCCAGAGGACTGGTTTAGGGCAACACAGGGAACTGTAGCAGGAAGAGTGGAAAGGAAAGTCCTGTTGTGTGTGAACAGACTGTCCACTTGACTGATGGATTAGCCAATATACATTAGGAAAGCTCATTAAAAAGAAAGATGAAAACGTCTATAAGAGTGGGAAAAGGTTCCCCATTACTGTGTGTGTGTGTGTGTGTGTGTGCACACGCGTCTGTGTGAGCCTTGTATCATATAAAAGAGGGGAACCTTAAGCCCAGGAGCCAGATCCAGCCCTCATAGGGTCCAAGATTCCCTAGATGGCCATGTCCCCTTTCTCTGGCCCCACCCCTTTCACCCATTGACCAATCATTTGGTGGTTTCCTGGCTTTTGTGTCAGGTTTCCCACCCACCCGCATATTCTAAAAGGTTGAACTGCCTCTCAAAAGGCTGTTACAGGCAGTAAGAGCTTTAAGCTACAATAGGCTGGTATTTGGGGAAGGGGTTGGCCCCCCCTTTTGCCTTTGGCTCTGCCCCACCCACCTCTCAAATTCGGCACCTGAGAGCTTCTGCAAAATGGAGTTCAGTCCTCGGGCTGAACGAGGTTCTCCATGCCTGATATAAAAGACCACCATTCATTTTAAAACATTTTTTCATCACATACTCCCTGTTTCTCCCATAATGCCAAATGTTAGTTTAGAACAGCTGTATCCCATAGTTTAATATAACATTCCCTTAATTTGGACATTTGAGAGCACCTCCAATATTTAGCATATGTCAGTCTTGCTGTCACGTTCATATAAAATGTAATCTTCACTTTATGTTTTGAAGTTGAACCTTTTGACATGGTTAATGGGAATTTTTTAGTGTCTAATACATTCCTTTTTCCCTTCAAAAATACATTAATAGCTTTCACTATTTGGTTCCAGAAATCCCTAGCATAATTCCAAGCCCACCAACAAAATCTCTCTTTTCTCTTCTGCATTTTCAGCACACATGTGAAGAATTCTGAATCATTTGTTTTATAAAATTACTGGAGTTTTATACCACTGAGCTGCAACAGTTCTCCTGTTCTTCCTCTCCTATATAGTGAGGAAGCCACATATATATTTCCTGAGCAATAATGCCAGTCATTATTTGCTTTTATAAATTAAATAAATAAATAAATAAATGAGACAACAAAACACTAATTTTTTTTTTTGGGGGGTGAGACAGCTGGAATTCTCCTTAGAACTTGGGAAGTCTTGCAATATGCTTGGCAGATGATTTGGAGTTTGGTGGTATATGTAGAGATTTGGTGGAGAAGGTACAAATCTGAGTAGGAAGTGTCATGTGTCCAAACAGGTTTTGGGGTAGATGAGTCGCAGCCATAGGACAGTCACATACAATATTAGAAATGGAGCAAACTGGTGGTGGTGGTGGTGGTGGTGATGATGATGATGATGATGATGATGATGATGATGATGCATTTACCCAGATACTTTTGGTGACTGTTTCTCCTAATCATGCACAATCCTGTATCTAAAAGTTAGGGTGAGATTTATTTCTCTGTAGAAATTAAGGCATACATTTTCCACATTGCATTTAAGCACATCTATTATTTGAGGAAGTGGAAGGAAAACCAATGCGCACAAAGCAGATATGAAAAAGGCCATAACTTTTATTTAAAAGGCTTTCAAAACAATGGGGTCAGTGAGGTCAACCAGTTAGGGAAGTATGAGAAATTAATTTCAGTTCATTTTTCCTAGTTTGCACCTCCCAGAACTGAATGCAGACTGAAACACAATTTGCAGTTGAAGTCCATATATTTGTGAGATTGCAATGTGGTTCGTGAAACAAAAGAAATGCATTTGAAAAATGCACATGAAAAATTGCACAAAATGCTTTAAACAATGGGAGAAAATTTGTACATTTAAAAATGTGCACAATTGATGCGTGCATTTGGGAAAATACAAAAAAAAAATATATACACACACATTTTCATGTCAAAAGAAAGAAACCAAAGTTTGAAATTTGTTACGGATATGAGTTGGAATGCGCTTCAGTGCAGAAGAACCTCAAATTCCACCTTGAAGCTCATTTTATGCACATCCCTACGATAACACCACAGCGTATTATTGACCTGTATAAATGAATGAATCACTAGCATGGTAATAAGACATACATAGGCCAAGCTTAAACTGAACACAAATTGACTGGTCCCAAAATTTCTGAGCTTGCAATGCCTTCCACCCCCACCCCCCCAAATAAAACTGCACTTGACAAAATGCACACTTTTGAAAAACGCACAAAGAAAAATGTGCACATTTGCAAAATATGCACAAACATGCTTTAGTCAATGGGTTCATGCATCCCAAAATGTGTACATTTAAAAATATGCACATTAATGCATATCTTTATGCATACCTTACAAAGATGTACGTATCCACATTTTAATATGGTTTGTTGTTTTTTTAAACCAAATTGCAAATTTGTTTGGAAAGAGGACAGATTGGGCTTGACCTCAAATAAACAATAGATCACAGCTGGAAGCAGGATTCAGACTTGGAAGTTTAACTGAGATATCGGATGTCTGGATGTGGTACACTGCATGATCAAATTGCAGTTAGGGAATACAAGCTCTCATTTATGGCGACAAGTCACTTACTAACACTGGCTAAATGATTCAAGTGTGTAAAGCATTTACAACAGTCTAATTAAAATAGATGCAAAAAACCTGTTCTATCACTGCCAAAAGAAAAAAAGAAAGAGGGACAGAAGCCCATTTTCTAACCCTCTTTCCCTCATGACATTTTAATTGGGCCATAACAAATTAAAGTCTTTTTATTGTTACAAAACTGCACTTAGTTTATTACAGCTGCACACAAAACATCAGGTTCTTCAAGCATGCGAAGTGAAAATGTGTGGAAGAAGAGAAGTGGGACGGGGGGGGGGTAAAAGAAGGCAGAGCAGGCTGAAAAGAAGTCATGAAAGAATAAGAAACTCTGTTGATCTCGTTACGGTCATGGAAACAGGAGCGGATCTAGTTGTGTCGTGTCAGTGTTGGGCCTGAGACAACTGACTATGAGGGAACTGAAGGGTAAGTTTGGGCAGGATTGGAACCTGAGTTGAGCCCTACTGATGCGTTTCCATCACCCGCTACATGTAGAAGTTGAATTTCTGAAAAGGAAAGCCTACTGCATCTGTGGAGGCTCTTTCACATGATCTGGAATCTGGAAAACCAGTGTTCCATATTGCATGGAAAGCCTCCGCAGAGAGAGGAGGATCTCCTTTTCAGAATGCCACCCTCCATGTGTAGAGGGAAATGTGTGTGGTGGGGCTGGGGCTGGCGCTGTCTCCCTCCTCATGTGCTTAGCCTACCCAGTTAAGGAACACCTGGATAGGGCTTTGGACGGAGCACTGGGCCAGACTCAGTGCCAGCTCCAGGTTTTTGAGGGCCCTTGGCTAAGACACCCTCATTGGACCCCCTCCCTCAGTGAGTCCACCTTCTCGCCACCACTGTCACCAGTTGCTATTGCTCCTCTTTCTCCTCCTTGCTACTGCCACTTGCTTGCTTGACAGGCTGAGATCCAGTGAGCAAGCAGGCAGTGGCATCTACTGCTGCTCGTCCTCACCACCACTGTTGTCTGGGTCAGAGTGAGATGCAGGTGAACAAGCAGGGTGCAATGGTGAAGAGGAGGAGCAACTCCAGGGGGCTCTTGCCAGTGGGCTCCTACTGGGAAGTGGGCCCTTGCTAGGTGCCTGACCCTTGATGCTGGCCCTGGGCAGATCTGCAGGGCCTGCTATGTCAGAACAGAAAGCTTTTATTTACAGGGGACTCAGCATCTGCAAGGTTAGCTGCAACTGCAGAACAAAGGGTTTGCCTTAAATCAAGGGCTGGGCTTGCTGTAGCATAAGAGAAGAGGAAAACAAATTGGTAGTTGTCAGTCTGAGATGATCAGGAGTTCCGACATTAAGCCACATGGAAACAACCCTCCCTCCAAACAAAAATCAATGCTGCTTATTCTTGTTTTGCAATAATAAGTTATTCCCAACAGAGATAGAACTCATGCTCAATAAGGCCAGAGGGACAATATTCTGTGATTAGTGCTTCTGATTATTTTGAAACTATAGCAGGAAGTCCTGGATAACCATTAACCAAGCACCTTTCATTCATTATTGACACAGTGCTCTTTTAACTGGGTTTGGGCTAGACAGAGAGATGGGAAGCTGCTAGCATTGATCTTCACTCAAACTGCTTGTCAGTTTTCTTGCCAAGATGGAAGTAAGGATCCCTTCACAAGATGTATAAAAAGGGAAAAACATAAATAACCAGACTAGCAATGGACAGAGCAGGTTCCATTTGAATGAGCACTGAACAATTGTACACTTGTTTGAAGATCACCAGACCATATAAAAATTTGTTGAATCTGCAAAGTTGGGAATTAAATGTCAATCAAAACATGAATACTCTGGTTCTGAAGGCTAAGACATAGGGGACATTTCAAGTTTTCAACAAAATATGAGCCATGGAATGGGTGAGTAAAGCAGTTTGATGTTTCCAAGTGTTGAGCTCAACTGCAGAAATGTATACCAGCTGCATCTAATTCCTGTTTCTCCAAAATGGACTCTAAGTTCTCAGTGTCTGATGCACCCAAATTCCTATTGTTCTAAAGGTCCCAAATCACAAACATCAGTTTAGAAAATGGATGTGCTTCTGTAACATGTCTTGAACAGTAGAGTTCCATACCTTGTCTTCTCCAGGTGGGCCTAAATAAATGGGTTCTCTCCTGGAAGACAGTAGAGGAAGACTGTCTGTGACCCTTGTCCATAGAAGAAACATCATATTCCCATATCTTAGTTCCACTTGCCACATGAGAAGTTCTTCCATTGTTCCTGTGAATTTGCCAAATATACTCTTCCTAATGTGTCAAACATTTTCCATTTAAAACAAAATTGTGAACACAGTAACTGAAGTACTGTACTCCAACTGTGATCTTTCAAAATTCATTATGACTTTCATTCAAAGAATAATTGATTCATTTGTAGTTGCATTCTCTCAAGGAGATGATGGAGAAGGGGAAGTGTGCAGGACATTAGAAATATTACGCTCAGGGAAAATTATGGTGGGATATGAGGTTTCGGGACTATGTTCCTAGCTAAAACGGAGATGCTAAGAGAAAAATGGAAGAAGACAGGGACAAAAGGGTAAAGTAGGAGGGAGATAAAGTGAGGGAGCCAGAGAGGAAACCAAAGGCCACCAGAAAAAGTATGCAACTGTGGATATGAAGTATAAGAAGGCATGACATGGTTGGGCTTGAGTGTTTGTCGTTCAATTACAAGGACACCAACTTGCTGGCACCATTTTTGGGGGGTGGGAAAAACTTTCCTCCAGCTTCCTTCTTGTTTGGATGATTGTAGATCAAACTAATCCAACAAAGAGAATGGCAGAAATAAATATATATAGTGTGTGTCATCAATGTACAGAGTAACCGTCACAGGCAGGCTGGTGCCTGGCCCAAGAAGCTTACAATCCAAATTTCAACTAAATGTGTCGGCGGAAAGGAGACAAGAAGGGAAGGAAAAGGAGAGAAGTTCAGAGAACTTGTAGTTGATAGACTCTCCTTTTGTTTGTGGCGTGTGCAGCATTAGAACTTATGTGAGAGGTATGGCTAACATTTAAGCAATTTTTTCTGGCATTGTGGTTGGAAGAAAATCCTACTAGGCAAATTTTTAAAAAGTGGTTGAGGCTGAGCTTGACTGACCCTTAAGAATATATATGGCAGCCTTCCCCAACCTGGTACCTGCCAGGTGTTGTGGACTTCAACTCCCAGAAGACCATCCTGCATGATCAATGGTCAGGAATCCCAGGAGTTGTAGTACAAAATGTCAGGAGGGCACCAGGCTGGGACGGGTTGATTAATGGTGCAATTGTTCAGCAAATCAGGACTTGCAGTGGGTGATCATCCTGAACACTGTAATTATCAGACAAATAATGATTAGGATCCATGAAATTGTAGCCACATTTGTAGCACTTAGTTAGACATTTAAACTCTTTCAATATTTTGAAAAGAGGTATTGATCCTGCAGTAGACTAACAGGATTACCTATGACAGCATGGGAATCAATCCAAGGTTCATCAGCTGCACTACTCTTGAAGCTTCTTACTAACTTAGAAACACATCCCACATGAATGGACATTTTATTTTACATTTATGTGTATTCATTAACAAATTCACACACTATCCTTCAAAAAAATCTATCTATCTACAGTATCTATTATCTACCTACCTACCTAATCTACCTACCTTCCTACCTATCATCTATCTATCTATCTATCTATCTATCTTCCAGGGCAGGATGACAGAAACTACTTCAATATGTTTTACAGAAAGATGGGGACTGATCAAAGGAATGCCATGAAAAAAAATATATATTAGAGAGACGTGCCAATATATATTTGGCACGTCTCCCAAATATATATTGGGAGACGTGCCCAAACTGATCACATTATATGTCTTACTGCTACAGGTTCTAGATTTCAGCATTCACTGTGACTAACCTGATTTATGTCCATCGAGGTCCTCTTCATTCTTAGCTAGAATAACTTTTTGATTTTGTGTGTGTGTGTGTGTGTGTGTGTTAAAGAATTAACTTTGCTATGGACCCTTAACTTCAGCATCAGTGTTTATTGAGGAGCACAGTTTAATTATTCAAATCATGCTTCAACTTTAGTAGGTTTCAGAAGACCACAAGCTTCAGCAGTATGAGTCAACAGTGCAATATGGCTGCTAAATGCAATTCTACGCTGCATCAGTGGAATTATACTGTCCAGATCACAAGAAGTAATGGTACCACTCTATTCTGCTTTGGTCAGACCTCTCCTAATGTACTGTGTCCAGTTCTGAGTACTGCAGTTTAAGGAGGATATTGACAAACTGCAATATATCCAGAGGAGGATGGCAAGGATGGTGAGTGGCACAAAACAAAGTCCTATGAGAAAAGGTTTAAAGAGTTGGACATGTTTAATCTGGGGAAGAGAAGATTAGAAGCATCCATCTTCAAATATTTGAAAGGCTATCACATAGAAAATGGAGCTCCAGAGGGTTGGACCCACACCAATAGGTTCATATTACAGGAAATTGAATTAAGCCTAATGTTAGGAAGAACTTCCTGATGGTACAAGCTGTTCAACATTGAAAGAGATGACTTTGGAAGGTGGTGGACTCTCCTCAATTAGAGGTTTCTAAGCAGAGGCTGGATGCCACTTATTGGTGCTATAGATTTCCTGTTTCAGCAGTGGAATGGATGAGATGACCATTGAGGTCCCCTCCATCTCTATGATGCTAATATTCTCATAAATACTACAGGGAAGGAAAAGACAAGACAAGAAAATTGCTGGGAGTGAGAGATGAAAGTAAGAGCGACAGGAAATACTATTATTACCTGTTTATTAGGGAAGACGAGAACAGTAACTGTATTAGACTCAGTTAAAAGGGGAAAAAATATACAAGTGTTTTGTTAGGATCAGTTTTCTGTGCAAGCAGCTGGAGTAGTTGCCATGGAGATATAGCATGAATGCAAACAGTGTCATAGCTGGAAAGTCTGGAAGATTGGTTTTCTTCAACAAAATCTCTCTGATAAGATAAGCAATAGAAAAGGGTTGGGTGCATGGTGGTTTAAGAATTTAATGCATGATCCAAGATGCTTACAAAACTGCCAGGCCATGGCATAAGAGGCAGAGATAGGCACACAAAACAGGAGTTAACATTTTAGTTGGAAAATGACAGGGAACATTATGCTCTCTAGCATAAACAAATATTCCTCCAATTGGCCCAAACAATGTTCAGGATAGTAGTTTGACTTCCAAGGGGGAATACAAACATTTCCCATAATAAACAAAACCAAATTGAACCTTAGAAAAACTGGAAAGTATGAGAAAACTAAAAAGCATCCAAAATTGATCCAACAAGAGAGAACTAGTCTCAAGATGCTGAAAATATAGTGTTATTCTTTAAGAAGCTCTTTATTCTTCTTAATGAATAAAACCATTTATTCAGCATCTTAAGACTAGTTCTCTCTTTTTGGATCTAAGAAATACTGCCATGGCCCAGGGGACCATTTGACTAATGAGAATTATGCTGCAGTTAAATCCCAGCTGTCTGGTACATTATTTATTTATTTAATTTATACCCCCACCTTTTTTCCTGCAAGGAACCCAAGGCGGCTTACATAACCCTCCTCCTCCTCTCCATTTTATCCTCACATCAACCCTGTGGTTCCATGATGTAGGTGGCAGACATGTATGTGGTGGGTATGCTGGTGCTGCACCAGTGTTTCCCATAGCAAGCATTTAAAGTGTTGTTAAGGTGACCATTTTTTTCAGATTTAAAACCAGGACATTTATTTATTTATTTTCTATACTGCCCCGCAGCCGAAGCTCTCTGGGCGGTTCACAACAGTTTGTACATAAAAACAACAATAAAAACATACAAAATAGTTAAAAAGATTAAAAACCAAATTAAAAAGCACAGTTTAAAATACAATCCGAAAGTTAATAAAATTAAGTCTACAGGTGACAATCCCCCCCCCCGTGCTATTTTGAGCTCTTAACTATTGAATGCCTTGGCATAGAGGGAAGTCTTAACCTGGTGCCGAAAAGATAGTAAAGTTGGCACCAGGTGGGTCTCAGTGGGGAGCTTATTCCATAATTGGGGGGCTACCACTGAGAGGGCCCTCCTCCTTGTTGCTACCAACCGAGCCTCTCTTGGAGGTAGTAGTTGGAGGAGGGCCCCGGATGTTGAGTGTAGTGTCCATGTAGACTGCGGTTGGGAGAGACAAGACGTTCAGTCAGGTATTGTGGTCCTAAGCCGTGTAGGGCTTTATAGGTTAGAACCAGCACCTTGAATTCGGCTCGGAAGCATATTGGCAGTCAGTCAGTGCAAACGGGCCAGAACTGGTGTAATGTGCTTGGACCTTCCGGTCCCCGCAATAAGCCTGGCTGCCGCATTTTGCACAAGCTGCAGCTAGGGATGTGCTAATTTAACTCGAAGGCTTTTTTTACATCGAGATAGCTCTGTTCTGTTCACTCAGCATACTTAATGATTTTTTGCGAGCATAAAAAGGTGCTCTAAGCACATCTGCATTACAAACCCGAGCAAGAGCTGTTGTTCTCAAATTAAAATTTCAATCTAAAACAGGTTTTATCTGTGTTTGACCACCTGCTGAGACTTAGGTTTTGCATTTCAATCACTGTTACTACATTTCTTTGTGTGAGAACTTCTTGCTGAAGGACATGGGGAGCTAGCTAGGGTTAATATTCAGAGTTAGAAGGGAGCTACCTCTCGAGCCTCGAGCAAAAGATCTTGCTGATTCACAGCTCAATTGTGTTCTCGTGTCAGGTCTGTGGAAGGGGGAGAAGGAAAATCGACTAGCTCGAAGAATTAGTTAGGCAGCCACTGCAAGGCTCGCTCCCACTTCTAGCTGCAGCTTCTGAACAGTCTTCAAAGGCAGCCCCACGTAGAGTGCATTGCAGTAGTCTAGTTTAGAGATCACCAGAGCATAGATTACTGAGACCAGGCTATCCCTGTCCAGATAGGGGCATAGCTGGGCCACCAGCTGAAGCTGGTAGCACTCCTTGCCACTAAGGCCACTTGAGCCTCAGGTGACAAAGATGGCTCCAGGAGCACCACCAAGCTACGAATCTTCTCCTTCAAGGGGAGTGCAACCCCATCCAGAACAGGTTGAACACCCTCCATCCGGTCAAAGGAACCACCCACTAACAGCATCTCAGTCTTGTCTGGATTGAGCCTCAGTTTGTTAGCCCTCATCCAGTCCATTGTCGCAGACAGGCACCGGTTCAGCACATCCACAGCCTCACCTGCTGAAGATGAAAAGGAGAAATAGAGCTGTGTGTCAGCGTACTGATGGCAACACACTCCAAAACTCTGGATTACCCCACTCAGTGGTTTCATGTAGATGTTAAATAGCATGGGGGATAAGACCGACCCCTGAGGAACCCCGTACTGGAGAGTCCATGGGGCCGAGCAACATTCCCCAAGCACCACCCTCTGGAGCCGGCCATCCAAGTAGGAGCGGAATCATTGCAATGCAGTGCCCCCCTACCCCCAACTCAGACAGCCACTCCAGAAGGATACCATCGAAAGCCGCCGAGAGATCCAGGAGTATCAACAGGGTTGCACTCCCCCTGTCTTCTCCCGACATAGGTCATCATCATACAGGGCGACCAAAGCTGTTTCTGTGCCAAAACCAGGCCTGAACCCCGACTGAAATGGATCCAGATAATCAGTCTCATCCAAGAGCGCCTGGAGCTGGTTGGCCACCACCCACTCAAGGACCTTGACCAGGAAAGGAACATTCGCCACCGGCCTAAAGTTGTTAAGATCTTCTGGGTCCAGAGAGGGTTTCTTCAGGTGTGGTCTCTTCACCGCCTGTTTCAGGTGGCATGGGACCACTCCCTTTCACAAGGAGGCATTGATCACCTCTCTGGCCCAGCCGGCCGTTCCCTCCCTGCTAGTTTTTATAAGCCAAGAGGGGCAAGGATCCAGAACAGATGTGGTTGCACAAACCCGTCCAAGCATCTTGTCAACATCCTCGAGCTGTACCAACTGAAACTCATCCAAAATAACTAGACCAGGCTGTGCTCTGGGTACCTCTCCTGATTCTACTGCAGTGTTCTCCAACCTTGGGTCCCCAGATGTTTTTGGCCTACAACTCCCAGCATGCCCCAGCCAGCATAGCTGGCTGGGGCATGCTAGGAGTTGTAGGCCAAAAACATCTGGGGACCCAAGGTTGGAGAACACTGTTCTACTGCTATAACAGTGGAGTCTAAGTCCCTGCGGATGCAAGATATTTTTTCCTGGAAGTGCCTAGCGAATATATTGCAACAGGCATCAGATGGGTTGATGATGTATAACAGGCCCCGGATGACCCTAAAGAGCTCCGCTGGGCGGCAAAGAGATGATTGGATAGAGGCAGTGAGATGTTGTCTCTTTGCCACCCTCACTGCCTCTAGGTATTCCTGGCTATAGGCACGTACCAGGGCTCGATTGCATCCACTAGGAGTTTTCTTCCACCTGCACTCAAGCCGTCTCCTGTTTTGCTTCATCACTATCAGCTCTGGGGTATACCACGGAGCCGTACGAGCTCTACTACAGAGAGGGAGCTCAGGACCAATCGTGTCAACTGCCCAGGTCATCTCTCTATTCCAGAGATCAACCAGGGATTCAACAGGACTGCCAGCCATATCAGCCAGAAACCCCCCAAGGGCGCTCTGGAAACCATCCAGATCCATCAGCCTCTGGGGGCGGACCATCTTAATAGGTCCCCCACCCTTGCAGAGGGGGAAAGCTGCCGTTAGCCTAAATCTCAGCAGGTAGTGATCTGACCATGACAAGGGGACCGATTCAAAGTTCCCCACCTTCAGATCACCATCTCCATGCTCGGCTGAAAAAACCAGGTCTAGAGTGTGCCCTGCTACATGTGTTGGGCCGATGACATGTTGGGACAGTCCCATTGTTGTCATGGAGTCCATGAATTCCTGAGCCACACCAGACAAGGTGCCCTCAGCATGGATGTTAACATCCAGGACCAACAGCCTGGGGTACCTCAGCATCGCCAGTGAGACCACCTCCGTCAGCTCAGCCAGGGAGTCTGTTGAACAGTGGGGTGGGCGGTATACCAACAGAATCCCTACTCTGTCCCACTAGCCCAACAAAAGGTGCAAACACTCCAGACCAGTAGTCAGACGGACAGGGAGGGAGCCAGGAGAGAGAGATAGAATTCCTATAGACCATGGCAACCCCCCCTCCCCGGCCCTCAGGTCTACCCTGATGCTGCACCAAGTACCCTGGTGGGCAAAGCTGGGAAAGACTAACTCCTCCTCGGTAATGCATGCCAGATCGGCCGCCTCATCCACTATTAAATCGTGGATGAGGGTGGTTTTATTTTGCACCAATCTGGCATTTAGAAGCAGCATCCGGAGACCTGAGGGCAGGCTGATAGGGCAACCTATCAGGTGCGAGGAGGACCGGAACAAGGCACAGCCATTAAGTGTCTGGGCTGAGTTCCCTTTACCTGGCTAGTCCTCGTCCCAATGCCATATCTCCCTCTACCCGTCACTACACTAATTGGGGCCCCCACAGAACCCCCCACTTGGCCCCATGACTCCCCTCCAAGGCACATGTTCAGGCCCTAGACAGGGGAAAACAATCCCCCCCAAGGGCACCAAGCAACAAATAGCAGTGTTAGGGGGGTGGCCCTTGCCCTTATGGCACCCCGAAGTCACAAATGCCCCCTCCCATCAGGAGATATTTGGGCCTTCAGGCTTCAACCTAACTCAAGTCTGGGTAGGCCTCAATCCTTCACAGTAGTCCAACAAGATCTGGAGGGTCATAGGTTCCCCACGCTTGATCTAGCTCATTGTTGCTTACACACTGACTGGCAGTGGTTCTCCAGGGGTTTACACAGAAGTCTTTCCCAGTCTCACCTGGAGATACCAGGGATGAGACCCAGGACCTTTTGCATGCAAGATGGGTGCTCTGCCATTGAGCAATGGCCCCCTCCCCTCTGATAAAGAAGCCATGGTGTAGTGGAGTGGGAACACTGGGTCCCAGAGCTCTTGTCACTTTTTTCAGCTGATCCTAATAAATTAGCTAGTATGCTATGGACTGATTTTCTTTGGGGGTATCTATCTATAATGGATCAACACAGCTGCCTGCATTTTGGGTTGTCCTTGGGGTATGGTCATTGGGGCTGTAATGATGAGCGCCTGGACTTCAAAATTTAGTACTGAACTACCATTAAGTAGTACTGTACTAATAAGGAGGAAGTTATCACTGGCTACACACACAGCGCCTTTCCCTTGCCACTCTGTAACCCCACAGCTAGGCCTGCACACAGCCAGAGTGGATCATGGGGACAGTGGCCTAAAGACCATGGTGGGGACTGATGGTTATCCGCAATGACTGGGTTCAGGCAACATGATAACCCACACTCAGGGGTTGACTATGGGTTGAGTGTGGGTTGTTGCTGAAACGTGGGTTATCGTGTTAAAATAAAACTAAAACTAGGATAAATTAATAAAATTGATTTAGGCTAGTTTATCAAGGATTGATTTGATGTACTCAATCTTTTGATAAATTAATAATTTTTGATTTTGTAGTGCTAAACTGTACTGGTTACATCTCATGACTAACCAGGACAATGTCCAAAAAACCAGTACTGTACTGGTAAAACCAGTACATATGGTCACCTTAAGTGTGGTGGATGCTTTACTTGGGTGAGTCTTGGCCTAATAAAATGAGATGTACTCAAATGTATCATTCACTAATGTATCATTCAAGCTTTACATGTTTTCTTCAGCAAAATTACCATCATCAATTGTTTCGTCCATCAGGGGTGGGAAGCATAGGGCCCTCTGGCCTTTGTTGCAGCCCCCTTCTACTGCCTCTGAATTTGCCATGGTAGCAAAAAAAAGAATGCCCCCCCCTTCTTTTAGAGAGCTAGATACGATCTTTTTCTGAATCCACTGACTATTCACTGGGTTGACCAGTGGATATGCTCAGGGTTTTCTGAAAGATCCTTTTGCAGCCTGATTTTAGGCCTAGTTCAGGAACAGAAAAGGCCCTGGTTGAGATAGTGGGAGTGCTACCCTGCTGGTTATCCTGGATCTCTGGGCAGCTTTTCATACCATTCAATGTGGTATCAACCTATCTGGAAGGTTGGACCCAGAAGATGGTGCTTGCAGAGTCTACCTCATCGCCTTTGGCCTGTAGGGTACCACAAAGTTCCATCCAGTCTCCCATACTTTTTAATGTGTCCATGAAACCACTGGGTAAAGTTAGCTACAGCTTCTGAGCAGAGATTGCACACAGATGACACTCAGCTCTTCTTTTCATTTCATTTCATTTATTTCATTTCCAGGACTGGTGCAAGGTAGTTTGGTGCCCTAGGCAAGATGAGATATTTAGCGCCTCCCCTTCCCACTTGAGAGCGCTTTATTTTTTTTCAAGGCGTTTCTGGCGCCCTCTTTAGCCCTGCGCCCTAGGCAGCTGCCTAGTTGGCCTAATGGTAGCACCGGCCCTGTTCATTTCTATACCGCCCCACAGTCGAAGCTCTCTGGGCGGTTCACAATAGTTTATACATAAAAACAACAATAAAAGCATACAAAATAGTTTAAAAGATTAAAAACCAAATTTAAAAACACAGTTTAAAATAACAATCCAAAAACTAATAAAACATTTTCCGATTCCAGGGTGGCCGTGGATATAATAAACTGGTCTCCAGCTTCAGTTGGTCCAAAATGTGGCAGCCAGACTTTCATCCAGCATTTGCAGGTCAGAGCATGTAACTTTAATCTTATGTCTACTCTACTAGATTTCGATTTGCTTCTGGGCTGAATTAAAAGTACTGTGTGTAGCCTTTAAAGTCCTAAATGGTTTAGGACCAGGTTACCTTAAGGGAGGGTCTCTTTAAGGCCAATGGCTGAATTCAATTTTGGAGAAGATCTTGGGGGGGACACATTCCAGTGGTGGGTGGGGCCAAAGGCAATGGGGTGGGGCTAAATACAAAAAATAACAGCATATTTTCGCTTAGTGCTCTTCCTGCCAGTCACTAAGCCTTAGGAGAGGCAGTTCAACCTTTTAGAATGGGGGGGGGGGAATGCACCAAAGCTGGGAAGCTACCAAACAATTAGTTGTCAGGGGACAGACAGATGCCAGGGGACAGATGCCAGAGGAAGCCATCTGGGAACCCTGGAGGGCTGGACTGGGATGCCAAGGGCCCAAGATTATGCCCCCCCCACCTTAAGGGCCATTTGCTCGCACACAGGCCTTCCTGGGAATTAAGATCATTGTCAGAGGCCTTGTGCCATCTCAGGAAATTTGCAAGTAAATATGAGCGACAAGGGGCCTTCTCTGTGATAGTGGAATTCATTATGCTGCTCCTTCGTGTCTCTTTCACCAGAAATTGAAGACACTGACTTTTTAAAATTTTAATGTGTAGCACCCATTTTTATTGTTGCTATTAATGTATAGTGTTGATTACTCTTGTCGCCACCAGGTTTGTGTTTGCTTTGTTTTAAGCGTTATTTGCATTTTGTGATTGCTTCAAGAAACTGTTTGTTGTCGTTGTATTTTTACTGATGATATAATGCAGTATGCTGCTCTGGATCCTTTTAGTAGTAGAGCAGGATATAAGCAAAGAACAGCTATTATTATGCACTTCCATCCAGCATGTCTTCCTGCCAGGACATTTCAACGGGTGGGGTGTGTGTGTGTGTGGAGGGGGAGCAATCTGCTAATTACCCCTCCCTCTGCAGCCTCCAGCACCATCTCCCACACTGTTCCGGAGAGTCCCGCAGCCCTCTGGAGCAGATTTTCAAAGAGGGGACACGGAGGAGGGGGGAATCGGCAAAGATAGTTTCCCCCACTATTTTACCTATGGAAATGCTCCACTCTCTCAGAATCCGTATTTATTTATTTATTTAGTTATTACATTTCTGTACCACCCATTAAGCAAAACCCTCTGGGTGGTTTTCAAGACAAATCCTTCCATGGACAGAAGGGGCCCTTCCATCTGCAGATTCTGGATCCAAGCCCTAATTAGTATACCTGAGATGTCCCATATTTGGAACGCAAAAATTGAAATCAGAATTTGCATTTCCACTATGAAATATTGCTTGACAAATGCCAAATCGGAAATCTGTTCAGCTTTCAACTTTCAAATCCTAATACTATTGCATGTTAACCATTGATAACGTGATGGTTTAACATGGTTAAAAAAATGAAATTTTATTGCATGTCATCATTGTCAACTATTATATGCAGCACACAATTGCATGTCGGCTAATAAATTATGTCAAATACAAGATATTGTTATTGGTCAACTCACCTATCAAATATGGTTGAATGCCAAATATTGAAGCAAACGTTATTGGATGCCAAATGCAAATATCACATATCTGGTGCATTTTTGAACGATTATCCAGAGAATACTCAACATCAACATTTACAGAGGGGATTTGGGGGTAGGGAGAGCAACTTTGTTTCCACTCTGCCATAAACTCTCAGTATTACCAAGCTTTCCTTGCAAGCATAACACCCTATTCTCCAGGCAAGTATCTTTCAAGCAAGCTTCTATTCTATTCCTAGCAGCTACAGCTGTACACACAGTAGAACAGAGAATACAGTTAAAGCAGGAGATGGGGGATTATAATCTTGTCATGATCTATGGGGATTCCCATAAACATAAGGGGCAGATGCAGGATCAGACCAAACTCACAGTGCATGCAGGCTTATGCCGTTGCCTCTAGGCCTGGCAGAACGCATTTAAGACTTCTTCTCGCGTGCTACAACTATGATAAATGAATACAATTACTGCATTTTAACTTGGTTCTCAGAGAAAAAGACTTAGAGTCCCTGAAGTTATAATTCAGCGTGTCTACAATAAGCAAGTCCCCAGCAAGGGGACAGGTTTAACCTGTAATTTACAGACAACTGAAACAGTGGCAAGGGGCTGCTGTTCTCTGATTGCATTGCTGATGTAATATCCCTGCTGTACAGAGAACATGCTGAGCATACAACTAATACAGCAACATCTTCAGCCAGCTAATTATGCTGTTCCCAGATGTTTTGGTATTCTCGGTATATTTCACAGGCAATGCTAGCCTTGTGTTTGTGTCTCCCAGTTCCTTTTATGCCCAGCAGATCATGTTACACCCATGTTCTGTCTCCTCTCTTAACCTACATAAGGAGGAATTGTAATCTCCAAAGAAGAAGCAGCTTAGGCGCCGGGGCTAAAATATATCGATGTAGCCTGCTTAATTATTAATTGGCCCCGCAAAGCAAGGCCTTTGGTTTTCATTCCACCATTCAGCACGCCGTACGTTCGGATGTTTGCTTGCTTGTAATGCAATTATCTCCTTTGAATGTCAAAATCCTGGACCGGCAGTTGGTACACACATTCAGGAGGCAATTCTAAGGTTGAAGTTGGAATACTAGCTCAACCCCCACACTGACACCCCTTTTCAAAGTGAGTGGGGGGGGGGAAATGCAAAGAATAATGTGAGTGTTTGCTGTAGGTTGGTTGAGATATTTAGATCACTGTAGATGCGCTTTATGTGGGGCTACCCTTGTGCTTGGTCTTGAAGCTGCAGCTGGTGCAGAAGGTGGCAGCCAGGATGCGAAGTGGGCCACCTAGCCGTGCATATATTACACTGGTGTTGAAGAAACAGCACTGGCTATCTATCAGCTGCCGAGCCATGTTCAAGGTCTTGCTGTTGGAATATAAAGCCCTGAACAGCTTGGGACCAGGTTACCTGGCAAATTGCCTTCCTGAATATGGACCTGTGCGAGGAGAACTTGCTGGTTGTATCATGACCTGCAGACTGACATTTTGTGGCAACCCGGAAGTGGGCCTTCTCCATGGTGGCACCCACCTTATGGAATTCCCTCCCCTTTGGCATTTGGCAGGTATAAACTATGGCATGCTTTAGGTGCCAATTGAAGAGCCATGTCTTTCCACATAGAGATGTTAACGTACCTGAGAGTGGTGGTGCCTCGCCTCTTTGCGCTGGGCCCCCCGCTGCTTGATTCTCAGCGGTGTGGAGCGATTCTCCGTGCCGCTCAAGCCTCCCACGCCTGCCGCAATGGAACCCTGTGCCGGTAGGAATGTGCCACGAACCTGTGGGGGTCCGCCTCTCCACCGGCTTGCCTCTATGCAGGGGCGCCCCCCCGCCTCGATCTTCTGAGTGGCGCGGAGCAGTTCTTCACCCCGCTCGAGCCGCCGGTGCTGGTCCCGTCGTGTCACATCTGGCCCCGGAAGTGATGCGATGGGGACCCTGCGCAGGCGCGCTGGACCCCTGTGTAACGTATTGTGCCTGCGCAGGGTCCCGTCCCATCACTTCCAGGGTCGGATGTGACGCAACGGGACTGGCGCGGGCGGCGTGGGCGGCTCGCTGCGGAGAGTCGAGCCGCCACTGAACAAGATAGGCCCGTAGGCCCGCACGAGCCCCGCGCGGACATGAGCGGGGCTGATTTCGGCCTGCTACGCCCGCGCGTGGCGAACAGTTACATCCCTAAGCCGGCGCAACGGCCATTTTAAGCCCTGTTGCCCTGGTTTCTACGGAAAAGACGCAGCGCGGGGTCCCGTCGTGGCCAGAAGTGACGCAATGGGACCGTCGCGGCGGGCATGGGTGGTTCGTCGCAGAGAGGCGAGCGGGCCCAGGACCCGGTAAGGCCCGCGAGTCTTGGGCGTGCATGAATGGGGCCGATTTCGGCCCGCTACGCCCCCCCGAGGTGAGCGGTTACATCCCTAGCAGGCTTTCCCTGATTGATTGTGCTGCCCAATTTGTTAATTATGGTGCTGTGAGTACATGGTTTTAACATTTTTACAAATGTTTTATTTTAAGGCATTTTAAGGTATTTTCTTCATAAACGGTTTTAAAAAAAACAACGAACCATGGTAAGTGGCACATAAAAAATAAATAAATGTCAAAATGAGAAATTGGTGTGCATTTTCAGGACAATTTTTGAGCATTTCAAGTATGAGCCTACCCTCCCCAGCTTGACCCCCATGCCCTTGTTCAAGGGGGCCAGGAGGAAAGATGTAAATAAAACACAATGCAAACAGTTGTACACTGAGACACTGGAATTATACTTGGTGGGAATATTTAGGACAGAGCTGTGACAAATATTTTGATTCTTCCATAATTAATTAATTAATTAATTATATTTATATCCTGCCTTTTTCCTGCAAGGAACCCAAGGCGGCTTACATAGTCCTCCTCTTCTCCATCTTATCCTCACAACAACCCCGTGAGGTAGGGTAGGCTGAGAGTCAGTGACTGGCCCAAAGTCACCCAGTGAGCTTCATGACTGAGTGGGGACTAGAACCCGGGTCTCCTGAGTCCCAGCCCAACACTCCAACCACTATGCCACACTGGCTCTCTGAATTTCTGGCAATTCGTGAGAGGGAGGGGGTGAAATGAAAACTCTGATGAAAGAGTCTGGAGTGGGTGAAAATTTCAAATAATTTTCTCATTGGAGAGGGGTGGGGTTCCATTTACCTTTTCAAATGTAGGAGGTTTTCTTTCATCCCCCCCCCCTTTAAAAATGCAGTGTGCACTGTTGCAGAATCACGGGATTCTTGATACATAGGCTTCTCTGACCCAGCAGCTGCTTCTGAATGCTTATGAGAGCACACAATATCATGGTCTCATGGGACTTCAGGAAGAGCTGCCGGGCTGAAAACCTTTGTACAAAGAACCCTGAAATGCTGTGAGGGCTTGTGGGGCATTTTTAAAGTTAAAACATATATATATATATATATATAGAGAGAGAGAGAGAGAGAGAGAAGGCCCTCCAGGCACCTCCTACACTTAAGGCGCAATCCTATGCATGTTTATACCTAAGAAAAAGGCCTACAACTCCCAGCATACTGGCTGGGGGCATGCCGGGAGTTGTAGACCTTCTTTCTGTCTAAACATGCATAGGATTGTGCCCTTATAAAGGATTATTTAATTGTATTGTAATTGTGTTTTGATAATAATAATAATAATAATAATAATAATAATAATAATAATAATAATAATAGCCAGTCAATTTTTTTCATCTGTCTTAGCTATTTAAGTAATTTTAAAAGTGTTTTTAAAATGTTTGTGTAAATGTTTTGATGTTTTTATTGGCTCCGATTCAAAACACTTCCATGATCATGACGCTCATTAGGTGACCTTGAACAAGTCATGCCCTATCTCACAATGTTGGCATAAGCCCTAGTATTCTACTTCTTGAAAGAAGAGTGGGATAAAATATGATCGATTAAAAACAAAAACAAAGTATGTGTATGAAAGGGTAAGAAGTGTTTTCTTGTATGATCTCGAGTACTTGATGCCAACAAAGGGGATTGGGGAAAGAAGGAAGTATGAGTAACTTGTTCTTCCTTTTTTTACATACTTCTTTGTAATGCCTCAGTCAGAACTTGGTGCCTCCACCATTCCACACGCACTTGTCCACTGGGGAGATGTACAACCTTGCTTCTATTAAAAGACACTTGACAGAAAATACAGATTTGACAGACGAAGCTGCTAATTGCCCATCTAGCCCAGTATAATCTACACCAGACTTCCCCGATCTAGTGCATTCCAGCTGTTTTGGACTTCACTTCAATCCCATCATCCCATGCCAGCATATCCAATGGTCAGGAATGGTGGGATGTTTTTCATGCAAGACACATCCCAAACTCAGAGGGCCATGTTCAGCTCCAGGAGGTACAAATTCAGTAAGCTCACATTAAAATGTGAATCCAACTAATTAATTTCTCTCTCATCATCCCTGCTTTGAACCAGCTTGCTTGTTCTTTCATCTCACTAGTATTCCTCAGTCCTGTCTCTTCCACCAGTCTCCATCTGTCCTGAAACCTGCCTGTTTGACTGCTCCCTATTTGTGCTTAAGGTGTTCTGATTTCCCCAAGTTTATTTCTTTGCTGATGAAGCCAAGAATCAAAGATAGATCTTTTCCTGACCAGAGAGCAATTCCTTTCAGTTAGCAAAGAATCCTGTCTTCAGACAACATGATTTGGAAAAACCCACATCTGTTTACAAGAACTAAAGGAAGGGGCAATTTGGGGTGGGTCCCAGTGGCAACCTGGTTTATAGTATCATGAAATCATAGAGTTTGAGGGGTCCTTGTAGATCATCTGGTCCAACCTGCTGCTCAGTTCAGGAAATCCAGAGTTACAGCATCGCAAACAAATGGCTTTCCAGTCTCTGGTTGAAGACCTCCAGTGATGCAGAGCCCACATGGCTCCTCCAGGTAATTACCATAATGATGGATGAATCTGCCAATCTCCATTTCTCATTTTCCAGTCTTACATTCAGTTCATCTTGAACTTTGAGATTTAAGTTCTTGTGAAAATGTATAAGCATTTTTGGGCACGTTTCTCCTAATACATTTATTTTGGTATGCATCTCTGCCTAATATACACCTCTTTGCAAGCAATTTTCCTAATAAAATGTATTATAAAATTATTTCCCCTAATATACACATTTTTGTGTAGATTTTTTGGATTGGGGAACTCCATTGCCAAATTTGGATAAGTGCGAATTTTGAAGGACAACTGCATTTCGCTTCTGATGAAATGTGTGAAATTAGGTAAGATCTTAAAATGTGAACAGAATGAATTCCTCCCCGATCCCTATTACTACGTTCTGGATATATTTGCATGACACAGATTCATAAGGCCTGTGTACCTTTCTGCCATTAGAATTAAAAGAAGAGCAGCCCTCACACTTAGGAGGAAAGGAGGGTATAAGCTATTTAGTATTCTCAGCAAAGTTCGGATTCCATTCCTAAGCAACAGGAATCGATGCACTCCAGGTCCCCCAGGAAAAGCAGGGGGGTGGGGGGAAGAGGAAGGAAGAATCAAATTCTTGATTCAGCACACGACTACTTAGGCTCACAACGTGGCACACGGGGGTATACATATGCTGCCACCAAGACTCAGACAAGCCACTGGTGCTGATTTCTCCAAAGGTGATATTTACGATCCATCGTATGTTTGTCTGGGTGAAAAATCTATGCCTATGACCATTTCCATTTGGAAACAGGCACTTACACTTTTACACACAAGCTTTTGCACAACCAAGAACACTGACATGTCAGAATGCGACTGGGAATGGAGGTGGGCAGAGGATGAGAGATCAGAGGGTACGCTAAGAAACAATATCCTCCTGGTAATGGAGAGGGTTGGCATTTAATGGAACAGCACAATTCAATACACATTTTACTGACAAGCATCGCTAATAAAATACTGCTGCGCTGGTCCTTCTGGGAACCCAGGCCTGATAGTAGCAGATAATTGCCTTTGAGAGGGCCTCAAAGGAGCCTTGGAGAGGGAGAGGCTGCTGTGCCATTTCTTCTAAGAGAGGGAGTTAAGGCTATCATTGTAGTAAAGGCATTGTTTACCTATGCCTGCCTCTCACCACCCAAGGATCATCACTCAGTAAGGATAATATCCTCTGCGATGTCTATCAACCTAATCCTATCCCTCTTAAGGCACAAGGAACACTAGCAGTTGATAAGAGATCATGGCTTTTTGAATCATATTCCACTGAATGCCTTGCGCTCTTGCAAACATACACCACTGTGCTTCTGCCCACAGAGAGATAAAGACAAATGTATGTATGTATGTATGTATTTCTAAGTAAGTACCATTTCCTTCATCCAAAAATGGATTGCAGCATGGTATTCATAAAAATTCAAATATCAACACATTTAAAATACAAGGGAAAAATAGGTAAATAAATAGATGGGGTGCAACTGATGTGAAATGAAATGCCTCATTAAAGCCAACCTTGTGCATGTTCAAGGGTACTATGCACCTGGACTGGAGTAGGGAAACCATTTGCTATTCTTTCTGCCTTGTGCAGCAAAATGTTTTGGGCCAGCTCTGCAAATAAATAATCATTTGGCTCCTCCAACCTGAAAGGGGTGGTGGGTGGATTGAGGCTCCATACTGTCTGGTAAGCAATAACCAAAATCATCAACATAACCCACCCACCCCAATTCCTCCACCCCCAGAATGATGCCATTCTTGAAACAGGATAAGGTGAAGCTGGGTTAGAGATACACACAGGTTTTACCCAAAGTATCACAATTTCTGCTTCCAAGGAAAAAAAGGAGAACATAAGAAGCATCTGGATTAAAGTGACTCCAGTGGACCAGTCTCAACTGTAGTGTGGAAGAGCCGATTATAAAGTTATGCTTCCAGATGCTTAGTTCAGTGTAAAGGATGCTGGGCACACTGTGAAGGTCAGCCCAGGCTGGCTTCCATTGCAACCCAGATCTCCTAGTTAAGTAATTTCAGGGTTTATTGTTTATTATAGTTTATCATTTATTGTGGGTATTTTTATACCACAGAATTTTATATTTCAATCATATTTCCAGGGTGGTTTATGGGGGGGGGGGAATGAAACAATTAAAATGTAAATGCAAGATGCAGATGATGGATGAATCCCCTCCATGCATATATACCCAACATGTGGAGAAGGATGCCCATTTCTGTAAGACAAACACCCTGTTCAGGAATTTGCCTGAATGTGTGAGGAGTTGAGGACTTAAAGTGGGTAGCAGGTTGGGGCTGTGAATGCTGATCCTATCCACTCCATCTCTGGCCATGCTGGCTCTACCCCCTCTGTTCAGATCTTGCCATGCTGAATTGGCAAGGTGTAAAAAGGGAGTTCTACTTGCATTTGGTTGAATGAGCAGAACTCTGTGCATGATCAGGAGCCCTGATAAGGCAGGGTCTGCGATCATGCTGAGAGTTCTACTCACATTCAAGCGAATGAGAGTAGAATTCCCTTTCAGACCTTGTTGATTCAACATGGTTAGGTATGCACTGTGGGGGCAGAACCAATGCACGTAGCCCCAATCTTCAAACCCAGTTTAAGCCCTCACGCATTCAGGTGGATGCCTGAACAGGGCTAAACAGTCTTCCAATTCTGGTGGCTGATTGCAGTGTCTAAAACACTTGGCGCAGGCCTTACTGCCAACTTCATCTGAGTTCTCAGTCAAAACAAATCTTCCAAATCACAATACAGTGTGAAGCAAGCTAGATTAGATTCCCACTTAAAGAATGGAAAGGGGATCTTGTTTGACTGATATAAAGTTGTTCCAGCCTTCAGATACCTCCTGTGCATTTTCATTTAATATTTTTTATCATAACAACATGTAATATTTATGTTCTTGCTTCAGTTTATTCTCTCCCTACATTCTCCTAGAGAATTTTATTGAGACAGTAAATAACAGCCCCAAAGAAATAAATCATGTTTGGTTTTATTATTGAAATTGCATAGATTTAAAAAAGGAAAACAACCAAGTCCCCACCTTGCTCGCTAAACACATCAAGCCTCAGTGCTGGGCCAAAGACTCAATGCACAGGTAGTAGGTTCATTACTGAATGAGTGGCACTTGGTGTGCTAAAATCCCCTTTGTTCTTTTGGCTCTCCTGTTTGACATGAGTCAAATGCCAGATCACTCATTATATTTGCTAAGCACAAGCAAACAGCTCAAGAACCTGGCATTTTGGAAGTAAGCAGCTTAACCTTTACTCACACCCTTAAGACCTCCTTTTGCAAAGGGGATTGTATTATTTTTTTAATGGGATAGTGGAAACGTTCAGCTATTAAATGGCTTGGCCTGACAGTTTCCTTGAGCAAACCAAACAAGATCAAACACATGAAGTAATGATTGCAAGAAAATGAAGGATCCTGTTTTATCTAACCATTTGATAGTAGTAAACCAGGGTTGGGCAACTTGTGGCCCTCCAGATGTTTGGGCCTACAACTCCCATCATCCCTCACAATTGGTTATGCTGGCTAGGGCTGATGGGAGTTGCAAGCCAAAACATTTGGAAGGCCACAAGTTGTCCATGCCTGAGATAAAGCAAAGAATAAGGAAAGGGGACCATACTTCTTCCTGAATTTCCTAAAGCTAAAGATGCAATGTTATGAAGTTCTCACTGACTTAAGAATTTGGGGCACTTAAGGAGTCCTATCCTGATCATGTTCTTTCTGGAATAGTTACTGCTGAACATGAATTACCCACATAAGCAGAGTCTAAGATTCTCTTAGGGCACAATCCTATGCATGTTGGGTCATGCTGGGAGTTGTAGGCCTTTTATCTGTCTAAACATGCATAGGATGGCACCTTTGGGATCTTGCAAATGGGGCCACCTACACATGCCAGATGGGCTCTCAATTAGGGATAAGCAAATCTGTCAAGCTTGATTTCACTCAGGTTCTCATTTCTCCACTACTAAGTTCATTCTATCCCATTTCCACATCAGATTGTGGATTTTTTAAAATCTGTATGAAAATTCATATGTATTTTCATGTGCATTTTGCAAAATATATGCATTTCAGTGTGCACCTTTCCAGATGTATACATTTTTGCAAGCAATTTCTCCCTTGAATAAAGCATATTTGTGTGCATTTCCCCAATGATACGATTTTTTTTTCATATGCACTGTTTCAAAGGCGCGCAGTTTTGTGTGCACACTTTTTAAAATGTGCGCATTTTTCTTCGATCCCCCCCCCCGCAAGCTGCATTGAAAAAGCATTGGAAAAGTTTGGATTTCGACATCTAACTGTGTTCTAGTTCATGTTTAAGTACTGGAAGTGTGAATTTGGTAAGCTCACATTGAAATGCGAACTGAATGAATTTTGCACCCATCTGTAGTGCTGATATAGCAACCATAACCCCAAGGTAACATGTAGGCTTTAATGTCAATCTGGAAGTAGGCCTATACATACTGGCTCAACAGTATGTATAGGTGGCAAGATGGCATTTTGGGTACAGAGAACCTGTATGATGATGTGGTTTCTACCTCTGCAGCCATCCTTGCTTTGAATCACCTCAAGCAGCTGACAATGCAGGGCTGGATTGACCAATGATCTGATACAGTACAAGGCAGCTATAGGGGTGTATACCTCCAGTGCGGTGGACCTGCTAGCTGATTTTTTCAGCTGGAGATGCCAGAGATTGAACCCGGGGCTATCTGTCTACTCTCTGCATAATCTGTACCACTGAGGGATGCCGCCTTCCCTAGTAGCTTCCCTAAAGCCACCCACTGAGTTCATGGCTGAGGCAAGGTTTGAACCCGGGGATTTCTGATTCTCAGTCCAGTGTTCTAAGAACATAAGAAGAGCCATGCTGGATCAGACCAAAAGCCTTTAGCCCAGAATTCTGTTTGCACAGTGGCCAACCAGATGACTATGGGAAATGCACAAGCAGGACACGAGTGCAATGGCACCCTCCTGCTCACGCTCTCCAGAAACTGGTATATAGAGGCATAAAGAGCCAGTGTGGCGTAGTGGTGAGAGTGTTGGGCTGGGACTCGGGAGATCCGGGTTCTAGTCCCTGCTCGGCCATGAAACTCACTGGGTGACTTTGGGCCAGTCACCGACTCTCAGCCTAACCTACCTCACAGGGTTGTTGTGAGGATAAAATGGAGAGGAGGAGGAGGATTATGTAAGCCGCCTTGGGTTCCTTGCAGGAAAAAAAGGTGGGGTATAAATTATATATATATATATATATATATATATATATATTTATTTATTTATTACATTTATCAATCGCCCATCTGGCCGGTCACCCGGCCACCCTGGGCGATGTACAATTAAAATACAATAAAACACAATAAAATATAATAATTAAAACAATATAAAAAAATCTCATTAAAAACCTAACCCACCCCATATTCCCGCCTGAACAGCCATGTTTTTAATGCACGGCGGAAGCTCATCACGGAGGGGGCATGGCGAAGGTCACTAGGGAGGGAGTTCCATAATGTGGGGGCCGCCACAGAGAAGGCCCTCTTCCTAGTCCCCACCAGCCTGGCTGCTCTGGCTGATGGGATAAGGAGAAGGCCGTCCGTGGCAGACCTTGTTGAGTGGCCTACTTGATGTTGCTGGAGGCGCTCCTTGAGATAAGCTGGGCCGGAGCCGTGTAGGGTTTTAAAGGTCAAAACCAACACCTTGAATTCGGCTCGGCAAGCAACTGGTAGCCAGTGCAACTCTTTAAGCACTGGCGTGATGTGATCACGCCGGCGGCTGCCCTTAATCAGGCGAGCCGCCGCGTTCTGTACCAGCTGAAGCTTCCGGACCGTCTTCAAGGGTAACCCCACGTAGAGCGCATTACAGTAGTCTAGGCGAGAGGAGACCAAGGCATGAACCACTGATGGGAGCAGGTGATTAGGAAGGTAGGGACGCAGCTGCCGTATCAGATGGAGTTGATACAGCGCCGCCCGGCTCACAGCTGCCACCTGAGCCTCCATGGACAGCTGGGAGTCTAGAATGACCCCCAAGCTGCGGACCTGGTCCTTCAGGGGTAGATGTACCCCATTCAGCACCAGGTCAACATCCCCTAACCTTCCCTTGTCCCCCACCAGAAGTACCTCGGTCTTGTCGGGGTTCAGTTTCAGCATGTTCCTTCCCATCCAGCCAGCCACTGACTCCAGGCACTTGGACAGGGTTTCAACGGCCAACCTCGGTGAGGACTTAAAACAGAGGTAGAGCTGCGTGTCATCCGCATACTGATGACACTGCACCCCAAACCTCCTGATGATAGCTCCCAGCGGCTTGAGGTAGATGTTGAATAACATCGGGGAGAGGATGGAACCCTGCGGCACTCCACAAGTGAGCAGCCGAGGGTCCGAAGCCTCCTCCCCGAGAACTACCCTCTGATACCTTCCAGAGAGGAAGGACCGGAACCACTGCAATACAGTGCCTCCTAAGCCCAACCCCTCCAGACGGTCCAGGAGGATACCGTGGTCAACGGTATCAAAAGCTGCTGAGAGATCGAGAAGGACTAGAAAGGAGCATTCGCCCCTATCCAAAGCCCTCCTCATATCATCCACCAAGGCGACCAAGGCCGTCTCCGTCCCATGTCCAGACCTGAAGCCCGACTGGCACGGATCCAAATAATCGGCTTCATCCAAGTGTGCCTTGATATATATATCAATTATGACCAGTAGCCATTGATAGCCATATCCTCCATGAATTTGTCTAATCCCCTTTAATCCAAGTTGGTGGCCATCACTATATCCTATGGTAGCTTAATAATGCACTGTGTGAACAAGTCCTTCCTTTTGTCAGTCCCCTGAACCTCCCACCATTTAGCTTTATTGGATGACCCTAGGTACTGGTATTTGGAGAGAAGCAGGAAAAGATTGCTCTATCCACTTTCTCCACACCATGCATAATTTTACACACCTCCATCATGTCCCCCCTTACTCACCTTTCTTCTAAACTAAAAAAACCCACTATGGTAGCACTCTAACAAAGATGAACCAAGGCATATTGCATTACATCAGAGGTTTACATTACAATCAGGAAGGTAGAAAAGGTGAGTACCTTATATAGTGGAGTACCTGAAGAATTCACCTTCAACTCCACGTATTAGGAATAGGAACCTTAATGGCAATCCTGATTTCTACAGCTTTGCACAGTGCTTTTTTTCTGGAGAAAAGGGTACCGGAACTCTTGGATTACATTTTCTCGGGAGTAGATGGCGATTAAATTGTAATGTAATTAATAGAAGAAAAGGTGCTGGAACTCAGTTCCGGTGAGTTCCACCAGAAAAAAAGCCCTGGCTTTGCATATTCTCAGCATTGCGGAATTCTGAAAGTGTTACCCAGGTTATAAACAATGCTACAATAAAGCTATGAGTCTGTTATGTGAAGAGAAACATCTAAAACTGAATGATCAGGCTTGAAATTACAGGTTTGTTTGTTTGTTCTCTCTCTCTTTCTCTCTCTCCTTTTTAAGCAAACAGCCATTTTGCATATTCATGATTTCCAACATCTAAAGCTTGATTTTCTTCAATTCTTTGATGGAACTTTATTTATATTCCCTTCATCAGTCACACATTCACATAATTAAGCAGGCTTCTTCTGATTTGGAAAGAAGAACCTAGTATTTACAGTTTACCATGGTAAGATCAATCCGTTTCTCTACTTTGGTTTCTTGGTAAATATGTACAGATAACTGTGCAACATCAAAGCTGTGACAGGAAGATTATCAACATGATGCCGTTGACTTTGTTCACATCCCACTGCTAATTCAGACGTTAGGCAGCAGATACAGCAGCAACATAGATCATCTTTTCTTTCTTTCTTTCTTTTTTTTTTAGAAAACCAGGCAATTAGATTGCACTTTCCAATTACAAATCAGATTGTTGCAACTGCAACTTTCCCCCTCTAATTCCAAAGTGATAGCTTAAAATTCTGCCCACAAAAAAAAGGGGGGGGGAGAGAGAAGAAGAGGCGAAGCTCAAAGCAGTGCTAGACAGAAGATTTCATTACAAAAAAAGTACATTACCTGATGCATTGTCTAAATGTTCTCCACAAAAGCAATTGCCAATATCAGTACATGCCTAATAAAATTAAAATGAAAGCAACATTATTCAATAAAATCACTGATAAAATTTAGAACAGATTGCTATTTTACTATAAAAGAAAAGAAAAGGAAGGAAGGAAAGAAGCCAGTATTGCACGTGTCCCTCGCTACCCCCATGAGGAACATGACTCCTATGATGATTTCATAGATTTCATAGATCATAGAGTTGGAAGGAGCCTACAAGGCTATTGAGTCCAACCTCCTGCTCAATGCAGGAAACTAGAGGAGGGGGTCTCCCATCCAAGTAATAACCAGGCCTGACCCTGCTTAGCTTTCCACGCTCAGACACCAGCAATAAAATATTACTAAAAACCTAAAAGCCTGCAATGATGGGGCCTGGTGGAGCCCTGATGGCAACCCATTCCAGTGGCATTACACATTCACACAACACATGACTGGGTCATAAAGCCATACCAACTAACACCAACCCCTGCTTTGCGGTGGCCATGTTCCTGCCCTGAAAGGTGGCCTAGAAATATTTTAAATAACTAACTAAATAAATAAATACTGCCCTCTGCTGGCCATGCATTCAGATGTGGTGAGAATGGGTGCTATGCATGTACAGATGGATACATATGAGAGGGGATTTGGTGCCAATCATAATCCCCCTTCACATGGAGGAGCTGTAGTGGTGGATTTTGTAACTTTTTTGGGGGGCCGTATCGCCTTGGCTCTCCGTGCCGTGGAGCCCCCTGATCCTCATATTCTCCATGGTGTGGAGGGGCTCTCCAGCCGCTCTCCAGCCGCTTGGGCAGCCGCGACGCTCACGCGGACTCCCGTCGCATCACTTCTGGCTGGCCGGAAGTGACATGACAGGCCCTGCGCCGACGCAGCTGAACCCTGCCATTTAAAGCCCTGTTGCCCTAGTTTCTACGCCAAAACTGCAGCGCAGGGTTCAGCTGCGTTGGCGCAGGGCCCGTTGCATCACTTCCAGAAATGACGTGCCGGGAGCCCACACGGGTGGTACGGCGCAGCGGACTAAGCGGCGTGGAAAGCTGGTGGCAAGGTAGGCCTGTGAATCACCGTGAATATTGGGGGGCTGCGAGCGGGGCCGATTTCAGCTCACTCCAGCCCCCCGATATTCGTGGTGACATCCCTAAGGAGCTGTACATGTGTACGGCCTATTCACATGGCTGCCAAGCATACAGCTGGGGTGAGACCCCACAATCCCTCATACATTTTCCCCAACACTAATCTCCCAGCCATGCTGAACAGGAAGCAATAAGAGAGGCAGAAGCTGTAAGAAGGAAGCTTTTAATTAAAGCCACAGCCACTCTTAAAAGCCTCAACTGCACTTTGCCTGTCCAAACTGGACAGGCTGTCAGTGCAATTGTGTTTTATTATAAAATAAATTGCCTCAAATCAGGACTCAAAAAACCATAGGACAACTGAAAACAACAACACTGGAATACAATGATCTTGCAACAACCTTGTCTTGCAGTTCAAAAGAAAATGAAACAACTTTGGTGGTCTGTGATGAGTAGAAACAGAATATGCAGTTCACTTCTGCATTGTGTTTCCCAGATGTATTCATCTTGGCTGAAAATTAAGTCAATCTTAGTATATTCCCCAATGGGGAGATACATAAAATTCTGCTCAAATGAGATGTAGGAATACGGAGAAGAGAAACCACATATTAATTCTTCCTGTCCCTGTCCCCTATCACGTCTGAAACTGCTCCGAGGTACCAGAAAAGAAAAGCAGAACATTAAATATTAAATTTAGAAATGATATAGCCCTCTAGAAAACAAGGCTCATAAGAAAGATAGCAGTAATACACTTCACATTATGCATATTTTTGACAGAACCAATCTACTACATTTCGTTAATATTATAACTCTATGATGAACTTAGATATTTCAATCACCTTTAGGGGACAATCCTATGCATGTTTAGTTGGGGGGGGAGTCCTACAACTCCCAGAATTCCCCAGCCAGCCATGCTGGGAGTTGTAGGACTTTTTTCTGCCTAAATATATATAGGCGTGCACCCTTAGAGACAAGAAAAAGTGATTAATAAGGGTAAAGGGCATGATGCCTATAACCTCAGTGGTACTGAAGTAGAGAAAGGTTGGCTCTCATGTACTTATCGACCTGCTCGCCCATATGTGCACCTTCACAACTGACATATTCCAGAGGCTTCACTGATGTTTTGTTTTGTCTTCAGGCCCTCTTTTTTGGGGTGCGTGTGTTACATTCCTAAGGAGGTCTTCTATCTGCTGGCTATATTGATAATATTTAAGGATGTAATGGTGGCAACTTGGTTTAAAACATGTTTTGTTGTAATATGCATTTCCTAAACCACACAGAACTTCAGGCCCAGGGTGCAAATCCAGGTCCCAATCTGGCCCTGTTCTGTACCCCTGTTCTAAGGAGATTCTTTAGGAATTACAAATTTTAACAACAATAATTGTGCGAGGGTAAGCAGGGACGGTTTTGCTAGCTCTAACTACACCCCCTCCCTTTGTCACTGTCCTTTTAACTTTCCATGAGTTAGAGCATGACTGGGTGCAGTGGGGAGTCTGGGAAAAATCAGGGTTCAAAATCTTGAGGAGAGCAGCAGTTAGCCCTTGGCCAACACACTGAACAGTCCCACAGGTCACTACTCTTCCCACTATGGCTGATGAGATGTATTTTACTTCTATTTAAATTATAGTAATTATTTCCACATTTGCATCTATGCATATAAGTTAGCACATGCAAATATTGTGCAAGTCTATGTCCTCTTTTGTCCTCCTTTTTTTTGGGGGGGGCACATTTCCTCTTTTTTGGGAATGCATAACTGGCCACCCTATCTTACCGCTTAACTTGCCAGGTTGACTTGGAAGGTCTGAAGTTAGGCTGTAATCATGTACTGCTGAATGTATTTACAGTCCTCTGTGTAATCAAGAATCCTGCACAGTCTTTACCCTGTGCCCTTTTCCTGATAAAAAGTACCATGCACAGGTTGCCGTTTACTCTGGGAAGGGGGAGGAATACCTGTTTATTCCTCCCAATGTGACAAACAGAATTGTGAAGAGCCATTTCGAGCAGGAGAATGACACAGAGGAAAGAATCAGTATTTCAAGCAGCACCACTAATGTGAATAAATTGGTAGCCCCCTGTGGCTGCATTTCTGTAAAAGAACATTGGGAGATGGAATTTCAGTAACAAGAACATTGGGAGATGCATTCACAGATCTGCTGTGCAACATAATTTGTTCTTAGGATTTTGAATTTGATATTTATTAGTAATATGAAGGCCCATGTAACTTCCAAAAGTGATACCTAGCTTTGTTACAGTAGAATAATTTCTTCAAGAAACCTCTAATACTCTTTCATTTCATGCTCTTCATCTCAACAATGGGAGAAATCCATCCCAAATGCATTCCCTCAAAAGAGGTTCTGCCCTCCAATGAGAATATTGCACAATTTCAAATAATCAATGTATGTACCCATGTAAGTCCACAAAAAGTAATTATTTTCCAAAAAAAGGTTTACTAGTTTCCCTGCCCACACCTACCAATGTTTGCCATTTATACCCTAAAAGGAGGAGGAGGAGAAAAGTCAATATCCACAACCTTTCCGAAGGTTCCCTGCCTAATCACCTGCAGGCAATTTTACTAGCCTGAGACAAAAAGAGCCACTATTGGCAAGCCTGCAATTACCTTTCAGGACAACATTGTGTGAACTTACTAAAGGTGTTTCATTTTTTGTTTTTTTCTCTATGGGAAGTGTTCTCAAATCTTGCTGGTCACAGACAGTGAATAAATGGCAATTCAATAATCCAAAAGCTGAAGGGAATGATAGATTTCTCAAGGTGCTTCTTATATTATTTTCCCCTGCAAGTGATATGCAGTCAATCGTTTAAGGGTACTGAAAACATGGATCAATGCAAGATGCATTACGCAGACATCAAATATTCCAGACAATGAAGGATGGTCATCGCTGTTACACTTGTTCTTTCAGGATCAGTTGAAAGATGTGCATTCAATATGGTTTATGAAAACAATCCCCTTCTTTAATTGTCCCTTCAGACTTGATCAAACCCTTTTGATTAAACTGACAGTCAAACCACACTCTGCAACTCCCCCCACAGGAACACCACCACCATTAGGCAATGTGAAGGAACTCACTTCATGTGCCAAATCTTGGGCTATGATACAAGAGAGATAAATTGTCAATTAGTCTGTTATACTGTTTTTACCATCGCAGAGAGCACCATTTGGATGGGGGGTTGCACATCAAAATGTCTTATGCCACCCTCAAAACTAACCCTCCCATTGCACAATTAATATATGTGCCTAGAAATTTGCATAGCACCCACAAGTTTACCGCACATCAGTAATCTGGGAAAATAACTACATTTTCTCCCATTTTCAAAATATTGCAGTTTGAGTACTAGGAAAATGCAATATCAATGCAACAGAAGCACTAGCTTGAGAGAAGATGTTTAGTTCCTGATCCACAAAATAAATATTAACCACACATCTGGAGTGCAAAATGAACACCTTCCTTTTTGCTGGCCACTATGTGGGTGGAGTCTCAGAATTAGAGGGAAACAAAGTTAAGGAAAACAAACAGGCAAGGAACAGGAAGAAAGGCAGGTTTCTTGGAGAAGCAGGTCCAAGGGAGGGAAAAACAACCAATGAATGCTCAGATAGCTGTGAGGCACAACCAATGAGCATTAACACTGGAGCGATTGACCAACGCAGGGATGCAGAACCTCTTTCAGCCCAAGGGCCAGATTCCATTTTGGAGAAGCTCTTGGGGCCTATGTACTATTGAGGGAGGGCAGAGTTAAAGGTAAAAGAGATGGAGCCCCCCCATACAATATATATATATATATATATATATATATATACCACCATACATTAGCATAAAGATCTAATTGCCAGAAACTAAGCCTTAGGGGAGGCATTTTAACCTCTTAGAAGGGGGGGAGGACTCCACAAAAGTCAGAAAACAACAGACTAATTGGTGGTGGGGAGAAAAGGGTAGGGCTAGGCAGTGGGGTCTGGTGGCTCCAATGTCAGTGGGGCAGTATATCCACTCTGGGTGTTAGCCTGAACTTTGAAGGAGCTATCCATGGTGCTGAACCTATTTTGGGGCTAGGGTACAGAACTATGGATAACTCCTTTAAAGTTCAGATTAAAACCCAGAGTGGATACACTGACCCATTGACATTGGAGCCACCAGCCTCCAGTGGGGAAAGGGGAAGGGGGGGTATAGTATTCTGGGGAGTCCCAGAGGGCTGGAGTGAGATCCCAGAGGGGCATTTTGGCCCACAGACCTAAGATTCTGCATCCCTGGACCAGCCTGACAGCAGTCTCTTCCTCCTTTCATTTACAGTGTTTGGGAGATGAGAGCCAAATAATGCAGGAAATCTAACGTACCTCCCTTAGTTAAACATGAATTCCAAGGTGGGGAAGGATTGAGGAGCTATTCCTGATTTGGGATGGATGAATCTGTCGATTCTTTTTTCTCTCAGTTCCTCATTTTTCTACTCTAAAGTTCCGTTCATTCCTAACATTGAGAATGTTGCCAATTTCAAGTTTGGTGAGTCCTGAACATTGCCTGGTTGTTGTTGTTTTTAAAGTGCACACAAAAACTCATATGGATTCTTCACATGCATTTCTCCTAATAATACATTTTCTGTCAAATATACACATTTTTTTGCAAGCAATTTTCCTAATATAAGGAATTTTTGAACCTTTTTTTTTTTTTTTACAAATATATGCATTTTGTGTGTGCACATTCCCCTAATATACACATTTTTCTATCCCTTGTTGACTGGAGAATTCTGCTGTAAAATCTGGAGAAGTGAGAATTTCAAAGGATAACGGAATGTCGGTTCAGGTAGTGCAGTGTTCTCCAACCTTGGGTCCCCAGGTGTTTTTGGCCTACAACTCCCAGCATGCCCCAGCCAGCTATGCTGGCTGGGGCATGCTGGGAGTTGTACGCCAAAGACATCTGGGGACCCAAGGTTGGAGAACACTGATGTAGTGGTTCTAACCATTAGGTCAGTTCAAATTGAAATGTGAACCAAACACATTTCTTCCCCACTCCTTTTCCTTGCACCCTTGCTACCTCCGCCCCTCGCTTTTCTTTGGTGGTCTAGCCACAAAACAGATAGCAGGGTCTAGCCACAAAACATGCTAGGAGGGCTGCTCTTACAGTGACTACAAATAGATCAGAAACAACAAAGGACACAAGCTGTGTCTGAGGCAGAAAAGAGGATCAAACGGGCAAGCACTCTTTCACCATTTCTTCCCTGTTTTGCCAGACATAAGAATTTTGATGGAATCCAGCTACGCATACAAACCCTGGATATTCAGACTTCCAGAGCTTTGCCTAACGTTTGTTGACAGTAAAGAAGCCCTCCCCACCACCACATACAGACTTTTGAAAACCCAAACACGCAACCTCACAAGGAATCACATAGCAAGCCTGTAATCAGCATCTCCCCTGTCGCCACACGATGAGGAAATCCTTTAAAAAAAAAAACCAAGGCCTTTTGACTCATGCCAAATGCATCTAAGAGAATAAATGTATACAGTACAATGATGCTGAAATGTCCTTCTAGGCTGCTGAATTCTTATATCCAGCCTTTTGTTTGTCAGACATTACATTTTCACCCCTCTGCCTTGCCTCTGCTTGAACATCCCTTAATCCCGCCAGGGAGCTGTCAGTAGAAGTTGGAATATCAAGATTTTATGAAGAGGGAACATGTATTTGAATTAAAGTTTCATTATCCAACTGTGTAGGAACCAAGCAGCTGATGAAAATTAATAAGAAACAAGCAACAGGTGAATATGTAAAAGCTGGGAGCAAAACCATTGATCACGCTGGAAGAGAGAGAAATAATCTCATTTCTCAGCTACAAAAATAAAGATTTACCGAGGGTCCAAAAATAAGACATTTGCTGAACAGTCCAATGTTTTACCTATGCAAGTTTACTCGGAAGTGAGTCCCACTGAGTTTGGTGGGAGCTACTCCTGAGTAGGGATGTCGGAGACATCTGAAATGGATTCAGGTGAGTTCAGATTTCTATGATTCTGTCCTGAGGATTCCACAGCAAACCAGCTCCCCCCCCCCCCCCGAGTCACATGGATTCCAGGGACTTGTGGACCAGTGTTTTACCTTCTGGAATTTTAGCAAATGTAGTCATAGAAAAATATGAAAGGGGGAAAAAAAAACACTGACCGAAAATGTGCATTTCCCCCCCAAAGGCTAAAGCATGAAAATACGTATTTTAGGGGGAGTTGCACATTTGGTGGAGATTTGAGCATTTTCAGGAGTGCAAATGTGCACAACTGCAAATTTGTGCAAGTGCGAATGAACACAAGTTCAGGAAATGAGGGGAAAAATCAGATTCAGTCCATGAGTAGATGATGGAACGAAAGGCACCTGACAATCCACAAAACACAGATGGAATGGGTTAAACAAAATCAGTACATCCCTGTTCCTTAGTAAGTGTGCACAGAATTGGTAGGTTAAAGAATAAGTCTCACTGAACATAGAGAGAGAGCCTTAGTTTTTGAGTAAGCATGTGCTGAATTGCACTGCTAGTGATGTGTCCGTTTGCATTGTGTGAGCGTAGTGGGCCAAAATTGGCCCCTCTGACATCCACGTGAGGCTCGCGCGGGCCTACATGTTGCTGGCGGCGACTTGCTGTGGAGAGGGGAGCCACCCGCTCCGGTCCCAGCGCATCACTTCTGGCGCGCCGGAAGTGATGCGACGGGACCCTGCTCCGGTGTGCTGGACCCCCGCACTATGTTTTTGGTGGGGAAACCAGGGCAACAGGACTTGTTGCCCTGGTTTCCCCACCAAAAACATAGCGCAACGGGACCGGTGCGGACGGCGCCGGCAGCTCGAGCGGCGCGGAGAAGAACGAGGAAGAACGAGGCGGGGGGGCGCCCATTCAAACAAGCCAAAACAACTATTCAAAAATGAAAATGGAAGCAAACCAAAACGAACTTTGAAGTGAGCTTCGGAGAATTTTAGTGAGCACAAAAATTGCTGGTTCTCCCATAACTAATGCTAGGAAATTTAGCACTGGGCTTACCTCCTTTGAATTTTTGAGGTGCTTCATTTTTAAAGTGCTGGATCTTCTTCTACTTCTTCTTCTTCTTCTTCTTCTTCTTCTTCTTCTTCTTCTTCTTATTATTATTATTATTATTATTATTATTATTATTATTATTATATTAATAGGATGATGTGCTTTCATACTATGGGAAAGTTCTGTTGGTTAGCTTTAAAGCTTTGGCAAAATGACAACTTTTACAAATCTTTTTTTGACTTACATGGCCATTATTGAGTAAGCAATTAAAACATTGCATTCTTGGGAGTTTCACTGAGCTGTGCACGTACAACAAAATAGATTTTATTGGCTAGGCTAGCTAATAAACCAAATGAAAATGCTGGCTGTGGAGAGTGCCAGTTTAGTGCAAGGTGATAATGGAATGAGGTGAAAAATAATTATAATAATTATGTAGTGGATTTGCTTGTTTTGTAAGATGGAAAGAGCAGTCGGGTAGAAATTTTACCAATGAAAAACACTCCAGTGCTAATCATTTCCAGTGAATAATGAATTAAGATGACTAGGATCCCATGCATCATGATGCCTGCAGCCATTTTGAGACTTTAGTTGATAGACAACGGGTGGGTTCGCACGACACGCCAACCCACACTGCGGCACAAGCCACGCAGTGTGGGTTGTTTGCCCCAGGGACCAGGATGTACCCGACAGACTATCGGACACATTGTGGGTCCTTGCCCACCTCCTCCCCGCTTGGTCCCCCCTGCAGGGGACACCATGGGAGGAACGAGGAGCCGGGGAGCAGGGATTGCTTCAGTTGGCTATCCAGCCATCTGAAGTGATCTGCATTGCCTGCTGCTAAGCTGAGCCCTCTTGGGGCTTGGTGCGGTGGTGGGCAGCGGCAGAGCAGGGATCGCTGCAGCTGCCTGCAGCAATCCTCCCTCCCCAGCACCGTGAGGAGCCTTTTCATGGTTGGCGTGGTGGTGGTGGTGGTGGCGGCACTGATCGCTTCAGCTGGCTATTCATAGCTGGCTGAAGCAACCTCTTCTCCTGCCCCTGTCCCGAAATGGCAGGGGGCGGTGGGGGAAGCGAAGGTCACTTCAGCTAGCTATGGTCCTCTGCTTCTCCACCACCACTCCATGGTGCTGAACCTATTTTGGGGATGGAGTTCAGGATAGCTCCTATGAAGCTCCGAATGAGACCTGCAAAACCTGTAACGGAAAAGGAGCCCCACCGAAATGGGAGTCACCAGCCTCCCTACGCTTCGTTTCAACAGGGCCAAAGGAGTTGCACTTCTCCCCCCAAATTAAAACACTAGAAGCGGAAATAGTATGTGACTCACCAAGTGGGTAAGTGCCTTACACTCACTACTCCCCCCACCATTTTCCTTTTGCTGCAGTGGTCACAGTACTGTCTACTGAAAGGGCAGAGAGCTGCAACATCACCCATTTTGCTGAAATTCAGGCATTCTTCTCAGCTGTACGGTAGGCCGTGGAATCAGTGACAACACCCATAAATATATCCATTAGCATATGGCAGGTGTAAAATGTGTACGTGTAAAATGTAGTTGATGTTTGTGTGGGAAGTAGAGACGGAAGGAAGGAAAAGAACATGCCTATTTTAGGAGGACGGCTAATTTCAGAGTAAATAACTGATAACTATTTCCATAAAATTGCTCTGTGTGCAGGCATTACCAGTTGGAATTCTATTTTTATTTGTACCATTTTGTGGAGGTACCTTAACCATTGTATGTGTGGGGTGTGTGTCATATTTAATGATCCCCATTTTGAGGAGAGGTAGAAATGTGACATCTCCAGACTTTTCTGATAACCATGGTGTCCTGGATTCAGGCGTCTGATAAGGTGAATTCCAGACCATGAAAACTTAGGTGATAATGCTATTTTTAGTTTTTAAGTGTACACACAAAGTGTATAGCAAAGTGTACACCAAAAGGCTGAATGTATTTCAGACCACTCAGAAAAATGAAACTTAAGATCATATAATAACCCTAGGCAGGTGTGTGCCTGCAACATGGGAGGGCTAAACTGGGGAGGGGAAGCGGGCGCACACAACCTTGCCCCCATACAGCGAAGTTCCTGCGGGCTGGGCTGCTCTTGGAGATCATCACACATTTCAGAAGATCTTAAAGAGGTAAGCATGTTTGCCTGAATGTGCTTACAAACCTTGCCCACAACCAGGCTGGGCTTAAAAACCCCTTTTAGATCATCACACAAATTGCACAAAATGTGTAACAGCAGCTGGGCACAAGGGGATGTTGCATGTGTGCCCACCTCCCCCAACCCACCCCAGCTTAGCCATCATATACTGCAGGCAAACACTTGCATAAGGGCTATTAGTATATGTTGTTACATTTCAGCTTTCTGAGTGGTCTGGAATACACTCAACGTTTTGGTGTACGTACCCTTCTTTGATTCCTGTACTTTGAGGGGGGAAAGAATGGATAACCCATTGGGGGGGGAGTGTTGGCTGGGAATCAGGGTGTCTTGGACTATGTATGTACCAAATTTCAGGTCTCTAGATCAGGCATGGAGAGCCTTCCTGCCCATGGTCTGTAAAAGGCCCACAGGGCTTTTCCATCTGGCCCACCAGCATTTCCGCAGGTCCTGTGCCCTCTTCCCAGCCACCCCTTCCCACCACTTTTCCATGCTGCATGGTGACAAACGAAGCTCCTTTATCACCACACAGTGCAGAAAGCCAGTGAATTGCCCATGGAGTGAGAGAGTAATCTCTTCCCCATGAATAGTTTTCTGCCTTTCTGTGCTGCATGGTGTGAAAGAGGTGATCTCTCTTTCTCTCCATGGGCAGTTTGCTTCCTTTGCATGTGGTGTACGTGTGACTGGAGCTTGTATGCGTGAGTGTGGGTGTGAATGAAATATATGTGTGCACATGTATGTGTGAATGGGGTGAATGGGAGTGTATGCATGTGTGAGTGAATGATGTCAGTGTTTGTCTGGGTAAGCATGTCAGGCCACATGCCAGTGGTGGTGGTGGTGGGGCATGGAGCCCACAACTTGGTTTCTCAGAGCCAATGCAGCCCTTGGGCAAAAAAAAGGGTTCCTCACTAGGGATGGATAAATCTGTCAATTTTGGTTTCTCTCAGGTTCTCTTTTTTTCCAATCTTAAATTTGGTTCATCTTGAGCTCTTTAATTTCTACAGTGACATGTTCGGTTCATTCCAAACTTTGAGGGTTTTTTTTTTTTTTTTAAAGTTTGCATCAAGATCCATAAGCATGCTTCTCCTAAATGCATTTTGTATGCACTTTTATCTATTATATACATTTTCACAATCAATTTCCCTAATATAATGCATTTCCTCTAATATAACCATTTTTTAACATCTAGTTTTATTGAATTTAATTAGTTTCATTGAATGTTGCTTTATTTTTTAATTTTTTTTAATATATAAATTTTATTGATTTTTTCTAATCATACAACTAATAACAAATAAAAAGAAATACAACATAAACATTTTCCACCCCCACCTCTTGGGACCAAGTTATATTCTCCCCCCCCCCAAAAATATATAGGATATTATTCTATATTCCAAAAATGTAACAAATCTTGACAAGGTTCGTTCCCCTTCCCCTTCCCCTTCCCCAACACATAATCCAGAAATTTACCCCAAATGTTCACAAAAATGTTTTTCTCCTATGTCCTTTTTGGCATTTAATATTGCAAGTTAATTTGTCATTTAGCGTGATATCCCATACCTCTTTATACCACTTGGTAATTGAAAAAACATGTTGAACTTTCCATTTCCTAGCTATCATTAATTTAGCTGCTGTTAACAAATTCACAATCAATTCTTTAGTATTTTTAAAACAAACTACTTTTTCTGTTATTGTTAACAATGCTAATTTTGGGCAGACCTCTAATTCCATTCCAATTATTTCTGATATTTCTGCAAACACTTTCTGCCAAAATTCCAGAACATTTTTACAACTCCACCATATGTACCTTTTACATTACACCCTCTCCAGCACATTGCGGAGCAGTTGTTATCTATCCGACTTAATCTTACTGTTATAGATAACCATTTTAATTTGTGTGTTTTTAATTGGAGAACTCCATTGCAAAATTTGGAGACATGCAAATTTTGAAGGATAATTGACTTTCTGTTTACATAGTGGTTCAAATGTGTGAAATTTTGTAATATTGCAGTAAAATGAAGAAATTTCTCTGCCATTCTATTCCTCTCCTTTGCTCTAGAGCAGTGCTCTCCAACCCCTTGGGTCCCCCAGATGTTGCTGGCCTACAGCTCCCAAGCTGTAGCCATGCTGGCTATTAGCAGCCAGCATGGCTAATGGCAAGGGATTCTGGGAGCTGTAGTTCAGCAACATCTGGGGACCCAAGGGGTTGGAGAGCACTGCTCTAGATCATGTGGAAGTACTCTAAGAGTTTCAACATCCCTGTGAGTGAGCAAACCACAAGCATCTTTACATATACACATATTGCCTATGTTGATAAAGAACTGCACAGGGAAGTTGTAATTGAACACCATTTGCTTCTGTGTCTCAACTTTCCTGCCATGTAATACACATTTGAATGAAAATGTGCACTTTGAGAGTATACAGGAGATCTTTATTTTCAGATCCATATCTGTGTACATTGTATACATGCATTCACGTTTAGTCCATTCATTGTGCTACAAATCAAATTCTCTAGGTAGGAATACTTTAAAAGCATAAACTGCTTATTCTACAAAAACCTGCCTTTGATTGAAGCAGAAAAGCTGTATAGATCTTTCAAGATTTTTGCAAATATCTCGTCTGAGTCTGCCAAATTACACTTTAAGGCTCTTTGATCTAATATTGGTCTCATAAACCCTTTGGAAAGCATGACAATAGGCCTATGTCAGAAAAATTTGCCCTGTCCACAGAGGCTGCAAATCTTCCCAAGGAGAAATCAGATCAGCACAGGGCCTTTCAGCCTAGAAATGTTACTGTTCAAATTGCATTTGAAAAGAGCAGGGGGGATTGTCATAAGCTCAGAAAGGCACGTGGCAAGAGCTGAATACAGCAAAGTATGAGGTTAGCATTCTGAAACAACAACAAAAAAGTTAACTATAAAAGTCGACATTTTCCTGAAAAGGCAGTAATGAGGGTGGCGGCGGCAACATCACTTTGGCTATCTAGAGGAAATAAACATATTCACTTTCATGTTGTCATCAATCTGATGATTTGTTTTTGTGTAATTCAAGCTAGCTTGACAGTTGGCAAATTTTACAAGGGATAAAATGTATGAGCAGTCATAACAATGAACAGCTTTTGCTGAAAGACGTGGAATATAAAGGACCTGAAGGAGAAGACAGGAAAAGGAGGCTTTGAACGCCATGATGCACTGAACTTTGTTTTTGTGTTTTATTGCTAGTGTTTGTTGAATCTACTCATCTTTGTATTAATTTTTGCTGTTTTATTATGGTATGGTTTTGGGGTGCTGTTGTTGTTTTTTGATGACCATTGCCCTTGAAGGCAGCCTAGAAATATTGTAGATAAAATACATACATACATACATACATACATACACAAGATTTCTAGCCAAGGCAGGGACACACTGGAAACACATCTTGAACTCACAGTATTTTATTTGCTTCCATTTACACTTAAACCTGGGAACTGTGCATCATGTATGGTGGCCATGTGTCCTGTTTTATATAGGACCATCCTGTATTTGAAGGACTCTCCTTTCCAATTCCAGTTTAAACAGTTAGAACCTGGACAGCAGACCAAACAAGGAGGCACACAGGTCATCTGGTCAGTTTTCCACACCACGGTAGGGATGGGCGAATTGCTTGATGGGGGTGGAAGCGAGGCAAACTCGCTCCGCTCGCCCCCCCCAAGCTCCCCGTGACTTACCTTGCCCCAGCTCGGCACAACTCCCCAGAGAGGAGCCAGGGGAAGGTACTTCTGGGTCCCCGGTGCTTCTTGTCTGGGTCCCTGGCGTGGCGCTGCATTTTTTCCATAAAATCCAAGGTAAACTACCTTAAAATGGCCGCAAATGGGCGATTAATAAATATAAGAAATAAATAAATAAATAGCCTATTCATGGTCATTTTAAGGTAGCTTACCTTGGTTTTTACGGGAAAAACGCAGCGCCTTGGACCCGGAAATGATGCGACGGGGACCCAGAAGTCCGCCGAGCGCCTCACCCAGTACCGCAGAACAGATTGTGCGGCAGGGGTGAGCACCCGGAGAGTCGGGTCCCGGTGAGTTCGCCCACCCACGATGAGATGTACTTTCTTCCAGTTCAAGTTACAATAATTATTTCTAAATGTGCATCAATACATATAAACATATTAGCACATGCTAATTTTATGCAAACCGCTGTCCTCTTGTTTGGTGATGTATTTCTTCTTTTTGGGTGATTCATAAGTGGCCATCCTATGTGCCTGTATAATGGGGGGAACTACCGTCACCCAGCACCCTGAGGTGCACATGGAACATTGAAGTGCAGCAGCTCGACTGCTCGGACTGAGGAGCCAGGCTAGAGTTTTCAGGTCCAACTGAAGCCTTATTGGCCCCTTGTATCTCTGGACTACTGGAAATCCAGCAAGCTGCAGTTTTTCCCAGTAGAGTTAGCTATGCCAAGCAGAATGGCTACTAGGCCAGCAGCACCATATCCTGACCTACTCTCGGCAATGGTGCAGAGAGTAAAGAGATGGTGGCCAGTCACAGCCCACAGTCCTGAGATCCATCAGGAATCATGGATCACTTTTGTGGTGTGCTACCATCTTTAATTGTATAATTACTGGTTTTGATTAGCAGCATAGCCAGTTCCAATATCATGAATGTTCTTTACATGGAAAATGCTGAAATGTGAGCAAAATTTGCAAACAATAACTGAACATGGACCTATGCATATCTTTCTATCTCATCCTCACATTATTTTAAAATTTGTATTCCATCATGCACATTCCTTCATGAAAGTGTGTGTACGTACGTGCGTGCCATGGCCTTTTCTTTGGCTGATTCCCTGACCCCCCTGGATTCATTTACTTCTCCTTACAAGCTGAGGCTATTTTTTCAGAATTTCAGACTTCATTGGTTCCTCTAGTCATAATTTCTACCTACTGTGGTACCCACCACAATACTCTTTTGGAAAAGACAGTGATATGCAAATGCAATTAAATGATGTGTTCTTTGACATATCTTTGAGCTATTCCTCCAATAATTAAATTAAACCATTTAGAACAGAAATCTACATAACAGAGGCAGAGAAATATGGAAGCCTGTTGGAACTGTAGGGCTGTGATAAACTCATCCCATGCTTGAATATAAACATTCTGGCTGTCAGCTTAGTCACACTTATATGAAGCATCATAAGGCCGTTCATTTTCTCCACTATATATGCCAAAACAGAATATTTTTCTTGGTAGCATGGAAGTTTGTGCATGTATGTGTTCAGAAAACTGAGCTGAAGTGGATACCTGCAATTAACTTTCCAGCCAGCTTCATACTGGCTGGGCTAAAACACTACACTAAAGAGAGAGAGAAGGGTCGGTGGGAGAGAGGAATAGAAGGAATTACATATATAGATTTTGCAGCCCAAATAACCTCTATTGCATCCGGATTATACAGGACCAATACAAACATATATGGACCATCTCTAGGGGTGTGCATTTCTTTTCTCATTTCCTAATTCTACTTGTTCTTGTTAAAGACCTCATATATTTTGTTTTTCATTTGTTAAAGCCACATTCATTTACATTCATCAAAATTACATTTGTTTCATTACTCACATGTGTCTTTGCTTTTACCCACCACTTTTGGGGGCCATGGCAGCTGGCTGCCATTTTCCTTCCCCAGAATGTCCAGATGTTGCATCATTCCAGTGCATTCTGGGGGGAAATGGAACACCCATTGGAGGCCACCATTTTTCCCCTGGAGTGCACTAGAGCAGCAATATGTCTTATAAACCGTTTACATCTAAAGATTTCAAAGCAATGTACACAATTGATAGGAACATTTGTTATGAAACAAATGCACATTCCTCCTAACTGATTTATTTGTTTATTTATTAAGAAATCTGTAATGTGCTATGATTTGTCAAATCAACATCCCAGTCTAAGATTCTTCATGGACCTAGGAAAACACAGAGAAGTGTTCAAGGGAAGTGTCCAAATAGTCCAGTGGGCAATGTATTTACCGTATTTTTCCGTCTATAAGACGCCCCCATGTATAAGACGCACCCCACTGGGCAGTTTCGCAACTGCGCGGTTCTCTCCTTGGCTTACTTCCGTGTATAAGACGACCCTCAATTTTTAGTCTAACAATTTTAGGAAAAAGTATAGTCTTATACATGGAAAAATACTGTATATATCTGTACTTCATTGTTGCACTGAGATAAGGATCAATAGGATCTAGGCTGTACAAGAAGAGTTCTAGGTAAAGGCACCATTTGAAAGATTTGCTAGTAATATTTCTTTTTGCTAAACCTTAAAAAATAACAAACACAAGCTGTGGGATACAGTAACTTAGTTTTCAAACAGATTGAACTAAAGTTATTGGTTTTCCACAAATAACACAGCTAAACGCAGATGAGCCATACAATCCTGTTCTCCATAAACGTCATCTGCGTAAAGCAAACAAGGGAGATGCCTCTTGTGTAATTCAAAATACCAAAAGCAATTCAGAAAGGAAGAATAAAGCAAGCACAACCTGTATGTGCATGTTTACTTTTTCTTCAGAATTCTATTTTCATCTATTTTCATTACTGCCTTTAAATGGCTGACATCGTAAGTGGTAGGAATTACTCTGTACTTAAAAAAAGATGGTGAAAAGGGATATCGTTATGATCATTTCGTTGTGACTATAGCTCATAAGGAAGTCCACAGAAGGCCTCAATAACTTGGGTAAGCGAGGACTCAGGAGAACGGAGCCACCTTGAACAACCAGACAGTGCAGGTCATGACTGAAGGTGTGAATGGAGAGTGATTGAGAAAGGCATGCACGGGCAAGGGATGGAGGCTTGCAGTGATTAGATTTAATATGCACATTGCCAAAGGCACAGGAAGATTCTCCTGAAAAGAAATTGCTCCCCCCTTTCTTGGCAGACTCAGTCAGAGGCTAAACTCCTCACATAAGATAGGCTAACTCATCATGCAGGCAGACCAACAAAAGTTTTTCCTGATGACACCCATCAAGAACCATCAAAACACAAAGAGTAGGGCCATCAGCAGAGATTCAGGGCACCTGGGGGATAGAGACACCCCCCCCCCCCCGGCTGCTCTCATATCTCCAAGAAGGCAGGAGAAAGGGTATAAAAACCAAGAGTTTTAGCAATGGTGTGTGTGTCAGAAGCGGGCTGAGAGAGAGACACACACACCCAAACTGGACTTGGCACGCAGACCTCTTGAGCGCTTTCTGCTTCCACTGGGGCTACAGCTGAAATTCACTGCAGGAAGCCTCAGCAGACAGGTAGTAAATGGAACTTCTTTCTATCCCTTTAGACGGAAGTCTTTCTTCCATCCCTTCTCCTATCCAGGCTGTCAGGACCAAAAGGGACTCTTTTTCCTCTCCAGAATATAGAATATACAGAATATAGAGTGTGTTTGAACTACAGTGTAAGGATATTTTGCTGCGTGAAATCACTGGGTTTGCTTTACCAACAAGTAAGATGCTGTACCTACTCTCCATATCCCCTCTTTAATAAAATAACCCTTTTGTTTCTGGAGTCTCCGTGTGTAATGTTTGTTTAAATGTAAAAGGGCAAAGCGCATACTCCACCCTGCAGGGCATGTTTTACCTCAGCCAAAGATCCCAAACCTTTTGTAAGAGTGTGGGGTTAGTCTCTCTCTCCTCAGAGGGAATCTAATGCCCAAATTATCTGTCATAACACTTGAATAGAGGGGGAAGGGGAGGACCCTTGGCTTTAAAATGGACTCTCAGGTTAGGGAGAAGGCTTTGCAGTTTACCAGGCCCCTGTAGGTGAATGATGCAAGGACATCCACATTTTGCTCTTGAAGGGCAGAAAAGGAGTATGGTTTTTCTGCCAGGGGCAAACTGGAGAACATCTGCTCACCTTGCTTGACTTCTATTTCTTTGCTTGTTCTCTAACCTGCAAAGCAGATACAGGTGAGATCTCTTAGCAGTGTGCCCCTTTAAGGATGATAATTGATGAAATGAGAGCTATGGAGCTGTCACTGCTGTATTCTTTTCCTTAGCAACATCTAGTTTAATGCCTTGGGGCTAACAAGGCAGCTTAAGTGTTGGTTCAGCTGCCAGAGGAGATCTGGGAGGCTCAGGCAGTAACCATGTCTGACAGGGAGCACCTACATCTGAATGGTGGCACAGGATACTTAGAGCCAAACTACAGATTGCACTAGTTGCACCGGAGCTGAGGCGTCTTTTGTTTTACTCTAGTGTAAGTGTGTGTGGCCCCAATTTGGACTGGGACCACCACATGCTGGGAGAGTAAGATTAATTCCCCCCTTCACTGTTTGCTTCTTGAAATCACGCACGGGGGCTGGGTGGGAGGTTAACAAAAGAGAAAAAAGTCTCCAGGGGGTGGAAATTTTGGAAAACAAATTATGGTTGAGGCAAGGTTTCATCCATCCCTATAGGAGCCTGGTGGTCCTAATCCAAATCAGAGCCATGTGTACTTACACTGGAGTAAAACAAAAGGCAATCCTCACCTTCACACTATGCAATTAACGTAATGTGTAGTTTAGCTCTCAATCTTGTGTGGGAAGAGGATCCCAGCCCTTCCTCTCACTCCGACTAAAATCGCATACACTGTGAGCTTCTTCATGCTCATTGCCAATGCCAACACCACCTCGAACTTGACAGGCAAATGACTAAGATCCTACAACTATCCCCCAAGCAAACACATTGAAGACCTCTAAGGAAAGAGATCCCATCACCTCCCTAGGCAAATGGTGATGCTGAACTGCTCTTTGAGCCAGCTTGTACATGATGAGAATCTGGAAAAGAAGATGGATGAGCTAGACTTCTGCTTTCCTTGTTTGTTCCGTTACCTGCAAAGGTGATACAGGTGAGTTCTCTTAGTCCACTCTTCATACAGAGCAGAAGTGGGGAATTCAAAACAGCAACTGACTTGTGCTTCAGCATTCGCCACATTTTGCAATATCCAAATCAGCTCCCACCAATGTTTGCTACTGTCTATATTCTAAAATACATTCCTGTGGTTTAGAAAAGGTGCTCCCTTGTCAAAGTTTTGGTTTTGACCCCGCTCAGCCCAACAAGCAACCACAATGTTAATTCCACAGAACCAGAAGTTTTCAGCTAGAAAAAACAAGAAATAAGTGGGGCATAAATATGATGATAATTTATGGGGGGAGGGAATGAAATGCAACTTTGTTGTCACAAAAGAATGGTAACTATAATTTTTTTCTCTTCCAGTGCTGATTCAACCTTGATTGATTTGATAACCAGTTTGAATGTGCAAACAATAAAAGCATTCACGTATGTTAATGTGATTCCACTAAAGGGCAGCTAGAATGCTTTCAGAACTTTCATCTGTCTCATTTTCAACACATTTATAGTCACATTAATTATAGGTGCATAATAGAAAAATGTTGTTATGAAATACATTTTAAATATATTAATAGAACTTTTCAATTGCAAGATTCCTGGTGCTTATATTTAATTCAGATTAATTTGGTTTCACAAAGAAATCTGACTAACTTCAGCTTCCCCAAGTACACCCGCCATTTATTATATAAACGAAACACAGTGCTGATCCATCAGTTTCACTAATATAAAACTGAATTTGTGAACCTCATTTACAGCAAGAGAATTTAATGCAGCTAAATGACAATGCTGGGAAGCTTGATCTTCATCTTAAGCCTGTGGAGAAGGGCTGGGTGGAATTGTTATGCAAGTGTTGCCCAAGTACCCCACTTTACTTCAACTACTGCCATGCATAGAGTTTTGAAGTTGAGTTGTCTAGTATTCCTCCCCATGCTTGGTATGTTGGCCACCCTCTTCCCTCAGGTTGTTCTCTCTGTGTGTATCTCTCTCTCTATTATATTTCTATCTTATCCTTCTTCCAAGGACCTCAGTGCAGCTCATCTAGGATGACCCCATTTGATTCTCACAACAATCCTGTGAGGCAGATTAGACTAAAAGAAACTGTCGGACCAATGAATTTCATGGCTGAGTAGGGACAGGAACCCAAGTTTTCAGAGTCCAGATCCAACACTCTAGCCACTGAACTATATTGATTCTCCTCCATTCACTACACTAGCTCTTCTAGTACATCCAGCTATGTCAATACACAATATTAGAGGAAGAACACAAATTGAGGTGGGGTGAGGAAGAGATGGGGACACGAGAAAATGTGATGGAAACAGGATTATGAAAGCCTTACAAAACATACTGAGAACCAATGGAACATAGAATCACCTCATTAGTTGGGGCTGTGGCTTCAGAATTAGAAACTATGGAGCAAGATATATTGCAAAATGATTAAAAATAGAAACAAACTGCATATGCTTCAATGGCTTCCTCAAAAATAAAATAAAACATTGCTTTTTAAAATATAAGACATAAACTCAGCCTAGTTATTACTTGGATGGGAGACCCCTCTCTAGTTTCCTGCAAAGACCAGGGGGTTGGACTCGATAGCCTTGTAGGCTCCTTTCAACTCTATGATCTATGAAATCTATGAAACTGAGGTATTAGGAATGGGTGAATCTGTCAAGCTCCATCTCATTTGGCTTCTCATTTTTCCACCACTGAGCTCGTTCCGTCCCGACATCACATTGGATTGTGAGCCATTCATTCTTTTGCAGAGAAATGTGTGCATATTTTTGTGTGTATATTTTCAAAGGTATGCATTTTTGTCTGCATACATCCATTGACTAAAATGTGCTTTGTGCATTTTTCAAAGGTGCACATTTTCAAATGTGCACATGTTTTCAAATGCTCTGTGCGTGCAAGTGTGACATCACAAATTTGGAAATGTATATATTTCTGGCTGCAAATTTTGTTTGAGACAATGTTTGGGTTCAGAGTGTGGGAATTGGGTTATCTTGCATTAAAATGAAAACTCAACAAATTTCTCACCCATTCCTAGATTACCATCACCATCACCATCACCATCACCAATCAATTGTACCAGCAGGCTAGGAGAAAAAGCAACACAACACATCATTAGATAACACATAATAAGAGGGAGCATGTCCTTATGGTTGAGGCAACCAGCAACCAGGACAATGCTTCTTCACCCCAATCGAGTTGCACATAATTGACAAGCTGGGGCAGAGTGTAATGGGGACCTGCATCCAAATGCAAATCACACTGAAAGTAATGCAGCGCAGTTAGACAACATTCCCATCCACATACTGGTGAAGAATAAGGAGTTACAACAGGATGAGGGTTAACGTTTTGTTGTATAGAGTTTGTGGGGAATGAAAGCACCAGCACAACAAGGCAAAGAGAAGTGAGTATCAGACAAGTTGCCTGGGCAATGGACATGCATTCTCTCCCCACACCCTCACATTCAGAATGAGCACATTGGGAGGCTTTCATTTGCCTACAGTGACATCATCGTATAGGCAAATCTGTCCTCATGTTCACTATACAGCCCCTGATTGTCTAAGATCCTGCAGTGAAGAAACCCTTTCATTTTTTAAAGGCACAAAAGTAGCAGCAAATCAGGGAAACAATGGCTGGCAAAGTGCATGAAGAAAAGCATGGAAGAGTGGAAAGCTTTCTTTCTTTCTTTCTTCATGGACATTTTTGCCTCACTGAAATGGCAAATTTTGCACTGAACATTAAAATACATGATAAACATTTGATGCAGCACTGATCTATACTTTCAGCATGTCGGCAAATGGGTTCTATACCACAATACTATGCTGATCATTAATGCAATATAAACATCAAAAACTGGGAAGCTCTGAACCATGAACGATTTAACTGGAGGTTGGCCTTTCACAAAGGTTCTATGGACTTTGAAGAAGCCCAAGTGCAAGGTGAAAGGGAGAAACGTGCTAAGCGAAAAGCACGTCAAATGAATCCTTTACAGGACCATCTTCCATCTGGTAACCTGTGTCCTCACTGTGAGAAGCTGTGTGGATCTAGAATTGGCCTCCACAGTCACTTACGGACCCATCGCTACAGTCTACACAATTTTCTTTAGAATTTCCTCCTTTTAAAATCTCCTTTTTGTAAATTTTTATCCTGGAAGACAATCTTACTCAGTCATGAGTGATCGCCTGACCGACTGACATTACATCCTATCAGCAGTACTCCTGGCTGGAAGATCGAGAACAACATGTATGGACTTGCAAACATTTTTTGCAGTTGGTTGTTTAGCTGCTATGCTTCTTTACACTATAAATTAAATACCTCAGTCTTTTTAATTTCAATTTTTTATTTTCAACATTTATTTATATTGCTTCTTTAAATAGTGACATCCCCTTCTCTTTTGTTCATTATGATATATTTTATTGCATTTTTAAAAAAGAAGAAAACTTGTTAATCTTCAAAATGTTTACAGTACAATCCTATACATGCCTACTGTGAAGTCAGTCCCATTGAGTTCAATGGGGCTTACTCTCAGGAACATGTGTACTTAATAGGACTGTAGCCTGAACATCTTTTAAAATTACAGACTTCTAAAACATGGATGCAGCAGTGTATGTTATTGATAATTCACACACACACACACACACACACTCACACACACCTTTTTTTTACCTTTGAAATCGATGAATAAATCATAGTTTGTAGGCTAATTTTTAATGTCTCTCCTCCATCATCTCTAGAACATTTTCCTTGCCTTCTTGTCTTTGCCATGCTCTCTAAAAGTACAGCTTGCTTGCATGTCAACCATCTTTTCATATTGCTGAATAATGCACAATCAATAGCTGTTCCTACATCTTATTTTATTATTATGTTTGCCAATAATGTCATTACATCTTCCTTCCACAGATAAAATAATCAATTGCCTCGTCCTTAGAGCAAAGAGCCTTAAAACACACGTGTAAAGTCATTTTCTCCTTTCTTTCTTGCCTGTCCTCCTCAACTTGATCTATATTCAGTGTCTAATGCATACTACTATTTTTTTTTAAAAAAATCATGATTTAAATCACCTTATTCCCTACTCTTACCTTTCATTAAGATCTTCTCTATCTTTGCTTCTTATAATTTTCTCCCTGGGTTTGTGATACCATTTTTAAAGGCATATATATATATATATTTCCCTTGAAAGAGAACACGTAGAATAATTTTGTTTCCCTCTTACCAACCTCCTCATCAATTCTTACAAATATCTCTAAAGTCTGCAGCCAAATTGTATTTGCCCGCTTTTAAAATTCTCTTAAATTTCTAATTATCCTATTTTTATCTGATACATTTTCATCAAATGAGTATGCAAACTATTTTTGCAAGGTATGATAGAAAGCAAAAGGCATGACTAAAAGCTTCTTAGATAGAACAGAAATGTAATTTAAAAATTATCCGTACACAGAAAACAACAGAACACCATCCAAAACAAAACAGTTAATTATGTCTGTCATTCTAGGAACACCTGACTGAGTATAGTGGGATTTGCTCCTGAGTAAAATTTCATTTGAGCCTGAACGTTTTATACATTTCTATGATTGTTATTTCACTCACTAAACTTGCCACTTTCTTTGTTTGCTTTGTCTCTCAAGCATCTTTTTACTGGCCCCGCCCCACGCACCAGCAATTTCTCTGTGTTTTCAGCATGTGAAAAATGAAGCCCTGAGCAAGTTGGGGAGGACTGTTACTTAGTGACAGTGCACGTGTTGCATGCAGAAGGTCTTAGGTTCAATTCCCAGCATTTCCAGGTAGGGCTGCAAAGTGACTCCCTTCCGAAACCCTGGAGAACCATTGCAAGTCAGTACAGACCAGGGTGAGGAAGCTTTTTCAGTTTGGGGGCTGCATTTTCTCATGGAAAACCTCCTGGGGCCACATGTCTGAGGTGGGCAGGGCTGAAGCTAAAAGTAGGTGGGCCAGAGCCAAAGTGGGTGGGGCCAGAAACACTCCTCTCTCTCTCTCTCTCTCTCTCTCTCTCTCACACACACACACACACACACACACACACACATTCATACTCATTCATACTCATCATTCATCCATCATTCAATCACCTCTCTCCCTGCTCCCTCATTGTCCCTCCTCTCTCTCTCTCATCGCTTTCTCCCATTTTTCTCTCTTCCCCCTTGTCTTTCTCCCATTCATGCCTCAACTGTATCTTCTCCTCAACCTTGCTCCCAATGCAGCATTTAGGATTAAAGACCAAATTGCTGTATAAGGGAATGTTGGGCGGCGGCAGGGGGGGAGGAATGTCAGGGAAATCTGAAACAGATTCAAATAACTGAATCTGACTTGCGGATTCTGCAGCATACCAGCATCTTCTGAGTCATGTGAATCTGTAGAACTCCCCCCCCTTTCCTTTCCAGAATTGTACACAAATTAAATCATACAAACATTCCTGGAAAATACACTAATCTGTATGTCATTAAAAAACAAAAAAAAAAAACAACCCCCCCCCACAAGATGTTTTATACATCTCTGCTCTCAAGTTAGCCTCTGCTGTGTAGCACTCCTTTGTGTGTGTGTGCATTCTGCTCATTGACTGTATGCTGAGCTAAGCAAAATATGCACAATGTCGTTACGTGCCAGTAAATGTTACGTAAATTGTGGCAGACCTCTGTGTGAAGTTGTCCAAACTCTGATTCCATCAATGAGTGGAAGACAGAATGAATGAAAGATGCCTGACAATCTGCAGAACACAGACAGAATGGATTAAACAAATCCTGTACATCACCAGCGATGTCACAGCATGTGAGAAGGGGAGGGCTAGTCCTTCCCGCCCAAGCTGACCCCCTCCCCCCAGCAGTCTGCAAAGCAGCAGTTAGGCTTAAGCCTCCACTGGCACCAATCGAGGCTTTTTAAAAATACCTAATTGTTGTACGGAGGGTGTTTTTTTTTTTTTAGGGGGAGTGTCACACTGCAAAGGCAGGGTTAGCTGTTCTCTCCACAGTTGTGTGTCCCCAACCACCCCACTGGCAATTAGACTTTTAGCTAAAGATGTATGAGAATTTTGTTTTTGTCCACCAAAAATGCAAGCACGAAGCCCCGAACGTGAGCGCAAGCACGTGTCAGCACAAGATATTTGTAAATTGTTGAACACGTGCTTGTATTCATCTCGTTCCCGATTCCCAATTTGATTTTCGCAAGTGCAAATTTCCTCAGTAGAGTGAATCAGCCCCTTTAAGTCTATGGAGGAAATTTGCACAAATGAGGAGATTCGTGCAAATTTGGGGAGACTTGCGCAAATCTCCCGTTCAATCATGACTTGATTTGCACAAGTTTCCCATTCGCAAAGAGCAAGCAGCGATCGCAAATGGGAATCAGGCACGAGATGAGCGGTGACACGATGTTTGGAGAATCCTGGTGATCTCAAACATCGCTCATTTGCCCATCCCTTTTAGCCTTCCCCCTCTTTTTCTCTTTTAGCCAATTAGGCATAATGCTGCATGTGGGGAGAGACTGGGGAGGAGAGGGGATAGCACAAGCAGCCCCTCTGAAAATGACCCCCATATGGCAATCAGGCTTCCATTGCTGTACAGGGGATAGGCTGAGAGGGGAAGCCACAGGCCAGAGCTGGAGGTTCCCAGTCCCTGGTGTAGACCATGCTGAGCTAGATGGAATTCACTAATGAGATTATTGGGGCAGAAAAAAATAACCTTTTGCTTCTGGACGGCTACTGCACAACATCAATAAAAGGAAAACAAAATAACCTCTTGAGTTCCATCCTGCTGTCTCTCCTCAGGACAGGACAATTGAATATTTAGGTGCAGGCAGATTTACGGTCTTTTTTTAACATCAGAAAATGCTTCACATGGGCACTGGGAAATCCTTATTGTGCACTCCTTCACTAATAGGCAATACTAGGGTAGCTCCTGCATTGATGTGCTGTGTGTGGTCAGGCACTGGGGATGTTGGATCACAGAACCTATCAGGGATGGGGACTCGGACTCGAGGACTCGACTCGTGAGTCGGACTGAGTCCCCCCCTCTGACTCGACTCGGACTCGAGTCCCAATATTTTTAATGGGACTCGAGACTCGACTCGGGACTCAAGACCAAGGACTCTTCAACACCCCTGGGCTGTGCCAGAAGGAGTGGAGAGGAGTGTGATTGCCAGCAAAGAGCGCATGGAAGCGAGGTGTGCCGCTGCTCGGCCACTATGGACGGCTACCAGGAGTGCAGCCCCAACAGTGTGTCAAGATTTATTTTGATTGATGTGTTGCGTACTTGGGAGAGGCAGAAGAAGGACCTGAGATTACTCTGTGTGGCTGCTCTGAGTGTGTTTCTGGTTCCAGCAAGTTCATCACCAGTGGAGCTGGTGTTCAGTGAGGGTGGAATTGTGATGAGATCTCACCGTTCCAGAATGGGGGCCAAACATTTAGAAAAAATCATGTTCCTCAAATGCAACATGGATAAGTTTTAGGAAGTACAGCAAGTTTATTTTTTAAAATCATTTTCCTAAAATGCAACCTTTCAGACATTTTGGGTTTGGCTGCCTCTGCCTGCCTGTCTGGGGTTCCCAGCCTCCTCTGCCTGCCTGGTCTCTTCTTGACCAGTTCAACAGTTGAATTGTCCAAGACAAAGGCCTCTCCCTGCCTGCTTTGGGGTTCCCTGCCTCCTCTGCCTGCCTGGTTATTTTGGGTTTGTCTGCCTGGTCTGTTCTTGCCAAAATCAGTTGCAGAGTTTTGAAATAAAAAGGCACACTTGTGCCTAGAATTTATTTAAACCACACATCTGAAGTAGCCTTATTTTGTTGGGAAAAAAACCCATTGATTTTAATAGGGACTCGTGGAGTCAGCTTTGGGAGTGACTCGTGAGTCACCATTTTGGACCAAGGACTCGGACTCGGACTCGAGACTCAGGTCGAAAGACTCGTGACTCGACTCGTGACTCGAGACCAAGGACTCTTCAACATCCCTGGAACCTATGCATTAAAAACAGCATGTGCACTGCGTGCATCTGAACAGGTTCATTCTAGGAACAAACAAATGCTTCCTGCAACATAATAGAATAGTAAATTATTCCCTCTGAATATCCTGGTTTTATTAATACTATTTGTTTTGGCTTGCAAAGATGATTCCATATGCTTATTACTGGACAGTTTTCTCTGCCTTTTGGCACAACCGATATACATTTTGCTTTTGCTGCACCATTGTGTCACTGATGACACATCTTAAAGACATTCAGTTCAGAGTAAAAGAAATGTAGAAAAAAGATGAAATGGCAAATTCATTTGCTTTGCTTCCTGCTACCGAACAGAGTTGCATTTCGGTAGGAAACAGTCTCACAGGTAGCTGAAGCATTTTTCATGTACCCAACACCAGTTAATCCAGCATCTTGGTGGTATCTCGCCAGAATCACAATGCTGTCTTTATATCATCCTTCTGCTGAAAATAAGTGTGAGAAATTCATCACTGTAGCGGAATGAAACAGGAACAGCTAGTAAATGTGTTTGGAAAAGAGCAAGAAGCAATACAGGTAGGCTGGCATCCACAAAGCAGTTTTGTCCAGTCTTCTGATTCACAGCCCTATAAGTGAGCCAGAATGGGGACTGATGACACATGGATTGAATCTGGATGTGGTGACGGTTTCACACATCCAAACCCAATTTATTTCAGCACACACAGAGGATTTTTTCTTCTTTTTATGCCACAGCCAACCAGCTTTGGAACATCTTTGCAGCAGCTTAGTAAAATGACTACATTCATTATGAACACACACACACACACACCCGGCCATAACTTAGATGCAGGGATGGGGACTCGGACTCGAGGACTCGACTCGTGAGTCGGACTGAGTCCCCCCTCTGACTCGACTCGGACTCGAGTCCCAATATTTTTAATGGGACTCGAGACTCGACTCGGGACTCGAGACCAAGGACTTGTCAACATCCCTGGGCTGTTGACGAGTCTTCTGGCTGTGCCAGGAGCGCGATCACCAGTGAAGAGTGCATGGAAGCGAGGAGCGCCGCTGCTCGGCCACTATGGACAGCTACCAGGAGCGCAGCCCCAACGATGTGTTGAGATTTATTTTGATGTGTTGTTGTGGAGGGTTAGGGTTAGGGTCAGACATTTTGGGTTTGGCTGCCTCTGCCTGCCTGTCCGGGGTTCCCAGCCTCCTCTGCCTGCCTGGTCTCTTCTTAACCAGTTCCACAGTTTGAATTGTCCAAGACAAAGGCCCCTGCCTGCCTGCTTTGGGGTTCCCTGCCTCCTCTGCCTGCCTGGTTATTTTGGGTTTGTCTGCCTGGTCTGTTCTTGCCAAAATCAGTTGCAGAGTTTTGAAATAAAAAGGCACACTTGTGCCTAGAATTTATTTAAGCCACACATCTGAAGTAGCCTTATTTTGTTGGGGGGAAACCCCATTGATTTTAATAGGGACTCGTGGAGTCAGTTTTGGGAGTGACTCAGGACTCGGGACTCGTGAGTCACCATTTTGGACCAAGGACTCGGACTCGGACTCGAGACTCGGGTCCAAAGACTCGTGACTCGACTCGAGACTCGAGACCAAGGACTCTTCAACATCCCTGCTTAGATGTGCAGTGAAACAATCACATCATTCACTTTGTTACACACCCAATCTGAGTTCACATCAGCCCTGTTCAGGTGTTTGCCTCAAGTGTGTAGGGTTATGTGGGCGCACATGAAAGTCCCGCCCCCAGTGTCACTGTGCAGCCAGTACCCAGTTAGACTTTTGCACACTAAGCATTAAGTTCTGAAGAGGGCTCTGTATGTGCATTCAGTTGAATGCGCTTGCAGAATTCCTGCAATAGCGAACCTTGCCTTATCAGGGTTTCCAAGTACAGGAACTTTGTAAGAGCATTCAGCTGAATGTGCTTACAGAGCTCTCTTCAGAACTTCAAACTCAATCTGTGAAGGTCTAACTGGAAGCACAGGGACGCTGGGGCTGGGGTTATGTGCATGCCAACGTCCCCCTACACACTTGAGCTCTAGATGTGAGCAGGTGAATGCTTGAATAGGGCGATAATCTAATTACATTTTAGGCACACTTTGAGGGCTTCAGCCCCATTTCATGATAGAAAATGCAAGGGACTGTTTATTCATGTTTATATCTGCTATACAAGGGCACATCACTTTCTTTACCACTCCATACTAACAACCACTTTGAGATGTAGTGTCAGATATCACTCTGGGCACTACACTACAAGCACAGCACTAAAATAGCTCCCTTGGGCGGTGGACTTAGGGATGTTTTGCTTTCTCCCACATTAACATTTTTAAACCTCTCTCTCCTGAATATGAAGTTTGTGAGTTTTGGTAAAATATTACCAAAAATGAACTGAAATGAAATTCTCACCCATCTGCACCAGCCAAATTCCATTGCTGTAGCTATTTCCAGCATTGAGAGAACCATGATGTACCTGCCTGACATATATAGCTGTTAAAGATGAGGAGCCTGTCAGAAAAAAAGAGGAGGTAACCTTATTACTAACATGGTTGAATACACAGGGGATTAAACCCAGACTTTTAAGAGAACGCACTCAAAGCCCTGGACTTCAATGGATGAATCTGTTCATTTTGGTTTCTCCCACATTTGATTTTTTAAAAAATTCTTGTTATTTTTGTCCCAAATATTGAGAACTTTGTGAATTTTGGTAAATTCTTATCAAAACTGAACTGAAACTGAAACAACATTCTCCCCATCCCTCGTGGTGGTCCTTGGGTGCTGGGAGAAATGATCCCTGCTCTGTCTTTGCACAATTGATTGGTATGGCCTAGTATCCTTCCAACAGCCTTCATACAGGGGTGGCTCATAATGCCACATCCCTTGCTTGAGGCATGATTGGATCATTTAATCACTCCTGATGGATTCAGCAGAACTGAACAGCCTCACAGACTGTTCTTCGCATCTCACCGTGTCACCGCCCTGGCTTGCCCCCTTTCAATCAGGAAGCATGTTCAGATCAGTGACTCATGCAGAAATAAATAGAGAATGAGTTCCTCTGAAGTGGGTAATCATTTAACACGTCAAAATAAACATTGTCAGTTGTAAAAGTGGAAACACACCTCTAATGTTAATCCAATTTAAGCAAGAGGCCAGTTATGCACTGCCAAAAAAAGAAGAACTACATCAGCAAGAAAGAGGAAAAAAGTGGGCACAGATTTGCATAAACTATGCTGATTTATATGTGTAGATGCAAATTTAGAAAAACAATTACTATCATTTCAATAGAAAGATAATACATCTCTTTCCCATAGTGGGGAAGATTGGTAACCAAGTGACCTGTATGCCTGCTCAGTCTGCTGCCAGGTGCTAACTGTTGATGGCCCCTGCTGGTTTCTCTTCTTATGGTTCATTATTGTTAAACTAGATTGGACTGGAGAGCCCTTCAAATAGAGAACACCTTCAAACAGAGGCCTGTCCTGTGTAAAACAGGCCACCCTTGTGCCTTGCCTGTGTTGGTTCCAGATATTTGGAGGCCCTTAGTGGGTCCTCCCTCCCTGCCATTATCACCAATGCCCATTGGCATTCCCTCTCCCCCTGGACCCTATACACTTCACTGCTCAAAAGGAGAGGGCAAGGCATGTGAAGGCTGTGGTTCCTTCTCCTTGCCCTTGTCACTACTTGCACACAGCCTGAGAACAGGTAGGAAGGAGGAGGAGCAGAAGCAGGACTTGGGGGTCTGGAGGTTAGCAGTATTCCCCTGTTATGGCATGGGCTTTGGCTGAGACCTGACACCAGCCCTCTCTTGGCTATCAGACATTTGGGAAACACCAGTGCAACTGCCTGGCCATATGAACTTAGGGGGGTGAAAGCTGTAATCCTGTGAAATCACATATGGCAATGCCATTGCTTATTAACAAAGCAACGATGACCAATAGGGCCAGTTCAGTCAATAGTAAGCTCTTATATACCCATCAACGAATGTACCCTACTGGCTAATTCACCCTTGTGAAATTATATAGTTCATTGAAATATCCAGCATTGACAGCAGCTGCTTTCAATATTGTCTTATTGCCACTGGGAAACAGCTAATTTATGCTTCAAGTTTTTGGAATAAAACCTTCAGGTTTTGTCATACTGAACATGAAGGATAAGCACAGTGTGCAGACTTCACATTGAATGTTTTCCCCCACCCTCTTGCACCAATTCTAATATTTGTCCCCCCCATTCCTGGCAGGAACAGGCTGCTAGAGGCATAGATTTTGATTAATAACATAACACAGCTAAGCATTCCCTTTGAAAAGAATTAGCAAAGTGCATTTCAACGAGAATACTATACAAGACAAATTTCAAAGGAACGTATAATTACCAATTTTCTCCCACACATTTCTTTTTGTGTTCTCATGTAGATAAGATAATTCTATAGGGAATATTGTCCTAAGGAAAATTTATGAACTGACAGTGCTGTGAACACCTTCAGTCATGGCTCGCAGCACACTCACACCATATAAGTCAAATGTTTCTAGAGCGTAAAAATATGGACAGCTCAGTTCAACAATCCAGTTCTGTGGAAACCTTAGAACTTGTGCTGAATTACACCCTGGGTCTAAATACATTACATGGAAGTACAGTCTCACTGAAATCAATGGGACTGATTTCCAGTTAATAGTTGCAATGTGGCGACTCCAGAGCATGCATTGAGACTCATCCATGCAGGTACTTCTCTATTTTTTTTTTAATCAGATGGAAAATGGTTGGCACGCACAATAGCACATACTATATGTACATGCTCAGAGCATTTCCCACTCAAATATGGCAATGGGAAGCCGATACACACATACAGCTGTGGAATATGGACAAGATTCGTGTTAGGAAGAATTCACACAGTATAATTCCCTGGTCAGCAATCAGTTTTGACCTTGGGGCCAAAGTCCAGGGTCCAGGGGACCTCCCAGATGACCACTCAGAGAGCAGCAGGTGAAGAGGGCATAGGGCAGCAGAAACAAACTCCCTTTTATACCTATAGTCATGATGGTGTTATGATTTAAGTGAGATTAAACTGCATATGCTCAGTTGATGATGATGATGATGATGATGACTTTTAAATCAGTGTTGCCAAGCATTATAACATACCAGGAACTAAAGCAGATGTAAAAAAAACATGGACTAGTGTTGGCGGGGAGAGGAGGGGGAGAAGATAAATGTTATTTGTGTGCTTCACAACCGAAGTAATGCACATGGCCATAAGCCCCAACCCCCATAAGACCATTAAGTCTAGGATCTAAAATTACCTAACTACACCACTGCCTCCCCCTCAAATGAAACTATATCAAGAGAACTTGTAGAAAACACAAACAGGGAAGTTCATCCTGACATGGTCTAAAGTTTAAACCAGTGCCTAGGTTTTCCCATTTCATCACTATATTTATACTGAGTAGGTAAGGTAGGAAAGAGCCCTAAAAGGAAGAGATGGATCTTGTTTCAGTGCTACCTTCCAAGAATAAAACATGCAAATGAATATATTAAAGAGATATGCAGCATTTTAGACAGCAAAGCCACCTCTTTAGAAGTGCAGAATTTAGACATGATAGGCAGAAAGGTTTCTCAACTTGAAAAGAACTTACAACGATGTGAATACCAAAACAAATTCTCATTGATCTTTAAAGGGAAACTGAAACAGAAGATACAGGTGGAACTGAGGAAAAGGCAGCTCAGAAGGCAAAATAGAATCAATGCGTCAATTGAACTGGATAGCTGAGAAAACTATTAGACTACAATGTAGGCTGCATCCCATTGGAATCAGTGTGACTTATAAGTGCTTGTTTGGCTGGAACATGTGCAATATGGCCTGGCAGTGCCATCATGACAGGACTTTGGGGCAGAAGTCCAGACTCCAGAGCACCACACAGCAGAACGAGCAGGAGGGTTGGCTTACCACATTTTGATGTAAATGAAGTAACAGACATTACTATCTAATGAGTACCTCCTCATCATGAGAATATGAAATCCAGAGTCTAAAATTACCTAACTGTACTACTGGTGTGGCCTGCTGGCAGCTGTGAAGTTCTCAGTGGATCAGTGCTGGCAATCTAATCTGCTTACAGATGGAGGGTTGCTCAGCGGGTTATGTGAAATTCATTCCTCAATCTTAATTTGCTGCCAAATAAACATTACAAATTGTTGCCAAGGCATCTTGGAAAATGAGGTGAAGGATCCCCCACCCTCAAAAGACCAAGATCCATTGCATTATTATTTTTTTCATATTTGTAGTACCCCATCCTTCACTCCAGCAGGGCCCTCAGAATTCCGAATGGCTCCATTTCAAAAGTGGCTTTCTTATAATGGAAGATTAAGGCCAAAAGTGGCTTTCTTATAATGGAAGATTAAGGCCATGGTGTGTGGCTTGAAGTGTACTGCACTTAATCCCAATTTTCACAGGATTTAAGGTCATTGGGTTAAGAATGCCAAGTGCAATAGCCCAGGGGTGTTGAAACTCTTTCTGCCCAAGGACTAAACTCCATGTTGGAGAAGCTCCCAGGGGCTGTGTTACAACGGGAAGGCAGAACCAAAGGCAAAAGGTGCGAGATCAAAAATACTGGCATATTTTACCTTAAAGCTCTTACAGCCAGTAAGTAGGCCTTAGGAGAGGCATCCCAGGCTTTCAGAATGGGGGAAAAAACCTGCGCAAAGGCCAGGAAACCGCCAAACAATTCGTGGTCAGGGGCAAGGGGCATGGGTATTTGGCCATCTCCAGATTTGGCTTTGGGACCTGAGGTTCTGCACCCGTGGAATAGGCTTACCTGATTCAAGACTAGCAATGGTTGCAGGGTGCAGTGGGGAGGAGGATGGAATTCTGCACATTTCTGCTTTGTGACTGAACTACAGCTTTTGCAGGGTTCTCTTCAGGTCAGATAAGTGAGAAATTTTGAAGAAAACTAAAAAAAAAAGTCTTGTTATTAAGACTAGTGAAATTTCTCAGCGGTGGACTTGCACATTCTGAAGTATAGCTCAAATGCTTCGAATGGGAATGAGTAACAAAATGCAGCAATAAAAAATACAACAATGTTGAACGCTTCCCTATGCCATTGCCTGGAACAAGAATGGCAACACCATTATAGTAATCTTGCTTTGCTTTGTCTTTTCCAGATTCTTCTCTCCTCCTGCTTCAGCTTGCTCTCCCTCCCTCTTTGGCTCCTCCTGTTCCCGACTTGTATTGTTCTTTTCGGCCTAATGCCCTCCGAGGGATTCATCTGCTTTATCCCTCCAAAATCTATTGTGCCTCCTGCGCTACCCACTTGTACCATTCACCTTTACTCAGCAAATGACACTCCTGTCACTGCTCAGCTGCTCCTTTTATTAAGGTGCTAAAGTGACCGATCAGAGAACAACCTGCTGCTCCGCACACTGCCGCTGATTTGCACCACTTCCTCCTCTGACAAGACGATTCATCAAAGGATGCAGGAAACAACCCCAGCTCAAGTCAATGTTAGTGGAGGTATATTGAGAATGACATACGGAGCAGAAACATTGGGTTAGAGGGGAATATAACACAGAGAAGTCAACATTTAAAGGCTGATCCTACGATGACCTGCCTCACCAGTTTTGGACAGAGGTCGGCAACAAAAGGCCCCTGGGTCAAAGCCAGTTTTCTGACAGGTATTCCCCCCCCACACACACACAGATATCAACAGCCAGGGTGAATAAATATGTCAGTTTCGCTTTTTCCCACATTCACATTTAAAAATAAATAAATCTCAAGTCCTTTCCATTCTGTTTATGAAGAAATTTGCAAATTGTATCCCATTAAGTTTATTTATTTAAAATTATTTTTCAGCTGCCTTTAAGGTAAGGGTAAAACCCTGCACCAGCATCACAGCAAATAATAGCAAAAGAGCAACAGCCAATAACCATATTCAATAAACAAAAACCTTTTGGTTTAACATGTGGTGTTAAGGGCCATTTGACAGACCGGAGTGAGTGAGGAGGCCAAATGTGCATCTGGAGTGAGGGAGTTCTGAAGGCTCCTCCACACCATAGAGAAGGCGCTGTCCTGTGTACTCACCATCCTAGTCTCAGACCAAGACAGAGCAAAATTATTCTTAGCCAGGGGTTCTGGATGTCATAAAATGGCCATCATTTTGGTACAATGTCACAACTTTTTGCATGGCACCAACAATATGTGTTGGACAAGAATGTCACAGTGGCATCACATTTGATGAACTAGGGAGGCTACCTGTCCTCTTTTATGGAGGACAGCCCTCTATTTGCCAGAGAACTGCCTTCTATTTTGAAGGCATCTATTTGGAGGGCTGACCAGTCCAAGTCTGGTTTAAAGATAAAGAACCATTAGCATGAAGAGCTGGACCTTGATGTTGCCTACCAACAGCACCTGAAGAGCAAATTAGACAGGCAGGCACATAGGTCACCTGGTCACAGGCTTCCACACTATGGTGAAATGTACTATATTTCCATTTAAATTATACTATTTATTTCCAAATTTGCATCTCTATATATCAATTACTCTGGAGAAATGTCCTGTATATCACTGTTGTCATTCTGTAATGTGTACTTTGTATGGCCTCTGTGAAATGACATTCTGAAGGGAAAGAAAGAGAGAATTGCCTTGAATATTGTTAGATGGGGCCTGGATCAAATAAATTCAATTCTGTTTGGCTGGGGATTCTAGCTAGGTGGAAAAGAGTGGTTGGGAAATGACAGTTAAGGTATGACAGTTGACAGTTATGGGGGAGTCAGAAAGAGTATGTGGAGAGAGAAGGAGGTCTCATTGTTGGTGTGTGGTGTTTTAGAAGGACTGAGGAGAAACTGAATAGCTAAGGCTTAATATTAAGCTATTCCTTCTCTGTGGGGTAGCCGTACATGGCTGGTGAGGATCAGGAGTAGGGAGCAGGTGGCTGTGTTATGCCAAGAGGCTGTCTTAAGATCTTGCCAGAGGAAGGTTATATAAGCAGGCAGTAAAAACCCAGGTAAACTGTCCAACCAGCCAGTAATGCAACTGGAGGAGCTTGGGTGTCAGAGGAAGATTGTACCCCAAAGCTGGAACTGGTTTTGAGTGTATTTGGCTGGGGTGTAGGTTTAGGGAATTTGGCCTGAGGTAAAAGAAGTCATTAAGAGGCTTGTATTAGCAACAGTGTCTTTTGAGTCCTTAAGAATTGTCACTTAGCAGTCTTTTGAAAACCCCCAATGTAAGTATTAGTAACAGGCCTGTGGCTCATGCTGGCTCAGCTTGTCTGAGCGTGGAAAGCTAAGCAGGGTCAGGCCTGGTTATTACTTAGATGGGAGACCCCTCCTCTAGTTTCCTGCATTGAGCACGGGGGTTGGACTCGATGGCCTTGTGGGCCCCTTCCAACTCTATGATCTATGAGTCTATTAATAATCCCATATGTACAAAACATCCCTTTAATGTTTTGTACATATGTTTTGTACTACTTGTTTAATAGTTCATCTGGTGTCTAGTGTTGGTGCCCATTTCATACCCAAGCCTCTTATACCAGCTAACAGGCAGTTTTAAAGTATTCAAACAGAATTGGTGGCAAAGGGAAAGTGTCAGCTTGTGGAACTCTGAGTTATACTGGCAGAAAGTTCCTTAAGCCCAGAAATATAAGCATTTGCTATAAATAAGAAACCCATAGGTAGGACTGCCCAGTGAAAGAGCAATTTCCCCATAGGTAGTGGCAGCAGTGGGAAGTTGAAACCCCACATGATTAGCATATGCATATTTTATGCAAATCAATTTCCTCTTTGTCCTTTTTTGGTGATGCATGTCCTCTTTTTTGGCAATCCACAAGTGGCCACCCTAGGATGAACTAGGACCAAGAATGGGGAAAAGATTGCACAAAAGCCAGGAAACCACTGAACAATTGGTGGTCAGGGGAGAAGGGCATGGTTATCTGGGGAACCCTGAAGGGCCAGATTGGGATCCCATGCAAGCTCGATTTGGTCCCCAGGACTAAGGTTCTGCATCCTTGAACTAGACTAATCATGATGTTGCTGGAGTTGCTTCTCTGGGTCCAGGACTAGATTACTCTTATAATGCCTGTAAAAGGAAACCACATAAATGCAGTGAATTATGTGGTTCTTTCCCATATTGATGCAAGAAAAAATATTATATGGATTTGATATGGATTGAAAATCAGAAGACGTTAAAGTGAAACTTAATGTTTTTCCTTTTAAAAACATTTCCTTTTAATGTTTTGCTTTTTAATATGAGTCTAATACTAAAATATTGGCTTCCTTTCCTTTATTTTGTTCTTACACTTGAACTTAAATGAGGGCTATATAGTTAATTACTATATTTGCTGATTATAGCTTCCTACTTTCACCCTGTATCTTTTTATTCAAACCAGTGCTTAAAAACAGTGACAGCAAAAAAGGAAATGGGTCATAAATCATAGTTATGGTCTAAAATAAAATTCTTTATTGCATGATGGTTGTTCCATGAATGCCAACAGACGTCCAAGGTTATCGTAAAGCATAATGCTTCTACGTACCTAAGGAAAGATAAGAACTTGAGAGTGCACTGGCGTATGCACCCAAAAGCATACTTTAAGTGGCCATTTGGAAACATGTTAAATGAACTGTATTCTGAGATCACTTATAAAGCAATATTCTATTTTATATTTTTAAAGAAATGGTGCTTGGCATATTAGTTAAGCAATGTGATTAGCCTGTCCATATGCCCAGATGAAAGGACCATCCTAGAAAATGCTCTTTATACTTAACAGTAGCATTTTCCCAAGCCTGCAATCCTACACACACTTTCCCCATTGAACCCAGTGGGACTTACCTCTGAATAGACATGCATGGGAATGCACCGTTAGGGCGCAATCCTATGGCCTCCTGACCTTGTCTGGGGTTCATAGGATAGGTCAGAGTCCCCACTCTGACCTCAGAAATGCCTTCCAAGGTGACAAGGGGAACTCCACCCGCAGAGTGCCCTCCCCCCATCCTCACAGCCAGAGTGGTTCATTCCGCGCCAGCTGGGCTCTGAAGACAGTAGGCTGTTTTTAGAATGAGCACGGAGGGGGCATGCGCTCCTCCTGCCTTCCATTGGATGCCCATAATCCTCCGAGTTCAGAGGGTTAAGGGCACCCACATTGGATGGGGCTGTTAGGATGCAATCCTAAACACACTTACTAGGAAATAAGCCTCATTGAGCACAGTGGGATTTCCTTCTGGGTAACTATGCATAGGATTGTGGTGTTGATTTTAAGATCTTTCATGTTGTAAGCAATTTATGGGTTTGCCTTTCTGAATTGTGTTATGTTAAACTATAACATAACAATTGGAGTGGACCAGTTCATTATTTCCTAGGACTTTTCTTTTTGGGTAGCAGAGATGCAATGCCTGTCCTACAGACTAAATACTATGGGAAGAAAACTACAGTAATACCTTGGATTGCAGGTAACTTGGTCTGAGAGCGTTTTGCAAGACAAGCACACTTTTTAAATTTTTTTGACTTGATAAACAAGCAAAGTCTTGGAAGACAAGTCGTAGGGATGTAACCGCTCACCTCAAGCAGGCGTAGCGGGCCAAAATCGGCCCTGTTCATAGCCTGCCAGAGACTCACTTTGATATAAGAGTGTTTTGGATTACAAGCACGGTTCCAGAATGAATTATGCTTGCAATCCAAGGTATTACTGTAATTGCAAATTGGTAGTAGTCAAAAGCATCTCCCATAGTGGAAATTAGAGTTTCCACCCAAGTGCCCAAGTTAGGAAAATAAACTTACTGAACATTTTAAAAAGTGAGTTAACCTTAAGAGCTTTGCTGTGACTTTCCTTGTGTGTATGTGTGTATTTAATGTGTTGTTTTCCATCCTCCCTCTTAGGCTGATTTATCAAGGACACAACCAGGATTTTTGTCATAAAGAGAGGGAGTAGGCCTTTGGATCAATTAGCTACTCACCATGTCACCCACTCAACAGAGTAGACTGCTCAGGCTGTGCCAAATACTTTTCTCCACCACAAATAGTATCAATAGGATCACAAGTGATAGGTATTTCAACTTTGTTCAGCTGTTTATTTGTATATATATAGATATAGATATATACATATCTACGTGTCAAATGTTTTCCTGCTGTATCAACATCGCCATTCGTGTCGTTCGAATTTACTGTAATTGAAGCATATGATGACAAAAAAACCTGGGAAAATTATATTATTCAAAACCTAATCCCCCTTTCCCCTCCCACCACAATTTAACACACAGTCTTAGATAGTGCCATAAGATTCACCTGCAGACAAGGCAGGGGTGATTAAGTGTACATGCCTTAGAATCAAACATTCTTGTCTGCCACTGTCTGCTTGGTCTGCTGGGGCTGTTTTGGCATCAAATTACAACATCCCTAGGGTTGCGTCAGCTCTGCTGATAAAGCACTGAAAACATACTAAGTCTTGTCAAAAAAATCCATCATGCCAGATTGGTTGAGGATGCTGGAAGACAAGTGAAGCAGCAGGAATAACCCCAGCTAGAAATAATGCCACCTCTCAATGCAAAGAGAAGGCCCATGGATTATTGGCAGAGCCCATGCTTTCAGGGGCAGCTGAAGATATTTTCCATTTCTCCTTGCCGCTTTGTTTTCCTCTCAACTGCAGTCCCCATCACCATATTCTCCAGTTTATCGGCAGCAACTGACTTACCACTCACTGCTGCTCCTCTCATTGGGGTGAGATCTGAGAAGGCAACCAGACACCTCTGTAGGAGCACTGCTGGTGCCTTGCAGCAGTGGGGAACAATGGCTTTTAAGTCAGTGTTACCTGGGGCAGAAAAGCAATGGTGGCAGCGTTCCTATGGCTGAGTCTGGTGTCATCTCAAATCCCTCCCCACAATGCCTCACTCTGAGGAAGGGGGTAGCTGTCCTTCCTCAAAGAGTGAGGCATTGTAGAATGAGATCTGAGAAGGCGCTGGACTCAGCTGAAGAAGTGCCACTGCCATCGCTTTGCTGTGGTGAGGACAACTGTGTTCTTTTAAGCTCTTTTTCTTGCCACTGCAAGGCAGTACCGCTCCTACAGCTGAGCCTGGTGTCTTCTCAGATCTCTCCCCAGTGTGACATGGAGGCAAGTTCTGGGTAGGCACCTTCCACTGCCATCATGGCCAATTTGGCCTGCAAAGGAGAATGGTGGGCATGTGGTAGATATACGGCTGCTCTGCTGTCTGTCCCAAATCTGCTGCCTGACATAGAGGGCTCTCCTTGGCTCAAGACAAGGCCGACCTTGCATAATGCTTTCCCTCCAGAAGGTCCCAGATTGACTCCCTGGCATTCCCAAGTAATCAATGCAGACAATACTGAGCTAGATGGGCCAATAGTCAGACTTGGTCTAAGGCAGTTTTGCTCTGGGATGAACTTGGCCCTTGCAAAGAATTCTCTTCCCCCGATCTTGCATAGCTGGAGGTGGGGAGAATTTTGTGCATGGGTGGGAATTAGAGTGAGACCATATGGTGTGACGATCATGCACCAATGTGGCCACTTGAGGACAGGGCGCCAGGGACGATATTAGGCCCAGTTGCCTCACCCCTCAGCATCTTTTGTTTGTGGCTCCCTCCCTCCCTGTTAGCAATGTGGGCTCTGCTGGTCGCCTGTTTGGGGGCCGAGTAGGAATTTTGGTTCATTGCCTTGATTGGCCTAAGGGACAATGTGCATGTTTTGCCTACTCTACACTGTGATGCAGGGTTTAGGATTTAATTACAATTGTTTTGGTTAAATTTGGTTGCATTTGGCAGGTAAGTGAGGGAATAGGCAGTGGGGTTAGGGTTGGTGAGCATCCAATGGCACCTTTCAGGTGACTGGCAAGACCCGTGGCTCCCCACTCTGCTTTTTGTGGCCCAGTGTGGGAGATACAGATCACCTTTGAGGCTGACTCACCTCTCCCGCTTGGAGTTTTGTGGCTCTGTGAGGTGGTTACATTGGCCTCCCAACACTAGGATGGTGTAAAACTGGGGGGTTGGATGCATTGCCCAAAAGACCTCTACTGGCCACTGGCTGGTATAGTTAGTGACCTGCACTTCTGCCCTTCACAGATTTCTGATTATACAATAAATGTGGCCCTAATTTATACCATACTTATTGTCTCGACTCAATTCTCAATGCTCAATTCTCAGCGGCGCGGAGCGATTCTCCACGCCGCTCGAGCCGCCCGTGCCAGCCACGATGGTCCCATCGCGTCACTTCTGGCCAGCCGGAACTGACGCGATGGGACTGGCGCAGGCAGCTCGGCGCAAAGAGGCGAGCGGGCCTGGGACCCGGTAAGGCCCGCTCGCCTTGGGCGGGCATGAACAGGGCTGATTTCGGTCTGCTATGCCCGAACGAGGCGAGTGGTTACATCACTAATTGTTGCACACTTATTACAAGGCAGGCCTGAGCTTTAAAAAATAATGTGTGAGTGGACTTGTTTATTGCTTGCAATTGCAAGGCTACGTGGAGTGAGTAGTGGAAGAGCCGGTGCTTGCCTTGCAAACTTTTTATTCCCCACTCACCAGAGAATGCCTTAGGGCTGCCTGAAGGAAAGGAGTTTCACTCTGGTGCAGGTATGTGGGAGGAAATGGGGGTTGTTGTTGTATGAATATTGGGGTCTCAAGCACTAAGCACAGTAAAGACTAGGTATTTATCAGATTTGGCTAAATACTGAATCCTAAGCCAAAGTGGGCTGATTTGGAAAGATTTCAAATGTCTTCTTCTGATAGAAGTTTCTCTGGTTCCAATCGGAGTTTAGAGACTTCAATCTTGTGGATTCTGCAGGTAAATACTGGTTGCCAGGATGTGTTTGCAGTCTCAATTTCTTCCAGTACAGCCTCAACCAATTTCAGTGCTTTCTAGTAGACCAAGGATGAGGCGAGGAGCTACTCCGCGGCAGAAGGCAATTATCTCACGGACACTGGTAGCCCTTCCATGACAGGATAATTTACATTTTGTTCTTCATGGTTTAGTATGGAATGCTCGATCCCTGATTCGCAAAGCGGACACTTTGTTGAACTATCTTATTGACCAATCTATTTGAATTGCTTTTATTTCAGAGGCTTGGCTTCTTCAGGATGAGTCTGTGGCTTTGGCCACTTTTTCTACAGGAGGTTACATCTGCTCCCATTCTCCTTGACTGAAAAGATGTGGGGGTGGAATTGCGGTGTTGTTTCAGTCATTCTTTGTTAGCAAGCCAATCCTTCTGATGGACTATGATGTTCCTACCTCTTCTGAGGTCCACTCAGTTTCTTTAATAAATCCTGCAGTAAGATTGGCATGTATTTATCGTTTTGGAATTTGACTTCCTAGAGGAATTTTCTACCTGGCTATCCTATTTTTTGGACACTAACTTACCTTGCATAATAGCCAGGGACTTTAACATTTACCAAGAATCCCAGTTGTGGGAGGACTTTTTGTCTGTGCTACAGGTGTATAATTTGACTGTGTTGTCTTTGCCTCCCACTCATGTTGGTGGTAGAATGTTAGATTTGCTTATTTGTAGGGGTTTGGAGTTTTCATCAGCAACTGTTATGGATAGTGGGCTTTCTGAGCATTTTTTCTTGCATGGTTTTTGTACAGTTCTTTCTTCCCCCTCTATGTCTGTTAGGAAAGTCTCTATGAGAAATCTATCTGAAGTGTCTCGCACCAGCTTCATGTCAGCTTTGAATTGGGAGACTTTACAACCATTTTTGGATTGGACTCAGCCACAGTCTGTACCATTTAATAGTACAATGCATATGCAGGTCAACTCAGTAGATGAGCTGACTGCTGCTTTTTGAATGGCTACTACTGCCACTTTAGATCACTTGGCTCCTTCTACCTGCCGGAAGGTAGCTGCTCACCCTTGGTTGACACAAGAGCTTAAGAGCGAGCGAATTGCTCTTCACCGTTTAGAACGGCAGTAGAAGCAAGCCCCCTCAGAAGGTTCCCATCATCTTCTACAATCTGCATTGAGAAGATACTTTGCAAATTTGGATAAGGCTAAGCAGACTTTTTTTTATCAGTCTACCATAGTATCTTTAAGAGCTTATTGGCTCCAGAGCTGCCTAGCTCTGTTTCAGTCCCTTTACCAGTTCCCTCAGTTGATGCGTTAGCTACTTATTTTTTCAAAAAAATTAAAAAGATTCAGCTTGGACTTCCCAACGGACTTTAGTCTTCCTCCCCCTTTTCCTACACAACACCCGGAGGACTGGTTTGAGTTCTCCTGGGTTTTAGAAGAGGAGGTCCTTGCAATAGTCTCTGCTTCCCCTCTAACTACAGCCCCTAGTGATCCTTTCCCTTCACTTTTTTTTTCCCTCCTGCCCTTCGTGACCTGTCTGGTGAACTGTTCGCTTATTCCAGGCAATTTTCCAGATTCCTATAAGCACACTTCTGTTCGTCCTTTGTTCAAAAACCCTTCCTTTGATTCTCTTGTGGGCCAATTACTGACCTGTGTCTCTCCTTCTTTTTTGTCTAAAGTGTTGGAGAGACTTTCCCAACTGGCTCCCTGTTTAGCCCGCCATGACTTCTCACATCCACTTCAATCTGGATTCCAGGCAGGATATTCAACTGAGACGGCACTTTCTCAAGTCTTAAATGACATCTAGTGACTAAGACTTCAGTATTGGTGCTGCTAGATCTTTTGGCAGCATTTGATACTTTGGATCACCACAGTCTTTTGTCACAGCTGATATCTCTGGGTGTCTCCGGCAATGCTATTTCTTCGTTTTCTTCTTATTTGGCAAATCGGGTTTTTTCAGTTTCTTTGGGTACTAGAACCCCTCATTCTTTCCCCCTCACTGTTGATGTCCCACAGGGCTCGATATTGGGCTCTGTTCTCTTTTCTCTTCATAGATTTCCTTTGGGTATGCTTATCTCTAGTTTGGATTTTCAGTATCATATTTATGCTGACGACACCCAGGTATACCAGTCTTATCCTGAACTCAATGACGAGGTTTGACCTGCCTCATTATTCCCATGTTTCCCATCACCGTAGAGCATTGCACTGGTTGCCAGTCAGGGCAAGGACATACTTCAAACTTCTTGTCTTGACATTTAAGACCCTACACTCTTCCCTTCCCAATTATTTGGCTGAATTGGTTGCATGGCACATACCTATTAGGAGAACCCAATCTGCAGACGCAGGGTTTTTAGAAGTGCCTTCGATGAAGGTGGCAAATTCTAGGCTCCAGGCAGTGTCTCATTTGGTTCAACGATTGTGGAACTCTCCCCCTTTACACCTTCGGATGGAATCAGAGCTGAGTAAATTCAGGCGTGGCCTGAAAACCTATGTGTTCAACTTGGAGCCATAGGTGTTAGACTTAGTGAGAATTGGTTAATTGCTGTGATTTCAGTTTTATTGCTTGATGGTTTTAATTATTTGTGGTTGTTAATTTAAATTTACTTGGATTGTAGCCCATTTTAAGTATTTTAATGTATTTTTAGTTTAAATTGTAATGTTTATTGTTTGAGTTATTTTGTATACTGTACTATACTCTGATGTAGAGTGCAATATACACCATCGTCATCATCATCATCATCATCATCAGACATCATCATCTCAGAGATGTCCAAATCAAAGCAGGGGTCCTCCAAAGCAGAATGAATCTGAACTATCATTTTGTTGATTTCCAATGATAGTCAATGGGAAGCACAACGTTATAGCCTTTTGTTGATGTTTAATGATAGTCAGTGTGAGACCAGTGGTCATTGCACACCCCTAGTACCCAGTGAAAAATCAGAGATTTCCAAGAGCCTGTCCTTCCTTTTTTAAACACCCTGTTCCCCAGTACCCTTTGCTCCTATCTGTAAAGGGGATACACTGTGCAGGGTCAGGCAATTTTACAGAAATTTCCTCAGTTTCCACAGCAGAAATATTTAGTTCAGCATTCTAGACATTCATATTGGTTGAATCCAAAATTAATCATCCTTAGAGTAGATCCACTAATTTTTATGGGTCTACCCTAAGCATGACTACGTCTGGATTCAACTCTAAGTATGTATTGCTTTCACCTATTCTATGGCATTTGTGCTGTTCTAGAAGTTTACCATCATTCCCCCCCCCCAAGATGCTCACAGTTTGGAACTACAAGATATAAAAATCTTATTGTAGTTGTCATGCATCTGCAGTTTTGGAGGTAGATGGCAACTAATTTTTAATGAGAGACATATTTTGAGCAACAGCTTGTAGCAGAGGGTATTCCCACTGACTCATTCCCATTCAAACCAAGACACAAACAAAAGGGTCTTCAATACACACACATGCCCACACTTAGACTCTGTTTGAGCTTTTCCCTTATGCCTCTTAGGTGATATTTATTGTATATCTAACATGTTTTTTCAGCAGCAGGTGCTCTGCCAAAGAAACAGTGTAGCCCTTCTGTTGCCAAGCTAACGATCACATCTAACTGAAGAGGACTTTCATTATAATTTACAGCAGAACAAAATCCTTTATGGAAAAGAAAATTCATGCCATAACTTAAACCCACTTTCCATATTCATTTTTCATGTAGCCATGGGGCAGGATAATTTCACCTCACTTGTTCCTATGAGGTCTTCTTGTTGTGGATTCTGTTTGTATGACCAAAGGCAAACAATGTTAGGTATTCCTATATGGCTTAATCAGGAGAATATAGGAGTGAATTCTCCCCTTTTCATCCATTACAGGAACACCATGATTTTGTTAATTTGATTAACTAAATTACAGATTTGGAAAAAAAAGGGGGGGGAATTAATGAGCTAGAGGATCATTAAAAAAAGAGAAAATAAAATAAAGAGATGCATGAAAATATAGAATGTGGAGATGCACCCCAATAATCAGAAACCTGGACTGAAGTGGTTTACAAGACCAGAGTTATAGGATGGGTGTAAAAATTAACACAAACACTGATGTGTGAGCAATGAAACAGCAGTGTTTCTGACCTATTTCTGAAAGGAACCATCAAAAGCAGCAGGAGCAGAAAAATTGCAGGTGTGTGATGCACCTGTAGGTCTGCTGCTGCTATCTAAACAACATGAAATTATTTTTTATCCCAGAAAACTGAGTTTACCAGCTACATAATCTGCACATATTAACACACGCACACACCCAGCTTGTTAATTAGAATCACATTTCAGGGATATGCTTTCTAATTTGAAAGTTAAAAATAAATAAAAATAACTGTAGCATAAAACTTCTTGCCTCTCTCAAAGGATTATGTGTCACCAAAAGCTTCCTGCTATGAGGATCACACAGAGACCATTGCACCCTAGCCCTTGGACAAGTAATGGAGAGCTTTACAAACATTGGAAAGACTGATAACACAAGGAAAGTGTGCAAGGCACTGGAGCTAGTGTAGCATAATCATTAAGAGCATGAGCGTTACCTAATGTATGACATCAGCCTTCCCCAACCTGGTGCACTCAACATGTTTTGGACTACAACTCCCAGCATTCCTAACCACTGGCCATGCTGGCTGGGGATGATAGAAGTCCAAAACATACTACAGGAAGACACTATATCTTAGTGCCAGTTCCCCATGCTCCATTTGCAAGAAATTCCATCAAGCTCAGAGCAGAGGGAGAGAAGAGAATCAGGATTATTCAGTGTCCTCTCCTGAGAGATCAACTACCTTTGGTCCTTCCTGTCACTTAGCAGAACTATTCCATCAGGCTACTGAGCTGTTTCCCTCCCAGCAGGTTAGTATAAGAATTGTAACTTTAAGAACTGGTGTCTGAGCTTGTCTTTTCCCCTCCTCCTTCGCCATTCCCTTTTTCTCATGTATCAGGGCTTTTTTTTTTTTTTAGATTGTATGCCTGAGTGGAGGGCCTGTATTATGTCCTATGTCAGCTGCTTTGGGAGCCTTTTTGGCTAAAGAGTGGAGTAAAAATACTTTAAATAAATAAATAATATTGAGATAAACTGACCACAGGGCTGTTATAAGAATTACTGAGAGAATATATATAAAATGATGTAATTGAACCCTCAAAACATACTATATAAATGCTGACTATAATGGGTAGAACTAGGAGTGTGCATTTGGTTTGGACAAATCCCAATTCCAGAGCCAAATCAGGCTGCTTTCGAGAGATTCAAGGCTCTTCCAAAGTGAAGCAGGTTTCCTACATCTACTCTGTATGCCATTTTAATCCAAACAATGCCAAACAACCATGGGGGTGGAGGTAATTTCATCCCTTTTTATCTCCCAAACTCTAAAGATTCCCTGAAAAAAACCCTTCACCTATCTTTCTGAAAGGTGGCAGGCTTCATACGCTCAGAAGCCGCAACCATGCCTGAAAATTCCACCCAAATCTGTAAAGAAGCAGGAAAGTTACAAATGTCCCTTTGAATACCATTCAAACTTAAAGGTGTCTAGCAAGAGAACCCCCTGAATCCATTTTTCTGAAACTTGGTAGGCTTGTTCCAGACAGAAGGGGCTATTACAGCTGAAGCCACCTGTTTTCTGAGCAGTGCTAGATTTAGGAACAAGCCAAGTAAGCTACAGTTTAGGACATCACATTATGAGAAGCCTCTGAATCATTAAAAAAAATGACTAAATTTCAAGTTTCAGATTTCAAGTTTCCATCATTTGTTGAAAAATAAAGGAGTAAAGAATAAAAAAAGACTAACAGTGCAATCCTATGCTCATCTACTCAGAAGTAAGTCCCACCAAGTTCAATGGGACTTATTCCCAGGTAAATGTGTATGGGATTGCAACCTAAAACAGTTTTCATAAATACTGTATTTTCATGTATTTCTAATGTAAATAGGCTTATTGCAAGATAACTGTTTTTGTCAGATCTATTATTATTATTATTATTATTATTATTATTATTATTATTATTATTATTATTATTTCAATTTATATCCCGCCTATATACTATTACTCTAGGCGGTGTACAAAATAACAATCAATTAAACAGATAAGTATACAATAAAAACATCTGTTAAACATAAAAACAGTATAAAAATTCCATAAAATTCCATTAAAACAGTATAAAAATTCCATTAAAATTCCATAAAAACAATAAAATGCCATAGTAATATGACAGAATGTTATAAAAGGAAGGCCTGCTGAAATAACAAAGTCTTCAGTGCCTGCTTAAAGACATTCAAAGAAGTCAGCAGGCATATTTCAAGTGGCAGGCCATTCCACAATTGAGGGGCAGCCAGTCTCACATTAGGCAGCTGCAGCATATGGCCCTCTGAAGACCTTAAGTGGCGGGGTGGAAGATAGGGGAAGAGGCGCTCCCTAAGGTACCTTGGGCCTAGACCATGTAGGGCTTTAAAGGTAAGAACCAGCACTTTATACTTTGCCTGGAAGCAAATTGGCAGCCAGTGTAAAGATCTTAAGACCGGTGTTATATGGTCTCCACGGGGTGTCCCAGAGACCAACCTGGCCGCCATATTTTGTACTAGTTGAAGCTTCCGAACCAAGTATAGAGGCAGTCCCAAGTAAAGCGCATTACAGAAATCAAGCTTAGAGGTTACCAGCGCGTGCACCACCGTTACTAAGTCCACGTATTCCAGGAATGGGCGTAGCTGGCGAATCAGCCGAAGCTGGTAACAGGCACTTCTCACCGTCGCCTCCACCTGAGATGCTAGGAGTAGGGTCGGGTCAAGAAGTACCCCCAAGCTACGAACTTGTTCCTTCAAGGGGAGTGCTACCCCATCTAGAACTGGTTGACAAACCTCAATTCCTGAATTAGGACCTTTCATGAGGAGCACCTCAGTCTTACCTGGATTCAACTTCAGTTTGTTCTCCCTCATCCAGCCCATTACCAACCTCAGGCAGTCATTCAGAGGAGTCATACCTTTCTTGGAAAATGAAGTTAGGGAGAAGTAGATTTGGGTGTCATCAGCATACTGGTAACACCCAGCCCCAAATCTCCTGATGATCTCTCCCAGCGGTTTCATATAAATGTTAAACAGCATCAGGGACAGAATGGAGCCCTGAGGGACTCCATACAATAGCTCCTTTTTTGAGGAGTATTTATCCCCGAGCAGCACCATCTGAAATCATCCTGAAAGGAAGGATCGGAACCACTGCAACGCAGTGCCCCCAACTCCCAACTCCCTCAGGCGGAATGGTATCAAATGCCGCTGAGAGGCCCAAAAGAATCAGTAGGCATGCACTCCCCCTATCGATTCCCAGGCGAAGATCATCCAATTCGCCTGGGTGAATAAAATATATTTATTTTTTTGTTGTATCTTTGACAAGTATATAAGTAAAAATAAAGCTCTATTGTTTCTATTTTCATTAACCTTTTTTGTTAGAATAATATTTTTGTTGTTGTAATGCTATATAACAAAACTCTTGATTCAAGAGATATTTGTATAAGCAGAAACGTGTACTGGCAACAAAAAGCTGCAGTGAAAGTTGATGATCAGATGACAGAGGACATAGAAATACAAAGAGGAGTATGACAAGGATGTATACTTTCACCATTGCTTTTTAATTTGTGCTCCGAGAACATATTTAAAGAAGCACTTGCTGATTTAAATGATGGTATCAATTGTTAATGGAGAGATTATCAATAACATTCGATATGCAGATGATACAGTACTGCTAGCTGACAATTTAGATGGTCTACAAAGATTACTTGATGAAGTCAGTGAAGTAAGTAATGGACATGGTCTAAAAATGAATGTTAAGAAAACCAAGTGCATGGTAATTAGTAAAAAGCAAGTACAGTCATGCCTTGGATTGAGAGCGTAATTCGTTCCGGAAAGGTGCTTGTAATCCAAAACACTCTTAGATCAAAATGAAATCCCTCAAAAAAAATTTGTACAGAGATTTTTAATTTAAGCCGTACTACAGTACTTGTATTGCAAGACGACGCTTGTATATCAAGTAAATATATATATATATATATATATATATATTAAAAATTTTGCTTGTCTTGCAAAATGCTCTCAAACCAAGTTACTTGTAATCCAAGGTATTACTGTAAGTCCAAGATAAACAGTTAAAATATTCAAAATGAAAATGTGGAGCGGGATGCTAAATATATATATCTTGGAATTTGGTTGAATGAGCAGTGGGATCCTAATAACGCAATAAAAGTTAGAATACAGATGGCCCGGAGTAGCTTTTTAAAGATGAAAAATGTAATATGTAACAAAAGCTTAAAATTAACCTTGAGAATGTGCATTGTTCCGTGTTATGTATTTTCAGTTCTACTATATGGCATGGAATAATATACTTTAACATAGACTATCATAAAGAAGATAGAAGCATTTGAAATGTGAATTTATCGCAGGATGTTATGAATTTCATGGACTGAGAGGGTAAGCAACAGAGAAGTATTAAAGAGAATGTATAAAGATCAAGAAATTACAAAACACATAAAACACAGAAAACTAGAATATTTTGGTCATATAATGAGAAATGAAAAATATAAGCTGTTGCAGGTGATTATACAAGGGAAAATAAATGGGAAAAGAAGTGTAGGAAGAAGAAGAAGGGCTTGGCTGAAAAACCTTAAAGAATGGTTTGGGGGGCAACACAACATCATTGTTTAGAGTGGCCGTATCTAAAGACTGTTTAGCCATGATGATGTCCAACCTCCGGTAGGAGAGGAATGAGGAGGAGGAGGAGGAGGAGGAGGAGATGGGGCCTTTTAAGCTTGACATAATTTAGGGTGACAGGATGTCATAATCTGGCCCTGTTTCTGAGGTGCCCAAGCGGGATACAAACAAAATCTTGTCTTTGGTGCACACCCACTGAACAGTAAACTCAACTGTGACTATAGCATTAAAACTGTGACTGCAGTGGTTCTGCTCCTACTTGGATGGCAGATTCCAGAAGGTGGTGCTGGGGGATTATTGTTCTGTGCCTTGGCGGCTATGCTATGGGGTTCCACAGGGCTCTAATCCTCCATGCTGCTCAACATCTACATGAAACCGCTGGGGGGGGGGTTATCTGGAGATGGGGGCTGAGATGTCATCAATATGTGGATGATACCCAGCTCTATCTCTTCTTTTCAACAAATCCAGGTGAGGGAGTTACTGCTCTGAATCAGTTTCTGGGCATGGTAATGGACTGGATGAGGGCCAATAAACTGACACTCAATCCATCCAGACAAGACAGAAGTACTGTTAGTTACTTTTGTCTATATGTGCAGAGCATAATCTCACTATTACAAACACACTCTTTTGACAAAAGAATAAGTTTAAAACATCATGGCAGCACCCACGGTCAAAGCACTGGCATCTTCTGGATTATGTAATTGTCCGTGTTAGAGATCGCCGCGATGTACTTCTTACTAGGGCCATGGTGAGTGCCGACGACTGCTGGACAGACCACCGACTAATCCGGTCCACTATGGTTATCAACATTGCTCCCCAACGTAGGCTTCAAGGAAGGAAACCAAGGCGTAAAATGAACATCCACACCCTTCAAGATCCTATTAAGCAAACTCGTCTTCAATCACTTCTTAAGGAACACCTACCTACGGAACCTCCTGACAACACTGAGGACCATTGGTCTAAGCTGAAAACCTCCATTACTGCAGCTTGTGAACAAACTATTGGATATGAAACTAAGAAACATCAGGATTGGTTTGATGAAAATGATAATGAGATTAAATATATAATTGACCAAAAAAGGAAAGCCTTCCAAATATGGCAAAACGATATTAACTGTGCAGCCAAGAAAAAAATCTACGCTAGTGCAAAGGCTGAGGCCAAAGAAGAACAAGAGAACTTAAGAACGCCTGGTGGAAAAAGAAAGCTGAAGAAATAACAACTTGCAGAATCTCATGATGCACGGGGCTTTTTTAAGGCCACAAGGGCCATTTATGGACCAAAAACCTATGGTACAAACCCTTTACAATCAAAAGATGGCACCAAACTCTTAAAAGACAAAGAGTCTATTGCACTGCGTTGGAAAGAGCATTATTATGACCTTTTAAATTGTAAATCTAAGGTGGATAATGAGATTTTTTCGCAAATCCCGCAAAAACAAATTAGAGAGGAACTTGCAATACTGCCCACTTTGGATGAAGTAAAAAAAGCCATTAATCAAATGAAGAATAACAAAGCTAGTGGACCAGATGGGATTCCTGCTGAAATCTTTAAAGAAGGGGGCCCTGAACTTGTACAACATCTTCATAAACTCATCGAAAAAATCTGGATAAGAGAAGAGATCCCAGAAGACTTCAAGGATGCCATAATTATCACCCTCTTTAAGAAAGGTGATAGAACAGACTGTGGAAACTATCGGGGCATTTCTTTCTTAGCTACCGCAGGTAAAATATTTGCCAGGATTCTCGCAAACCGTCTTCTATCTATTTCAGAAGAGATCCTCCCTGAAACTCAATATGGTTTCCGCCCCTCTAGAGGGACAGTAGACATGATTTTTACTGCACGTCAGCTCCAAGAAAAATGCAGGGAGCAAAATCAACCCCTTTATATGGCATTTAATGATCTTGCTAAGGCCTTTGATACTGTAGACCGAACAGCTCTCTGGACTATCCTTATGAAAATTGGATGCCCCAATAAATTTGTGAATATCTTGCGACTTCTCCTATGACAACATGACGGCTGCAGTCTTGGACAACAACGGCTCTCATGGTGCTCCATTTAAAGTGGGATCAGGTGTTAAACAGGGATGTGTTATTGCCCCAACATTATTTGCTATTTTCATCGCCATGATTTTACATCTTGTCGAGGGGAAACTTCCCACTGGTGTGGGAATTATATATCGAACAGATGGAAAGCTTTTTAATCTCAGCAGGCTGAAAGCAAAAAGTAAGGTAATTACAACCTCCGTTGTGGAACTTCAGTATGCTGATGATAATGTGGTCTCCGCACATTCAGAGGATGATCTCCAAACTATCCTAAATGCTTTTGCAGAAGCATACGAAAAACATGGTCTCTCACTTAACATCAAAAAAACCAAAGTGCTTCATCAGCAAGTGCAAGCTAACCCTTTGGTGATGCCATCTATCCAGCTTGGCGGGACAATACTGGAAAATGTCAATCATTTTCTCTATCTTGGCAGCTATCTTTCTGTTACAGCTAACATCGACTGTGAAATCCAGCATCGGCTGAGCTCCGCTAGTTCTGGACTAGAGTTCGGCTGGATTTGTAAGAGACGGAGTATACGGTGCGAAACATCCATATAATATTTGGAAGATGTTCTGTATGAAGGGCTATCTAAAAAAATGCATATCAGGGACGTCAAAGTCTGGGAAGCTCTGGATGGAAAGCGGAATATCGTGTGGTCAATATAAGAGGTTTAAGATGTTCTTAAGGCTAATCTAAAAAAATGCAATATAAACATCAAAAACTGGGAAGCTCTGGCCCATGAACGATCTAACTGGAGGTTGGCCTTTCACAAAGGTTCTATGGACTTTGAAGAAGCCCGAGTGCAATGTGAAAGGGAGAAACGCGCTAAGCGAAAAGCACATCAAATGAATCCCTTACAGGACCATCTTCCATCTGGTAACCTGTGTCCTCACTGTGGGAAGCTGTGTGGATCTAGAATTGGCCTCCACAGTCACTTACGGACCCATCGCTAGAGTCTACACAATTTTCTTTAGAATTTTCCTCCTTCTAAAATCTCCTTTTTGTAAATTTTTTATCCTGGAAGACAATCTTACTCGGTCACGAGTGATCGCCTGACTGACTGTTAGTGGGTGGTTGACCTACCCGGATGAGTGATATTCAACCTGTTCTGGAGGGGGTTGCACTCCCCCTGAAGGATCAGGTTCATAGTTTGGGGTTGCTCTTAGATCCAGAACTGTCACTAGATGCAGAGGTAGACTCGGTGGCACGGAGCACCTTTTATCATCTTAGTATGATATACCAGTTTTATATCCTTATATGGACAGAGATAGCCTAGCTACAGTTATGCATGCTCTGGTAACCTCTTGCCTGGATTACTGCAATGCGCTATATGTGGGCTGCCTTTGAAAGCAGTCCAGAAACTCCAGCTAGTCCAAAATAGGGCAGCAAGATTGCTAACGGGGTCTGGCCAATGTGATAATATTAGGCCACTGCTTTACCATCTGCACTGGCTTCCAGTCCATGTCCAGGCCTGATTCAAAGTGCTGGTATTAACTTACAAAGTCCTAAATGGCTTGGGCCCAGGTTATCTGAAGGATCGTCTCCTCCCATGTATACCTGCCCAGACCCTAAGATCATCAGCAGTCCACCGCCAGGCGCCCCTGCTGAAGGAAGTGAGGTGGGTGGCTACTAGAAATAGGGCCTTTTCTGCTGTGACACCCCAGTTGTGGAATGAACTTCCCAGAGAGACTCGCCTGGCACCTACATTATGTTCCTTCCGGCGCCAGGTGAAGACCTTATTTTCCCAGGAATTTAGTCTTTCAGTCTCTGTTTTAAATTCTTTACTGTATTTTAAATCTCTGTACTGCTGCTAGGTTTTATTTTGACTTTTACTCCTATTTTATAGTATAGTTTTAAATTTTAAATTTTTGATGCTGTATTTTATGTTGTATTTTGTGGTTTTAATTGTTGTGAACCTCACAGAGAGGTTTTTGGGCAATATAGAAATGTAATAAATAAATAAATAAATAAATAAATAAAATGCTAAGCATTGTCAAACAATATTCTAGACTTTATTTGCCTTACTGTCCGCAAGAAAGGCCCCTTTTGAATGGCACAGATGGGTGGACTCCTTGCTGGGCCTGCAAAAGTCCAGCAGGGTAGGCAAGGAGGGCTTCCTTCTACTCTCCTTTTTCCCAGGAAGACAGAAGATGGGTGTGGGAGAGAAGAGGAGGATTAATGGTTCTGCAACTCCCTCCACTCATGGTCTGAAGCTATGGAAAGGAAGTGGTGTGTGTGTGTATGGGGGGGGGCAAAACAGGTGCAATGCCTCCAGCAGTCAGGTATATGATTCAGGTCAGAGACATGCTTACCCAGGAGTCACAACATCCTGTCCCATCACTCTGTGTATACTCTGAACAACATGGGCATCCTATAGGTGTGATCCCCATCCTGTAGGCTTGACTCAAACTGATTAGCAACTCTAGCAACATCTCTTAGCCATTGATGCCGCAAGCCATGCTCAGCTGGACCAAATATCGGATGCAAGGCCCGGTGTAAACAGAATGGCCAGCTGTTCTCAATCCAAAAACATCAGATAATTTATCACCTGACAAGTGCAGAACTGATCCCATAGGAGGGCTGGAATCTTTCCAATAGGACAGATGCTACTACAGCTGTCCTACAATGGCCTTTTCAATTCCCAGTCCTAAAAATAGGAGAGACCAAGGCAACAAGTTTCCAAAGCTCCAATTCAAGATATGTTTCCTTGAGTCCTATTTAGGAATAGCCAAACAGCCTTAAAGGAGGCATTAACAGAGCTTTCGCTGCCTTGCACGCAGCTAGAGATGCTTAAGGAATTTCTTCTTCGTAAATTCAAATATAAACAGAATTGATCTGACCATCCTAGATTAAACTCAGTTATCCTTCATTTTTCGCTCTTCTCTAAATTTTGTTGTAGTGCAGTTCTCGGCTCAAAAAACATACCAAAATACATATAGAAATGTGTGTTTTAGGGTAACATATGCTTAGAAATACATACTTTGAGAGAAAATAGATTTGGAAATGAATCTTTGGTGAGGAAATACATCCAAAAATGTGTAGTTTATATTATTTAGATACAGAATTTGATTCAGATTTGAAATGGGACACCAGTAATTAAATGTGGACACAGGACAGAATGGAATTCAGAGTTAACACATGAGAGAATGACATGGGCAAGAAACAGAATGGTCCATTCCTTCTCCCAGCTCTTTAGTTCAGTAAGGAATAGCTTAGAGCTGCAGGTGCTAACACAATTCTGCTGGGCCAGCCCAAGACATTTTGCTGCCTGAGGTGACGGATAGAATGCTGCCCCTCCACCATTCCATTTACTGAAACCTATCTGAATGACAGATCAATTTTACTTCAACACTGTCAAAAGATCAGAGTCACTTTGAGGACGGCAAGCCAAGGTAACTTATGGAGTACATGGCAGGCTGTGTATCAGCCATAGCTCTATCTTCCAACAGCTCACTGCTTCCTTCCAACCAGTTCCTATATCATTTACGTTTGATATAGAATTGCTATCAAATTTTGTTTAAAGTGAATTTTTGACCAAATTTGATGGTTCCTGCTTATGGTTCAATGTGTAAAGTGTTTGAAAAGAAATTTCTCAGGGAGGCCAGCCCTACAGGTGCCTGCCTAAAATTAAATTTCAAGGTGAATTTGGAGGTTCCTGCTCGGGGGAAACATCCAAGCTAGTCTGAGAGAAGTAATATGTTTTACTAAGACTAATGACATTTCTGGAGGGGTTACTTTTCTGTAGATTGATAGGATCAACTGTGTGACAAGCAGAAGGACGCCTAGATCATTTCTTCCACTTTATCACGTAGTGCTAAAAAATTAAGTTGGCACCATCATATTTGCCAGTAATGATGCAGGGGGAAGAAAGTCTAAATAAATACTTCAAACGTCACAATCCCACTGACTTCACATTATAAAACTTGATTAGTTATGTTTTAAGATGTAATATTAGTGAGATATTTAACTCTTACAGTAAGTAGCCTTTTTTGTTCCTTTATTTTATCCTCACATATATTCAACTTTGAGTAAACATGCAGGCCAACCTTTAACCTACAATCCACTTGTCTGGAATATATTGCAGCTCTTAACCTTTTTGTACTATCACCAGCACCTACATGGAAACCGGATGAAGCAGCTTTTGGTACAGATATATTATATGTCTGTTTACTAACACCTTTGACATGCCTATGAATCCATTTTAGCCCTAAAGCAATGCCACCTGAGCCTCTAATAATATTCTGAGGCTCTGACAGCAGCTGCTTTTGTGTCTCCAGGTCATAAAGAAACAGATTCAAATCCATTAAATGCTATAGCCTATCTTAGTTTTGCCTTTGGACTTCAGGCTTTTTTTCCTTTTCTTTTTTTGGTGTTGTTGGGGAAAAGTTTGTAAAAGACTTTTATTTGTAAAATGTAGGTTACACCATCACTAGATGGAACATTCTGAAGGAGGTTCAACAGAGTTGCTCAGAAAGCATCTGCACTATAGCAGAGCAAGAGTCCAAAAAATGGGAGAAGTGTGCAGAGAGAGAATTTTAGGCACAGGGGGAGCTTTGCTTGCTTTAACACTTTATATTGCAGAAGAGACTACCCACCCTGAGGCTTTAAAAAGAAACAGCTGAGCTCTTCAGCATTATGAGCCCACTGCAACGAAATTTGCACACTTCTTTCCCCTCTCTGTAAATTGTAGGCTGTTTATTTATTACACTTGCATCCTGCCCATCCCTTCAGAAGCTCAGTTTGCCTTTAAAATAGTTTTAAGTAACCATAAATGCATGGAAATATACCCCAAAGACAAAATCAAAAACATAAAAAGCATCCAACACAGAGAATATCATTTTAACCAACAAATTTGCTACAGAGTTAACTGCACTTTTACCTCAACCTATTTTTCAAAATGGAAACATTTTGCAGTGCTCTAGTGAGTCCATCTTGAGAGTGAAGTTCACAATTCTAAGCCCACTACTATAAATGCTTCTTTATGTGCCTATCTTGCATTATTACTAGCAAAGTGTCCACATATAATATGAAAGGCTATGCTAGCCTTTAAGTTATGCAGGAGATTCAGCTGTCAAAGCTTTAATAGCCATAATGAGCACCTTGATTAGCACTGAGAAATGATCCAGCAGCCTGTGCAGGTGCTACAGCTTTATTTTATATCACCGGTGGCTAACATCTGGGGGTTTAGGGGCCAATTTCACTCCCTTGGAATCCATCAGGGGCTGCTCCCTGCTGCACTGTGGCGTTCATTGCCAAAATTCAGCAGCTCCACAGGTAGAAGCGGGGGGGGGGGGGGACACCTGGTGGTTTGCTGGCAAAATTCAGTGGCATGTTAGCAAAAAAAGGGGGGGGGGAAGAGAGCCTGCTTAGCTTTGTTTTAAAGCTAAATAGGCCCCTTTTTGCCACCACTGTCCCACTGCATTTTGGGCGCAAGCCACTGATTTTGTTTTGCTTCTGCAGCGAATTAAGCAGCGGTGGGGTGGGGTGGGGTGGGGTGGGGTGGGGGGGCAGTCAGGGCCACACAGAAGGGCCGGAGGGGACTGTGTACCACATGTTGCCCACTCCTGATTGATATAATTCTTCAAACACTCTCATCAAAAGTTGGTCACCATGTCCTACAATAGATGAAATTTCTAGATGCTCTTTTCAGCATGTCCATGTCCAATGCAATTGCAATTGTTGATCCATACCTTGTTCCAAAGGAATGGAATAAAACTGGAGATCGGAAAAATTGTACATGCATTCTCACATGTATTCTCAGAGTCTTACATTAATCTCTAGGTATGGTGGTGGCCATACACTCCTGAGGCCCGGTGCCACACCCTTACATGTGCAGAGTATTACTGGGCCTGTCCATGTCCAAACTGGCTCTATGACTTATATGCATTTTACATTAAACCATTTGTTGTGGGGAATCAATAGCAGAAGAAAAGAAAAAACAAACAAACTACCTACCAGTATGAAATGAGTCACTCATGCTGTTCAAGTACTTTGTCCAGTGTCTCAGTGTATATTCGCTTTGGGGGCTCTCCTGGTTAGAGAAAACAAAATAAGCAAGCGATTAGAGAAAATAACTTGGGCAACTGGGTCAGAAAGATCTGGCTGCATTACAATGACAGCACATGTTCGCATTCATGGTTTTTTTAAACTGTGCACGGATAGATAGATAGATAGATAGATAGATAGATAGATAGATATGACTGTCTAGGGAAGGGCCCTCAAGCTGTTGCCAAATGACCCCAGTGTAACCTGATGTGCTTACATAATGGGTCTCTTTCAAGTACCGCACGCGTATCCATTATATTAAATAACAGAAGATGCTATAAAAGACTTTTTGACATCAAGTTTCAAGTAGAAGAGGCTGATATTCATGCCCTCGATAGTGCCAGAATGGATGTATCATGCACTCCCCCATGATTTTCGCAATAGGTATATGATCATTCCTGAACATAGCCTATTATGACGTTAACAAGCACTGGTATGTTACTTTTTCTCAAAAGATCACAGTCAATGGAGAACACCGGTGAGGCAAACTGGGCCTCGCCTTTGTCCTATGTGAACAGAGGCTCTGCATCCCAGAACACACTCAACTCTCCCAGCAACGTACAGCCAGCTATAGGAAAAGCTCAGTAAGGGTCGCGTCAGGGTCTTCACATGACCTCCTCCCTGCGCACATGTTCAGTGAATGCTTGAGGAAGAAGTGGAATTGCATGAATTGGACAGGATTGATTGATTGATTGATGAGCCCACTGGAAATGCCCCATCCCCAGACACACATTCAGTGTTAGTGGGAAAGGAGGGATAGGGTTCCTCCGCCTGATCAGAGATGTGATTGGCCAGAATTCCCAATCAGGTGGAGAAGCTGAGACATATGTAGAGACATATGTCTCACTCATTCTGCACAGTTGCCAAGGGGCATGGCCAGCAGATGCAACACCCCCCCCCACATTCATTGAAAGAATGAATGTGGGGTTGTAGGGGGACCCTGTTGACTTTCTGGGAAATGTCCTTGACATTGCTAAGCATTCTGAGGAACATTGGAACACAGGTTGAAAACAGAGATAGGCTGATTTTTGCTGCACTTGTCTTTCAGCCATGGCAGTTGTTGTATTATTGTCCCTTTTATGAAAACATATATTTCTAACACCTGATGATGGAGTACTGCTCAATTTGTGAGCCCGCAAATAACACGAGCAACATATGGCAGCCCACTAAAGATTTAACTAATCTCTTTTCCCCCCTTTCTTTCTTTTTCTTTTTTGCAATCTGGGGGGTTAAAACAAGGGATGCTTGAGGAATTCAATCTTTGCTCATTCCTATATGAAATCACCTGATCCACAGCTCTCTAATTAATAGGCAGGGCAAAACTTTACTATGCACTGGATATTGCTCTTCTCCAAATGTTTATTTGTTACAAGGAACCCAAGGAAGCTTATATCGTCTTCCTCCTCCTCTCCATTTTATCCTCAGAACAACCCTGTGAGGTAGGTTAAGCTGAGAGTCAGTGACTGGCCCAAAGTCTGGATCTCCTGAGTCCCAATCTAACCCTGTAACCACTACACCACACTGGTTCTCGCAAGTTTTTAAGAGCAAAGCACTCAAAGTCCTGGATGAATGTATCAGCTTCAATTTCTTTCACATTCCATTTAAAAATATATATATCTCAAGTCCATTTTTGTCCTGAATGTGGAGAACTCTGGAATATTTTGGTTATCTGTCTGCTTTCAGGCAGAATGCCTTCTATTTTTATCATAGTTTTGAAGAAATTCAATAATTTTGAAGAAATTAAAACTCAGCTAATACAAAGAAAATGTGTTTTAATATCTTTTTGTTGTTGTTGCATCCAGTCACTTGATATTTAGTATAATGTGTGATATTTATAAGGGCAATGAAGAGTCTGATGTTTTTATATGAGCATCTATTTTTAATGAGATCTACTTGGTTGGGATTTATCAAGTCTAGCAGAATGATTTCCAATCTGGTTCACAAATTACTTTGCCAATTTTTTTTTTCTGGTGACATAAGTCAGTGATACTGTAGATAATTCCCCTCATAATTCAAGAAACAGCTTTACTTAAATATTTCAGAGCTAAGTATTAACATGATAACATTTAAGAATAACAGTCCTTTTATGAAAAGCAACAATTTAAGTGATGAAATTGGACTCAGTTTTTTTCTAGGCTATTTCCCAAAGGGTTCTGAGGATCCCCAATGCAGAACTAAGCCTCGATCATAGGGTCTTAAACTTTATGCATCAGGAAGATTATTTTTCAAACCTCAAAATCTATGTGGTGTATATCAGTGATGGGCAAAATGTTAACTTCCCCCCCCCCCTCACTTCTTGTGGAGAATGGCTCGTGGAGAATGAAAATTAATAAGAAGTTAATACAGCTTTATGGCCCTGCAGCATAATTTAATGTTCCTCATTGGAGGAATCCCAATGAAGCAACAATATAATGGAAAGCACAGGACTATACAACAGCTCTCAAAACACTCAAAGTGGACTAGGATTGGTCAAAGCAGTACACCCGTTTTTAGGGCAGGTCACCTCACACTTTTCAGAATTGTGGATCCTGGACACTAGGACTTGATTTGTAAACTGAAACATTCCAAGGGTCAAGTCCATCAGGAAGCCACATCCTCTGTCCCAGAATTCCCCCTCAAAAATTGTCCAGCAGGCATATGGTTCGTGAAGAAAATACATCCTCACATGCTGTGTAACACTGTGCTCTCCAGCTTCTTTGCAGGCACAGAGAAAAGGAAAATTTTATTTCCAAAGCCTTGCAACTGGCTTTTGAAATAAATGTGTGAGGAGTTACATAAATTAGTCCTTTGATTTAAGCATTGAAGCTGATTCTTTTATTTTTCAGTCTGTAAATCCGAACATAAATCTGGCTGGAAGATATAGTAATATTATATATTAGATATATAATCATCAACTATGCCTGGTATTATATTATGCTCCCTTGGGTGAGTGAAGTCCAGCCAGTAGAACAGGTAAAATCTATTTTATATGCCAGGGCATTCACACAAGACAGGAATAGTGGCATTTGGAAAGGTGGCTAGCAGGCTTCTCCTTTAATTAAAGTTATCAATGTAAATAGACCAGTGTTCTCCAACCTTGGGTCCCCAGATGTTTTTGGCCTACAACTCCCAGCATGTCCCAGCCAGCATAGCTGGCTGGGGCATGCTGGGAGTTGCAGGCCAAAAACATCTGGGGACCCAAGGTTGGAGAACACTGAAATAGATTGACGTTCAGTTTCATATATTCTAAATGGCTGACCTATGGCACTGAAAACAAATTATGGTACTCACTGCTCACTCTAATTAAACTTTGCTGACAAATGTAAAGAGACTGGTTAGTAGGGGAAACACACAATACACAATTTGGGGTTCAATATTGCAGTTTTAACACTTCCAGATTCCATTTTGAAAAGTCCGGTTGCCAGGTTAAAGTCTGCCATACTTTTAACAGATCTCTTACGAGTCACTCTTGCATGATAAAAGTATTATGTATCACATAATGTGAAATGTTTCCAACTGTGCAACTTAATTGCATATATATCTTTCTGACCCAAGCCATCTGAATTTCTGCACCATTTCCCACCCTTTTATGTCAAACCACGGCTGTTGAACCTCTTTCAGTCCAAAGGCAAAGGCTGAACTCCATTTCAGAGAGGCTCCTGGGAGCCACGGTGGAGCCGAAGACAAAAGGGGTGGGGCCAAAATGCTAAAATACTGGCATATTTTAGTTTACAGCTCTTCCTGTCAGTAAGTAAGCTGTCGGATAGGCATTCCAACCTCGTAGAATGGAGGGAAAACTGCACAAAAGCCAGGGAACCATGAAAAGACCCCAGATTGGGACTGCAGGATGGCTGAATTAGGCCCCCAGCCCTTAGCTGCACCCCTAATGCAAACCATCTTCCTTTTTGCCAGTGAAACACACCAATGACTAGATATTCATGCAGCCTACTTAAGTCTACTTAAGTCACAATGCAATGTGACACAATGCAGTGTACAACATATACCCTGGGGACTTTAATTGAAGCAAACAATTTATTTATTCATTAAAATATTTATATCTTGCTTTCCCCCCCATTAACCCCCCCCCCAAGTGGCTAACAAAGCAGAAACTTACAACGCCATGATATAAGCCGGCCTTCCCCGACCTGGTGCCTTCCAGATGTGTTGGACTACTACTTCCAGCATCCACCAGCCAGCCTTTAGCAGGTCCTTAAGATGTCCCCAATCAGTTTTGTTTTATTAAGTGGGAAAGGGTGTATACCGTCGTCACAAGAGCCATTACAATTTTGGAAGGCTGAATAGTCATCTCCAGGAAAGGTTGCAGTTGGCAAATGAAAACCACACTGGTAAAAGGCACTTCTAGCCACCACTGCCAGTTGACTATTTTTTTGAAGAAATGGTAGTGAACAGGCACTTAGCCCATGGAGATCTACTATTTGGGGCCTGAATGGAAAGTTGGAGCCCCATAAGCAGAAAATGTCAGGAAAATAAAAGTGAAAAGGAAGCAACAGTGGAGAGGACAACTACAGGACAGCACAAGAGAAGATGTGTTAATGAGATGAAGGTAGACTCCACACATTGAAAGGGTGCGGGGTTGGGCTGCTGGCCACACTATCTGCACAATATTGTGCATTCCCACTATCCCTATCCCCAACATTCATGCACTGTGGATCTGTAGTGGGGAAGCATACTCACATAGGCTTCAATGTATTCTAGAACTCCAATAATTGCATAGACTTCAGTGCGTGGACATTGGGACAGGGCTACTACTTGGAGGGCACAATGTCAGGGGTGGGGCCAGAGGCCCTTCCCCTTCCCCTTCAACACATGGATCCCACCTTTATGCCCATGACTAATGTGTGAAGGAAGGGAGATAGTCTCATGGTGCTTTCCAGGAGAAACATACATTTTCCATAGCAGGTTCTCACAAACCACAGAATGCAAGAATGAATTGTCTTGACATCTTCATGCCAGTCACATCTAACACATGTTTTAAAGTAGTACATTGACGCCTTGTTGATAATTCCAAAATTATCGGAATATCTCTGAGCAATATCTCAGCAGGCCTTCTCAGTAGCGGCACCCACCCTGTGGAAAAAACTCCCTCGTGCGGTTTGGAAGGCAGAAAATTTGGCATCTTTTAAATGCCTCCTGAGAACGCAACCTGTTCACCCAGGCTTTCCCTGGCCCATAATTAAATTAACTATGCTGTCCCCCCCTTTTTTTTACTGCTCCTGTACTGCTGTGTATTATTTATTATTAATGCATACCCTCCAATTGCCCCGAATTTGCCGGGACAGTCCTGCAAACACTTATGCCATCACAGCTTCGGACTTTGTTATGCAGATTCCCGATTTGTTATGCATAGGCACAAATTCCCCCACCTCCTCCCGCAAGCTATTTAGCTTATCTGCAATTTTGCCCATGGCCCCTTTAAGCAGGAAGGGAACAGACGGAGGATGTGTGTGTGTGTGTGTGTGTGCGTGTACGTGCGGCACGCACTCGCTCGCTCTACCTGCTGCCTCTGACCAGGGCCCCCAGGGTAAGTAAGACCCATTGAAGACATTTGTACTTACTTCTGAGTAACAGTGTGTAGGATTGCACTGTTTGTTTTAACTTAATTCAAGTTAGTTAAATTCTGTAAGATTATTCCAGTTTAAGTGTTTCTATAAATCTAAATTGTGTGAATAGAACACAAAAAGTGCTTTAAACTGGGGCCTTTCCACAATAACAAACAACAACAAAGCTGTTAGCCCCTCAAAGTTACTCCTTGTGCTTAAAAACCAGAGATAGAGGTGTTGGAGCAAAACGCTGAAGGGGCTCAAAACCCCAATGTGTCTTTTTGTATTTCCCCCCACCCCAAAGCTCCCCTTCCTCTGCATCTCCTTTTCTTCTCCTTCTCCAACTGCCATGAAAATGCGGGACCAATCCTGACAATTTTAAAACAAATAGAAAGAGATTGCCCTGCAAGCACTGCCCGCCCATGAAAAACACCAGATATCAACAATTAAGGGTTTAAGTAAGGTTAAAAAAAATACAAAAGCCACTAATAAAATATTATAAAATAATATATAATATAATAATGTAATCATTATAATATATCAGATTTTGTGTGTTTCCTCTGATAGCGTTTGTACGTGACCATTCCCTTTGGTTGCCTGGCCATACCCTTGGCCACGCCCTCCTGTTGCCTGGCCACGCCCTCTTGATCACACCTTCATGTTGCTTAACCATACCTCTTACAAATTCACATGTGTGTCCCTATTTTCATCTGTGAAAGTTGGAGGGTATGTTAATTTAATTGTATTGTTTTTAAAACCGTATTTTAGATGTGCTTTTAAATGTGCTTTTAATTGTGATTTTAATATTTATATGGAAACTGCTTAGAGATTTTTTTAAAAATATCTAGCGGTATATAAATAGTACAAATAAATAAATAATAAATAAATAAACACATTTACACACACACAAGATATACTTAGCTAAGCAGCCACAAATCCTGATCCCACAATACCATCTCTTTAGATTCCTATTGTTCCTGAGCAGCCTTATTGATACCTTGAGTCTTAGGGCACATGCTGGAATTCTCATTCTCCACTTTAAAACAAATACAGTTTAAGTACTGACGCTACAATGATATTTGTGACCTGCTGCAAAGCACTTTGATTGACTCTGAGGTGTTGAACACCCTCCACTTAACTAGTGCTAAAATGCTTTCAGACCTCTGAAGTGCTTTAATGACCCAAATGCAAATGAACCAAGAGTAATTTCTTTTGTGAGTCTCAGCATTTAAATTTGGCCATTAACATTGGAAGAACTACCAGCATTAGAGCATGAGTACATTCATCCTTGTACTAGCATGTGACATAAACCCAAGGGGTTAAGAGTAGCCCTTTCTGCGCAATGTGCTCTCTGAACAAGTTCTTCCCGTATCAGGCCATAATAGAGCGGCCTGATAGACACAGATGTTAAATGAGAACCCATCCGTAAACGAATTATATTTAATGCATGGGTGCCATTTTAAGACAAGAATTTAGAGTATGCACTCAGAACTAAGCATTCATGTGCATTTAAAAAAAACTATCCAGAGAACTATTTTATTTCAATTATTTATAACCTGCTTTCAAAACCAATTGTCAAACCAGCAAGAGCCTGTGTGGCATAGTGGTTAGATTTTGGGACTTGGGAGATCTGGGTTCTACTCCCCCACTTGGCCATGAAACTCACTGGATAACTTTGGGCAAGTTACTGACTCTCAGCCTAAGCTACCCCCACAGGGTTGTTGTGAGGATAAAATGGAGAGGAGGAGCAAGATTATGTATGCTACCTTGGATTCCTTGCAGGAAAAAGGTGGGATATAAATATAATAAATAAAAATAATAAATTTAAAAAAAATGACTTGAAAAAAATACTACTAATAAAAACATACCAAAAAAATCAAATCCAAAAGATAACAGCATTAAAACCAGCATCAAACAGAGGTGTGTGTTTTTCCTAACAGGAAAGTTGCAGTGCAAACTAGTTCATGTCTACTGAGAAGTAAATTTGATTGAGGCCAGTGGGGCTTACACCCTGGCAAGTAGGTATAGGACTACAGCCTTTAGCTGCAACACTTACTCAAGAGCAAGCCCCACATATTTGACATCAATCCTTCTACACTTCAGATTTTCAAACGTTTGAATACAACTATTGTCAACATGTGTTCATGCCTGATTTGTACACAGGTACTGTTATCCTACTTAATCCAGGATACATGCGTACGTGAACGTGGGTTGAATGAATGCAGAGATAGTTGTGTGAACTAATGAATGTATGTTAACTTTAGGAGCGTTTACAAATTACAATTAGTTGATTGTTGATTTTTACACAGGTACAGCTATTCACACATAATATTCAACATGTGATCTGTACACATGTACAATTATTGATATATAATGGATGCACATTTCTCCATACAGGAGTTGATGTGTGATTTTCCAGTAAGCAATGACTTTTTATTTTCCATATTATTCATCAATATTAAACACCAGAATTGCAGATTTAATTTTTCTAATTAATCTTGTAACTTTATTAAACTAGTACAAAAAGTTCTTGCAAAGATATTTTTGGATCCTCCAGTGCCAAAACCACATCATCAGTGTAACAGGTTATTTTATATTTTTAATCTTTACATCGAACATCTTTAATGCTAACACATTGCCTTATTGCGAATGTGAGCATTAGAGAGTTTGTTTTTGTTTGCTTCTGCTGTGTAAACAGCTGCTCCTGGCCTAAAAACTCCCCTCTAGACTTATTTTTAATAGGTGACTCTCTTGTCCTTGTCAGATTGCTTATTGAATCCTTAACACACTTTGCTGTGCTTGCCAAATATCTGATATATATGAAAATAATAATATACATCAAAGTACCATTCTTAAAAGAGCTTTTGTGTGTTCATTTTTATTTATGATCCTACTTGCTGCTGACCTACTATTGTCCTCAAGAACATTAGAACTTGGGCCGGGGGAAGCCTTTGTTGATGTATGAAAGATAAAGACAGATTTCTTAATCACTTCATCAAATTACTAAATCAGTGACATTTGGGGGGAAATTGTTTTTCTCCAAAAGACAATACATGTGGTCTGGTATTCAGATTAAAAAAAACATTTTGCATAGAGAAGTTCTCCAGTCCAGCAAAAGAAATGAGCACAGGGATCCAGGGTCGCAAATCTGCAGCTGTAGCAGACAGAGATGTGCACCCCCATATCAGTGTACATACCACTGAATTAGCTTGATGCAAGTTTTGATGTAGATGGAATTTTGCATGCATTCCACACTGTTTTGTTATTGGGTTTTCATATTCTTTGTTACTGTTCTAATGATATTTACTTATCTTTACATTGCTGCTGACCTACTATTACAACAACAAGTATGCCCTGTTGTTGTTTCAACTGGATTGAACAGACTTTAACATCCAGTATTCACCAATCAGTCATGATGGCTGGGGGATGCTGGAAGTTGTAGGACTTTTTTTCTGTCTAAAAATGCATAGGATTGGGCTTTTATCCAGTTTACCAAGAGCAGAACATAAATATATGTGTCTGGTTTGTTCAGATAGGTGCGAGCACAAAGAAAATGTGCATTTTTTATGGAATTGGGGGGGGAAAATCCACTACAGTCCGCCACCGCTTGCTAGAACAGAAATGCTGAAGAATCCTATTGGGCTTAAATGGACCAGAATTCCCAGCATCGCACATACCTCGATACAGATATCTATCTCTGAGCAAGGAAGCAATGCCCGTGTATAACATTACGTCAAACTGGTATCCCCTCTATTTGAGGCTATTTGCAGGATATGGCCACCATGACAGACTCAGAGCAATGTTCATGTCTATGCTACTAGGTTTCCATTCACCTGCAGCAGGAATATATTTTTCTGTTGTTTCGGGGTCACTAGTTATGCGTCACCAAAAGAGCAGAAAAATGCATCACCAAAAAAGAGGACAAAAGAGGATGCCGATTTGCATAACGTTTGCATATGCTAATGTATATGTATATGTGCCAATTTAGAAATAATTAATATAATTTAAATAGAAAGACAATGTATCTCTCCATAATGGTGAAGACTGTGACTAGATGACCTGTTTGCCTGCTCATAGGGATGTGCAGATCTGCCAAGCACAAATCCATCAAGGTTCTCCAGTTCTTGCCCCAAAGCTTGTACCAACCTGGGTCTGTATCTGGTTGCAAACTTTTTCTCCCTTCATGAAAATGAGTAGGGCAGAATCCACCTGGGTGGTCATGCCCCAGCTGATTCTTTTCTGCCCTGCTGTTTCCCTTCCATAGGCGGTGGGTCCCGCAAACTTCATTACACAACTGAGACCCACTGCCTACGTAAGTGAGATTTAGCTCTTCTTAGCGGAAGCCCCCAAACAAGCAGAACTGTTACCACCAGCAGCCATTCCAGCAGGCTGTGCAGAGGGAGAAGAGAGGGAGCGCAGGGCCATTCCACCAGCCCTGCCAGGAGTATTAATTAATATTCACCCTTCTTCCCTCCCCATTCCCCTTTCCTTGTGTGTCGTGTCTTTTTAGATTGTAAGCCTGCAGGCAGGGACTGTCTTGTTTATTTTATTTATTTTATTATATTTATACCCCGCCTTTTTTCCTCCAAGGAACCCAAGGCGGCTGACATAATCCTCCTCCTCCTCCTCTCCATTTTATCCTCACAACAACCCTGTGAGGTAGGTTAGGCTGAGAGTCAGTGACTGGCCCAAAGTCACCCAGTGAGCTTCATGTCCGAGTGGGGACTAGAACCCGGATCTCCCGAGTCCCAGTCCAACCCTCTAACCACTACACCACACTGGCTCTCAGTGTTAACCACTACACCACACTGGCTCTTGTTAATTGCTGTAAACCACCTGCCCAGAGAGCTTCGGCTATTGGGCGGTATAAAAATGAAATAAATAAATAAATAAGCAGAAATGCTCATTTCTGGAAGAAGACAAGTTGGCGGAGTTCCCTTATGCAAGCTCCACTGACCTGCCTTCTTCCAGAAACAAGTGTTTTTGCTCATTTTGGGTTGCCCTGGAAGTGTTAAATTGCTGTAGCACATGTGGTGGGAGGCTGGGGGCCGCTTGCACAATTGAATTGGTGGGGTGGAAGAGAATCAGTGGGGGTGTAAGCACCCCATTTGATTCTGCCCAGTGCTCAGCGTGCATTCTTCAAAATGTATGCAATTTTTGTGCATTTTTCCTTTGTAAACAATTTTCTCCCACTGACTACAGTGTGTTTGTGTGAATTTTTTTTTAAAAAAATTGTGCACAGTTTTCTTAAACTGACATTTGGGTTCATTAGAAACAACAACTCGTATGCATTTTTCATGCACATTTCCCAAATACACGTATTTTTCGAACACATTTTTGTTGTTGCACTGAAATGTGAACCGCCCAGAGAGCTTCGGCTGTGGGGCAGTATAGAAATGAAATAAATGAAATGAAATGAAATGTCAGAAATGTATGGACTTTCCAACTGCAAATTGCGTTTGAGCCTGCATTCAGTTCTGGGAGGTGTAAATTGGATAAATGCTGGTCAAAACCAAACGGAAACAAATGTCTCTTTGTTTCCCATCCCTTCCTGCTTAGTCTGCTGTCCAGATGCTAACTGCTGATGGGAAACTAGTTCAAGGCCCCTGCTCTCCCTTCTCATCTCGTGGCTCTTTATCTTTAAACTGGCTTTGGACCAGACAGCCTTTCAATTAGAGAACACTTCAAATAGAGGACTGTCTTCTGTAATGTAGAGCACATGGCCACCCTACACAGGGTCAAGCCTGGTTATTACTTGGATGGGAGACCCTCCTCTAGTTTCCTGCATTGTGCAGGGGGTTGGACTCGATAGCCTTGTAGGCCCCTTCCAACTCTATGATCTATGAAATCTATGAAATCTAAATTATCAGTTCCATTTACAATGATGCCGCAGTTCACTGGGGGGGGGGAGTGTAATGTTGGAGCAAGCAGCTACTTCCAATAAAGGGAATTCATTACTTTCAGAAGAGAACATGAAACAGTAACAACAACAATTGTTATAATCATAGCAGCAAACACAGTAACTAGGTGCTGTAGATAAGACAAAATAAAATATATAAGTCTTGATTTCAGGCGTACAATCTAAGCAACTATGCTCATAAGGGAAGGAGAGCAGACAGCAAAGGCAGGCAAGGAAGAAAAGTTGGAGAATGCAGAGTGAAGGGGTGAATTTTTACCAAGTCTTTGAACCCAGGAATGGAAGCAGGCAGAAGGAGGCCAGGAGGCCAAGAGAACGATGTCAGGAGGCAAAGAGACTTAGTGGGAGGGAGCATCAAGAGATGTTCAGGGATATGATGTAATTTGCGGCTTATAGAAAAAGAAAGGGCACCAGGGTAGTGAAGAGAACCAAAAATGGGGCATGGGAGAACAAGAAAAGAAAGAGAAAATAAACAGCCTGAAAAAACACCACGTGCCAACTGATCTTCACAATGAGGCATTCCCTTCATATTTGATAGGGGCCAAACTAGATGTGGAATTAAATGCCTGGTTCTTTTAAAGTGTAAAATAGCCACTGCAGGAGGGGCCAAGCAGGATCCGGACCAAGGCAGTTCGGGGAGGGGGAGTTTAACCCTTTTCCCCAGCCGCGATCCTGATGCAAATTGTCCTTCCCATTGTTGTTCGCGTTGGGAGGAAAACTGCCACTGGTGCTGCCAATGGGAGCTTTCCTTTCAAGGCAAATAAGTAGCATCAGGGTGGTGGATTTTTGTTGTAATCGTGGCTGGGGAGAAAGGGGAGGGGCCGTGGTTCAGTGTTAAATCATGTGCTTGGTACGCAGAAGGTCTTTGGTTCAATCCCAGCATCTCCAGGTAGGGCTGGAAAACCTCCTGCCCTGAAAGCCTGGGGAGCCACTGCCAGTCACTGTAGACAACACTGGGCTGGATGGACCAAGGGGTTGACTCGAGATAAGACAGCTTCCTACATTCCTATGCTCTTCTTCCTCATCCATCGCCATTCTTGATCCTGCTCAGGTACACACACACACACACACACACACACACACACACACCTTTGCAGCAGCTTTGTACACTAAAAAGTGCACATTTGATGCACTGAATGTCATGCCTAGTTTGGCCCTAAGTTTGTTTAAGAATTAAGATTGTTATAAGGCGAAACCATGACCACCTGAACTGGTTGCGTTCTGTCCATGAGAAACATTCCCCATGCGCTTGACATCTGCAAAGCAATGGACTGACAGTTGAGAAAATGTCATGTGACCATGTGTGTGTTTGTGTGCGTAACAGGGATTCTGGAAATAGCTTTTGGATGAAACTAAATAAGTTCCAGTACAAGTAAAGAGAAGAAGAAGAAAGGCAGAGAAATTGCAGCAGGCACTTGGCAAGTGATTCACACGGCAGATAGACAGATGCAACGACACCCCCACAATTGATGCTGTGTATTAAGAACAGGTTCTAATATCACAAGTTCCATCATGGAGCTGGTATGCTCAGTGAAATCTGTATTATACCCTAAAGGTTAGCTTTGACTACAGGCATTGGGGGACAAAATATAAGAAGAAAAATTGTTTTGAGTCATCATTGAACCCCAAGCAACAACTGTGCACCTTCTGTTCTAATCAATAACAGAATATGCATCACTATTTGCATCCTACATGTTCCTCGTCTCAGCAGATTGTTTCACTATTCATCAAAGAGAACTTTCCCTCCAAAACACAACCTCCTCTTCCTCCTCCTGCTTGCACTGTAATTCTAACAGGAGCTGGGCTACTTGATAGCTCTGCATCCCATTTTCTAAACAACTGCATTATTTATATCCAGAGAGACAGCTTTTGCTATTTTGCTTAGGAATTTGGTGAGAGAGAGAACTGCAAAGGCAGCAAAACTTTATGGGTATGTTTCTGCCATGGAGAAGTTTGTGAGGCTCAGCGGAGGCACAGGCCCTTCACTTCACTGTGTTTGCCTCGGGGGAGCCGATGGGCAGATGTAGAATGTTCTCCTCTCAAGCTCTGCATGCTCACAATTCATATTCACCAACAGTTCAATGCCATAAAGAAACCTGAACCATCCTTCCCAGGGATATTTTTCATTTTCCCTCACCTTCCCCTCCAGCGGAGCTGTCCACAGTACTTCTACAAGACATCTTTTAGGACAAACACCCCTGTGCCTATTTAGATAATGAGGCAATCATAGTTGCTGGCAGTGGCTCACATTAAGGCAGAAGTTCAGGGCACTGTAGCACAGGGGACCCCCAAATGACCACCCAGAGAGTGGCAGGTAATGGGGCAGTGGCAAACAAGCCTGGCGTCAGCACCTGGGCCAATATGGACATGCTGGGCCTCAGCAGGGCGGACACCAATAACCATCAGCAGGGGCTGTACTAAGTACCAAAAAGATCCAGGCTTCAGACCCACAAGAGAAAAAAAAATACACAAATTTGCATATGCTAATTTACATATGATCTAAAGCCTCTGTGTGTGTGTGTGTGTGTCTTTAAAGGACCCTGTCTCCTAAGGAAACCCCTATTTATAAAAGGGGATGTATGGACAGGCAGGGGGTGGGCATTTGATTTCAGGAAAAAAAAATAAAGGCAGAAATATTTGGGTGGGGCAGCAGGAGGTGAACTGAAGCCCATGTGGGCAAAAAGCCAGCTAAACCAGTGGGATGAGAGGCAGCAGAGATAATCAGGGCTCCTGTACCTTTATTTCAGCAAGTGCCCATGGACAGCAGGGTGGTGGGGTAGATGGCCTCCCAGAGAGTCGGGGCTCCAATGAAAGATTCGGGGCTCCAGCCTTAGTGGGCCACCCCCTAACACTGCCTCTGCACCTCAGCATTGTTTTTTTTTTCTTATTTAAAAATAAACGAAACATTTTATAGTTGGGGTGGGTGGGGTTGGGGGTGGCCAGGCATGTGCATGGTTACAGATACTCATGTTATTATTTTTATTCTAAAAATGTATTCTCGTATTCTACAACAAAATCATACTTATTCCCAAGTAAATGTGTTAAGTATCAGGACAGCAGAACTAAATTCCATTTTATTCCTATAGTCAGGACGGTGCTGTGATTTGAGTTTAAAATGCAAAACTGCATATGCTGATAATGAAAAATGTGCCTGTCTATGGGAAGGTGCAAGCTCACCTGAACCAAAGCAGAATGAGGCCTGAAAACAGGCCTGAATGTTCTCCCTCTGAACCAAACCAGAATAATGAGGCCTGAGAAAAGGCTTAGCTCTAAATGGGCCCCAAAGGAAGAACTGTTAGTGTCCATTCCACTGATAATGCCAAGGCTGAGAACATGTATAGGCGGAACAAAGCATGTGGTGTTCACTTACGTTGGTGGAGTGAGGGGGGAAAGAAACATGTTAGTGAATCAGAATGTGCACGTAGTGTTTTCTTTAGAGCGTGCATAGTGTTGTACTACATAGCTAACCCTGAAAATGTATTTAAAAGGTTCTTTAGAGAAAGTGGGCAGAGTTGGTCCGAAGCCAAGTGCTGAGGGCTTTCTCTCCCATGTGCATGGTCTGTTTTAATAAAAGTACTCTCCTTACCTTCTTTAAGGACACAATCTCAGTGATTGCTAAAACCCCTCGGAGCATTTGGCAGAGGAGAAATTTCTTTAACAATGCTCAGAGTATTTCTCTTTTTTAAAAAGTTGGCAAACAGTGCTTTTATTTATTTTTTTGCTCTAACATATCAGAAATGTAGAAGCAGTTGTAACAGCATGGATGGGGCGGGACAGAACAGGCATGCAGTGTGCTTCTGAAATAATACACATGGCTGCCTCAAAGGGGTTCCTAGAAGACCATTAAATCCAGGGCCTAAATTTACCTAGCTGCACCATTGAATGCTGGTGTAAACTAATAGGTAATAATGGGGCAGATCCTCATTATTAGCATATCAAATGTTTGGGTTATGGGACCAAAGCATAACCTAAATGTTAGCATATCAACTTTTGGGTTATGGGACCAAAGCAAACTAACAGATTAAGCATTATTAGCATAACCTAAATGTTAGCATATCAACTTTTGGGTTATGTGACCAAAGCAAACTAACAGATGTCTTTTGGTCTGAGGCTAGGGCCCTGACAAGCCAGCTGTAGGGGGTAGGCAGTCCGCTGGGACCCGACCCACCTTTGGCTCAGTGGACACCACTGCTGCGCCCACCGAGCTGGGCCAAAAGCTCATGCTCGCCCCGCCACTCGCCAGATTTTCGGGTTCCGGGCGGGTTGCTGTTTATGTAGAAAATGCCTTAAGATACATCAAAAGTGGCCACAATTTGTGCAAATTATGCAAATTGCAGCTGCTTTAAGCATATCTTAAGGCATTTTCTATGTAAACAGCGGCCCACCAGGAACCTGGAAGTCGCTTCCCCAGCTTGACTCAGGAGAACGTGAGTTGAGCTGGGAAAGAAGTAAGCGGGACAGAGTTTCGGGGGGGGGGGTTGCGCCCAGCCAGTCCACTGGATTTCAACCCCCAAAAACAAAATCCTCACACATCCTAGCCAGCTGTCTAGGACTGTATGAGCTCAGGCTGCAAAGCCCTCTTCAGGCAAAGAAGGGAATAGGTATGTGTAACATCACCCTCTGTGCTGGCAGGTTGATGAAGTCCCTGAATTTCACTGGCCTCAGCTCTTACTAGGTCAACCTCATGGCTGCTGAAATCTAGAAATCAAGTCCCAGATCTGGCTCCTGCTCAAACCACCAGCTCTAGGACGAATTGGAATTCCCATAATTGGAAGAGAACACACTACAGGTCTGGTTCCAGGCACATGTAATAGCAAAATTATTTTTAAAAGTTTAATCTCACTGTGAAGTTAAGATTTCCAGAATTCTTGAATTGGTTATGGCAGCTACGGGGTCACATGACAGTAGTTTCTTTTGCCACTTATTCATGAGGAGCTACACTTTTCACTTAATGTAGAAACTATGTTGCACCTGGGCCAGTATGTGTTACAGGGTTCAGTAATCCTTTAGCTGAGGGTGGTCATACTAGTAAAGTTACACCAGTATAAACCATCTTTGAATCACCTTCTTAGCTTAGGGCTAACATAGGGTCAATTTCATACATTATCTGAGCTATGTGTTACCCACTTTAAGCCCTCATGCGTTCAGGCAAATGCCTGAACAGGACTAAAGGTTTGCACCTGAAAGTGATTTCAAATGCTCAGGTGGTTTAACTGAAGTGGTAAGGTCACTTCCTGAGGAGATTACCACCTCAGAAATAACTTGCGTGAATTCTCCCTTAATCTTCACATATATGCTGTTTTTGGATTATGCTGGCCATGCTGATGCTGGCATAGCATTGGTATAGCTGGTGTTCTGCACTTCACCAGGTACTGTGTGATACGTTAATCGAAGTTAATTAAGCACCTGAATGTGACCCAAGAGAAGGTTATGGTCTTCCTTGTTGTAGCCTTGCTAGATATAGTGATTACACAGACACATAATCATTTCTTTGGAACAATGGCGTCTGTTTCCATCAAAGCGTAACAAATTCCCTCAGAAAGTGTAAGTTGCTGTTCTGAAAACCTCCCTTTCTTTCCTTCACACTTCTTGTGGTGCATTACAGAAAAGCAGCTACTCCTCTTACCTAGCTATGAAGCTGCCATTTGTCAGCTGTCTCAAATTCTTCACTCAGACTTTGACACCCTTCCCTCCCCACACTTCCTCCCCTCCTCATTAGCTTCAAGCATTTCACCCTTGCCTAAGACAGACCTTTCATAACCCTCCCCACCTCTGCTTTTCTCACTCTTGTCTCATTTGGTGTTAATTCCACCAAGGCTGCCAGCCTTGATGTGCCATTTGCCCTTTATCTCCCACAAATGTCTCCACATGCTGAACTGGTAACCCTGGAGTGTCTTTGGCTATAATGGGAAGGTTGTAGGAAAATCCGAACATTTTTCTGAGAATTGCAGGTGCCTGTTCTGCTCTACAAAATCAAGTTACTGTATATTTTTTAGGTACTTCAAGAATGGATTTTTTTTAAAGCTAAGGGCTTAGATTTTATTAAAGTTCTGAACACTGGCTTTGTTTGAGCAATGTGGTCTTGAAAAACCATGCAAAGAATTTTCATCAATTGCCTTTCCTTTTGCAATAAAGCAGGGGTACACAGGTACCTCAAATGCACCTTACACTGCAGAATTTACACAGAAGCAGACCTACAACATAGCTCCCCCTTTCGATTACACATCTCTCTATCACTCTGCAGCCTGTGCTCCCTAATATGAAAATGCCCATGGGAGCAGTTACCTCATGCCATCTTCCCCTGGGCCTTAAGTGAAGCGTGGAAAGCTGGGAAGGCTGCAGACCACCAGAAAAATGATGGTACAACAAGTCGCCTTGTAGCTAAGATAAGCACCCTACCTATACCAATTTCTCCATTTATTTTCTTCTCCTCTGATTTTTTTTCCCCCAAGAGCAACTTCTCTTCTATCAAATTTAATGAGATTGGTAAGGAAAACATGAAGATTTCCCTTCCCCCAGCCACGTGTAACTGTGGGCGGGGAGAATTTTGCGTGCAGGAGAAAGAAGAGTGAGACCACTATGGGGTGATCTCACCCTCCAATTGAATTATAGAAGGGTGGGATGTGAAGGACAATTATTAGGCCCGCATGCCCACACCCTTGGCCTCTTTCTTTTGCAGCTCCCTCCCTCTCTGTTCTCAGTGTGGGCTTTGCTGGCCATTTCCAGGGGCCGAGTAGGAATTTTGGCTCATTGTCCTGATTGGCCGGGGGCAGTGTGTATGTTTCGCCTACTCTACACTGTGTTTCAGGGTTGGGTGCTTTTTATTTTGGGTATTGTGTGATTTGGTCCAATCCGGTCACATTTGGCTAGTAAGTGCGGGAATAGGCAGTGGGGTTAGGGTTCGGTGATCATCCAATGACACCGTTCAGGTGGCTGGCGAGACGTGAGGCTTCCCGTTTGCTGAGTTTCACGGCTTAGTTGTGGTAGATACGGATCGCCAGTGAGGGCGGCTGAGGCTGGCTTACATCACACGAATTGGTGTTGTGTGACACCGTGAGGTGGGGACTGTGAGAAAGCCTCCCAGCACCCATGAGGGTGTAAAACTGGGGTGTGTGTGTGAAGTGCTGCGCTACCCCCTGGGTTTGGATGTATCTGCCTGGGATACCTCACTGGCCAATGGCCGGTTTTAGTTAGTACCCTCACTTTCACCCTTCGCAGATCTTGATTAATAAATGTGGCCCTTTATTTATACCATATACCTATGTCTCGCCTCTTCTTTTCCCCCCTTACGCGCGCAAAAAAATTTTTCAGCACAACACTAGTTTCAGCCCAAGTTACCTCACAATGTTGCTGCAAGGATAAATGGAAAATATCCCTGTACATCACGTTGAGCACAGTTGAAGAAGGGGAGGATACAAATATAACAAATGTTAGTTTATTCAGTGAGTTTATTTATTTTATAGATTTATACTACACCTTTTAGGAAATCTTCTCACAAGAAATCATATTTTATCTCTGTCTTTTTCCAAACACACACACACACACACACACACACACCCCAATAATAAAAGTAAAAAGAAAATACCTGTAATAAAAATGGCACAGCTAAAAGGATGAAGAAAAGCCAGTCAACATATACAGATTAAAATACTAATACTAATAAAAGGCCTTCCTGACACAAAAATGTTTTCGAAGTGCAAGAGGTAGCCTGCCAGAGTTCCCCAGGGAGGGAATTCCACAATTGACGAACTGCTACTGAAAAGGTCCTCTCTCTGGCACATAGCACATTTATTTATTTAAAAGATTAGAGGCCACCCTACAGGGCAATGTTTTCTCTGGGCAGTTTACAAGACAAATAAAACACAACTTACAACAATAAGTGGTCAATAGCCAGACATTAACAAATCTTTAACATACAGTCCAACATAAAAATAATCACCAGCCAAGACAAATAATCAGCAGATTAAAACCAATAGTATCAAACAGCAGCAACCTATCAAACAGCAGCAATTCAGTTTTCTAAATTAAAAACCAAGTGGAACAAGTAGGTCTTTTAGGGCACAATCCTATGCATGTTCAGACAGAAAAAAAGTCCTACAACTCCCAGCATATCCCATCCAGCTATGCTGGCTGGGGCATGCTGGGAGTTGTAGGACTTTTTTCCTGTCTAAACATGCAAAGGATTGCACCTTAAGGCCCTCTTGAAAACTGGCACTGACTTGGCCAATATCACAGATCCCTTGGGTGGGAGTTCCATAAGCTAGTGGCCATTGCAATAGTGTGCCTCCCAAGCCCAACCCAGCCATGCAACCCAGAATTATACTATGGTTGAAGGTGTTTAATGCAACCAAGAGGTCCAGAAGAACAATAGGTTTGCACTCCCCTCATCCATTTCCTAGCATTGGACATCTACCAGTATAACCAAGCCTTTTCCCACCCCAAAACATTCCAAACATCAGATTGGAATGGATCCAGATATTCAGTGTCCTACAAGACTACCTGGATTTGAGAGGCGGCTACCATCTGCTCTAGCACCTTGCCTAAGAATGGAAGATTTGAAACTGGGTGATAAGTACCTCAGACCATAGGGCAGAGCAGAGGTTTGTTTTGTTTAGAAGGTCCATCACCAGTTCCTCTTTAAGGGCAACAGGAACTACTTCCTATCTAAGAGGCATTTACCACCTCTGAGGTACATCTCTTCAATCCAGCCTTGGCAGATTTTAAGGAGGGCAAGGACACAAAGCTCATACGGTACTAACTTCTAAGTGACTTATCCACATGCTGAGGTTGCACTAGCTGAAACATATCTGTAACAAGAGCTAGCACCATCCATCTCTGACTCTGTCACAATTATGGCATCTAAGTTAGCACAGATGTGAGCAATTTTATCCGCCAAGTGAAATGAAAATTGTTCACAATGAGTCGTCAAGAGTTCCACTATTTGCAACTCAGAGCCCATATTAATCAGGCCCATTACCACCTGAAAGAGCTCTGATGTTCGACTTTGTGTGGACACAATTTTAGTGGTGAAATAAGATTTCTTTGCTGCCATCGCCATCACAGAATAAGCCTGAAGATGGATTCTCACCTGTGTTTGGTCAGATGCATTAAGTCTTTTCTGCCAATTTTGAACTGGTTATTGTCCCAATCATTTCACTGCCTTCACTTCATCAGAATACGAAGGAGCTGATATGGCTCTATGGTTTGGTCAAGGACATTCAGGAGTGATCGTATGGATGGTCAAGCTTATCCCTCATTCCATGTAATGACCAGGGACCAAAATTATGACTTTGTTGTAAAGACAGGATACAATTTTCTTTGAATGCTGTCTAAGGCTTTATATATGTCTTCTTAAACATATTTAAAGGAGAAAGTCTAAGGTATATAGTGGTATAAAAATCAGAACAATAGGTGATTAAATTATTCAGGACAAAAGGCAAGCTTGGTTTGAAAGAAATTGTCTATACACCTTGAAGCTATCAGCAAATTCAGAGCACAAAAACAAAATCGTGAGCTAACCCCCCCCCCCAACCCTAGCCTCAACACTTCATGATCATATTAACTTTCTAATTCAGTTTTCTTGTGCATGACAAATGATATATCTGGGAGACTCCTGCTTCAGTGATTCACATTTGCTTTTTCTTTGTCCCAAGTTGCTGGAGACTTGCTTAAGTAGGAAAGCTGGTGGACTAATTGTCTTGAACCTCAGGGACTGTGATTTGAGCTTGCAGTTTGGCAGCTTAACATCCGTGAGCTTTGAAAAGGCTTGTCGCTGAAGCAAATCCCCATGAACTGAAATGAGGTTCAAGGATACTGCTGGACATCTTGCTTTTGATTTGATGTATCAGTGATCTCCAAGAAAATGTGTGGAGGGTTTGTGTGTCATAGTCTCCAATGGCCCTGAAAATGCAGGGACCATCACAAAAACCCTTAAGCCATCACGGCCTCTCACTTTGTCATGCAGAGCCCCGAATTCCCCTGCCTCCCGCAACTGCAAGCTACTTTAAGATGCTCTTAAAGGGACCATGGGCAAAATTACAGCTAAGCTTGCAGTTTAAGCATATCTGCAATTTTGCCCATGGCCCCTTTAAGAGTAGCTCTTAGGCCCAAACAGCTGCAGTAAGCATGGAGGGAACATGCTCTGTGTGTGCGTGCATGCATGTGCTCGTGCACATGCTCTACCTGCTGCATATTGCTGTCAGAAAGGGATTAGCTGGGTGAAAAGAAAAGGAGGTGGAGGCTGCACCTGCTGGCCTGGACCAACGGAGAAGTGAATGAGGGAATTTATCACATGATTCCTATCTTTATATTGACAAAGATTTTATTTCCTAACAGAGCTAACTCTGTGCCTCAAACAAGTGAGGTTACAGCAGTGTTAGAAGGAAATGCAAGAAACTTCCCCTTCTCTCTGAAGCACCATGTTTGGGGGTGTGGGGTGGGTGGGTAAGCTTCACCTATTGAATTTGTGCCAATCCTGGCCATTTTAAAACAAAAAGAGATTGCCCTGCAAGCACTGACCCCCCCCCCATGAAAACCACCAGATATCAACAATTAAGGGTTTATGTAAGGTAAAAAAAAATATTACAAGTTTCTTGATATGGAAACTTATAAAATATTATAAAATAATATATAATATAATAATGCAATAATTATAATATATAAGATATTATATAATAATATAATTCTGGAAAAGTCATCCTAGCATTGACGCTGCTGCTGCCACCTTTTCTAGCAAGGAGCAGCATTTCACAATTATCCCTCAGTTACAGGATTTTTCACACAATGCATCATCAATTTGCTGCCACAAGATGTGATGGTCAGTGTTGTAGATTGCTTTAAAACATGGAGCTTCAGTGTTTAATACTGGATATACGTGCTCAAATGCAAGATATATGAATTGTGGGAAGGAAAAATATTTATTAACCTCTAACCATGAATTTTTTAAAAATAATAAAGGTTGAAATATTTTGTCCTAGAATACATTTACATTTAAGGCATACCCTTTCTCCATAATAATAAAAAAAACCCTGTTAGGCCTCTGAGTCTTTTAACAAAGCATAGTTAATACCAATGGCCCTCCTTGACAACTTATTACTGAATTTACCTAAATCTAATAGTATGATTCAATTGTACACTTACTTGGGAGTAAGCCCTATTGAATTCCATGGGACAGACTTCTGAGTGATCATGCCTAGGATTGTGCAATAAGGCAGCAGTATTCTGGCCACTTCCTTGAGAGTAAAGCCCATTGAAAGAAGTGGGAGTAGCTTTTGAATGAACATTTATAGCATCAGGCTGTAAAACTAGGCTTTGCTCCTATTAGAACTCCAGGAATAGCCCTTGATGGTCAGAGATTTATAATGGGCAGCTTTTCATGAATTTATTCTGAAGACTGACACAATTTGTGCCCTTAAAAGACTTGTGCTCTGAACTTGACTGTCAAAAATTAACCTCCAGATTGCCTTATTCAACCCATAAGTCTTAGAGACAAAAGGAAGGACATCTTCTTGTAAACCAAGTCCCTGCATACACTTAAGCAACCTGGGTTTGTATATAGGGACTGGGCTTGCATCTTCTTGTAAGAGAAGGTGTTTATGCCTTCTGCTCTGTGCTAGGTTAAGATCATAAAAAGAGCCCTACTGGAAAGGCCTATCTGGTCCAGCATCCTGTGTCCCACCGTGACCAACCAGATGCTCTGGAAAGCTCTCAAGCAGGATATGAGGGTAACAGTACGCTGCCACTCATTTTCCCCAGCAACTGGTATTCAGAGAGGCATGGTGTCTCCAATCCTGGAGTTGCTATGTAGCCATCATGACTAATCCATTGATAGCCTTAGTAATATAATGCCTTGAGAAGGGAAACTAGATACTAACCTCCATGAATTTGTCTACTCCAAGTTGGCAGCCATCGCTACATCTTGTGGCAGTGAATTCCACAGTTTAACTATGCCAGTGTTCTCCAACCTTGGGTCCCCAGATGTTTTTGGCCTACAACTCCCAGCATGCCCCAGCCAGCGTAGCTGGCTGGGGCATGCTGGGAGTTGTAGGCCAAAAAAACATCTGGGGACCCAAGGTTGGAGAACACTGAACTATGCACTATGCAAAGAAATACTTTATTTTGTTTGTCCCAAATGTGCCACCATTTTAGCTTTAGTAGTGGATACGGATAACCCCAGGTTCTAGAATAAAAGGGAGAAAAACTTCTATCAACTTTCTCCACACCAAAGGTGAGATGCACAGAGCAGCAAATAAGTGGAAGGGCCCAGACAGTAAGGCAGTGCTCTGGCAGGCGGACACCTGAAGCAGCAGGAGTCAGGAGAAGCGATGCACAGTCAGCAGCAACAAGGGAGGTAAGACAGTAGCCTTGCCCTTGAATGGGGCAGTATAGGGAAGACTCCTCTTTTTCCCTCTTCTTACCTTCTTGGCTCTGTTACTGTCTGTGCTGTGCACTTGCTGCTGCTTACATTGGAAGTGCAAGAATACCAGGACCATTTAAAGTAAATCATGTTGTCCTTGCATTTCCACTCTAAAGAATGGGTATAACCTTCCTGTAATGATTGCTTCCCCCCTTTCTTTTCTTTATTTTAGCAGTTCTGTTTGTCAATGCACTTTTCTCTGTGCCAAATGTGGTCAATATTTGGTTTACATAAAACAGGGGTGGGAATTGTGTGGCCCTCTAGATGTTGTTGGACTGCAACTCCCAGCATTCCTCACCATTGGCTCTGCTGGTGAGGGTAGCTGGGAGTTGCAATCCAACAACATCTGGAGGGCTGCACAATTCTCACCCCTGCCATAAAAGGTATGAGTTTGCTTTGAGGCTATCTTTTTCCTGCTCTTTCCAAATCTACAACTGATGCACTATGTAACTTTGACTTTTGTTTCTAAATGTTGCAGAGTGCTTTCCTTTGGTATAAAACACGAAACAGGCTCCCTGGTGACAGTGAAACTAAGTGGCAGTAACTCCTTCACTTGTTCCGGTTTGAGTTTTATGGAAAGGACTTCTGTACTTTAGGATGTAATCCTATACACACTTTCCTGTGAGTAAGTCCTATTGAATGTAATAGGGCTTACTTCTGAGTACACATGCATAGGATTGCACTGTTATTCTGTTTTCAAAGCAGTGGTAAATTTTACTTGACTCTACCTGTGTACCCCATGTGAAAGTCTTTTTCTAACACATGCTGAAGTGCCACGGAGAAAGCTCCCTACAGTAATGATTAGGATTATTCTGCAGGGATTTTGAATTGTGTGGTTTTTGTAAAAAATGCATTAGAAGAAAGTTAGCAGAAAACACACCCTCCTCAAGAGAAAGAAAGAAAAAAAGTCCAACTACCTCAAATAGCAGCAACAAACATCATCATCCCATCTTGGCATTATTGTTCAATCACAGTGTTGTTCTTGTTTGTTTGTTTTAATAAAGTACAACAGAGCCCACATGTTTTTTTTCTGAGTGGAGAAAATAGTAGCTTGCTGAGTGGGCCTGTGAACCACTTTGCACACTCAGAGATATCTAAATGTTAAATACTATGATAAATTCAAAGATTTCTGTGCTTAAAATACTGCAGTTTTGTGTGTTGCCTCTAATAACTTTTGTACTTGACCATGCCCTTTGATTGCCTGGCCATACCCTTGGCCATGCCCTCATGTTGCCTGGCCACGCCCTCTTGGTCACACCTTCATGTTTCTTAACCATACCTCTTACAAATTCACATGTGTGTCCCTATTTTCATCTGAGAATTGTTGGAAGGTATGGTGCGTGTGTGTGTGTGCGCGCGTGCATGTGTGGTGGTGTGTGAGTGTGTATGTGTGTGTGTGTGTGAAAGAGAGTTCATAAAGGGATTGTCTAATGCCTTCAGAAGGTAAGAAGTTTGTGTGATCAGTCTGAAAACTTATATCTGGAAGAAGCTGACTGCACTGCAGAAGCACTTTTAAAGAAAGAATAATACTTCTTGTTTTTTACTTGAGGGCCTTCAGTGCCAGTTCATTACCAAGTGCAACTGCAAGCCCATACTACAGAAACATAGTACTGGAAGAATCTTCCAAGTATTACTGAAATCCAAGTCTACTCCACAGAGTCACTGTGATTTGAATACACTGGTCAGAAAAATGTCTAGAATCCTGACAAAGAAGGTTCTAGTCCCCGCTCAGCCATGAAACTCACTGGGTGACTTTGGGCCAGTCACTGACTCTCAGCCTAACCTACCTCACAGGCTTGTTGTGAGGATAAAAGGGAGAGGAGGAGGATTATGTAAGCTGCCTTGGGTTCCTTGCAGGAAAAAAGGTGGGGTATAAATATAATAAATAAATAAATAAATAAAAATACATTGCCAACTTGATATGGAAACTTTTTCCCCCACTGGCCAAACATATAAAAGCTTTATCTATCTTCCCAAGTTCAGAACATAAAAAAACCCCACATGAATCTTTTGTCCTTGTCTGTGAGGGCAGAGATTGGATTGCTTTCCATCCTGTAGCAATCTTTTAAATTGTGATATTGAACAAGCCTGCCACTGAATGACAGGAAAATGTACCAATATTCTTTAAAATAATAATAATAAAAATGATCCAATATTGAAGATATGGACCTAACAGATCAGATATTGTTCATATTTTTGGGTATTGCCCCAAGATTGAGAAAGTCTGGAAGACAGTCTTGGTGGATATATTAGGAACAATATGAGGTATGAGCTCCCTTGGGACCCATTAGTAGTTTTGTTTCGTTATGTAAAGGAAGTGGTGAACTCAGAGGACAATGAGATGTTGGTTTATTTTTTAATTACAGCACACCTGCTTATAAGTAAAAAAGTGGGGGGAAATATACCCCCCACATCACCAATGTGTCTTGCATTCTAGGTACAGGGCTGGCCCTACCATTAGGCACAGTGGAGCAGTTGTTGCAGGTGGCAGATGCTGGGATGCAGCAGCAAGGTGGTAGAGGCAGGGGAGAGAGCTGTGGGCTACACTGCCTGCCCTGTGCCCCTAAGGTAATCTGCTGCCTTCAGCTGCAGTGGAGGATGCTGTCCCATTCCCAGCATTGAAGTAAGATTAAACTGCCAGTCCGGTCGGCTTTTGTATATGGAGAGGGGGTGCCATCTTGTTCTTCACCTCAGGCAGCAAAATGTCTTGGGTCTGCCATGTCTTGGTGAATGGCCTTTCCATGACCAATGGGGAAATGCCATGCTTTTTTTTGTCATGGAAACAGCTTTACCTCCTTACTAAAGCCTTCCAATCTTTTGCAAAGGAAGTCTGATAAGGTATTATTTTCTGAGATTCACATTTTAATTTGGCAGTCTAACCCACCCTTGAGCTGAGAGATTAGGCTCCTGCCACAGGAGTTTGCAAAGAGGAACATTCATCTACCTTTCCAGGAAGTTCAGATACATTTTATCAGCCAACTTGACATCACCTAGATTGACCACTTTGGTTTTGACAAATACAGATCCTCATAATATCACTGACTGTTCATTTTTCAACTAAAAGAAAAGCAGTTATCTGATTTTCTTTTAGAGAGGACAAAATAAAAACCTAAAAGAAGAAAACAATTCAAAACAATAACTCCATCATTCAAGCTCTTCACATTTTTACTGTACTGTATAGTGCAACAAAGCAAGAAACACAATAGTAAAATGAACAAGCAACTGTTGGTTGGTTTGGGAAGGCCTTGATATACAAGTCTAGTTTTTAGCATTATAAAAATGCTCTTTCTAGAGACTAGCACATTATGGTTTAAGTGAAGCTCTTAATTAGATAGTGTGAGAAAATGACGCATGAAAGGAAGATATAAAAGCCTTCTTAATAGTTCCCATGCAGATAATGTAGGCCAAAGACAATCAATAGCCACGCCTCATTTATTTTATGTCTTTGAGCACTTAGAGGCAAAATGTTAGTGTTTTCTGTACTATTGGGCATCTCAGCCTTCCAGCAGTAATGAAAAAATGGATTTGCATATGATGATGTAATTTGATACAAACCTCTGGTCAAGAGATGGGCTCTTGTCGATAATTAACAGAGAAAGGAACACCTACTCTATTGCTTTGGGTTCATTAAAAAGAAATCACTAAACTCATTTACCAAGTTGCCAAATATGACCCCAATCATCAATATAAAAGTTGATAAACCAAACTATCAAATCACATTAAGTTCTCATTAAGGGGGGGGGGAGAGACTGGCAGCTGTTTAAAATAAAGCCAGCGTGGCCTAGTGGTTAAGAGTGTTGGACTGGGAATCAGGAGACCCGGGTTCTAGTCCCCACTCAGCCACGAAGCTCACTGGGTGACTTTGGGCCAGCCACTGACTCTCAGCCTAACCTACCTCACAGAGTTGTTGTGAGGATAAAATGGAGAGGAGAAGAAGGATTATGTCAGCCGCCTTGAGTTCCTTGCAGGGAAAAAGGCGGGATATAAATGTAATAAATAAATAAATAAATAAAAATAATAATAATAAAAAACCTCCTGAAAATGAAAAAAAGAAAATCTGACTTTTGCCAGTTTGGCAACCATATAGGGCAGTATCCAATGCTGTCACAGTGCTGGCATAAACCAGCACTAGCACAATGTCATTAGAACTTGCTAGGTAAAGGGGAAAAGTGGCAATTTGCTGCCGAATTTTGGTGGCAAACCGTGCCACCAAAATTTGGCAGCAAATCATAGCTTTTTTCCTTTGCCTAGCAAGTGCTAATGATGATGTGCTAGTGCTGGTTTATGCTAGCACAATGTAAGTAGCACTAGTGCTGTAACTGCATTGGATACTACCCCTGGTTTCAAATGCATTGTATAAATGATACATTTATCATACAGACCATTGTTTGTTACAAGTATTACTCTCATGCCTTAATCACACCAGTTTCAGTTCTGATGGCAGGGAAGGCCTAGTTATTAATGTATATTATAGTTTTTAAATTTTACTGTATGTACTGTAAGCATGACTAAGTCTCTAGGTCCTTATGCTACTGTCCCCCCCCCCCCCGAAAACTCCTCCTGATAGTCAGGGAATATTGCTGGGAAGTTGGTAGTACCCATCAACAAAAATCTGTAAGCTGTCAGTTAAATGAAACAATAGAACTCATTCTCACAGCTCTCACAAATATAATGCTACATAAGGTGTAGCATCTCAGCAGGCAATGCTGAGACAGGAAGGGCACTGCAGTGAAAAAGTAATAACTATCTATTTGAAATCAAACGAGGTCTGTTTGTTAAGAACTAACAAAGCCTATGTAGGGTGTGGTTTACAATTATTTCTCTATAGGTACTTTTCTTAATAGTGGTAGCGGAAGCAGGGGAGCTACTTCAGCTGAAATGAGATTCAACAGCAACCTGTGCTCCAAGGAAAGAGTTCAAATAAGTAATTTTTAACCTCCTGCATATCCACACAGTTTTCTTCCCTATGTTGCCAGACAAAGAGAAAGCGAGAGTGCCACTCCTCCCGCCATCTTGAGGATCATCAGTGACCAATGCAAAGATGAATCAAAGGTTCATAGGACAAAATAAGGATGTGTGCAGAGCTCAAAAAGGGGGGGGGGTTGGAAGCTCGGCGAACTTTCCGGGCTCGACCCCCCCCCCCGAGCTCCACTCGACTTACCTTTCCCCGGCTCGGCTCGTGTTCTCACGACTCACGATCCAAGCCGGGGAAAGCTACTCCCGGGCGCGATATTTTTCTACGTAGAAAAGGGTGTAATTTAGAAAATGGCATTGTATTCATTCAAAACATCTGCAATTTACGCAAACTGCAGCTGTTTTTAACGTATACCACACAATTTTCTACGTAAATGGCGTAGAGCCCGGGACCTGGAAGTCTGTTGAGCACTTGCTGAGACACTCGCTGGAGGCTTGGCTCAGCTCATGCGGCAGGGGCGCTCACCAAGTGCCCTGCAAGTCGAGTCCCGGGCTCAGCACCCATCCCTAGAAATAGTGGGCATTCACCATACTGACAAAGTTATTGCATAATAGCAGTAGGACCAATTACAGGTCCACCATTTAGGATGGCCTTCTGTGCTACCGTATAGAATTTAGTCTTCTGTTTGAAGGGCTGGCAGAAAGTAGTCCTCATCTTGAAAGCATCCTCTATTTCATGGGTGGGGAACCTCTTTCAGCCCAAGGGCCGAATTTAGTTTCAGAGCTCTCTCAGGTGCCACATTCCAGTGTGGCTGGGGCTAGGTGTGGGCAATCCGCTGGGACCCGACCCACCACCGGCTTGGCAGACACCTCTGCTGCTCCCGCCAAGTTGGGCTGAAAGCGGGCACATGCTGCGCTGCTCGCCAGACTTCTGGGTTCCCGGTGGGGCTGCTGTTTATGTAGAAAATGCCTTAATATACCTCAAAAGTTGGCCGCAATTTGTGCAAATTACACAAATTTTGGCCGCTTTAGGCATATCTTAAGGCATTTCCTATGTAAACAGCGGCCTGTCAGGAACCCAGAAGTCGCTTCCCCAGGCTTGACTTGGGAGAATGCGAGTCGATACCAGGGAAGAGGTGAGTGGGACAGAGTTCGGGGCATCCTCCAGCCTGGCTAGTCTGCTGGATTTCCACACCCCCTCCCCAAACGAAATCCACACACATCCCTAGCTGGGGCCAAACGCAAAAGTTGTGGAGCCAGAAATATAAAATGTACTAGCATATTGTAGTTTAAGGCTCTTACTGCCAGTAATCAAGCTTTAGGAGAGGCATTTCAAGCCTTTAGAATTGGGAAAAAGCTGTACAGAGACCCAGAAAAAAAACTACCAAACAATCAGTGCTTGGGGGAAAGGGGGGAGGGGCCAGGGGAAGAGGCACAGCCATCTGCAGATCCCCAGAGGGCTGGATTTGGCCCCCAGGCCTGAGGTTTCCCCACCCCTGCTATATTTGAAGGGCTGTTTAGTGCAAAACCAAGTTAAAGAACCATCAGAAGGGAGAGCAGTAAGGGGCCTTGAAGTTGGCCATTAACCATTAACACCTGGACAGCAGAAACACAGGTCACTGTCTTCCCCACTATGATGAGACATACTGTATTTCTATTTAAATGATGGGACTTATTTCCAAATTTGCATCTACACCAATAAATTAGAATATGCACATTTTATCCAGATCTCTGTCTTCTTTTGTCCTCTTGGGTAATGCATTTCCACTTGGCGTGATGTGTAAGTGGCCACCGTACCTTCATCTCAGTACGGCCCCAAATAAGGGAGTGCTGCAGAACACATGCAAATTTGTGACCACTTCTAAGGATCAACATCATAGTTTACAAATTTTACAGACTTTACAAATTTCACTGGACATGATAGGCATGCAGGATGGACTAAAGGCTTATTGACATGATCGTTTTTCTGCCATCTACATAGAATGTGTATGTGTGCAAATGGGTTCACCATGTGCTCTGCTACCCCATCTAACATATCATTTTGCAATCTGTATTCTTTAGCCTTTCCAGATGTTTGGCATCTTGATTATGGACTGAGCTCCCCTGTGATGTCTGCAGAGTCAGTTCCTTGCTGCTTTTCCAGAAACAGGTTACAGTAATACCTTGGATTGCAAGCATAATTCATTCCAGAAACATGCTTGTAATCCAAAGCCCTTGTATATCAAAGCAAAATTCCGCATAAGAAATTTGTACACGTATTTTTAATTTAAGCTGCAATAAAGAATGATAGTGTAAAAGTCTTCATTTTTCTTGACCGTACTACAGTATTTGTATTGCAAGACGTCGCTTGTTTATCAAGTTAAAATTTATTTTATAAATTTGCTTGTCTTGCAAAACACTTGCAGACCAAGTTACTTGCAATCCAAGGTTTTACTGTACAGCTATTCTGACTCCTGTGCGAGGCAGAACAAGGACTAGGAGAGCCAGCTGGGGAGCTAGTGTTGTTCCAATGGTGGTTTGGAGTCTACTGAGAGATAAAATTGTCCTGCAGGAGGATGTGAATCTTAGGCCACACCTCCATGGAGATCTGTTCTTAATTAAAGGGACTGCACAATGTTTCTGAGGTATATACATCTCTAGGGCTGTGTGAGTTCTCCTGCTGTAAAGGCAGGATCTCCAGAGCTGAGGTAACTTCTGAGGAGGAATTTTTATGTGTCTACTGATGTCTGCAAACAAACCTCCTTGAGAGTAGTAGGTGGGGGCATCATGGTCTCTTGAGATTCTTCCATCTCCTTGTCTGTGGAAATGTTTGGCAGAGGAGGTACCTTGTGGGCTGCATCTTAAGAAGGCCTCTTCCATCCTCAGAGTCCCCAGACTTCTTCATGGATGTAGAAGCATCTGGTTCTGTGCCACAATAAGTTCCACATGCCCATGGGGCTTCAGTTTCATGAACTGGTTCCAGGTTTTTTTAAAATGAAGTATGTTTCAAAAGCAGTCTGTGACTCTGTGGTATAGCCACGTGTGTGTTTCATTTTTTGCTTTCCAGAAAGTAAAACAAAACCCTATTAGACATGCACAAATCCTTCCAGAGCCTGGCCTGTATTATTTATCACATTTCCATCCTGCCCTCCTACCAAAGATATCAGTCTGGCATAACAGAGTTCTTCCTGTGAGGTAGTTTAGGCTAAGTCAGTGTTCCCCAACGTAGCACCCTCCAGATGTTTTGGACTACAATTCTCATACAGACCTAGTCAGCATGGCCAATGTTAGGGATGGAACTGTAGTCTAAAACATCTGGAGGGTGCCATGTTGGGATACACTGGGCTAAGTAATGGTGAGCCCAAACCAAACAGTGACCGTTATGGCTAAACAGACATTTGAACCTTTTCTGTTGAATTGGTATCATCAACCAGATATACCCATTATCTTTGATATATTGCCAAAAGTTCCAAATCTTCCATGACACAAACATTTTTTAATATTTGAAACTGACATTTCATGTAACACTAACAAGGCAAAATAAATTATGTGGTATATTAAGTATCTGTACATTAAAAGGAACTCAGGTATTTTTCTTGAACCCCCTCACCCACTAAAAGAACCCATTGAGAAAGTATACCACATTTCTTCCTCAGAGTGATTTTGAGACTCAACTCTTAAATATAAGAACACCTATTTCCATGAACTACAAATGTTGTTTGGCATGTAGATAATTTGATAATGTAGAATTGCAAATGATTTTCCTACTACGGTCTTTCTAGCAAACTCCTCCGAAGAGGCGGTCATGCAACAAAATTGGCAGCAACATTTTTTATCAGGAGTCATACACAGATTGTTGCATAGCTTATGCTGGAACTAGATACAAAGAGCTATAGGATGCAGCTGGTAATAATCTGGAAGGATCCGTGCCTCATGCAAATTGAAATAATTGTTGATATTTTGCAAATTACAGTGAGCTACTCCCAATGCCCTTCTGCTAATGCACATGCCATCTATGGAGGGCTTAGTATTCCTGTAGGTGTTATGCTCTGCTACACATATTTCTTCTAGGGAAATGTGAAATCCATGTAAACAGATGCAAACACCAGGCAGAATGCTAACATGTTGATGGTGAAGAGAAAGACAGATGGTCAGATCAAAGCGACTGACACTTGTTGACAGCATGTCCCCTGAGCCATTTGCTCCAAATACACTTTAATGGCTTGCATTACCTTCAAGTTATTGTTGCCACTGGAGATGATGGACCGCAGCAAAGGGACAAAGCTATGTTAATGGCTCTGCATTAAGGGATGACATTGCTGTCATTTATGGATGTTACTGAGTTTTCTTTACACCACTTCATGCAGTGACAGTTCTAATTTTATTTATTTTTATTTGAGTTTCTAGGCTACATTTCTGCCTACAAAGAGCCATCAAAACAGCTTTGGTGCTTCAAGGATTTTGCAGCCAGATCAAACATACTTAGGCAACTATAGACAGTTATGGACTTCAGTGACAGTAGCACAGAGCAGCCTTCCCCAATGTGATGCCCTCCAGAAGTTTTGGATAGCAACTCCCATCAGCCTCAGGCAGCATAACCAATAGCCAGAGATCCTGGGATCTGTAGGGCTGGTACAAAGCAAGAGATCACATCTTTACTGTAAGTAAAGGTGCAATCCTGTGGAGATGAGTGTAAGCCCCCAAACTCAGAGGGTCAAAGTTCATCCAATGCAGAGCAGAAAGCGGAACAGGCGATCTTCACCTCCCCACTCCTCCCGCTATGGAGCGTCTTGGACAGGGAGGAAAGGAGGCTGGAATGGCTTCAGGATACCCCATATCCTGGCTGCTCCAGTCTCCCCCCCCCCATCTGCCCTCCAAACCACCCCCTTCTACCCCTCTCCGAGGTCACTTTCACAATCTTGGAGAGCAGATGGTGCGGTTCTTTCTGCACCGGCTGTGAGGGGGCAGGGGAGGGGGTGGAGCACAAGCACATTCTCCAGCCATAGATATAGGAATCCAAAAAAAATCCTATGGCCCCTCAGACATCTAGGGGCCATAGGATCGCTGCCTAAGTACGCTTCTTTAATTTTCTAGCTAACCTGACATACTGAAAAGGAGAAAGACTAATGCTCACAAGACAGGAATCAATGACTGCTGAAGGTTCTTTGTGTTAGTGTTAAGAGGGATGGGCAGACAAGCAATGTTCAACTTCACCAAGACTCTCCGAACATCAGCCCGATGCTCGTCTCTCCTCGATTTGCACTTGGATTTGCGCTCGCTGCACATATTGCAAAATTGTGCAAAACAAACAAGGTCAAACGTGAAAGCAGCACGAAAAAATCTCAAAGCTGTACAAATTTCCCCCATAGACCAAAGCGTGAAATGGTGCATCTTTAACGTTGCGCAGTTGTGAACTGTTTTCTCATCAAAATTTTTGTATTTCTCAAATGTAAGCAGTAAGCACCTGTTAAAAATTTGTGAACATTTTCAGAAAACATGTTCTCCTGCTCATGCTCATGGTTGGGGTTGTGAACTGGGCATGTTCACATGTTTTGTGAGCAGAAATGAAATTATCATACATCCCTGTTAAACACACTGATGTAGGAATGGAGAAGAAAGTGTTTCAACTTTGAAATCAGTATGTGAACCAAAACTCAGTTATCCTTAGAAATAGGCACTTGCAAAATTTTCAGTGGAATTCTCCAATTATAAAATGCATACAAACATGCATATCCATGAAAATAACAATTAAAAATGGATTATCTTAGCAAAACTACTTCAATCTTTTTTGTAAATTATGAAAAATTGGAAACAAAAATACATGTATTGGGAGAAAAGAGCACAAAAATGCATACCATTTTCATGTGAATTAAAAGAAGAAGAATTGTCGAAGTTTGGGTGAACTGAATTTAAGATGCTAAAAATTCTCAAAGTTCTGGATGGACTGAACTTAAGACAGGAAAAACGAGAGACTGACAGAAAACAAAACTGACAGATTTGTCCATCCCTACATGGATGTCACTAGCCGTATGGCTCATTTGGCTCAGTAAAGAAGGAAGTGAAAGCTAAGCCTCCTGAAGTGGAGGGCTCTCAAATCATCCCTATCCAGGGCTTTTTTTCTGGTGGAACTCACCGGAACTGAGTTCCAGCACCTTTTCTTCTATTAATTACAGTACAATTTAATCGCCATCTACTCCCGAGGAAATGTAATCCAAGAGTTCCGCTACCCTTTTCTCCAGAAAAAAAGCACTGTCCCTATCATTCTTGTCATCTCAAGTTCTATGGGTATGTATGTATGTATGTATGTATTATACATTTATATCCCTCCTATTTTCCTCCAAGGAACCCAGTGCTGCTTACATGATCCTCCTCCTCCCCATTTTATCCTCACAACCACCCTGAAAGGTAGGTTATGTTGAGAGTCAGTGACTGGCCCAAAGTCACCCAGCGAGTTTCATAGCAGAGTGGGGACTAGAACCCGGATCTCCCGAGTCCCGGTCCTGAGTCCCTAGTCCAACACCCTAACCACTACACCACACTGGCTCTCATTAGTGGTGTAGTCAAGGGGGAGAGCATATTCTCCAGCACTATTTTTAAAGCAGGAATGCGGATCTCATCTCCTGCTGGAGCCATCCTTGTTTGCTTGCTGTGTTCAGGCTGTGCCGCATGAGGTGATAATGAGGGGCTATTTATATTTAGTATGGTTTTGTGATGATTAGCTCAATTATTCAAAAGGTGTGGGGTATAGATAGAGGATGCTCAGCCTGTCATTCCGTGTAGAATGCTTGTTCATTTATCTTATCTATGCTCCAGGATGGCCCAAGATATTTTGCTGCCTAAGGCAAAGGACAAGGCAGTGCCCCAACCCCATTCTATGTAGAGAAGACAACTGGACTGGTGGCCCCTGAATCTTAGTTCAATGCTGGCAACGGGGCAGCATCCTCCACTGCAGCTAAGGGCAGTAGGCTAGCTTACGGGGTGCACTGCAGGCCGCATGATACACACAGCTCTGCTCTGCAATACCTGACCGGCACACCCTGCCCTCCCCCCAGCACCTGCCACCTGAGGTGGCTGCCACACTGTGCTTAATGGTACGGCCAGCCCTGTCTTTGCTAATCAATGTGAGCAAGCAGGGGTGTCCAGTGTAAAAACAAGGCTGGGGGAATGGAGGGTGGTGCTTGATCCTTTTCGGTCTGCAAATTTTCTGAAGTCACTCAGAAACAGCTTGAACTGTGAGGGAGAGTGGTGATGAATGTCAAAAATAGATCGGTGCGCTAGCCCTCCCTCTTCCTCACACTTTTCTGTCACCCTCGACATGTGGAGGGCGACATTTTGAAAAGGAGATCCTCCTCTGAGCATTCGAAATCGTGCGGGGAGCCTTCATGGATAGACGAGGCTATGCCCCATGATGCATAGATGAGTTTTGAATTCATGAAGCTTGAGTGGGTCAGACATAACACTAAACTATGGTTTAGTATTACATGATGAATGAAGCCTTGGGTGAGGGAGCATCCCACTTCCCCTCTCCTCCTCCAGCACGGCCATGAGGATATTGAAAGCTTTTGCTTCCATTTTCAACTAACTGCAGTTTGCTGTTATGTCCAAAATGTGGACAAACTATGGTTAGTCTTATGGTTTTAGGGAAACAAGCCAACTTCAAATTGTGTTTTCTGATCTTGGCTTGTTTCACTAAACCATAGCTAAGTTTAGCCACAGTTCCAGGTTTGGATGTAACTGGAAAGTCTGGAAGCCACAGCTAGTTGAAAACAGAAGCAAAAGCTTCTCATCTCCTCCTTCCAGTCACACCGGAGGACAAGGGACTGCACATTACACAGGCTTTTTGTCAACCGAAGATATTTTGCTGCCTGAGGCAAAGAATCTGGCAGCGGCAGGGCCGGTGCTACCATTAGGCCAACTAGGCAGCTGCCTAGGGCGCAGGGCTAAAGGGGGCGCCAGAAACGCCTTGGGGGAAAAAAATACAGCGCCCTCAAGTGGGAAGGGGGGCGCTAAATATCTGATCTTGCCTAGGGCACCAAACTGCCTTGCACCGGTCCTGGGCAGCGGAACCTTACTTTAACACTGGTGATGGGACAGCATCTATCCCATACTGGAACACACAGCTTTGTCCTCCAACAGAGGGGAATGGCAAGGAGTTGCTGTCTCTGCTCCCTCCACACCATCTAGCATGTGCTGCCTGAGATGACCACCTCACTAGGCATATTCGTAGGGCCAGCACTGATGTAACGCTAAAACACAGTTTACCATTATGTCCCAACCAAGTCATTATCTATTAAAAGTTAAAACTGAAAATGTTATCTTGTTTGAGAACGTTTCCTGATATTTTTTTAAAAAAATCTTGCTTAAGAACATAAGTGCTCTGCTGGGTCAGTCAGATCAAAATCCAGGTACCGTAGTTCAAATAATAATTATTTTTTTACAAGAATGTTGCAACCAGCAGGCACTAGGTATGCCGTTTTTATTCACTCCTGCCATATACATTTGTTTAAGGTCCAAATGCACAAGCAGTATCTACTGTAACAGTGACTGTAGCTATACAATTTGTTACAGGTTGTCATCTCCTTTCTTTCCCATATTGAACTTGTGCAATGTGTGAAGTTTTATGATTACCTTGTTACTTTTCCAGCCCCAAATAAAATGTGTTCTAAGGTTCTGACTCGGGCAATGCACTCCTCCTGAGAACTTCAACACACCCAATGTGGCCAAAGACATTACTTCAGTTCAAAGAGAGTTACTCTTGTGTCCCTGTTTGACGTTGAACTTATTTCAAAACTGCAATAAGTCAATTTGCAGCGGACAGTGTGGAATGTGTATATTTATCTCGGTAAGAACACAGCTGTTTTGGTCCCTATCTAAACTTCCTAATTCCCCAGAGAATATAATTGGATAAAAATCTGTTGAACCAGCCACTATTTTTTTAGTATAAACTGTATAGCATGATCCTATGCATGATTACTCTGAAATAAGGGCCACTATATTAAACAAGACTAGGGAATGGGAGAACCAGCAATTTTTGAGCTTGCTTAATTGATTCTCTGAAAATCTCTTCAAAGCTTGTTTCGTCTTACTCCCATTTTTGTTTTTGACCTGTTTTTAGTTTGTTGGAATGGGGAAAGTGTGCATTTCTGTGTGCACTTTCCTTCATTGACTAAAGTGTGAACAGTGTACATTTCAAAGTGCACTTAAAAAAAAATAGTTTTTTCTCTTGCACTTGCAAATTTGGGATTTTGAAAACATTTCTTGAAAAAAGCACTCTTGCTCACATTCAGGACTTGCAAACAGAAACTAAATGCCCATACACCCCTAAATGGGACTCCTGGATAATCTTGCAGTGGCTGGGGTGGATAAGCTGTGACTCTCGGCCTAATGATGTTGCCCTCAGCAACATCTGACTCTCCAGACACTGCAGACCTCCCCTTTGGGAATTGCTTCCTCTTCCACTGTGTGTGTGTGTGTGTGTGAGAGAGAGAGAGAGAGAGAGTGAGAGAGAGAAGGGATAGGGTGATACACAAAGAGAAAGAACTATGCAATCTGACATTGCTACAAACTTCATCCACCATCAGCAGTGGCCACTGACTGATTTTTCCCATGGGTCAATGGCGCTTCATAGGGGGAAAAATGTTTCCCATTCCTGCCATAGGCCATTGCAACACACACAATCACAAGATCCCCCCAAATTGTAAACAAAATAAATAAAATTTAAACAATATTTATCAGAAAATTGCCAATACAGAATCTCATTCGCACCTGGATTTGGAGTGACAGGTGTGTTCACAGCTCAACTTTCAGATAAGTGCATGTACTAACTGAACACTGCTTATTACACCTTCTGTTTTAATGAGTTAATGAGTAAAAACTTAAAAATGGTGGGTCTATTTCCATGCATCCCTTTTTGGACATGGACTTATAAAATCACTCACATGCTGCAAGAGCCTGTGTGATAGATAAAAATCTTGCAGAGAAGCTCAGTTCAAGTCTTCTTAGCTCAGTTTTGGATGCAGGGGATCCGGTAATCAACCCTTGGTCTCAGATCCTTGTTCCCATTTATAAAATGGGAGTAAGAGTAACCTACCTCAAAGAAGCCCATTCACACAATTGTCCAACAGTGTAGTCTCTAATGAGGCAGGAAAGTGGAACAATAATTTGTGCTACAATTATAGCAGGCAAGTTTAGGAAAGCCTTTAATGCAGGGATGTTAAGCCTCTTTCAGCCTGAGAGTCGAATTCCATTTCAGAGAAGCCACATTCCAGTGGTGGGTGGAGCCAAAGGCAAAAGGGGCAGAGTCAAAAATGCCAGTATATTTTACCTTAAAGCCCTTACTGACAGTCACTAAGCTTGAGGAGAGGCATTTCCACCTTTTAGAATGGGGGGGGGATGCACAAAAGCCAGGAAACCACCTGATTGGTGGTTGGTAGGAAGGAGGCATGGTCATCTGGGGAACCCCTGATGGTCAGATTAGGTGCCCAGGTGGTCTGGACTTGGCCCCCAGGCCTGAGCTTCTGCACCCCCACTTTAACAAAATCCACAAGCCCTTCCCCCATATCCTTCAAATGTTAATGAAATCATGCCCCCACCTTTGTAGCCTTCTAAAAACAGTAGCTTAGAGGGCCATCGCAAAAGATGGTCTCCCCTTTGGACCTTTTGTCATTCTGGCCTCAGAAATTATGCTCATCTCATCCCACCTGTCCTGCCTCACATCTCTGCATAGCATTGGAATTGGGCCAAGGTGCCCACACATAGTCCACATAATCAATGCCCCTAATCCATTTTGAGGGATCAGGGTTGCGTAGCTTGGACTTCGATGTGCAGATGAGGAGATCTCATTCCAACATATTGTCCATTGTGTGGGCACAAGGTGGGACTGGGGATGGCATGGGCAGGATCCCTACTGTGTGTGGTACTCAGTACAGATATTCGTCTAAATACCCTCAAACAGTATTTGCTAAATAAATGTTTTAGAATTCCTGCAGAATTTATTATTCAGCTGCAGACATAGGGCAAACAGGACTTTATCACTTCATATTAAAATTAGAATTCCCCAAGCGTAGAAATTATGTTTCCCTATAGTCCAGGCTCGTTTTACCTTTGGGTCATTCAACAGTGACCTCTTCCAATTTATTGTGGTATAAAGTGGTCGGTTGTTGTTTTTTTCATTATCAAATCAAATTTAAAACAATTAAAACTGGGTAATTTTCTTCTTAACAATCATGATAACAAGGTTTATTGAATAGTCCTAACTTGTGAAGCCACAAGATGGCAGCACACAATCCCATCCATTTACTGGTTCTTTTCAAAAAATATCCCTACCATAGTGCAGATCTGAGGAGAAAACAAAGTTACATCGTAGTTTAGGAGAGATCAGATTTAAAAATACAATTAAAATAATTTACAGTGCAGAAGTAAAGTGGACCTTTCAATATGTAGCAACTTTTAAAAAAGTGTTTCTGATATATATAGTGCTTGTTAGTTAATATTAGGCATTTTTATGTCCCATTGATATCAACAGGTGGATTTAACAACCTTCTTAATTTTGGCTAGATCATGCCCATGGTTTGTAAATGCTGTTATCTGTCCAAAGTAAATTTTGGGATAGGGCAAGTACAAATCCTAAATAAAAGCACAAGTGATGGTATTCTGGGTTAACAGTTCCAGGATGAGTCATGCAACTAGTGATGATGACAAAGCTGACAAATAACAGGCTAGTAATAAGAATTGTCACTCCTCAGAGCACTCGATTTTATTATGACTCAGGCACCCTGACCTGAAACTCTTACTTTGTAATTAATGAGATGTATTTCCAGCTGATGCCCTGCTTTTGTGTCTGCTCAATTGGCATTCATCATGCAAAGCTTGTAGTCACTGTTGGCGGATGCTAGGAGGTTGATTACTTCAACCCCTTAGTCAATGAGAAACTGTCCTTCCTTTCCTCCTGCTAGCTACATTTTAGTCCAGTGTCGGTATCCCGTTCCTGCTTCTGGGGGTGGCTTCTCATCCCAGTCCAATTCCTGCAGCCTGTCCCTGTGATTTCCAGTAGTAGCAGGAATGCACACAGTCACTTACCAGCATTAGATACCATTTTCCCATGGGGAGGCAGACCAGGGAGGAGAGTAGCCAACGTATGCCACTGGACCAGGATCTGCTCTAGTGTACTAGCAAGAGTGCAGCCACCAATGTTCCTCCTCCACATTCTAGTAATCGATCATGGGCAGGGATGGGTGAGTCTGTCAAGCTTGATCTTGTTTAGATTCTCAGTTTTCCACTGCTAAACTGGTTCCCATCCTGGTTCCACGCCAGGATGGATTTTTTCCCCCCTGCACAGAAATATGTACTTTTGTGTGCATCTTTCAAAATGTGCACACTTTTGTACACATGCACCCACTGACTAAAGTGTGTTAGGGTGCATTTTAGAAAAACATACACATTTTTCCTTGCACATTTTTCAGATGTGTGCATGTTGTTGAATGCATTTCATTTGTTTGTTTTGCCAAATTGCAAAGTCGAAAATATAGGGATTTCTGAACCCAAATTGTGTTTGGGTCCATGGTTGGTTCTGGGAGGTGCGAATTGGGTAATCTTGCATTAAAAAATGAACCCAACAAATTCCTCACCCAACCCCAGGGATGGGGACTCGGACTCGAGGACTCGACTCGTGAGTCGGACTGAGTCCCTCCTCTGACTCGACTTGGACTCGAGTCCCAATATTTTTAATGGGACTCGAGACTCGACTCGGGACTCGAGACCAAGGACTCTTCAACATCCCTGGGCTGTGCCAGAAGGAGTGGAGAGGAGCGTGATTGCCAGCGAAGAGCGCATGGAAGCGAGGTGTGCCGCTGCTCGGCCACTATGGATGGCTACCAGGAGTGCAGCCCCAACAGTGTGTCAAGATTTATTTTGATTGATGTGTTGCGTACTTGGGAGAGGCAGAAGAAGGACCTGAGATTACTCTGTGTGGCTGCTCTGAGTGTGTTTCTGGTTCCAGCAAGTTCATCACCAGTGGAGCGGGTGTTCAGTGAGGGTGGAATTGTGATGAGATCTCACTGTTCCAGAATGGGGGCCAAACATTTAGAAAAAAATCATGTTGCCTCAAATGCAACATGGATAAGTTTTAGGAAGTACAGCAAGTTTATTTTTTAAAATCATTTTTCTAAAATGCAACCTTTCAGGCATTTTGGGTTTGGCTGCCTCTGCCTGCCTGTCTGGGGTTCCCAGCCTCCTCTGCCTGCCTGGTCTCTTCTTGACCAGTTCAACAGGTGAATTGTCCAAGACAAAGGCCTCTGCCTGCCTGCTTTGGGGTTCCCTGCCTCCTCTGCCTGCCTGGTTATTTTGGGTTTTTCTGCCTGGTCTGTTCTTGCCAAAATCAGTTGCAGAGTTTTGAAATAAAAAGGCACACTTGTGCCTAGAATTTATTTAAACCACACATCTGAAGTAGCCTTATTTTGTTGGGAAACCCCCCATTGATTTTAATAGGGACTCGTGGAGTCAGCTTTGGGAGTGACTCGTGACTCGTGACTCGTGAGTCACCATTTTGGACCAAGGACTCGGACTCGGACTCGAGACTCGGGTCCAAAGACTCGTGACTCGACTCGTGACTCGAGACCAAGGACTCTTCAACATCCTTGCCCAACCCTAATGTATGTACGCCAAAAACCTACAAACCAATTTAGAATCTGGGGTGGGGGAGCGCTATATGGGCCTGCCTGGGTTTTTAGGTTTGTGGGAGAGGCCCTTCTTTTGAGACCGCCACCTTCAGAAGCCCGTTTGATGGCATCACAGGAGAGGGCCTTCTCGGTGGCTGCTCCCAGGCTCTTGAACTGCAGGCAAGGGACGTGAGATTTGCTCCCTCTCTGTTGTCCTTCTGTCATGCACTTTTTGTTCAAGCAGGCCTTTGGCATGTAGGCAAGTCTGTTGGGCTGGGTGCTGTTTTTATTCTGTTATTGTTGCATTTTAATTGTGTTTTAATATTTTTGTTTTGTTATTGTTTTAATCATAAAGTTTTATTTATGACTGGTGACAATTGGACATCTTTTCCTAAGTGTAGATGCCATGTGTGGAGAATCTGGTTTGGATCTCAATCCAAATTGGGGCACCTTTACTTCAGTATTAATTGTTTAAGGGCCCAACCTGACATTCTTTAAGTGGGGGGGATTTAAGCTTTCCACCCTCCCATTTCCATGCTGAAATGTTACTTCCCCCCCTGCAGGGGGGTTAAAAAAAAGAGAAAAACCCATCTCCTTAGGAATCCAAATTCGAATTGGGGCCACATGGTAAGTAAGCCAATCACGCATAGCATGGTCCTTACACATATGGATCAGGCACTCCCAATAGGTTACTTGATCTCATGCATTTCAGCTCAGTGTTGCATAGTGGAAGCAGATTGGATTGAACTGCAACATGCACTATGTGGTTTACTTCCTTTTCATGGCGGCCAGAGATTAGGATCCGTGTGCAATGATGCAGGAGTTTGGTTGCCTGGTGGAGGCTCTGGGAGTCCCACTGGCAGAGGACTAAATAGAGGGCCCACTCCCTCAACTGACATACTTGGGCATAGAGACTGATATGGCAGGCCAGCTATCTAGATTGCCCCAAGATAAGCTAGTGGACTTGAGGCTGTGCCTGGAAAGGTTCCTTTCACTCCACAAGGTGGGGCCTTCAGGAATTGGTGGGACATTTGAATTCCGACTGAAAAATAGTGGCACCAGGTGTGGCTCCTTGTGCTGGCTCTGTGATGCCATAAAAGGTGAATGCCTGCTCCATCACAGGTTTTGAATCACACAGGAAATGAGGGAGGATGTGCTAGTGTGGCCCACCTTCCTAGCCCATTTCAATGGTGTTTTCCTTTTGGAGGGAGAAACTGTGGATAGAGGTCAAGCTACAAATGCACTAGGATGCCGTGGTTTGGTGTCTACTTCAGGAAATATGTCACACTTCGTAGGGATGGGTGAATGAGTGATGTTTGAGATCACCAGGATTCTCAGAACATCATCTTGTCATCACTCGTCTTATACCCGAGTCCCATTTACAACAGCTGCTTGCTCTGTGCGAACAGGGAACTTGAGCAAACTGAGCAGCAAACAAAAGGAAGACCTGCAGTAAATCTCCCCAAATTTGTGCAAATTTTCACCATAGGCTAAAGCAGGGTGATTCAGTCTACTGGGGAAATTTGTGCAAATTAGGAAATTTTGCAAAAATCGAATTGGGAATCGGGAGTGAGACGAAGACGAAACATGTGTTCAACAATTTATGAATATTTTCATAAGACACGTGCTCGCATTCAGAGCTTTGAACGGGGCATGCTTGCATGTTTGGTGAGCAAAAACAAAATTCTCGTATATCTCTATGCCACAGTAAGCAGCTCTGCAGAGGGCTACATATGGAAAAGTATAGTTATCAGGACCAGGTGGTGGCTGCCCCAAATCTGGACACAGAGGGCATCTTGTCCAGTTCAGGAGATCAAATGACAGCAGCCTGAGCGAGAAGCTGGAGTCTGTAGTCTGGCAGGAAAAAACACATTTGTTGTCTGGGGAAGAGCAGAAGCCTAGTATTTATACCAGGCCCAGTCAATCCAGAGCCTACATAATGCCTACCAATCATAGTGGCTGATGTTGCACCTCTGTGCTTGAATTGGACTTTGAGGCCTGAACACATATAGTTTTTAGACACTTTCCAGACACCACTACCGTGCCCCAAGATTCCAAGGTCAAGCCCTGCAGCCCTAGAGATTAACCTAGTTTAATCTCTGTTCGCACCAGCTGTAAATTTCCTACTGAAATTCAAGCAGTACGAAAAGCAAAAATAATCACCAAGGTAAAGGGACATGATGGCTATCCACAAGGTAGCACATATCTGCCACATTATGAAGCTGACATTTTAACACACCGTGACTTTACTTTTCAGAGTATCTCCAGATTAAACAATTCATGTAAAGGGGAAAAGGCTTGCTAAACCATGATCTTAATGACAACTTTTGTAGCTGGGGGCAAAATTTTACGGCTCAGCAATGAAGGAGGTAATGTAATGTAAGGACCAACAGCTTTCGACACAGAATATAGTTCAGTGAAGGTCAAAGCTGGAAGGTGAAAATGAGGAGTAAGAACTATGATCAAAAATAGATGTGGAGTTCAGGGCAGAGTGAAAGATGAAGGGAAATGGGAAACACTGAAATTTGCCTTCATTTCTACCTTTTCAACTCTTAAAATATTCTAAACAAAACATATAATAATTGTGTTCAGTGGCCAGAGGGAATGGGTTGCTTGACAAATGAAATCTGGAGGTTTTCAAAGAGGTCAGTAGCACATTTATTTCTGCTGTTCCTCAGAATATTTTTGAAAATTAAGAAATGGATGGCTGGGGTATATCAAAGTTCTCTTCCTTAAGAGACTGTCAGTTATTGGGTGGATCAGAAATGTAATAAATAAATAATAAATACATAAGTAATATAAACTTGTGTCACACACAGGCGTGCAAGTGCATGCGCGCGCGCACACACACACACACACACACATTTCTATGGGATAAAGTGTCAGGATCTGTTGGGGATACAAGCAGGAAGCCATAGCACTTTGTGGGGGGACACAAGAGCCCCAGGCTGGATCATCTCCCTAGGCAATAAAGTGTTACACATCTTGTACCAGGTACAAGATTGACTTCACCAATGCAGGCCGGCCATTGGCTGTGAAGGTGTTCTGTTCAGGCTGGGACTTTGCCTGGGCAACAATTTTTTTCACTGGCTCTGACTTAGGGATGCATGAGAATTTTGTTTCAGTTCATTCTTAATCAGAATTTACCAAATTCTTATTAAAATTTCACATGTTTATTCATATTCAGAATGAAAAGATTTAAATATTTCAAATGTGGGAGAAATTGAAACTGAGATTCATTCAACCAGGCCCAGGAGATTGAGTGCTCAGCTGTTAAAAGCCTGTATTTGAATCCCCACGACAGTTTAGGGATGTAACTGCTCGCCTCGAAAAACAGCCCTGTTGCCCTGGTTTCTATGGAAAAGACACAGCGCTGGGTCCCGGCGCGCCGGCGCAGGGTCCCGGCGTGTTGGGCGCGAGCGGCTTGAGCAGCACAGAGAATCGCTCTGCGCTGCTGAGAATCGAATGGTGGGGGCCCCCTCCATGGAGAGGTGAGGTGAGGTGGGGGGGCCCAGGTACGTGAACACCCCTACCCCATGTATTCAGCCATGTTGATGCTGAATTAGAGTTGCCACCTCTTCTTTCTGACAGGCTTTTCATCTAAGTTATATGGCAGGCAGGTACAACATGGCCCACTCCATGCTTGGAAGAGCACCTATTGAATTTCACCAGTGCAGATGGTTGAGAATTTCATTTTAGTTCATTTTAAATAAAAAATCACCAAAATTTGTACATTTCTTCATATTTGGGATGGGAAAAAACTTGCGATTTAAAAAAAATAATTGAATGGGAGGAAGGTGAAATTGACAGATTTGTCCATCTCCACTCTGACTCCTGGTTCTGACTCCTGGCTTGATTCACTCAATGGTTCTGGCACAAAGTGAATTGGCTTAAATCAGCAAGTATCCAGGCGGCGGACGAAACCTGTACCTCACCAAGGCCAGGCTTCAAGAGATTACCACGGACAGAAGGCAAGGCTTAGTCCTTTTATTTTCTCCCATACAAGTCAATGGTTGCTGTTGACTCACATGGGAAAAAGTAAAATACCGCATTTTTGGCGTCAAAACTTCTACACCTAAGAATAATGGGGACAACACAACTGTTCTCCTCTGAGTGTGTTCATGTACATGTGTAGGATAAGGCATTCACAGAGGATTCTTTTATATACCAATTTTGCTTAATTTGCAAGTAGAGCAAAGAATTCAATTGCTATAAATATTTGGTCCATTGATTAAAATATATATTCATTTGGCTGTCAAGCTATAGCCACACTGAGCTGCAAGCAAATGCGTACTTTCAATCCATTTTATGTGTCTATTCTGGGATGAGCTTTTATTGCCAAAATGTAATTATTCTCCGCTTCAGGTAAAGAATGTATGTGGTAAGTGTAGTGGAATAATAAAACCAGTGTTTGGGTATTGACGATTCAGTAGAATCGCTATAAAGAATTAGGCAATAGAAATGTAAACCACATACGGGAAGGTCATTCTATTTCCAAGAGTGAGACAAATAACTAATTTTAAAGACATCCTCTCTCTTGTCTCCTGGCTGCGTTTCAAGCAATCTCATTTTCAGAGTAGTAACTTACAAAATGATCGGCTTTATATCTGTGTACTCAAAAGTGTGAAAGGCCAAACTACAAGTCACAAATGTATGGTTCAGAAACTGCATGCACATATAAATACTACTTTCAGCCAGTTCAGATGTAATACAAAAACATGGTTTAGAGTTACATGCACGATCCATGACAATCCTCAGACTCACACACTCCACCCCATCTTCCTTCCTTTGGTTTGCAGCAGAGGAGATCAGAAGGGTCTGATTTTAACCAGAGTTCCATGCTACATCCAAACTTGGGGAACTCAGCTTAAACTATGGTTTTATGTAAACTTGTTTAGGAGTCTGATTGAAGGGTGGTATAAAAATATTTATAATAAATAAATGTGCAAACCAATGAGCCAGAATCATAAAGCATTATTTGATTCTAGCTTGTTTGAACTAACCATAGTTTAAACTAACCAGAATAACTTGGAGTTTGGACATAATGGGGAATTCTGGTTAGTTTAAAATCAAATGCACGCACTTTCAATCTCTTCCTCTGGCACATGAAAATTTGATTTAGTGCAGGGGTTGTCAATCTTTTGGGGTCCATTTTGAATTTTTTAAAGTGCCATGGGCATGATCACAAAATGCCTGCAATGATGGGCATCATAAAACGTTTGGAACATAGGAAGCTGCCTTATAGTCAGACCATTGGTCCATCTAGCCCAGTACTGTCGACACTGACTGGCAGCTGCTCTCCAGGGTTTCAGGCAGGATTCTTTCCAAGCCCTACCTGGAGGCTGGGGATCAAACCTGGGACCTCCTGCATGCAAATCATGTGCTCCAGCACACTGAGCTATGGTCCCTCCCTACAGCATCTGGTATTCCAAGGTGGTCACCCATCCAAGTACTAACCAGGCCCAACCCTGCTTAGCTTCTGAGATCAGATGAGATTGGGAGTGCACGTGTGCGCGCACACACACACACACACACAGACACAAACACACTCCAAAAACATCCCACTCTAACCAAGAACCCTTGGGTCAGTGGGGTCCTTGACAGGGGATGGGCTTTTCCCCTGCACCAGTCATTTTTGGAGGGTTCATTTTTGCACTTCCTAAGCAAATACACAAACTGAAACACAACTATCTTTCAGTATTTGCCCTTCTCTAAATTTTGCAATGCATTTCTCCAACTGAAACATGCATAAACCATTTTTGAATATTAGAGAAAGGTGTGCTAGAAAAAATCTGAACGTTCATGAAAACATGTATAAAAAGGCATAAGGTTATGGGAATTTTCTTTCAATTTTTAAATTATTTCTTCATTATATTTTAAATCCACCCAATAACCAGTATTCTCTGAGCAGATTACAAACAGAAGACTAAAATGCCATACAATGTGTTTATAATGTGTTCATTAGGAAAAAGCATGTACAAAAATGTGCCTATTTGGAGAAACGCAACAGAAAATGTGACTGAATTTCTATGCAGACTTTAAAAAATATAGAGTAAACTGATGTGGTAATAGGACAAGACTAGAAATAAATGAGAAGCTGAGAGAAACGGAAATTGACAAATTCATCCATAATCTGGGGACGGGGGGACGGGACGGGACGATGCAGGCTGGGGAAGGCTGATTTAACACAACTTTCGATGCCTCATATAAATAAATAAAGACCACCATAATTGCTTTTGTGGGTTAAGTGTCCTGACAAGGTGAACATTTTCACTGAAGTAAGGCTTCAGTGAGGTTTTGCACATCCCTATCAGGGTTGGGAGAAAGTTAACGTAAAAGTCAACAAGAAGTACAGGGGGGAAAGTGTGCCACAATGCTCCAGGAAGTTTTTGCAGAAGCAGTTACTTTGAGGAGGAATCTTTATAATTCATGAGAATCAAATGGTTGTGCAATTGGAAGGACATCCTCTCAACTTGGCTGATTTTTAATAGAGATGCAGTATGTGTGTGTGGGGAAATGGTTGTCTTGTTTAGCTAAGTCCTTAATACTAGAAGGACACGGTGATCTTCAAATTCTGTTTGCAATATGATTATGTTGCCGTCTCTTTCATATTCTTCAGCAGCATCTGGTGAGCATGCACTGTGAATTGCAAATTCATCTTGGTAGTAAAATTAGCACAAGTTCAGGAGAGATGGCAAGAGCAACAGGGAAACAGTAATAGAGCTAAGTAGATTTATCAGCGCGTTTGTACCTCACTGAGGCCCTCAGCTCAAAAGCATCTTCCTTTGTGAGCAGTAGTAGTAATTTCATGCTGTCAACATTTGAGTTATTCAAATGAAGAAACCATGGTGACTAGAGCATGGCAGGGATGTTGTAGTGTGCTGCTCTCTCCTAGAAACTATCCTCTTCCCAGTTTTACCCTACTGGTCCTAAAAATCCTCATGCTGGGAGATCAGGCAAAGGCTCCATGGCAAACCAGACCTCCCAAGTAGGAAGAGCCATGTTGTTACAGCAGCACTGGGGAACCTGTGGACATTCAGATGATGTTGGATACCAGTTCTCATCATCCCTGCACATTGGCCATGATGGCTGGGACTGATGGAAGTTGGAGTACAACAACATCAGCAGGGCCACAGGTTCCCCGCCCCTGAGTTATAGCCTCTGTCTGTGTGGGTCCATCTCCTACAAGTAGGTTTAGAAAGATGTTTAGTTTTCTCAATGTAACAGGTGGTTCCTATTCCTAAAGCTGGGACCTGGGAGCCAGCTGAAGAAGATGGCTATAGGACCAAATGGTTTGGTAGCATCTCCCTCTTCAGAAAGCATGCCATTTGAAAAGAGGAAGGAAACACCTCCCCTTTGCTCAGTAGTCTGAGAGAGGGGTGAGCAACCTGTGGCTCTAGGGCTGCATGCAGCCCGTGGCCTAATTTCAAAAGCCCTCTGCAAAGGATCAACTCATACCTTTGGCAAGAGTGATCTGCCCCTCCCTTGGCAGCCTGCTGGGTGGGAAAGAAAGGGGGGGATAGAGAAGGGGCTGTCAGAGAGAGAGTGAGAGGGGGGGCTGGCCCCACACACTGTTGGCTCTGGCCCAGGGCTGGCCCTATCATTACGCAGCGTGAGGCAACCACCTCAGGTGGCAGATGCTAAGGCAGCAGTGGTAGTTCCCCAGACATTCTGCTCTTAGGAGAACAAAGTTGTGTGTGCCTCACAGCCTGTCCTACATCTCCTAAACTAGGCTGCTTCCCTCCGGTGTGATGGAGGACTCTATCTTCTTGCCAGTGTTGAAATAAGGTTCAAGTGCCAGCCCAGTTTATTTCTATACCTGAAATGGAAGGGGGTGTCACCTGGTCCTTTGCTTCAGGCAGAAAAATGTCTTGGGCTGGCCCTGCTCTGGCCCCTCCCACCACCAGCATGCAGCTGCTGACAGATTACCCCTGAGTGAATGTGGCCCTTGACAGAATTAGTGTCCCCCACCCCTGTCTTAGAGACTGCTGCTGTTCTATGATCATAGGGGTGATGGAAGGCTCTCCATGCCACTGAGGCCACTTGAGCCTCAAGTGACAAAGATGGCTTCAGGCGAAGAACCCCCAAGCTATGAACTCACTCTTTCAGGGAGAGTGTAACCCTATCCAGAACAGGCTGAGCAGCCGCCATCTGGTCAGAAGAACCACCCACTAACAGCATCTCAGTCTTGTCTGGTTTGAGTTTCAGTTTATTAGCCTCATCCAGTCCATTGTTGCAGCCAGGCATTGATCTAGCACATCCACAGCCTCACCTGATGAAGATGAAAAGGAGAAGTAGAGCATACTGATGACAATGCACTCCAGAACTCCAGATGACTGCACTCAACGGTTTCATGTAGATATTAAATAGCATGGGGGTCAAAACCAACCATTGCGGAACCCTATACTGGAGAATCCACAGGGCCGAGCAGTATTCCCCAAGCACCATCTTCTGGAGCCGACCATCCAAGCAGGAGCAAAACCACTGCAATGCAGTACCTTCCACTCCCAATTCAGACAATCACCCCGGAAGGATGCTATAGTTGATGGTATCGAAAGCCACTGAGTGAGCAAGTAGAATCAACAAGGTCACATTTCCCGGTCTCTCTCCCAACATAGGTCATCATACAGGGTGACCAAGGCTGTTTCCATGCCAAAACCCAGCCTGAACCCCAACTGAAATGGATCAAGATAATCAGTCTCATCCAAGAGCATCTGGAGCTGGCTGGCAACAACCTGCACAGGGACCTTGCCCAGGAAAGGAACATTTACCACTAGCCTAAAATTAGGCTTTCTTCAGGAGTGGTCTCACCACTGCCTCTTTCAGGTGGCCCCGGACCACTCCCTCTGGTAAGAAGCTGTTGATCACCCCCCTGGCCAAGCTAGCTCTGCCCTCCCTGCCAGTTTTTATAAACCAAGAGGGGTAAGGATCCAAATCCAAGTGGTTGCACAAACGTGTCCAAGCACCTTGTCAGCATCTTTGAGTTTTGCCTAATGTCATTCTACTTCTGGAATCAGTGCGATCAGTGATCAGTGCGCCGGGTTCCGCACCTTCAAAATCTGCTCTGGAGGGCTGGAAACCCACCAGAGCAGATTTTTGGATGATGCGGAAGACTGAAGTGGAGAGGAGGGTGGGAGAAAGTTGAATTTAACACAATATATGGAAAGTACTAGAATATTATAAGTGCTATATAAATATTAATATTATCCTCATTCTTCCCCCCCCCCTTTTACTACAAAAATTCATGAACTAGCTTTAAAGGCAAAAGCTGACAAAATACAGTAATACCTTGGATTACGCGTAACCCGGTGTGCGAGCGTTTTGCAAGACAAGCCAAATTTTTTCCAAAATTTTGACTCGATAAACGAGCAATGTCTTGCAAAACGAGCACATCGGGTTACTCGCTGGCTCGGCGCCTCGCCCTGCTGCACCGACTCCTGGGCGGCTCCACGCTACGTGGAGCCGCCTGGGAGCCGGCGCAGAGCGAGCGGCCGCACCTTGCCTCGCCTCCACGCATCTCCCTGCCAGGGAGCTGGCAAAGCAGTGCTCCCTGGCAGGGAGCCGCGTGGAGGCGCAGCATGGGGCAGGGAGGCGGCACGGTAGCGCGAGGCACCCACAGAGCAAGCAGCCGCGCTGTGCCTCCACGCGGCACAGCCGCTCAGTCTGCGGGCGCCTTACGCTGCCGTGCCACCTCCCGGGAATTCGGCACCTCCCTGCCAGGGAGCCAGCAAAGCACTGATTAAATGGTTGTGGAACGAATCATCTGAGTTTCCATTATTGCTTATGGGGAAACTCACTTTGCTATACAAGTGTTTTGGATTACGAGCATGGTTCAGGAATGAATCATGCTCGTAATCCAAGGTATTACTGTATAAGAAATAAAACATACTAGAAGGGTACTGTAATGATCATAATGCCTTCTTTTGGCAAAGAACAAAAAATATTTGCCAATCATTTTACCATTATCTGAAAATGTGATGAGATCTTCCAATACACCTAGAGATGTCTGAAGGTGGTTTGATGTCTTGAACACCTGACTGATGTATTTTCAGTGCAGTAGGTCTCGGTTGATCTTTCAAATTGTGAATTAAGTTGTGATTTAAGTCTCTGTGTAGAAGAAACCAGTGCTGAATTGGAACATGGGCACACTGTGGTGTCAGGTCTCAAAATTAAAGATGTGTTTGACGCTTTGTGAAGTCAAATGTTAAAGAGAATTCTTACATTTAATCCTGATAAAGGTGTAACACATTACTATGTGTGGTCCAATGATCAGCTTGGGGAGGAAATGTTACGTTTGCTAGAAGCTAATTCACTTCCACTTTTATTCCTTTTCCCTATGGGACCAACAATTCCCTACTGGCTTGTAACTAACAGACTGTGGCTACACTACCAACAAAATTACTTTGTGTGTGATGAAAGCTACTCTGAAGACAATGCAGTCCTACTTTGGTTATGAATAATAACCTAACACTGTTTCACTTCCTCCCTTAAGATATTGAGACAAGGCCACACTATATACTCCTTCCATGCTCACAATACACTCATCCTTTGCTCTGTGAAAGACTTATTAAGAACACAGCCCTAACTTACTGTTGAGGAAAGGGGGAAGGGAAACTTTATGAAAGAGTTGTTTCTGCCTCCCACACCCGTAAGCAGATTTTAAAAAACAGACCCTGGTGGAATCCAATTGTTCAACTCATTCATAATACATACCTCCATGTGGCTTCTTTCTTTGCCAGATAGATGAGAGAAACACACTCTGTAACTGCAGGTTTAAACTAAAAATAAAGCAAAAATGCTTCTGTGGACATATTCTGGATGAGATGGGGAACTCATTTCAGGGGAATGGGCACCGTGCATGCAGTTCCAAAGCCACACGCAGGAGCTGGAGGTGCACATATCTATGTAATCTTTCTGAAAAAGCCAAAATCCCATCTATCAGGTATTTGGGAGCAAAAGCAATGGGTTAGATTCACTCCCCTGTCACCACCAATCCGGTGACTTGGGCTTTTAAAACAACAGTAACCAATGAAACAAAGGCTCCATGTGTGTTGTCATTGGACTGGTGCCACAGCTTACAACTTTTATATAATGTTATTTTTTAGTGAGGTTTGAACAGCTGCCATATTGAAAATGTAAAAATAATGTGTGAGAGACTATCTGGCTCTTTTAAGGGATTATTTTGCTCTCCCCTCTGGGCCCAATCCCAGCACTGGCTAGAGAGAAAGGGTAGGCAGTGGCTGATACTGCTCCTTGAGCTCACTCCTATTGCTTGCTTGTGCTTTGCCTCTGGTGAGAGAGTGGGTGAACAGGTGGTAATGGCGAAAGGAGCGGCAATAGGGCCAGAAGGTTCTGATGGTCAGTGGTGGGGCGCGGGCAAAACACACACAATGCCAACCTGACACTGCCCTAACATGGGGTGTGATTAGAGACAGTTGAGAAATTCATTCCGTTGAGTGGTTTCTGTTTGTTTGTTTGTTTATGGACTTACCCAATTCGTATTTCCTAGAATCTAATGCGGACCCGAACACAATTTATGGTCAGAAATCCATACATTTCTGAGCTTGCAATGCATTCTGCGTAACAAAACAAAAAAAGCTGCTGTATTTGAAAAATATGCTGTGAATGAATTAATCTATGTGATTGGCAGTATTTGGGCTGTCATTTGGTCAAAATATATCTTAGGACACTTCATATGAACACATGAGGTCAATATGCCAAGATAGACAATTGGTGTATCCATCACTGTATTAACCAGCAGCACTTCCCCAGGATCTCACACACAGATCTTTCTCAGCCTGCTTCTTGAAATCATTTTTAAACAAAATACCTGGAACATAGCCTCCTTCAGGCTAAGCATGTGCCGGAAGTGACGCAACAGGACCAGCGCAGGCAGCGCGGGTGGATTGCCGCGGAGAGGCAAGCCGCCGCTGGACCACGATTTCGGCCCACTACGCCCACGCGAGGCGAAGGAATTGTACTGGCTATTCACTATTGTGCCAGGTTTAAGGTTCTGTTGCTTGTATACAAAGCCTGAAATAACTTGGGACCAGGATACCTGAGGATAGTACCTTCTTCCTTACCAACCAGTCACTGAGGTCATCGGAGGACATTCATCTGGTGGGTCCATATGGAACTATGGCCCAATTGGAGTTCATCTTCAGTGTGATGGCTCCATTTCTGTGGAACTCGCTGCCTCTGGAGGTCAGGCAGTCTCCGACACTGTGCTGCTTTCAGCACCTGCTTAAGACCTCCTTGCTCCAGGAAGCCTTCTCTGCTGTCCAACGACCATTTTAGTGTGCTACCTTGTTTTCAATGTATTGTTTTTGTTTCTTTTATCTGTTTTTATCTTTTTATTGTTCACTTCTCCAGAATCTGCTTATATATGCAGCAGTAAACAAATACTGTAAATAACAACAATAACAACAACAACAGTGTATTTATGGTTCATGTCAATTTCACATGCAATCATTTATAAGTCGGTTAGATCCCATTTCTGCATTAATGTGCAATGGGGTGTTGTTGTTGTTTTTAAAAAAATCTGAACAACAATTCATATTTGAATATGCATTTTTGGATGTATTTTTTCCCAACAAGTAAACATTTTTGAACATATTTTATCAAAATGTATACATTCCTAAATGTAGTTAATAACAAAACACACACTTTTAAATGCATTTTGGTACATTTGTGTGTGTGTGTGTGTGTGTGTGTGTGTGTATGAGAGAGAGAGAGAGAGAGAGAGAGAGAGAGAACTGCATTGCAAGATTCAAAGTGAGAAATTAGAAGGATAATTACATTCTGAGCTGCACATTCATGTTGGAGGTGTGGATCAGGTCTGTTTGCATTAGAATTCACAAAGAAAGAATTCCTCAAGCATCCCAGCTCACACAATAAGGCATAAGGGGACTGTACCAGGGCCAGTAGCAGCAAAATTCTATGCAACACTGTGATAGCTGAAAGTTGTTGCTCATGTTTTAAGATAAAGCACATGCACTTTCTTCAGCATGGCAGAACACAGAATCAGAACCCAGACCCATGGAGTCCATGCCAAACACAAACAATGGACATAAGCCCCTAAACCACACTTTTCCTCTCTTTCCCCAGTGTTATCAGCTAACTTTGTCTTCATCCCAACATGATCACAGCAAAAAAGGGATCATATTGTGAATGTGATTGCACCTGGACACCAAAGAGCCAGTCAGTTTTCAACTCTGGCAATGTCACTGCATATAATCAAAGCCAGTTCAGAGTAAAGGCAATGAGTCCTGTATCACATTGCCCTCATAGTGGGTGGGTGGGTAGGAAGGGGAATTAGACTCTGTTTGAGTCAAATACATGTTGGGGGAAGGAAAGAGGGTTTGGCTGTTACTCCAGCTACTGCTGCAACCACAACCATTTGAATGGCTGCCTGTTACCCAGACAATGCAGGTTACCCAGGCAGATCCACCTCCTGCACTGTACTGCTAACACACAGTGTTTCTCATAAAATGTGTCTTTGGCTGTGGGTGACTTCCTATAGAAAAGTATGAAACTTAGGCCTGAATGCAGTCTCTGAATGACCATAGCCTTCAAAAGCAGCTAAAAAACCGCAGACGAATGACAGCCAAGCATCAACCTTCCTTCTGGAAATTCACTCACCATTAACCACTACCCATCTCAAAGAAGTGATTAGCCTAGATTCACTCTCACAGCTTATCATCAACACTGGCTGTGGCTGAGGCTTCCCAGATTTTAGGCCTAAAGCTTAATAAAGGTGTCTGCTTCAAATATTTAATCTATAGACCCAAAGGCTATAACCCTGAGTCAGGGTCTCTGTGCCCCATAACTAGTGAAACCATTTCCTGAAACTCAAACTTACATTTGAGTTTGTAATATGATTGCAAGGTCATTTCTGCTTCGATAGGGGAGTGGGGGGGGAGTTTCTTGAATTCCTGGTGCCTTGACAGAAAGTGATGTCTGAAGCTGTTTCCAACTCACAGTGAAAAAACTTGAAATGAGCAATTGTTAGGACAAGAAGATAAGGGGTTCTCCAAAGGGCATCAAATACCAAAGTATACATATCTTACTAACATAAAATTAATGCCATTTGTTTCTTCATTAAACAAACAGATATTTTCTTCATATGGAGAGGGATGGGACAGTGTGTGAAATGTTGCATGTTCTAAACATTATGTCTGAGCCAAAACAGACATTCTCAGCTCCTCCCCATTTTTGGGGGAGGCTGCAAACAGCAGCATGTGATCGTCATGGCAGTACAGTGCAGGAGGTGGAGCTGTCTAAGTAACCTGCATTTTCTGGTTAGCAGAGGCAGCAATTCAGACAGTTGTGTTTGCAGCAGCAGCAGCAGCAGCTGTAATAACCCAACATGCATTTGACTCAAACACCCACCCCACCTCCCACTCTCCCATCCCTAGTGAGGGCACTGTGATACAGGATGCATTGCTCTTATTCTGCACTGGCTTTGATTACCCCCAGCGACATTGACCCAATCGAAATCTGACTGGCTGTTTGCTGTTCTGATGCAATCAAGTCACAATATGATCCTTGGTTTGATGTGATCACACTGGGATGAAGACAAAGACTTGGAGGATGTAAAAAAAAAAAAGAAGGTTCTGGAGCAGTTTCCAAGAGGGGTAGGGACCAGTAAAAATGTTAGCTTTTGGAGGTCCTTTTGGGGAACATAACTCCCCCTCCCACAGAGCACCCTTTCATAAATAAAAACATTCATGTGAGAACATTCAGTGCAGTCCTACTCAACATGGATAAGGGGCTGCCATACCACAGCAAGGGACACACTGGTCACATGCACTTGCCTCAGGCACAAGATGGTTTCTTTTCATCCCTGGGAAAGATGACACACTTGGACCTCTGTGTGTGTCATGTCCCAGACGCTAAATACAAGCTTTTTGAATGCTTTGAAATGTCCAGAACAAGTTCATGATACTTAGAGTGGTGCGTTTTGTTTTGTTTTGAAATCTGCACCAGGAAATATTGAACACTGCAACCTGCATACATTGTGTACATACTTGCTTGGATTGCCATAATTTATTCTGCTTCTAGTCATTATGAAGAAGAGGAAAGGGTTACGTATGTCACTGGAGCTTTACTTCTGACCACAGGAAACATGGGTCTTCTGCTTATCCAAACCCTACTCAGCTTTGAGGGCTAGTGTGTGTGTGTGTGTGTGTGTGTGTATCTAAAAATCTATCAGCCATCTGTCTATATATTTATTTATAGACAGACAGACAGACACACACACACACACACACACACACTATATTTATGATGCTCTCAAGGTGAGGAATTATTTTCCCAGTATCCAGCATGGCAGCTGCCTGGTGAATCACAGAACTGTGGAAGACACATTTCCCTGGCCATGTTCTGCAATTGTGGAACAAGTGGGGGTGACAATGCTCACCTTCTATAATTGCTAATCAATGAAGAGCTGGCAAAAGTCTTGAAAATGGAGGAAAATGTTCAGGCCTCATGGAAACATGAACGGGTACTTTGATATGGCATAAGATCTGCTCAGAGTTAATCCACGAGGCAGTGTGGTTGGCACACCTGAAAACTGGCACAGGTCATAGGGTGAATTCAATGTGTGTTACAGCTGGCCATGTGGCAAACCTGTCCTCTCAATTACTAACTTTCATTAAGAGCTAGAATATGTCTTTATATATCTCTCTTTTTGTGCTGAAGGGCAATGTATACATAGGAGGGGTGGCCAACCTGTGGCTCTTGGCCTACGTTTAAAAGCCCTCTGCAAACCATCAGTTCAAACCTCTGCCAATACTGAGCTGTCCCTTCCGCAGCAACATGCATGAAGGGGAGGAAGAGGGCAGGAGAGAGAAGAAGATGGCAGAAAGAAAGAGAAAAGGGAGTAGTGCACACATGTTTGGCTCTGGTCCCACCCATTGCTGCCTTGGAACTGCCCATGGCTGTCATGTGATCCCTGACAGATTACCCCTGAGTTCTCCACCCCTGGTATATCGAATGCAAATTGAGATTCTCAAAATTTTCAGCAGTTAGATCAGCACTATTCACTAGTCAACCTATGCAGGCCAGAACGCTATATGAGGTGCACCCTCAGGAATTCTTAAAACAAAAGCACCTAAAACCTGAATACAAAACAAATGTGCAAGATGTGAGAGCCATCGTACAGAAGCCACCAACAAGCATCCCAATGGTGTTTTCTTGGTCTGGTATGGAAACATTTGATGTGCCGTTTTTTTCTGCCAGGAAAGTTTGACTGACTGACTATAGAAATATTCAAAGGACAAACCTGCAAATGTAAAACAAGATCAACAACAAAGGATGAGCTGCACTATTAGATCACATGATCAGGATTGTAGCTAGAGATGCGCCAATGTGCAAAAGAATGTCAGGTCTGTAGGTTTTGCTGTAGGGAGCATATGAGATGCACATATATGACTTGGGTCTCAAGCAATGCATGTTTGTCACATCAGTTTGCTAATGAAAAAATACTAGGCACAACTCCTCAGATACAGTAGGAACACAGGAATTTAAGGTATTTTGCAGGAAGAAGCCATTTTTTAACCTCCCCAATTCAGCTTTCCCAAGTTCAGCCCCTGATGAAGCCAGTTTAATATTTAGCCATTTTGCTGTGTCTGCAGCTCTAGAAATCCTGAAAGAAAATCACTGCCTGTTTGAATGACTTGAAATTACAGCTTAAAGGTTGGCACAAAGGACTCATGAAAACTGCTGATGTGACTGTTTCTCCCCTCTCTTCCCCCCACACCTTTAGTTTTCAATGAAAAAGTATCTATACAATCTCTCATACAATCTTCCACAGCCACCCACCTCAGCTGAATAAGTCAAAAACAAGCAACTTATGCCATTACATTAGCCCAGTGTGTGTTCAGCCCGCACACATGTGGCTTAAAAGTGGGGTGGGGTGAGGCCACACACACCAGCCACACACCACACCCCCAATATCCCTGTTGTGTCCAGCTCCTCTGTAGAGCTTTGTGTGTTGAGAGCATGGAGGCCTGCAGGAGGGTAATAAACAATGTCAGCTGAACGTGCTTATACGCCCCTGCAGACATTAGCACTGCACATGCAGAGGTATTTAGAGATGCCCAGGGCCACTGTAGGCATGGCTTGTGTGCATGCCCTTGGCCTACCACCCTTTTAGCTCTCACACTGAATGGCTGCATAGGTCTATCATCTTTCAGTGTTCAGGACAGAAGATAGAAATGTAGGGAAGGGGGATAAATTTATTCAGAAATTCATTCAGTTCACACATACCTAATTTCACATTTTCAAGCCACTATGCAAACCGAAACTCAGTTATCCTTTGAAATTTACACTTCTCCGAATATTGCAGTGGAGTTCTCCAAAGAAAAAATGTGTACATAAATGAGTATTTTTAATTTTTATAACATTAAAAATTCATTATATTGCTTGAAATTGCTTGAAATTTAATGAATATAATGTATATATTAGGCAAAAACACATGCAAGATGCATATATTCAAAGAAATGTACACAGAAATGCTTATGAATTTTCATGCAAACTTTTTTTTAAAAAATGTACAGCAATACCTTGGATTGCAAATAACTTGGTCTGAGAGTGTTTTGCAAGACAAGCACATTTTTAAAATAAATTTTGACTTGATAAACAAGTGACGTCTTGCAAGACAAGTAGGCGTAGGGATGTAACTGCTCGCCTCGAGCGGGCGGAGCGGGCCGAAATCAGCCCCGCTCACGCCCGCCAGAGACTCGCTTTGATATAAGAGTGTTTTGGATTACAAGCACGGTTCCGGAACAAATTATGCTCTCAATCCAAGGTATTACTGTATACATAGACACACTTACAGACATACACATGAACACACCTCAGACCCCTAGGCATCTACTCTCTCTCTCTCTCTCTTTCTTCCTCCCTCCTCCCTCCCCCCCCTCTCTCTCTCACACACACACGTCCCTCCCTTCTCACTGCAAGCACATGAAAAACCACACTCACTCTTTTTCAAGATCCTTCCAAAAATCCCCCTCCCCATGTAAACCCCTTCTCTCTCTGTCTCTTTCTTGTCTATGTTGCTCTGCACAGGTGTGTGTGTGTGTGTGTGTGTATGTGTATGAATTTATGAGATCCCCTGCACACAGACTGAAGTGGTACAGTTCCTCAGAAATGCATGTTGGTTCTGTGTTTCAATTTCAGTACCACAAATTTCATATCCATATATAACATGATTCAGTCATTGAAACCCTCCAACTTTAAAACAAAAACAAAAAAACCAGCATCAAATTCAAGGGCACAGTAGGAAAAGCAGGGGTTAATTCAGACTTTAAGCCCCCACTGGTTTCACACAAGGCTTAATCTAATCTGTGTGATCCAGGTACCGGTAATACAGTTTTGGTTGCCAATTGAGAAATATTTTTGAGTTATGATGATGATGATGATGATGATGATGATGATGATGATGATAGGGAAGCACCTAAGAACCAGATGGTGTCCATAATATAAAGGCAACACCCTCACCACAGATTTACAATCTAAGACAACACATAAGTGATGGTGAGAGGAGGGGGAGAAAGAAAGAAAACTGGAGGGCTATGCTATCGAATTTTGTAATTAGTCAGCTCGTAGGTCAAACTTTGCCTGTTTGTAATGCTCACCTTTTTAACAAGCCTGGACCAGAGTTTTACAGATCAACTATTAAGTTCAGAATTGATTCTGAGATTCATGGCATGCACACTCTATATCCAAACAACACTATTTCTGCACATGCACTGAGTTGGTTGGATTAATCCTTTTCTTGCTTATGGTAAACTGTGATGATGTCACATCTCTTTTGTACTCTTGTCAGATCAGATTGGGGTTGTCGTTGTTTGTACAATTCTTCCTTTTATTTTGTTCCATAAGGAAATGTGTACTTTACTTACTGCTGCTGGTGAGTGGAGCGTTTCTGTGAGAGGCACACAGAAGGCACACAATCAGGAAGGGGGGACATAACATGGCGATGCATGATGTCATGATGCACTACGTGTTTCCAAACTTCAGCTCCCAAGATGCACCTAGATATTGTGCAGTGTACAAAAGCTTATTTATGGAGAACAATAAGCACAGTTTTAAGGTAGAACTGTGGTCCAAGCTTTCATGGATGAGTTTGTTATTACCTGAGGAAATAATGAATTTTACCCTGAGTAAATTCCCCCATTACTAGAGAAGACAACTCACAACATCAGTATAGGGAAGCAATTAAGTCTAAGCTAACTGAAATAAATGGGACTTAAGGTGCCTTTTAAAATGGGGAAATGATCAGTGGACCAGATATTGGCTGGATATCCCCATTTGGTAAAGATACCTTTCAAATGGAATTTAGGGGCTCACTCTAATATGCCTAATAAGTAATGCATTATAGACAGTCCATGAAGGGCCATGAACAAATGCACCTATTCTAAATGGGCTCCATTGTGCTCTACTACAGGTGAAGGAAAAACAAATAATCCGTAACAAATTCTTTTAAAGATCTAATTATTACAGGAGACATTCTTACTGTTCATCACTTATACAGAAATGTCAGCACTGTCCTTATATTAAGGCCCCGACCCAGTTACGAAACACAGAGGTCAGTAACATTTCCATGTATAAATGGGGAACTCAGGCCAAGCTGCAGATACTTTCCAGAGACTAGCAATGAGCCTATAGCTATGAATATCTCTCACAGGATACATAAAAATTTTTCAATGGGTTCTGGGATTTTTGATTGTGCAAAATTGTTTTATATGTGAATTGTTTTATAGTATTTACTATATTGTATTTTTATCTTTGTAAACCACTCAGAGAGCTTTGGCTACTGGGTGGTACAGAAATGTAAGAAATTAAATGAAATGGAGGGAGACTACAGAAGAAGAGCCTAGACTGGGACTCAGGGAGATCCGGGTTCTAGTCCCCGCTCGGCCATGAAACTCACTGGGTGACTTTGGGCCAGTCACTGACTCTCAGCCTAGCCTACCTCACAGTGTTGTTGTGAGGATAAAACGGAGAGGAGGATTATGTAAGCCACCTTGGGTTCCTTGAAGGAAAAAAGGTGGGGTATAAATAGAATAAATAAATAAATAAATGTGAAGGGCAGCAGAGAAGAAAGGACAAGAATTTCATTCCAGTTCAGTTAATATGGATTTACTGAAATTTGTGAACTTCTCCATATTCAGGACAGAATGAATGTGAGTTTTTAAAAGAATGAATATGTGAGAAACCGAAATTGACAGATTCATCAATCCAGGCCCAGGGCTTTGAGTGCTTAGGTCTTAAAAGTTTGGGTTTCAATCCCTGTGTATTCAACCCTGTTAGTCCTGAATTAGGGTGCCACCTATTTATTTTTCTGACAGGCTTCTTATCTTTAACAGCTATAGGGCAGGCAGGTACATCATGGTCCTCTCCATACTGGGATTAGTTGTACCTATTGAATGGAGCTGGTGCAGATAGGCAAGAATTTCGTTTCAGTTCAGTTTTTGTAAGTATTTACCAAAATTAACAAAGTGCTTCAGATCTGGTATGGAAAGAGCTTGAATTTCAAAAATTTGAATGTGGGAGAAAGTGAAACTGATAGATTAGCCTATCCTTACTGCAGAGATGGTCAACAAGAACACAATGGACAGGGTGGGGCCAATGGGCTTATCATCACCACTCTCCACCTAACACAGTTCTGATCACATTGGGGGTGAACTTCCAGATAGTTTCAGTGTTGCCCATAACATGTGACTTTCCTGCTGATACCCATAGCTTATTTATCTTGGGTTGGATCCAACATTGAACCCCAACCCCCTGCAGCACATTCAGAAATTGTGCAGGGGGGCTGCAGGGGGGAGGGGAGGACTGGGAAGTCTGGCAGGTTCTGCTCATGATATCTGTTCTGCTGGTGGAACAACCCTTTAATTGTGACATTACATTTTATGTCACCAAAGCCATCCATAGTCTGGCTAGTGTACAGACTTTCACACTTGATCCAACTAAAATGCGAATGGCTCAGCAGTCATGCAAAACTGTGCACAGAGATTCAGCCATTTATTTGATGGGGGAGGAAAATATGTATGAAAAAAGTCAATTAGGAAAGTCCAAGGAGATACTGACTAAAACAATAATGGTAAAATTATGTTAACTAAATTTGATTTTAATGGAGCCACACATTTCTTCTCCTTTGTTTTTATGTTCCTACTAGAACCCTGTTTTACACAGAAGGATGTTGTTTGTCTTTTAAGAACACACTTGCTCCTAGAACTGTCAATGTCATTTATATGTGCTAACTGCCAAAGGAAAAAATGCTGATAACAAAATGTTGGAATCCACTAAGGATGCACTAAAAATATACAATTCAGGAGTATCTGCTTATTTCAGATTTCCATACTGCTACATTTCCTACATAGGAAGCTAATGCCAACATAATTTCATGCAGCAGCTTTTGAGCAAACATCCTTCCATTTATATATTGAAAGAAAAAAAATTCTGCTCATTGAAAAGATTGTGCATTTGTATTTCACATACTACCAAGAGTCGCTGTCAAATATAGATGAGATCCAAAAGAACTTGAGAAAACAACTGAAGGCTGAGCATGTGGCTTCAGGTAGGACCTGAAGAGGACCAAATCAGAGTCAAAGTGGCAGAAATTTGAGCAAACTGGGAAGCAACAAGCTATACATGAGGATAATGAGTAGTGGGACAAAGACATGGGGCATTTTACTCCAGAGACTTTAACCTAATAAATTGTCTACTCATTTGCACCCTGATGATTATCTTAGAAATAGTTGATCAAATAAGATAACAACCTTTTGAGTTGGACAGATAAGCTGTTCAAGAGCCAAATTTTTGCCTATTGGATGAGACCAATGGTCCTTTTAATGCCACATTCTTTTTCCAACATTGGCCAGCCAGGTGCCTTGGAAAGCTCACAAGTCAGGCTTGAAAATGATAACTGTTCCTCAGCTGTCCTCCATGAATCTCTAAAATTGTTTTTTTAATCATCTAATATAGTGGCCTGTAGTACCACCATATCTCATGGTAGTGACTTGTATAAGTTAACTGCATGCGTGCGTGCATGTGTTGTGCTGGTGGTGATGGTGTTCTTAGGTATGGTGTTGCTGGTATTTAAGAGACAGGGACCTCTACTTCTGGAGAAATGTATTCTGAAACCTAGACTTCACCAGGGTGGCTGTTGTATCCCAGCTATAGTGGTCCTGTGCCCTACTTTACAGAGGGCAGTCCTCTATTTGAAGGGTGAGCCAGTCCAAGTCCAGTTTAAAGATTAAGCACAATAAGAAAGGAGATTAGGAAGGGGCTGTGAAGTTGCCCATCAGCAGTTAGCACTTGGACAGCAGACTGAGTAGGCACACACATGGCACCTGGTCACAGCCTTCCCCACTATGAGGGGGTGTATTGTGTAATTTCTATTTAAATTACAGTAAATATTCAATTTGTATCAATACCTCTAAATTAGCATTTGCATATTGTATGCAAATCTGTTTCTCCTTTTAGTCTTTTTTTTTTGGTGATGCATTTTATTCATTCATTCCATTTCTATGCTGCCCAATAGCCAAAGTTCTCTGGGTGCTTTGCAAATATTGACATCCTAAAAATACAATATAATAACGTAATATAAAACCATTTGCATACAAAAAATATAAAACACATCCCAGGACCCGCTAAACCTTATCATATGCTGTCAAATGCCCTGGAGTAGTCTAAACCTCACGCCGGAAAGGTGACAATGTTGGCACCATGGTGAATCTCACTGGGGAGAGCATTCCATAATCAGGGGGCCACCAGCAAGAAGACCCTCTCTTCCATTGCCATCCTCTGAACCTTCTATTTCCATCTTTCTGGTGGGGGTGGTGAATGCGAAAATATGGCCATTCGGTCGAGGGAGGGAGGGAGGGAAGGAGGGGAGGAATAGATGGAAGAAATTGTTCTCTAAATACCAACATTTTTAAAACTGTGGCTACTCTAATCCTTAGAAAAAAGAGGCAAAGTGGTAAACCTGTTTCTAGACTGTATCAGTTCAGACTGCAGGTGGTGGTGGTGGGTTCACATGAATGCTCCTCTATGCACAAATGCGGACGCTGCACATAGAAATTTGGAATATCAGGGAGGAGTTTTTAGTTTTGTTTGTTTTTTTGTCAAGTCTGAAGTGATAGTCCAAAAACAGGGTTTACTGCTTCACCTGCTGTTTGTAAAAACTAGACAAATCAGGTACAGGAGGATAAGCTCTACAAAATTTTATTTATGGAACTAAAACTTATACGTAAACTGCTGCATAGTTCTATCATTCTGTCTTGGCCCAGACAATTCTCCTTCCATCACATCTTTTGCTCTTCCTGCTTCCCAGGCTTTTCAGCCTACTAGTCATTTGTGCCCCCACCTGAAGTCTGAAGTGATATAGTCCAAAAACAGGGTTTACTGCCTCACCTGCTGTTGGTAAAAACTAGGCCAAAGAGCCTAGGAAGTAAGAAGTGTGATGGAAGGAGAGTTGTCTGGGCCAAGGGAGAATTACAGAACTATGCAGCAGTTGATGTATAAGTTTTAGTTCCATAAGTAAAACCTTTTAGAGCTTAGCCTCCTGTACCTCAGTCACATGAAACAACAGTGAAGAAATGCTATCTGCCTCTCAAAATATTGCTATTTTCCCCCATCAACAATTTGCCCATTAAGATATATCATCTAGACCTTCTTCATATCCTTTTATTTATTACCCAGTCACGATGGCATTTATTAGGTGATTAAATGGCTCATAACATGATGACACCTGAGGGCATTCGTGTTTCTTTTATTGCACAATATAGTTATTGTTCAATAATCTGCACCATCTATCAAGGTGATAAAATTACCTTTCAACAATGAGTGCGTTAATATTTAATGTGGAAGAAAGGGTCAGCCTCTTGATAACCTAAAAGTCCAAGAAGAGAGAGATGTGCTGCGCTGCCAACAATACCCCATGTCATGCATTCTCCAGAATGCAAAGAGCTAAAACTGTGGACAGGAAAACACATGCTGGCCCCACTCTGAACCCTGTGGGCACTGCCCCCCACCCTCGCAGATCACTGATCTTTCTGTGCCTAGTGGCAAGGTCTGTCGGGAGGTTTTAATCGTGTTTGTTTGAAAGCGACTAAAACCCTTCGTTCTCATGAGATTGGGAGAATGTATGAAGACGGCTAATAAGGCTTTTCCACATGGCTTTGTGTGTTGGACATTTTCTGCATCTTTGGGCTACAGGGCCATAATGTGACTACCAAACAGAACAGCATCCATTGTGAATGGGCATGGCCCTTATCAGTGGGTGTTCTGTACAGGAAGAATCACAGCTTGCTTTCTGAAGTCCTACCCCCTAGGGTGCCCATATGTCCTCCTTTATAGAGGAAAGTCCTCTATTTTGAAGGCAGTCCTCTATTTGGAGGGCTGTCCAGTCTAAATCCAGTTTAAAGGAAAGGCATCAAGAGGCAGAGGTTCAAGAATTATTATTTTTTTCAAGAGGCACCAGAAGAGATCCAATACGATGGACTAATCTCTCAGGACATGGATGGGAGTTTCTGCCAAGAGAGGGTGTTTGTTTGCTTCTTGCTTACCCCTGAGGATGTTGCCAAGTATAATCCTGTGCAAACTGCAATTTTTGCAACTTCTTCAGATGTGGCAGTTTGAGGAAATGATATAGTGTAGGTGTGAAACATCTTCAGATTCTGGAACCAAAATACTCCTTTTTTCTTTTTCTTTTTTACAACTTTTACTTTCCCCTTTAAACTGAGTTCCACATTTGTGTGTATTCTGGTAATTCCAGAACAATGGTCTTAGATTGCATCCCTGAGGTCTTGAAATTAACTTTAAGGCAGAGGGATGGGATCAGATATGGAGAGCAGCAGCTATGCATAAATATTGAATAATTCTGCAAGGTTGGAAATCTGAGGCAGACTAAACTCATCACATAGGTCAGACCAACAAAATATTTTCCTCATGAAGCCCATCGAGAGCCATAAATGCCCAAAGAACAGGGCAATCAGCAGGGATTAAGAACATCGGGGGGACAAAGGCTGCCCCTCCTGCTCTCACGTTGCCAGGAGGGCAAGAGAAAGGTATACGAACACAGGGTTTTTGCAATGGAAGGTGTGTCGGGTGGGTGAGCTGGGAGAGTCATCCTAAGAAGTCCAAGCTGGACTTGGCACGCAGACCTCTCGAGCACCTTCTACCTCCACCGGAGCTACAGTTGGAGATTCACTGCAGGGAGCCTCAGCGGACAGGTAGTAACGGGAACTTCTTTCTATCCCTCTAGATGGAAGCCTTTCTTCCACCCCTTCTTCTCTCTAGCCTGCTAGGGCAAAAGGGACTCTTTTTCCCCTCCAGAATATAGAGTGTGTTTAGCTATAGCGTAGTGTAAGGATATTTTGCTGCCTGAAATCACTGGGTTTGCTTTACCAACAAGTAAGACACTGTACCTACTCTATATTTCCTCTTTAATAAAATAACCCTTTTGTTTCTGGAGTCTCTCTGTGTGTATGTTTGTTTAAGTGTAAAAGGGCAAAGTGCATACTCCACCCAGCAGCACACATTTTACCTCAGCCAAAGATCCCAAACCTTTCATAAGAGTGTGGGGTTAGTCTCTCTCTCCTCAGAGGGAATCTAATGCCCAAATTATCTGCCATAACACTAGGGTGGTCTCCATCACACTGTCTCTTGGGGATGGAACCAGATGCTAGGCAGGGAGATGACAAAGCTTTCTTCAGAGAACTTTACCCCAGTCTTCTTCTCCATTTTTAAGTTTAAACCACCCTTTCCCCCTCTCCCGAGAGGATCTTTTCCTTTCTGTGTGAGAGAGAGACAGGCACCAGGAAATGGATAATATACTTTGAAAACACTTGGGAAAGAGGGCAATACTCCTGCACTGGAACACAGAAGTTGAGTTCTTGTTGTGTGTGTTTGTTTTTAAAACTCCAAGTTTCACTGACCCTGCTCCCTGTTCCAGCATGTCATCCATGTGGTCCCAGACTCCCTACCATCCTCTGAGACTCAGAGTCCAAGCCTCTAGAATGTGTCAGGCTTTTACAAAATATTATCTGGGTTTAGAAATTAGAGGATAGAAAGTCAAATGAAACAGATATAGGGTGGCCTTCTATCCTCATTTACAGAGGACATCCTGTATTTTGAAGGTGTCCTCTATTTGAGGGCTGTCCAATCTAGGGGATGTGCGGGGACTCCATTCGGGGAGGTGGAAATCTGGTGAACTGGCCGGGCTTGACCCCCTGAACTCTGTCCCACTTACTTGTTACTTCCTTCCCCGGCTTGACTCACATTCTCCCGAATTGAGCTGGGAAGCGACTTCTGGGTTCCCGGTGGGCTGCTTTTTATGTAGAAAATGCCGTAAGATACGCCAAAAGTGGCCGCAATTTGCGTAACTTGCACAAATCACAGCCACTTTTAAAGTATCTTACAGCATTTTCTACGTATAAAGTGGCCCGCCGGGAACCCAGAAGTCCTCTGAGTGGCTCAATGCACGTCCGTTTTTGGCTCGGCTTGGCAGGCGTAGCAACTTGGAGGCGGGTTGGGTCGCTGGCAGATCTCCCACCACTATCCCAGTCCAAGCCCAGTTTATTCATTTTTTTTAAAAAAGCACACAAATATGCTTTAATCAATAGGAGAAGAATGCATGCATTTCAAAGATGCGCACAATTGAAGCTTACATTTGGAATAACACGCACAAAAATGTGCAGATTTTCATGCAAACAGGAAAAAACAAAGCTTGCAATCATATACGGACTTGAGTTGGAAGGAGCTTTGAGATGGAATTCAGAGAACCACAGTGAGTTTAAGTTTGGCTGATTCACACATTATAATAATTATTTCTACATTTGCATCTATACATATAAATTAGCATATGCAACCATTATGGAAATCACAGTCTCCTCTTTTTAGGTGATGCATGTCCTCTCTTTCTTGACGATTTACAAGTGGTCATCCTAAACAGATGAATGAATGTCTCAATACAGGAAACTCTGATTTCACAAACCAGGAAGTTCATGTCATGCTGCCCCCAACAAACCACTATGGTTTGCGGGGGTGGTAGTGTTACATCTGAACAGAGCCACCCAGGGGTGCAGCTAGGGGTGCAGCCCGGCATGGGGAAGGAATAACCACCCAGAGAGCACCTGGTGATGAGGGCCTCCAGGCAGCAGAAGCAAACTCCCGTTTATTCTTGTAGTCATGACGTTGTCATGATTTAAGTGAGTTTAACATGCAAAACTGCACCTGCTCCGAGTATTTTTATTTTATTTTTTTTTAAATCAGGGTTGGCAAACAGTTTTGTTTTGGCGTCATTGTTCTAACGTATCAGGAACGTAGAAGAAGTTTTAAAGCATGGAATGGTGGTTGGAGGGGGAGGGGAGAGAAATGTTAGTTGTATGCTTCAAACTTACTGAAGTAATACACATGTATCTAAAAGAGGCCCCCATAAGACCATTAAGTCCAGGGTCTAAATTTGCTTACCTGCGCCACGGGGGCTACTCAGTATGTGCAAACACAATGACCTTACTTAGAGATAAGCATTTCCATGGCAGAAGCAACATTGCAGAGATACAATGTTGTTATTTATAAAGAACTTAATAGCTCATTCCTTTCAAACCAGTTAAGAAAACTATACTTAATACAGGAATTGAGGACTAATGCTTCTTGAAATCATACAGCAAGACTGGCATCGGCAAAATCAATGTACCTATTTATAGACATTTCAAGTTTTTAACATATGCTGTTATGAAGTTAACTATAATACTCTTGGTTTGCAGGCTAAATGCTACATTTGTTTTTCTATTGATTTCACTTCAAAAAAAGAAAGAAAAGCGCCTTGAGGTTACTTTGAGCAATACATAATACAGATGCCTATTATTACCATCAAAGCCAACTACAGCACAGTGAGCTTAGCACTGGCAACTTACAGGATTTGGTGGCTGCTGCTGTTCTGTTATGATAAATTTCATGTTGTACTCTGGCATATACACAACACCCTTGCGATCCCCCTCAGCCCCACCCCCGGTTTTAATGTCTTCATTGACGAGAGTCTATGATCACAAGTAGAAACAAGATGCTAAATGGCCTGAATTTTGGACTCAAGTGAATATCTTCAAATATGAGTGTAAATTTACATGTCTAAGGGTGCAATCCTATGCATGTTTAGACAGAAAAAAGTCCTACAACTCCCAGCATTCCCCAGGAGTTGTAAGACCTTTTTCTGCCTAAACATGAATAGGATTGTGCCCTAAATGGCATATTTTCATTCTACAATACGTTTCTTTGTTTTTTTAAATTGTAAGCTGCCTTGGGAAGTCTATGGTCTCGAATAGCAGCGAAGAGAAATAAATGAATAAATCATCATCATCAATCATCATCATCATCATCATCATCATCTTGCAATGCTACTATGGTTATCCTTGCATTTTAAACACCCTCACGGCCCATGGAATGCTTGCAAAGCAGGGACCAAGGAGGAGTTGGAATGCGTTCCTGATTCTTTTCCACACTTGGCATTTGTTCAAAGTACGGAGAATACAGGACACTCTGGAGTCCTCCCAAGGCTGACTGTTTTGCCCTTTTCAGCTATCAACTTTGGATATAAAACCTATGAAGACAAGAAAGCATGCAAGTACAAGTTTGCTGTTTATAAATTAGTCCTGGGCTGAAATAGTCAACCCGGAGTTTCTTCTTTCGATATTGAGAAGTTAGGGATGGGGCAAAAACACCTCCTGAAGAGTGGATTGATCTTTGGAAAGAGTGAATCTGAAGAATTTTCATTTCTTAAAATACAAAGGGGCTGAGGGCTTTCTCCTTTTTTAAAAAATAAACAAACAAAAACTGTCAGTTTCAGGGATGGGAGAACCAGGGAAGCTCCAGTTCACAGATTTTCTTGAACTCCACATCATATAGCTCAGTTCGTCTCACTCCCATGCTCGTCTGCGACTTGTTTGTCTTTTCATTCGAATGGGAAAAGTGTAAAGGACCATCATGGGGTGTACTCGGGTTGGCTTTCTCTTCACAGAAAGTGTGCATTTTCTGGCACGTTTTTCAAAAGAGTGCACTTCCCCACATTGACTAAAGAGTGAAAATGTGTAGTTTTTGAAAAATGCACATTTTAAAGTGCACATTTTTCAAAATGCACATTTTTTAAACATGATTGCATGTTCAGGAATTCACAAACTCCCCCCCCCCCAATGTTCCCATTTGCATTCGCATATGGGATTGTGAACGGGGTAAGTTCGAATGATTTGCGAATGGAATTAAATTCTCATATATCCCTAGCCCAGTTTAAACAGTGGCAGCCTGCCTGTGTTCCTTAGGGAATAAAATAGCCTGGAAATGATGCCATATCATGATGGAACATAATTCCTATGGGCATTTTTGAGGGAAAAGATGACTGCATCATGGGTTTGTTTTTGTTTTTTTGGTTAAAGACAGAAACACTCAGAAACACTCAGCCACTGCATATTTAAAGGTAAGAGATTTTAAAAAATCCTAGTTTTTGCCTCTCGAAAGTCACTGAGTATCCCCTCCCCAACTTTCATGGGGGACAAGCAGACAAGCATCCTGTGAAAGTGTGTGTGTTTGTGTGTGTAACATTCAGCCCAGCTCAAGTACAAATGTGTTTGCTCATCCTCCTGTGTGTTGTTTTTTTTCTTTGAAAGTGATCTTTTGCTGAAACCTTAATTCCAATCACGACAATGTACTGACAGACACATTTTGATTAAAAGGTAAGCAAGTCCCTCAACAGGAAAGAATACCGAGTAGTTCAGTCTACAGACTTCGATAATAATACACACTGGGACATCGTTACAGCCATAACCTAGACATCTCTCCAGCACTGCGAAGTGAGTGTTCCATAAAAAAAGAGTAAACAACATCCCTACTGCAGAAAACCAAAAATGGTGAATGGTGCCCATATGAGCTTCTTGGGTGTTTGAATCTTTTTTTCTTTAAGCTTCTGAAAGAAAGGTCAGAAATGACAATGAGCTGCCAGAAGATTGTAAATTATTAAGAGAATTCATCATTCCTCAAAGCAATTCTGCTGATCAGATTGAGACATAATCTTGCTTGTGGATGTGCCATTCAAAAAGAAAGAGTATCAGCTCTTAGCCTTAGTATTCTTATCTTTCTGCCCTTACTAACCATTACATCCCTGCCAGTGACCCTTACTCTTCCAAATGAACCACACTTAGCTGCCCCAAAGCCTCCTATTGCAAACAAAACAAAACAAAACAAAAAAGCCCTCTGTCAGGGCTGGCCCTGCCATGAGACAGAGTAAAATGGCTGGGGGGCAGGGATAGGTGGCAAGGTATGGGAGGATACATCTGTGTGGGATACATGGCCTGGCCTGCTTCCTTTATGCTAGCTTGTGGCTCTTAAGCAGTGGTGCAGTGGTAAAATTTGAAGTACAGGCATTCATCGTGACAGCCTCCATAACCATGGCTCCAAGAAGTGTCCAAAAATGCAGTTGTAGCAGTTTTCATTTCCACCAGGAGCAGGTCTTTTGTAAACCTAATGGGACTTAATTACCCATTCAAGACTGAGCCACCCCAGAATACTTTGTGTTACAGCAGGGAATAATATTTATTTATTTATTTATTTATTTATTTATTTATTATAGTTATACCCCACCTTTTTTCCTGCAAGGAACCCAACGCGGCTTACATAATCCTTCTCCTCTCCATTTTTATCCTCACAACAACCCTGTGGGGTAGGTTAGACTGAGAGTCAGTGACTGGCCCAAAGTCACCCTGTGAGTTTCATGGCTGAGCAGGGACTAGAACCTGGATCTCCCGAGTCTCAGTCCAACACTCTCACCACTACACCACACTAGCTCTCATACCACACTGGCTCCCAGCAATATATCGTTGCTGAGAAAATTCATTCCCTACCAGTCACTGTGAGAATTGCAGCCAGCGTGGATGGACCTGCCATGTGGTGGCCTGCTTTAAAAACACACACACACACACACACACACACACCATGGGCTTCCCATCTTATAAATTGAAGATATCTCTTTTACAGACGTAACAACTAGGAGTGGGTGACCCGCCCAGCACTCGACTTGTGGTGCATGAGCCGAGTGCTCCTGCCATGCAAGCCGAGCCAATCCAAGCACGAGCACCAGCTGAGGCACTCGCCGGGCTTCCAGGTCCCTGGCTCTACACTGTTTATGTAGAAAATAGTGTAAAATACATTAAAAACAGCCTTGATTTGCACAAATTACCCAAATCATGGCTGTTTTTAATGTATCTTACGCCATTTTCTACGTAAACAACGTAGTGCCAGAAACCGGAAGTCACTTCCCTGGCTCAGCTCACGAGAATGCAAGTCGAGCCAGGGAAAAGGTAGGTCAAGTGGAGCTGGGGGGAGGGAGGTTGAGCCCAGCAAGTTCACCAAACTCCACCCCCCAATTGAGCTCTGAGCACATCCCTAGAGTGAGATGATCCAATGATGAAACATTTTGGCTAGTGAATAACTGGGGAAAGGCATCACTCATGTAAGGGAAGCGAAGCAAAACTTCCCTTCCTTAAGTTCTTTGTTTAAATGAGATCTGGACTGAGCACTGAGCAGCCCTTCAGTTGCAGTATGCCTTCAAGTAGGAGACTGTCTTCTGATAGCCCTTCAAAAAAAAAAAGACAAGACAAAAAAAAGAGGACTGACCTCAGTAAAGTAGGACATATGGCCACACGGTGCTATCTGAAGCAGGTCACTTCATACTGCTGGACGGCAACACCGGCCTTGGCAAGAGTTCCCAAGAGGACCTCAGGGTATCATTTTTAAGTGGAGATGCTAGGATTGAACCTAATACCTTATATGTACAAAGCATGTGTTCTACCACTGGGCTCCTCCCCAGTGATATAATTAAGACCCCTCTAATAATGGAAACCATGTCTAAGGAATGACTGGAACAGTTCATTTGAATATAATACACAATTGAGGCCTAATGTTGTAGCCATCTTACAACAACATATATCTAACAAGAACCAGAGTGCTTCTTCCCAGACTGTATCTGGGATGCTGATGCCTACCCTTCATTCACTGTAGTCTGCTTTAATGCACTTCAGCACACTCGTAACCAGGGATGTGCTGACGCTGGAAAGACCGGCTTGTTTGAGCTTGACGGACTTCCTGCTCGCTTCCAATCCGATGATCAGAAGCAGGCTGAGTCAGGTTCTTCTTCTTAGACTTTCAGCTCTAAGATGGGCTGCGGTTTGCACATTTTTAAAAAACGCTAAGGAAATTTGTGCAAATTTACACAATTTGTGCAAATATCACTATTTACACAAACTGGAAGCTGGAAACTACATAGTTCTACCATGATTTGTGCAAATTGCGCTAGAACTGCATAGTTTTCAGCTTCCAATTTGTGCAAATAGCACAAATAGTGTGAATTCTGCAAATTTCCTTAGTATTTTTTTTAAAATGTGTAAATCTCAGCCTATCTTAGAGACAGAAGTCCGCGAGCTGGCTCGACTTGCACAACAGTGAGTCGGTTCCAGCACGGGCCTAATGAACCAGAATCCGAGGGCCCGAATTGTGAAAATCCATTAGATTTTAACCCCCCTATTGGATCCCTCACACATCCTCAATTGTACTTTATAAATCGAAAGTATTGGGGAAGAGAAATACACTAACATTAGCAGTAATCACATCAGTTTTCACAAATTATGAAAACTGGCTGATATTAGCAGGGGACTGCCCACTGCAAATATTAGTATCGGTAATGGCCACCTTCAAGACACTCAATAAATGTGAGTGAAACAAAGAAAGGGGGGGGGAAGAAAAAAAGTGTTTGACTCCCATGCAAAGCATTGCCATTAGACGTATGATGTATGTCAGAAACTAGCCATAGATTACAGTTGGAGGCGGTGGTTCTGGGTGACTGAAATGGTGCTTCCAATCTAAACCCTAATTTTCACGACTCATAACATTCTCTCAACATATTACAGCTTGGACTGAAATGTCCCCTACTGGGTGACTTGAGTCAAAGTTCTATTATTCTAGTAAGCTTTTAGAAAATTGTTTCATCTATTAGAGTCATTCCACAGTGTGGATTGTGGGGTTGAGGTGGGGAAAGGTTTTCTCCCCCTCCCACCCCAACTCTGTTAAGAGTATTGTTCTGAAGCTCTTCTTCACTATGACAATACAAACTAGAGTCTACTTGGAAAAGAAAAAACTCACTGAGGACATTGTTGCAATAATGCTGGATCCTTGTACCCCTCATGACTTATTAAACCTGGCAGGGGGGGAACAGCCAAATGGGCCAGGGAGGTGATCAATGCCTCCTTGTGAGAAGGGGTGGTCTTGGATGCCTGAAAAAGGCAGTGATAAGACCACTCCAAAGAAATCCTCCCTGGACTTGGACAATCTATCTTAATAACTTTAGGCCAGTGGCAAATGTTCCTTTCCTGGGCAAGGCCCTTGAGAAGCTGGCTGCTAACCAGTCTGCCCTATATTGGGACAAAGACTGGGGTAGTGTGACTCTGTTGATTCCTTGATCTCTTGGCAGCTTTCAACACCACAGTATCTTTTTAGGGCTACTGTCTGAACTAGGAGTGGTGGTACTGCATTGCAGTGGTTTCACTCCTATTTCATAGATCATAGAGTTGGAAGGAGCCTACAAGGCTATCGAGTCCAACCCCCTGCTCAATGCAGGAAACTAGAGGCGGGGTCTCCCATCTAAGTAATAACCAGGCCTGACCCTGCTTAGCTTTCCACACTCAGACAAACTGAGCCAGATTTGATGCCTAGCTCCAGAAGGTGGTGCTTGGGAGATATGACATGGCCCCATGGATTCTCCAGTAGGGGGTACTGCAGGAGTTGGTTCTCCATACTATTTAACAACTACATGATCTAACATCGCCTATGCTGGGAGTTGTAGTCCAACACATATGGAAGGTACCAGGTTGGAGAAGGCTGCCACAGAGTATTGTTATGGGTAGATATAATTAATAATTTAGTTATAGATATGTCAAGCACAAAGAAGACCACAGCAAGCCCCAGCAGTTTGGGTAAGCAAGGGATCGAGAGAAATGAACAGCTCCCACCAGACTGGCCAGAAGATTGCAAACAACGGCATGAATGGAGAGTGATTGAAGCCTAAGGGCATGACTGAGCAAGGAATGGAGGCTTGCAGTGATTGGATTAATATACATATAGCCCAAAGACACAAGCAGGATTCTGTTTGAAAGAAATGTTCCCTGCCCAGCTAGGCAGACTCAACCAGAAGTTTAACTCACCAAGGTAGGAGAACCCAGAAAAGGTTTTCCTAAGACACCCATCAAGCACACAAAAGAACAGTGATTAAAGAACATCAGAGAGCCAAAGACAGTCCTTGCCCCTCCCATGTAGCAAGAGGTGCAGCAGAAAAGGTATAAGAAGTTAAGTTTAGCCCATAGAAGTGAGCAAGCAAGAATGCGCACATCTCTTGCTCCCCTCCGCCATGCAGGACCCCTTCTAGTGCAGGACCAACAAGAAGTCAGGTAGCTATGAATTCTTTCCTTCTTCTTTCCTTTTCTTGCCAGTGTGGGGTGGGGGGCTTCTCTCCCCCCCCCCAGCTGTCTATAGGCTACCATTTCATTTCATTTCATTTATTTCACTTCTATACCGCCCCACAGCCGAAGCTCTCTGGGCGGTTCACAATAGATTATACATAAAAACAACAATAAAAACATAAGGCACAAGGATCTTTTCTTTTCCAGAATTATAGAGTAAGAAGATTAGAGATGCAGTAGGTATATTTTGCTGCCTAAATTATGGTGTAAAACATTGTAATACCAAGAACTAGGACACTGTACCTGCTCTATAGTCCATTTCAGTTTCAAAATGTTGACCATCTAAGGACTTCAAGATAAGTCTCAGGATCAAAACAAAGCATGATACTTAAGTATCAATAGAATCAAGCCCCCAGCTATATGAATTGGTGCATAGCCATTTGTAGAAAAGCCAAAGTGCTCCCTCCTGGCAACTTTCTTTCTTCTCAGCCTATCCTCTTCCTCTTAATTTTTGAAACAAAGAAACAAACCAATCACCGAATTTAGTGAATGGCCTAACAAGATGCAGTTGATTCTCATAACCTTGGCTCCTTGGAGAGCTTTTCCTCCCAACCAAACTTCAATCTCAGATGCTGCATTGTCAATATTCTGTTGCCAGCATCTTCACCCTGAGAATTTAGGACATTCATGAACAGCTCCATCAAAATCATTCCAGGAAATAAGGGGGAATCACAGGCAATGGCCAGATTGCTTGGATTTGTCTCCCATGAGATGTATGCCATGCCCTTGCAATTTTAAGAGAAGAGAAAGGACATCTAAGGAATCTCAGGTATTCTGGTTTAGGTAGATAATTCACAGGACTTCTCACGACTGTCTGAGCTATCTTTGTTAAGGGGAGGAAGTGGGCTGGAGAGGATTCTCTCAGTCCATTATCACCAAATCTACTAGATCTCCCACTTTTGAGTGGGGAGAGGAATTAATGTCTAATGCTGGGGTTCAGAACTGCATACGGGTAGGGAGCTAAACTGCCTGCCACCAGGCCCTCCATGGGCTGGATGATGTTGGTGGTCATGGTCACACCCGCAGATATCACCACCATTTTGCCATTCTCCTTGCTGGGAGAGGCATGAAGTTTCATGCTCTCCCCCAGAATGGAGAAAGGGACTCGGACAGTTTTGGGAGGGGTCGCTCCTCCCAGTGCCAGCTGAGTCAGGCATCTGCTCCACATGCCTCATGTTGCCTTAAGGAAGACCTGTCCAGCATTGGACAGAGTGCTTGTTCTTCCCAGCGCTAGGTGAGTCTGTGTCTTCACGCACCCTGCATTGTCTCCATGGTGGTGGTGCATACTGCAGGAAGCCACTCAGCCTAGGGCTGGGAAGAGCAGCTGCTCTTCCCAGTACCTGGCAAGTTTTCCACTCCCTATGTGCATCCTCATTGGTATCTCTGATTGGAGAGAACAGCAGGGATTCTTCCAGGGTGTGGGTCTTGGAGGCAGTGCCAGAGCACGTACTTTACATCCAGAAGGTCCCAGGTTCAATCCCTGCCATTTCCAGTGAACAGACCTGGAAGAATATTATACCTAATAGAATAGGTAGTAGGGCTGGGAAAAGGACCCATCAATGCTGTGATGGCAGCATGGACAAGAGAACCATACACACACATGTGTGCGCGCGCGCACACACACACACACACACACACACACACACACAACCTCTTCCTTGGATCCCTGCTGGATCTAAGTAGCATTAAAAAAGACAGAAGTGATATAAGGAGGAATGTCCTAGAGGAATAGGGACAACGTCATTAGTGGACAATAGGCAGGGCCTTTAGGATGGACCTGGAGGGCAGAGCTGAAGGCTCCTACCTTCCAAAAGCTGGCAGGCACATCATCATTGGATTCTGAGCCTTTCAGAACTATTTTATCATCAATCTGTCAAACAAATGTATGCCCTTTCCTCGTTTTCACAGATTCTCTCCTTTCTGTCTTCCCTTTATATGACAGGCACCACATGCTGTTCCACTTTGCTTGAGTACCAGCTAGTTTGGCTTCTGTGCCACATTGTGAGCAGCATGTTTCATGTTCCCTCTGAAAGGGAAGTTCAAAGTAGCCCAGCTGCCTAAAAAGCAAAGGGGAGGGCAGCAACCATATTGGAGGAGAAGCACAATGTTTCCCATTTGAAGTCAAAACTGCCCGAGAAGTGCCGGCACCACACTTCCTTTGAAAGAATGAAATGAAAAGAAAAGCTTCTTCCATACAGCTGTCACACGGTGTGGCGAGCCAAGCCTCAACCCCATCCTTTATTTGCACAAATGTGGTGTCCCAGAATGGCAGTGAAAACAAACATTACATTTGGGCACTTGAAAGAGAGCCTGGGCTGGGGTGGCGGTGGAGGGAAATCCAATGTTCTACTGAGCCCTGGACAGAACAGGAAGAAAAGTCCTCTCTAATGCTTCCCCATTTAGGTTCCTTGCAAAATAAAACTTCACACACAGGCTGGATTCCTCTTTCACTCATGCTGGCTGCACAAATGAACTGACAGTCTAAATGGGATTTGGATTAGGAGCAAAGTCTGCAGCTGGTGCACAGTGTGTGTGCTTTGAAAGAGCCTTCAACACTGCACACATAGTTTGCTCATTCAAGAGGATTGGCAAAACCCTGACCTTCTGGAGCAGAAAAGCCTTCAAAGGAGCTAGATCACTGGAACATGGGGTGGGGGACTGCCCTCCCACAATCCTCCTTTGAAAGAATGACATAACCACACAGTGAGAGTGGAAAAGACTTTTAAAAAGGAGAGAGGCTCTTGCAGGGAGAGGGGAAGCCATACAAGGCCAAAGGGTATGTAGGTAGTACCCAGTCCAGACTTCTGTGCATGTGCCAGGGAGGGTGGCCACTTACGCATCACCAGAAAAGGGGGACAGAGATTTGCATAACATCTCCATATGCTAATGTATATGTATAGATGCCAATTTAGAAAGAATTGTTTTAATTTAAATAGAAATACAATACATCTGACCATAGCGGGACAGACTGTGAGCAGGGGACCCATGTGCTTGCTCAGTCAGCAGTTGTCCAGGGGCTAACCATTGACAGGCAGCTTCAAAGGCTGTCCTCCTGTGCTCCCTCCCTTCTTATGGTTCATTTCTCTTTAAACAGGTTCTGGACTGGACAGGCCTTCAAACAGAGGACACTATCAAATAGAGTACTGTCCTTTGCCCTTCACATACAGGATTGTCCACTGTAAACCAGGACACATGGCCCCCGATTTTCACACAGACACTCCAAGTCTTCTGTAGGGTGGCCACATGTCCTGCTTTACAGAGGACAGTCCTCTATTTGAAGGTGCCCTCTACTTGAAGGGCTGTCCAGTCCAGGAAGACGCGCGTGGGCTGCAGAGTCGGACAGCAGACTGAGCGGGCACACGGATCACAGTCTTCCCCACTAAGGTGAGATGTATTGTTTCCATTTAAATTATAGTATCCCCCCCCCCCCAAACATGCATCTATACATATACATTAGCATATGCACTTTTGATGCAAATCCATCTGCTCTTTGTTGGTGATACATTTCCTCTTTTTTTTTTTTTTTTTGGTGATGCCATAGGTACTTGTAGGGTAGCCACTTTTGCAACTTAAAACCAAGGCAAAGGCCAAATAACCAGGTTCCCACTTTTTATACTGGATCAGCCTAGTCCAGAGGCTGCATGCAGGGCTGAATTTGTGCACCCTTGTTTTTTTTATGTGCCTGCAAGGAATTCTGAGCCCTGCATCATTGTATGTATATGGCATGCTTTCTCATAGGCAAGCACATACACCATCAGCTCACAATAATTCAGAGTCAAGAGGGGGAGTTATATACTATGTTCAAGGACTTTAATTACAGCATTTCACAATAATATATAATAAACAAATTATAAAACCATAATAGGCTCAGCTCAGTTCTCTAAAATCTATAACAAACACAAAGCCAAATGCATTTCGACATGAAGGTCTTCATCAGTGGCCTAACTACCTAAAAGCAAATCTGAAGAAATTAAAAAAAACAAACAGTTTAAAGTCAGCGCTACCAAACTATGCAAACACATATGTATTGAAAGAAACAACAGATACTCACCCCCAGGCAACGGCTCTTATATGCAAAACTTTAAATGAAGAGCTAAACCATTCTTCTCAGACACCATTTTTGAAGCACCATCCTGAACATACTGAACAATTTACAAAAAATCACTTGTTTAGATTATATGCTTAATTTATCAAATTATGATTACAAAATTGTCTCAAAACTTACCAGTTCATTATTTCTCTATGTAGAATATACTGATAGTATACTGATACCAAGTGCTGAGCAGTTATTTTTCTTCAAAGTGCTAAGAACCAACATCTCTCTGTTTGGAAGCATGTTTACACACAAAAAAGGGTATTTTCCTCACACCTAGGAATTCCTGATAGTAAATCCCACTGTTTCAATATCACCTGTTGAATCTGCTCATTATAGCTATCAAATGTGAGTGGAACCACAGTATGGTTTCCACTCTTCTTTGCAGCTTTAGGTCTCAAAATAATATTCCTGTCCCACCTGTTTGGCTCTATACATGGCTTGCTTCAGAATTCTTACAGGGTATCCCCTATTCCAGAATTGTCCCTTCAAGATTCTGGCTTGACTGCAAAGATCAGATATGGTTACTGTAGTTTCTCCTTTTATTCATATTTGGCTTAACTGGTTATTGCAACGACACGGTCCCTTACACTTTAGGACCAGACACATAAACCCTTCTCAGGCTAAGCATCAACACTTAAAAACCTGAGGGGAGGGCCAAATGAAACCTTTCCCCTACTAATGAGGGAAAAGATTAATACTGGTTATTAAGGATCTATTTTAAATCTATGATACTGTGGGTACAAAGGTGTGTGTGTAGATTTAAAAGTAATGCAGGTTAATAACGCCAAGCTGACATGTAGGATTTGGGTAGCAAACAAAGTAAAAATAAGTTTATTTTAATTCTCAAAATCTTAGTTCCAGAAAATAATTTTAAACCTGCCTACCCCCAAATGCTTTGTAATTAACCTAAGTCCCTATAACTCCAAATACTTTCACTCCTCATACAAGCACTGATTTCTCTCAAAACTCCTGACAAGACACAAATAACTGTACTAACCTAACTCCCAACACACACTCTCAACACACTCCCTCCCATAACACACTACCCGACTACTCTGACATCACTCAAACACTCCTTATATACTCCTCCCCCCACCCTTTCCAAGACATCACAAACCACACCCACTTAGTTCAACATTCTATACTCCTTAAACATACTAATGCAGACATACACCAGGGACCTGAATTGTGGGGTTACGCCACAGTTATAGATTTTAGAAACCAGGCCTATTATGGTTGAATGATTTGTTTGTTATTACAGGCAGTCCCCAGGTTACGAATGAGTTCCGTTCTTAGGAATGTCTTTAAGTCGAATTTGTATGTAAGTTGGAACAGCATAGTGTTCTATATGTTAAAATCGGCATGTACGCAAATTGCATAAATTACGCAAATTGTGTCATATATGACGCTATGTACTCTACGTAAACGACGTAGTGCCAGGGAACCCAGAAGTCCGTTCTTAAGTATGGGTTGTCTGTAAGTCGGATGTTCTTAACTCAGGGACTGCCTGTATATGTGTGTTATTGTGAAATTTTGTAATTAAAGATCCTGAATATTGTATATAATGTTTCCCACTAAACTCAGTTTTTGGAAGCACAATTTGTGTAAAGGAACATGTTTTCCCTTTTTTGCTTTTTACCCAATGATGCAGGCCTCAGAATTCTGTTAAGGCACAAAAGAAAATATCAGCCCTTGAGATTGGCTGGAAACAAGAAGCCTCTGGATTAGCTGAGTCTGATATATATACCTGGATCCTAATGTTCTGCTTTTGCCCAGTCAATAAAGCAGTACCTTCTGCCTCCTGCACATCACAAACACATAGCAAGATAGGAAGTCACCTTATAATGATTCAGACCATTGGTCCCATCTGGCCCAGTATTGTCAACAACACTGATTGGCAGCAGCTCTCCAGGGATTCTTTCTTTCAGGCAGGATTCTTTCCTAGTCCTAAATCAGATGCCTGGGATTCAACCTGGGACCTTCTGCATGCAAAGCATGTGCTCTGCCATGGAACTATGACCGTTCCACCTCAGTCTCCAAATTGAATAATAAACAGATATGAGCAATAGTGCCATTTATTGCTGGCCTTCTGTGGTTTTAATTCACACAACCTCCATTTTGGAAATGTCCTTCATGCTCCACCCCCAACATCATGTGCTTCCCTGAGCTCTCCCTCCTGACATCCATGTGTTGAGCTGAATAGGGGACACCTATGTGTCCATGCCATCCAGAACTCCAATCGCACACTAGGGATGTATGAGGCATTTGTAACAGTTCATTTTTTAATCAGAATTTAACCAAGTTGCACCTCCTGGAACTGAATGCTGACCCAAACGCAACCTGAAGTCGAAGTCCATAAATATCACATCTTGTGATAAAATTTAGGGAACTGTAAATAAATAATGCATTTGAACAATGCATTCATTTGAATATTGCACACAAACAATGGGAGAAAAATGCATACATTTCCACAATGCGCACAACTGATATGTACATTTGGAAAAATGTGCTCGGAAATACGCATGAATTTTCATGTGAAAAAGAAAGAAATAACAAAGCTCACAATCTGATATGGACATGAGTCAGAATGAGCTTCGATGTGGAATTCAGAGAACCTCACTGAGCTCGAGTGTTGCTGATTCGCACACTCTTACACAGGATAGGCCTGGGTAGCCGTGCAATGTTGGGGTCCAGGCCAACAGTGCATCCTTGCTTCCCTGAATCATGCATGACAGGGGTGTCTGTGTATCGCTCAAAATGATATCATGTCTCTAGATATTGTATGCATGATACATCAGTCCTTAAAATTACTGTAGCTTCATTCCATTTACTAAAGATAAAAGGCATAAGGAAATATGAAGCCTAATGTTTTGCTTCTAGCACAACCAAGATTATGAAAAACACAATGCATCCTAACCTGAGAAGGAAATAAACAATATGACAATTATGTGCTGTGTTTTATCACCATGGCAGCCACAAAAGGAACTAACACAATTTCTGAAAACAATCTTAACTCACATTCAATATTTTTGTTACCAACCGCTAGTTTAGAACACTCTCAATTGTACATCAAGTACATGCAGTCAACAATATATTAGGATGTCAGAGGGGTTTTGCATAAAGTAAGTATAGCTTTCCTCTATTTGTGAAAGGGAGGGGTTATTTAGTATGAATCACATATTTTGAGGCAGGGTGCAGGGTAACTGTGCAGGGATGTATGAGAAATTTTTTCTAGTTTGTTTTTGACCAGAATTTGCCCAGTTTGCATCTCCTAGAACTGAACATGGGCCTGAATGCAATTTTCAGTCCATACATTTCCAAACTTGTGATGTGACAGCAACAGTACCCACATTGTGGAACTCTCCCTGAAGAAGGAAGTTAGGCCAGCTCTCTGTTTACTTTCAGAAAGTCTGTAACATTTTTATTCTTGTTTAGCAGGCCTCTGGGAAGCAAGGCTGAGTTTTAAAGGTGCAGCTGTTCATTAGATGAATCTGTCTATACCTGGTCCATGTCCCTTTCGCATGGGTTTTCACCCAGAAGCCCATTCAGTCCTGCAGTAATCTGCAGTTTGTGCGTTTGTTTTTGTTCTTTTAAAAATCCATGGGAAAATTTACATTTAAATATGTGAATATTTAAACTATAGCTGTGTGCAAATGGCCTCTCAAAATTTTCCACTGTATCTGGCAATTTCACCAAATTTCTCCAGGAGGAGGAGGATAAACTCCCCAACAATTTCTCATTGACAAGGGTTGTAGTACAGCTTCTTGCTGTTTTTTCTCTAAAGGTTGTTTTTTTTTTTTTGCCACTGCAAGCGGCAACAGCATCAACTGTGTTGACAGTCTGCCCCCCCCCCATTTTGCATCCTCTGCTATACCCATACTATGCAGACACCACAAACAAAATTGGTGAAATTTGGAGAAAATTCTGCAAAGTGGCCTTTTATTTCTAGAGGGGTAGGAAAAGAAAAAATCTCAGGACTTTTTTTTTTTATAAAAATGTCTGATGAGAAATTTTGTTTCAGCTCTAGTTGCCATTCTTCAGGGTTTCACACTTTCCCCAGGGTCTTCCAAATGTTAAATTTCTGAGCAGTGATTGTGGATACATCTTGCCTCTAATGCAGCTGCTGATAATACTACTCCTCCCCTGCAATCCATGTAGTGGGTTTGAGGGTGTGTGTGTGTGTGTGTGTGTGTGTGTGTGTGTGTGTTGCATCCAGCTCCAGGGAAGAGTTGGAGCTAGTGCTGCACCAAAATCTGACCTCCAATTTCTCGAAAGTTTTCTTCCCCCATGAAAGAGGCTTCCATTTTTTCTGCCTCATTCTCAGGGCATTTTATAATTTATTTATTTTTTATTCCTTTTGGTGCTGTTTTTGACCTTAACTAATCACTGTGAGGTGACCAAGAGGGTATTGTGTGTGTGTGTTTCTTTCTTTCTATTACATACATTTCAATTGGTCTGCAGTTTCCCAGGCTGCCTGTATATTTTCATATGGGTTTGAGCAGTGCTTTTTTTCTGGAGAAAAGGGTACCGGAACTCTTGGATTACATTTCCTCGGGAGTAGATGGCGATTAAATTGTAATGTAATTAATAGAAGAAAAGGTGCTGGAACTCAGTTCCGGTGAGTTCCACCAGAAAAAAAGCCCTGGGTTTGAGCAAAGAATTCTGGCAGAACATTTGGGAAGTGCAAAAGTTGGTAGATAAACTAAGTTTTGATCCACTCATTGTTCTGGGGCATGTGGATCAAATCTGTTGGTATATCAGAGTTTGCAAAGATTGAATTTCTCAAGCATTCCTATTGCAAATTCCTAATACGAGGGCTGATATTGATTGCTGATGTCCTTCATTTTGTGACATGAGATTTTTATTTTTAATTTTTTTTAATTTGGATGTCGATTTTAAATGGGTGATCGTGAGGATGTTTTCACAGTAGTCTTAAGTGTCGTTTTTACTGGGAGCTGCTTCGTGGGCTTGCTGAGGCATGTGGCAGGTGCTGATTTACATTTAAATAAACAACGACAAGTGCACCAAAGCAATAGCAAAAGCACATTTACCCTCCCCAGTTTTCTATTTTTTGCCATCATAATATGGGGTTTTCTTGCACCAAAATGTTGTGCAGCAGATTGATACTCGGCTGGATATCTTCTGTTCAGCTCTCCTCCTACCCTATATGGGTCGATTTTCATGTCACCATGTTTGCATCCTTGCTTTCTCTCTACGTTAGGACCCATTGAAAAGGACGCATGACAAATTACAGGTGCGCTCTCTTTTTACAGGCTCGGTGGGCAACTCGTTCCAATTTTACATTAAAATCATTATAACCCCATGAAAATTGCTGGCATGCTGGCACTTATTACACATAATTTGGGGCCCTACAATAGGTGAAGGCAATTTTGGTTCTATTTCAGAAATATCTTTAGGCATGCAATAACATTTGACTACTAAATAATATTCTCCAGATATTCCATGAAACATATTTTGCAGGGAAAACAGAGCTGGTGCTTTGTCATCATATACCTATTAATGTGTGTGCTTTTGTCATATACCTATAAACCACAGAAAAGCCAATTAGAGGAAAAAGCACTCCACCAATTTAGGTTCATTTTTTTCATGCCCATTTTGTGTCTGAAAAGGTTGTTGTTTTGTTGACAAAGGCTAACCTAGTATCGTGGACAAAACACTTTGCATTAAAAGTATAGACCCTCATCAAACCAACTTGGTGGATGAATAAAATATGTTCTTGAAATTCAGTATTGCCTGTTACAAATGTAACAGGCAATACTGAGAACATGCTGCTATTATTTGCACAGTTACAAAAATTTACCCCCCAGAGCCTAGCTCAAGCTTTAAAAAACAACAACAATGCACCCCTGTGTAGAGGAGCTCCAAGGTTCAAAGGCACATTGTTTCGATACATGCACAATCAAATAAAATTGCAAAAAAGAAAAGCAACCCCCCCCAAAAAACAATCCAGTGTTAAAAGCATTAATTGTGGCTGCTTAAAAAAATTTTTTTTTCACAATAACCAGAGATGTAAATATTCTAGAGGAATAATCACATGTGTCTTGAAATTTGGATTGGATAAGTGCTCCCCTGTTTGCAAGTCCATCCCTTTCCCCACCAGCCCAGATGTTTTCTCTTGAAACTGTCCAGCCCTGGGGTAATTTGCTATCTATGGAGAGCAGGGCTCTCCAACCTTGGGTCCCCAGCTGTTGCTGGCCTACAGCTCCCAGCATACCCAGCCAGCATGGCTAATGGCAAGGGATTCTGGGAGCTGCAGTCCAGAAACATCTGGGGACCCAGGGTTGGAGAGCCCTGATGTAGAGTGTTCACCACCATTTTAATTTATTTGTTAAATCTACATATCGCCTTCCAAGTGGAATATCCAAGGCAGTTAACACAATAAAGATTTTGGCAAGGGATCTGAGGTTGCACCTTACCCAGAAAAAAAATTGTTGTTTGAGGTCTATTGGACCCGTGCTCACTTTCAGGGTCTAGGTAAGCCACCACTGATAATTAATGGAAGTGTAAATCCTCAGGGGATCATTGAACCCACCTAATGTCAGCAGCCGGCTAAAAACGATACTAAGGCGTAAATTAATAAACAGGTTAAATACAGAGAAACAAAGAAAATAAATCAACTTGGCAGGAAGTTCCAAACCCGGAAACTTACAATTGGGTTTAAGATGGACACCCTTGACAGAAGGGTCAGTGTAGCTGGTGTGGCCATGTGTACTTTACAGAGGACAATCATCTATTTGAAGGGCTGTCAGAGGACAGTCCTCTATTTGACGGTGTCCTCTATTTGAAGGGCTATCCATCCAGTCCAAAGTCTGTTTAAAAATAAATAATTAAAAAATAATTTAAAAAAAACAAACGTAAGAAGCCTTGAAGTTACCCATCAAGAGTTGATACCAGGACAACTGACTAAGCAGGCACACAGGTCTCTTGGTCACAGTCTTTTCACAGTCTTTCCCACTATGGTGCGATGTACTGTATTTCTATTTAAATTATAGTATTTATTTCTAAATTGGTAGCTGTAACTGTAAATTAGCATGTGGCTCACGCTGGCTCAGCTTGTCTGAGTGTGGAAAGCTAAGCAGGGTCAGGCCTGGTTATTACTTGGATGGGAGACCCCTCCTCTAGTTTCTTGCATTGAGCAGGGAGTTGGACTCGATAGTCTTTCCAACTCTATGATCTATGATATCTATGATCTATGAATCTATGATTCATTTCCTCTCTTCTTTGGTGCATAAGTGGCCACCCTAGTCTACACCCAATGGGCAGTACAGAATGGTGTTATTCCACAAACTCAAATAGTGGTAGCGACGCTCCGTCAAACTTTCTGTTGTACAAGCATAATGCACAACCAGTTGTGCAAGCATAAATTGCACAACCAGTTGCACAAATGCTTGCATAAACACGCTTGTGCAAATGTAAATTTAGTTGGATCCTCCTGCACATAGTTTGGAACCCAATACCACTAGCGGATTGACACTGTTGGATACTGCCCAATATCTCACAGGCTTCTTAAGAGGGGTAACTCTGAAAGCCAGCCTATAAATACAGAAATAATGACTGACACTATTCACACAAAAGTTCAGACAAGGACCAAATCATGTCAATTTGGGCCTATGCAGGTTTGAGATCGAAACTCCATCCAAACATAAAAACAGGTCTGAAATTTTAGAGCTAGCTGTTTTCCCCTTCTCCACCTACTTCTTCATACAGCTGCTCTTGCTGCAATTGTTGTTTTCTATTTTCTATTTTAAACCATGCTGGCATCTGTGGAGCAGCAGGAGCTGATATAGTTGTAGTGGATACACATCTCCATTATTTGTTTGGGATTTGTGGATTTGTTGAGGATCCCTAATCCCAGAACAGAAATAGAACTTTATGTTCTATTTGGTGACACAAATCTCAGAGCTAACCTACAAGCAGCCGATTTGATATTTTCACTTCACCAATGCACTTCATTTTTAATATATCTAATTAAAAAGGAACATAAGAAACTCCAAGCAGCATGGAATATTCTGTGGATGTATTGCTCTCAACCCATTGAACAATCATCTGCAGAGACTGTTCACATGCACACTCTGATTTATGCACAACTATTTGTAGAACAGTTTCATTTAAATCAGCAACACTGAGGCCTGTTTTAAACATTATATTTGCAGCTCAGCTGCTGCTAAAAACTTGAACCATGTGGGGAGCACTCTTCCACTTAGTAAGCTATTTGTTGAAATGATTCCTTAGTGATTTGCACATAAGAAGAGGAAGAGCCCTACTGGATCAGATCAAAGGTACATCCAGTCCAGTATATTTTTTCCCACAGTGGCCAACCGGATGCCTCTGGGAAGCCCACATGTGGAGCAACATGAAGGCAATAGCTAGGGTGGCCAAGTGTCCTACTTTACAGATGGAGTTGTCTATTTGAAGGGCTGTATATCTTGTTTGTATTGTGTGTGTATATATATATGTGTGTGTGTGTGTGTGTGTGTGTGTGTGGTCGGTAGACCATAAATAAACATCATCATCATCATCATCATCATCATCATCATCATCATCATTTGAAGGGCTGTCAAGTCCAAATCTGCTTTAAAGATGACTCGTAGGGATGTGCGCAGAGCTCGGCAGGGGGGTGGAAGCTCAGAGAACTTACCTTTCCCGGGCCCGGCTTGCATTCTTGTGAGTTGAGCCAGGGAAACTAGGGATGTACCCCTATCTTGGAGGGTGCTCACCTTGTTCTTGGTGAGCACTCCCCACAAGGCATGCACCCCCGTGCCACTCGATTCGCCTCGCAGGCAGCGCAGGGTCCCGTCGCGTCACTTCCGGCTGGCAGGAAGTGACACGACGGGACCCCGCACTGCATTTTTAGCATAAAACCCAGGGCAACCTGGCTTAAAACGACCGTGAATCCTGGCAGCTGGAAGTGACGCGATGGGACCCCACGCTGCTGGTGTAGCATGGATTGAGCCGCAGGATGGTAAGTCGCGGGAGTCTCAGGGGGTCCGAGCGGGCTGATTTCGGCCTGCTTTCAGTCCCCCCAAGACTCGTGGTTACATCCCTAGCTACGTCTAGGTTCTGGGCGCTACATTTTCTACATAGAAAATGGCGTAATATATGCCATTTATGTAGAAAATGGTGTAGTATTAATTAAAAACAGCTGCATTTTACGCAAATTGTCACCGTTTCTAATGTATACTACGCCATTTTCTACGTAAACAGCGTAGAGCCCAGGACCTGGAAGTCGGGGGGCAAGCTTGCCAAGTGCCCTGTGAGTCGAGTGCTGGGCTCGGTGCCCCTAAAGATAAGGAACCATCAGAAGGAAGAGTGGGGGCCTTGAAGATGTCCATCTACAGTTAGTAACTGGACAACAGACTGAGTGGGCACATGGATCAGCTGGTCACAGTTTTCTCCACTATGGTGAGATGTACTGTATTCTTATTTAAATTAATCATTTCCAATTTGCATCTATGCATATAAATTAGGATATGCAAAATTTATGTAAATATGTACCCTCTTTTCTGGAGATACGTCAGTCACCTGAATGATAGCCCTGCCCATTTGTTCCCTCCCAGCAAACAATTTTAACCAAATCCAGTGCAATTCATTTAGGGTGGGAGTGGCACGGACCTGGTTTATATGGACTGAAATTTTTGAACTGGGCCTTGTTCCAATTACCCAACACTGGATAATTTTAATTCTAAATATACCTCCTTGTACATAGTTGCTCTGTCTATACAGCAAACACTGACTCCACCCTCAACATGACCATGTGAGAAGAGAAACCAGTACTATCATCAAAGCAAGCGATCACTAAGAATTCCTCCAATGTGCATCATGAAATTTTCATTCTAAAGCAGGAACAAATGAAAATGGTATTTTGCTGCTCTTGCCAGGTGGCTCTGTAGTGGCTTGTCTTCACCCATGATGGGTCATGTCATCTGGGTTTGGATGACAAAAGAACCCATTGTGGGGTGAAACAACTCCTACTACAAGCCATGGGTTGTCAGGGTGGCTTATAAACCAAACTTAAGCCACCCTGACAATCCCATCGCAGGTTTATATGACACAACAACCCACCATGACAAACGGTGGGTTGACATGTCATGTGAACCCAGTTATAGACTTTCCACCATACAGCAAAGGAACAAACTCCTTCACCATATGCCTGATGCCTACTCAGGCTCTGCCTGTCTTGGCCTTGGTGGTCAGATGCTGTGCAAAACCCTTCCCAGAAATACACACCTTTCAGACCAGATCCCACACTGCAGCAGATAACAATGTCTGGGTTGGGAGGGGAATACATCTGCCATACAATTCTTTTCAAAGACAGATGGCTTGGTGGCAGTTAAAAGCCTCCCAGGACAGGGATCAATGGAGTGGCCCCATCTCTTTCACCAACATCAGTGGTGGTTCAGGAGTTGCGTTATTCGCCTCTGCACCCCCTCAGTATGAATACAATTTTCTTCCAAAGTAGCAGTTACTTGCAATCATAGCTCTTTTCCTTTCCATAAACTCTGCGTATTCTTAGCCATCCACTTCTCCACACTATTCTGTTTGAATTGATTTACTTTTTGGACTAATCCACAGCTTAGCATGAAGTTATTTGCTAACTTAACCCTGAAAGATTAAATAAATAAATAAAAAAGGAGGGAGGTCTGAATTATCTGAAACATCATTATACTCTGAAGCAAACATCCAGAAGAGTTTCATTTTCTTGGTTAATAACTTGGTCAATAATATATTTTTTAAATGAAAAGAGGAAAAATAAACTAACTAATATGGTACTTAAAAATAGAATTATGGGGTGTTTTCTTGTAAATCACAGCAAAAGTGGTTCACTAAGGACTAAGATTGCATGTGAATTTGCATTTAAGTTGTCACCCAAGTGCAATGAGGCAGCACATTATAGCTTTAGAGTGAGATTTGCATCAGTTGCTTTACAGTTTAAAACTGTTTTAACCACTAAAATTGTAAATGTGGGTTTTGCCAATATAAGTAGCGACAAAGCACTGGCTAATTAGGTAAAGGAATACAACTACCCATTTAGAACCAGTAAAGTCAGCTTTAAGTTTGCTCACTGATATGTTGAAATATCAAGTAAAGTTTGTTATGTTTTGGATCGATCCTTATTTTTTACTAATACGGTGGGAGCCTGGTCTAACTGGGTGTTTGTGACACATTTGAACCTAGAGAGTGGGGAACCCAAAGTATCCATTCAACAAACAACATACCGTATTAGGACTCGAGCCCACATCAAGCACTGACCCTGGAGGTTGTTACACAGGGAGTCAACTTGTGTTTCCATCCCTATCACATACTGTGAAAAGCAAATTCAAAGGTGGATATTTTCAACACCACACGTAAAGCTACCAGATCAACTGAAAGCAGTGGCTAAGCTATAGTTTGGTGCCATTGTGAGTTACTGGACCTTTTCCCATTTTCTTCTCTTTGTACTGAGGGATAAGATACGGTTTGTGTGTGTGTGTGTGTGTGTGTGTGTGTGTGTGTAACATGTAAACAGTCATATCCGCCCACAGAAGCAAGAGAGATAGAAGATAAAATCAGACACCTTTTGCTGTAAGATTACGGGTGCAATCCTATGCATGTGTAGACAGAAAAAAGTCCTGCAACTCCCAACATGGCTGGCTTGGAAATACTGGGAGTTGTAGGACTTTTTTCTGTCTAAATGTGCATAAGATTGCACCCTAAGTTCATCTTCTAGATGCAAGAGAGAGAGAGAGAGGAGGAGGAGGAGGAGGAGGAGGAGGAGGAGGAGGAGATTATTCCCACAATATAAGAATGGATTTGTACCAATGTAATTCAGAGAACAAGGGATGGCTTCTTCTTCTTCTTCTTCTTCTTCTTCTTCTTCTTATTCTTCTTCTTCTTATTATTATTATTATTAATAATAATAATAATAATAATAATAGCAGAGCAGTTCTCCATTGTTGAAATCCATGTTCTGTTTTGTTTTTGTTTTTTAAAGTGAAGAAGGAGGAACTACACTTGGTAAATTGATTTTATATGGTTAAATCCAACATCACACTAGCAGACAACTACTGATGCAACTGGACTTTCTTCCTGTCCCTTCCCACCTGTAGACCACCACATTGCCTGAAATTCTGGACCATAGGATTTGCGAACCAGCCAGAGTAGTTTTTGAGGGTATGCAGGCGGCTGCAGAGGAAAGGGGGAATCACCCCACCCCAATTCTAGCTACCGTATGTTGATGGAAGCAGTTCCATCAGCAGAGCACCATTGGATTCAACCCACAGTTATGATCTATATAGGTTTTACAAAGGGAACCCCCCCACACACAAATTTTAAATGTTAAAGTGAAATGTTAAGTGTTATTTTTCTTCCTCAGTATCTAGACCACTCAAAAATTGTAATGCTATGATTAATTTTAAAGACTCTTACTCTTTGTTTCACCTGTATTTAATTAAAAACATTGTCCTTTACTATAAGAAAATGTGTGGGAGGCCAATTATAAACAATTCATATAACACCTCTAGTTCCTCCATATTTTGGCAAATTCAAAGATGGTATGTCTTTTGGTCTCATAATCCCAAAGAGATTTAAAAATGCAACAGGATCAGACTTTTTTTTTTTTTTTTAAATATTTCTATGTGAAACAAACACATAATACCAAACATATAACAACTGACAAAACAAAATAGACTTCCATTTGTCTTCTACAGCAAATATAGGTAACAATAATTTTTCTTACTTGATAATCAGAATGAGAAATCTCTTTCTTCCCATTGTCCCAAATTCACTTATTATTCCATGAACCCACAAAGAAACAAATCATTATTTTCCAGCCTCTGCAAAAAGTCCATTAGAGGTTTCCACTCAACAATAAATATGGATGTTGTCCTTTCTCTGATTAATGATGTGAGTTTGGCCATCTCTGCCAGCTCCAGCATCTTGACCAACCATTCCTCTGTCGTAGGCACTGCTGGACCTTTCCACTTCTGTGCATATAGTAGTCTCGCTGCCATTGTCATGTATAAAAATAAAGTTCCATACCTTCCTTCTAGCTGACTGTCCATTATTCCCAACAGAAAAGTCTCTGGTTTCAATTGAAAAGTAGTCTTTAAAATCTTTTGCATTAATAAATGAATTTCTACCCAATTTTTTTTTAGCTTTCTTACATGTCCAACACATATGATAAAAGGTTCCTTCCTGTTGTTCACATTTCCAACATATATCTGATGCACCATTATACATTCTAGCCAATTTCTCTGGAGACAAATACCAACGATAGTAACAGGATCAGACTTTTGTTTCATTTCTTTAACCTTCTGCTGGCACAGCATTTCTACATGGATTATGTGCCTAATCCAACAAAACGGGAGCTCACAAATAGCTCAGATTTGCCAGAAACAAACACACAGACTCCCTGATCTGGCAATTAATGATGCAGAAGAGCTTAGCATTCACAGCTTGGTCCACCTCGCTACCATTTCCATTTGCGATTCGTTTTTCTTTTTGTTTCAACAGGAAAAGTGTGCATATTGGTGTGCATTTTTAAAAAGTGTGCATTGAAATGCACACTTTCCCCTGTTGACTTAAGCATGAAAATGTGTATTTTTGGGGAAATGTGCATTTTACAGTGCACATTAAAACAAAAATACACAGTTTTTGAATGTGGTTGCAAGCTTGGGAATGTGTGAACTTTTTTTCTGGAAAAAGTGTTCCTGGTCACGTTCAGGGTTGTGAAAAGGACAAACTATGATCATAAATTAATCACAACAAAATTCTTGTACTTATTTAGAGCATTGCAGTGTATATGTTATAATGTGTGCCCAGTTAAAATTTGGTGAGAGACTGAATGACTTGAGAGATTCCCCATGCTTGAAAGCTCCATTACACAGGCATGAACATTTGTTTCAGTGGCAGAGCAGTTCTACACATGCATCCCAAATCTGTAACTTCCCTAGCCATTAAACAGAAAGTGCAGTCCTCCATGTTCAGAAGCATGGAGAGCAAACACAGAATTCTGGATCAATAGGTAGAGAACCATATTGGAGGTCCATAAGGAGTTAGCACTGTTTGTAAGAACATAAGCAGGTCTCTGGGGAGGGGCTGTAACTCAGTGGTAGAGCATGTGATTTGCATGCAAAAGGCCACAGGTTCAATCCCTGGTATCTCCAGATAGGAGTGGGACAACCCCCTCTGAAACTCTGGAGAGCCCATGCCAGTCGACATAAACCATACTGAACTAGATGGAACAACAGTCTGGTTAGGTAAAGGTAGCTTCCTATGTTCAAGTGTGGGAGCTCATTAGCCATGTCACAATGCACACAGCCCAGTGACTGTTCTGCCAAATGTTTTCCCAAAGGGCTTGGCAGAACAGTGACTCAATCTCTTAATTAACTGCAGGCATTGAAAACTCAAATGCATAGGATCCTGCTCTGTCCACACACAACACAAAGAAGTATCTTAATTTGTTTCAATGGAAGGTCATCATCAGATGCATGAAATAGACAGTGAAAGTGCCACTACTCTGTGCTTCATGCATCTAATGAGGTGGGCTCTTACATATGAAAGGCCCTTATCTATATAAATAAAAGAAGAAGTCCTGACTGACTGACTGACTGACTGATCAACGCCCAGCTCAAACCATTTAATCTAGGAATGTGAAATTTTGAAGGAACATTGTTTTTATGACGTAGACACCCACTAAGGAAGGATTTTTTGGAAATTCCGTCCCTAAGGGGGGGGAAGGGGGGAATCGCCCCACTCTCATATCTCCTATGGGCAAAACAACAGGGGAGCAGTTATGCAAATTGGCCTCACCTCATAATTTCTGCAGGAGCCAATAGGAGCAGTTATGCAAATAGCCCATATGACACTTAGAATGTTCGTATGAATTCCTGCAGGGGCCAATAGGAGTGGGTATGCAAATCTCCCCTAGGCCATTTAGAATGTTCTCTAAGGAGGTGAAAAGGAAGGGAAACTTTTTTAATGACTGACTGTTGTGTGGGGGGCATCGTTTGACTGATCTACCCCAAACTTGGCACGGTCACTCTTCATCACCTGTAGACTCTCAGGATTAACCTGATTTTTCTTTAAGATCAGATATTTCTGTCAGAAAAGTTTTCTGCTGCCAGCACCCAGCCTAAACATTACACTTTCATTCAGAGATGCTGTATCTTTTCCATACAGCTCTCGCAGGCCTTCAAGGAGGGGGAGGGGGACCTTTTCATTTTTAAACCTGTTTTTTTTCCTCTTCTCTATAACAAAAAATCAAAATTTGAATTGAAAATTTAAATGTAAATGGTGTGATAATAACACACACAGTCGTTCCAATTGTAGGCGATGGAGTGTGCCTATTCCGGGCACTATCTTTCGTTATGTATGGCAGTCAAAATCTAGGTAGGGAGGTACATGAACAAATAGTTGATCATGCCGTTGAAAACTAGGATGAATTCTCTATAATGTCCCACAACAGTGATGGAAACAACTATGCAAATGCTGATGCATACTTTGACAACATGTCCCGACCCCATACTTTTGGTGGTTTGTGCGAGTTGACAGCGAATGGACAGCTCTTCGAATTAAGTCACAGGGGCAGACTTTGAAGGTAGCGGGGATTGACCTAAGGGAGGACTGCTTCTCACATGGGCAGTTTTACGTGGCCTGTTCCAGAGTGAGCTCACCTAACTCTCTGGTCATCCTAGCACCTGAAGGGAGAACCACTAATGTAGTTTACAAAGAAGTACTGAAATTGGGTTTTTTTGTAGGTTGCAGATGCCAAATAAATAATTTTTAATTTTTGGTCTGTCTCATTGTCTGTTTGTAATTCCAACACAAAAGAATTCATGGTCACATATGAATGGAACAACGATCTTTGTTTTGTTGCCAATACACCCCGACTAATGTCTGTAATAAACATTGCTTATTACGTTAAGACATCAACCTGTAAATGATACTTTGTACAGTTTGGGCAAAAGACTCATGTTTCTTTTAAAAACAATTGTCCCAAATCCTAAAATCCATGCGAACGAAGCCGCGGGCAACAGCTAGTATAATATATGTGTTAAGTCTGTTGTTTTTGCTACAATTGAATGGTTACTGTTACTGTAACAATGGTTACTGTTACGAAATTGATCAATATTTGCAAGGAATTCTGTAGGGGTATGTTCCTCTAGAGTAAAGAGGTGAATTTACATCTATCTCTGATATCAGCTAATGAAAAGTGTTCAAAAAAATGTACTTTTGTACATGTGCACACACACTGACACAAGGCCAGTTCAGGCATTAGTCTGAATATGTAAGGGCTGCAAGTGGGCGTGAGGCATGGGGGGGGGGGCTTGAATGTGGAGACAGCCCCAATGTTCCTGTCCCCATTTGTTCCACTGTTACCTTCACATGTTTAGTGCAAAGGTCTGAAGGGGGCTTCTACTTGCATTCAGGTGAACACTCTTAGAAGCCTCCCAGAACCCTGCTCGATTAGGGTTCCTGATTGCACAGAGGCTTCTAGTTGTGTTCACTTGAACGCACTTAGGAGCCCGCTTTAGACCTCCATGCTACACACACACAGGTCAGGGCTGGAGTGGACAATGATAGCATGCACAGGGGTGTTCGGGGCAGGGCTAGCATGTGGGCTCCTGTGCCCCATCTCCAGTTTTAGCCCCATCTCACACATTCAGGCTAATGCCTGAACAGAAGCACACATTTATATGTTTCTGTATCTTATGAGAATGGGCACATCTCTAAAAGAAAGGCAAATTCAACAGAGATAGCATACTAAGAACCTGACCGGGTCTGAATGGTACTAAGATTTTAAAGAAGGGAGAGAGCGGGGAAGGAGAAAGGGAAATGAAATTTTACATCTCAAGTTCTTTCCATCCTGATTATGAAGAAATTTGAGAATTTTGGTAAATTCTGATTTAAAAGATGAACTGATATGAAATTCTCACCAATCCCTAGATGAAATCACATTCTGGGGTGGAAAATGGGAAACATAAAAGTCAAGGGAGAAGAAGGGAGAAAACAACAGATGAGTAAGGTGGCAAATCATAGGACTGGAAGAGTGAAGGAAGGAAGAAGTTCTCTAAGAATGACTTCACAAGAGATTCAAACTTGTCACTAAAGATGCCTGGCGCAGATAGCTCAGAATACATAGATAAAGGATTCCTAGTATTATGCTTGCTCACCTTCTTCCTAAAGAAAATAGATTCAGTATAAAGGGAGGGACCCTCTGATGCCCAGTTTGTCAGGCTCAGGTTTGACTTTTAAGTCAATCAATTGGTTCATTTTGAGTTTAATATTGTTTGGGGCACAGCTCTCAGCCTCAAGCTGTGTTCACTGATGTCAACTGAATAGTGTCACCAATAAGAAATATCAGGTTGCAACCAATACACTTTCCAAGGAGTAAGTCCTGTTGCTTACAGTGGGACTTGTGTGTCTGAGTACATGCATAAGATTGTGCTGCTTTGTCAGTCAACTGGCCTTTCTTCAAGTCATTCCCCCCATGTACAACACTTTGGTTTATTTCTTCCAAATTCAAGTTTATCTGGGCTTTGCAAAAAGATAAATAAATAAATAAATAAATAAAATACAGGACCAATAGCAACAGGAATAGCAGATAACCAGTAATAAGAAAAGCTCTGAAGGAAATGTGTTCCGCTCTACATTCTTAGAATAAAATGTTAAATAAGACGTTTCCTCTGCAGAGGGATCACATTTTACCCCACAAAGCTTTGGGTCACCATAGAGGGTAATAGATAGATTTTCTTTCCCTGTGATAAAACCAAAAGAATCCTTTGATTCATAAATTCTGATATCTAAAGAATAAGAACTTGAAGAGGGTATTTCAGAGGAGGAGATAATTAAAGATCCTATCTCCGAGAGTTTTAGTTCCCTCACAGGGAAGCTTTTATTGAATTATTAGCAGTTTCTGGATTATCCTAAACAGTAACCTTTCCGATGCAGAACATTTCGAGTGCTGATTTTTAATTATGGATAGCTTCACCACAGAACAGTTCTATTAAAATTGGAAGAGAGTTGTCAAAGACTATGGGCCTTTTATGGTTGTGACTTTCATCAGATCCCTTTTCAACAATCGTCCACAGATTACCATTGACACATGCAAACCCCTTCTTTCTCCCCCTTAAGGACTCAGATTTTAATGTTACCTTTGTGGAGCAGTTGCAATACTGATGTGGAAAAGAACTACATCTTATAGTCCAGCTATTTCAACTTAGACACCAGTCTACTCACCCCCACCCCAGCCATGCTTGCTTTCCTCCAGTTGAAAATAGCAATCTGTGTGGAGTCCAAATCTGATTGGGACCATAACAAGGGCAAAGAATTAAAGCCCGCCTCCCACCATACCATGGTCCCCATCCAGCGCACTCTTCTGCACTGTCTATTTAAAAACAACTACCACCACCAACAACAACAATAATAAAAGGATGAAATATGTGATGACCAGCACATCTAGGACCATACTACATGTCATTTCATTGACTACAATGTAGACTTTTTTCTGTTTTTAACCCCCTTCCTTGTGGGGGAGGATGGAATTTCATGAAAAAAAATGGGGCTGGTGAATATTGAATCCTCCCCTCACAGTGCACACTGGTCCTGATCCAAATCAGGGCCATGTACAGTTACAGTAAAGTAAAGAAAGCTATCATTTTCAGCAACATGTTACACAATTAACATAACACATTGTTTGACCCAGTAGTTTGTCCCTTAGTTCACTTTAGAAAGCATTCCAAAGGATCTGAATAATCAGCAAGATACCTCTTCATTCCTTCTCTCACCCCCACCATTTGTTTGTTTTGAATAAATCATCATCATCATCATCTCAGGAATATGGATCATTCTCAGCTAGGGATGGGTGAGAATATAGTTTCAGTTTGGTTTTGATAAGAATTCACCAAAACTCATTATAGGGATGTAACTGTTTGCCCTGCTCATGCCCCCCCGAGACTTGCGGGACTTACTGGGTCTCGGCCCCACTCGCCTCTCCGCGATGAGCTGCCTGCGCCCGCTGCGACGGTCCCATCATGTCACTTCCAGCCGTGGCGGGATTCCGCGCTGTGTCTTTTCCATAGAAACTAGGGCAACAGGGCTTAAAACTGCCATTTTAAGTCCTGTTGTCCTGGTTTCTACAGAAAAGACGCAGCGCGGGGTCCTGTCGCGCAAGCGCAGGGTCCTGTCGGTCGCATCACTTCTGGCCAGCTGGAAGTGACACGATGGGACCATCGCGGCGGGCACGGGCAGCTCAAGCGGTGCGGAAAATCGCTCCACGCCGCTGAGAATCGAGCGGCGGGGGCCCCAGAGTGGAGAAGCAAGGCAGCCCCCCAAGGTACATTAACATCTCTACAAAGTTCTCCATATTAGGGAGAAATACAACTTGATATTTTTTTAAAAAAAAAATATGAATGTGGGAGAAACCAAAACGGACAGGTTTGTCCGTTCAGACCCAGAGTTTTGAATGCTTTCTCTTAAAAGTCTGGGTTTCAATTGCTGTGTATTCAATCATATTAGTGCTGAATTGGGGCTGCCATCTCTGTTTTTCTGACAAGCTGCTCACCTTTAACAGTTATATGGCAGGCAGATACATCATGGTCCTCCCCATGCTGGTGCAGATGAGTGAGAAATTTATTTTGGTTCATTTTTATGGTAATTTACCAACATTCACAAAGTTCTTTATATTCGGGAGAGAATAAACTTGAGATTTAAAAAAACTGAGAAAAAGTTAAGAAGGTGTGCATGGGGGGGGGCGGGACCTACAGGTATATATCCCAGTATTCAAATATGAGAAGTAAAGTTTAGTCAAGAAAGCAAAATAAGATTAATCCTAGATCTCAATTTCTACAATGTACAGTTTTAAGGCAACCTGAAAGCATATAAACCAAATTGACATTTTGGCAGGGCACCAATGAACTCGTCACAGGGGTTTGGCACAGTTAAGCTGGAACTGTGCATCTTAAGTAGCTAATCTAATAGATAGATGAATTTGCCACTGAATCTTCCAAACTGGAGTACTTAAATCCAAATACCACCTGCTGTGAATAATATCTGTGAATAAAGATCTGCTGAAACTTCCTTGCAATTTTCTCTCTCTCTTTGAACAGTGACTCCCCAGGTTGTCCAGGTTGTACTGCTGTTGAATCCTACTTACCTTAAAAAAACCCTGTTATATTCATCCTTTTCTTCTTTATTATCTATTACCATACCTGGTAGGTTACCCAGTAGCATACTGCTTTTCTTGGCTGCTTACTTCTTTCTAGTGTTCTGCTTTGTTTTTGTTGATGCACACTCCATCTGCTCTCCCAATGGTCCAAGATTGGATGGCTTTGTGGCTAGCCTGCATTGGAGTGGGGCATATCCAGAAGATTCATGGTTCAGTGGCAGAGCACATGCTTTGCATGCAGAAGGTCCCAGGTTCGATCCCCTGCATCTCCTACCTGAAACCCTGGAGAACCACCACCACTCAGCGTGGACAGTACTGGGCTAGATGGACCAGTGGTCTGATTCAATATAGGGCAGCTTTCTGTTTTACTACATGGTCAAATGAAAATGTGGACACCTGACATAGATGGGCAGAGCCAAGGAGGGTTACATAGGCCTTTTTTTGGTGCAGTCTTGGTTTCCCACCCACCTATCCTAGAGTTGAAACATAGGATTAGCTGGGCATGTAGGGTCTGGGTAGGATTTTTTGTCCCGTCAACCAGATTTTGTTTTGTTTGTTTTTTCTGTTTGCAAACTGTTGGCCTGAAAGACACCAACTCTGTGGGATCTCTAAAGGTTTTAGGCAGGAATAGCTGTGAGACAGCTCCTACATTATTAGTATCCCAACACAGTGATGATAGCTGCAGATCCAATTCCTATTGTGTTAAAGTTAAATAAAGTTGTGGCCTGAGTTAACCCACTGACACATGTCTGATCTGATTATTCCAGGTATGGTTGCCCACTGTAGTGGGCTACAGTGAAGGAGGAGGAGAGGGGGTCACATTGGCTATCTCTGTTACTTTAATCTCTCACTATCTCTTTTTGAATGAGACCAATAAAAAATGTAATAATTAAAAAAGAAAGAAAGGGGAAAGCACAGGTGGTGCATTGGAGCACAACTGATTCATCCATCTATCCACTAAGAATGCATAATAAAGAGATCAAGTTGGATTAGAACGGCAGCCTAAGGATCTGATTCATGGACACTTATCCTGATATATTTTCATTTAATTCAGTGCCCTCATGCCTGTGTAAGTGCTCATGTTCTTCCTGTTTAATGAAGTTTAAATTCAGCACTGAGAAAATGTCTCACTTTCCCCTTCTAAATTTCCTAATTTATGAACATAAAATGAGCAAAAGTGGATAGCAGAAATAATTTAAACAAGCACACACACACCGTTCACTTTTCTTCTCATCTGTACCCTCCTACCCTTCTTTAAAATGCTTTTCTCCTATAATCAGCTGTAATTCCAAAATAGTTTTTTTTTTTTTTTTTTTTAACTTCTGAGGTTTTAATCCCATGCACACTTACAAAGCAGTAAGTTCCATTGCCATCAGTGGAACTTCTAAGTAAACGTGCATGTGAGACAGACTGTATAATTTCTTTACACTTCATAATTTTGGAGAGTTAGATCTCCTACTTGTAGTAGAATCTATGGAATCGCTCTCCCCTCCTCACTACTTCTTCAAGGCCTGTACAGATTTTCCAATTCTGCCATCCACCTTTAGAGTTAGGACACACGGTTCTCTAGAAAGTTGCCTGAGGGGCAGAATTTTATTTTGTAAGGCAATTCCCTTACAAATGGTCAGTCTCCATAAAGTAGAGCTGGGCCAAAATTTCTCAGATGAGATTTTTCTGAGAACATTTCTCAGATTTTTCTCTCTTTCTTTCTCCCTCTTTTTGTGGGTGCCACCATTTTTTTCACCTACAATGCCACAGAATGACACTAGATCTACAGCACTGAGAAGGATGCAAAATGGTGGCTACTGCTGTCATTTGCCTTATTTTCTGAAAACAAAGAAGAAGCTGCACTGCTGATCCCAAGAAGCTGTTGAATAATTTCTCCTCCCCCTACAGAATATTTAGCAAAATGGTCCCCCCAATTTCAACACACACACGCACGCACGCACGCACGGTGCATAATTTTTAGAGGCCATTTTTATTCAGCAAAAAAATTAAATATAGATATGGTACCATCTAGCAGTAAAGGCTTTCCAGTTGTGAAACATGTACACTCATGAATAACACATCTCTCCATTTTCATATTACATGCAAAATCCAAGTGAGAGAGATAACATTAAAGTGTGCGGGTATCTGTTTTTTTATAGGGGGGGGGAGATAAATTAATTCAGTTTGCAATGTTAATGCAAGCTTACCTAATTTCTCACTTTCAAACCAAAACTCAGTTATCCTTCAAAATTCATACTTTTCAGAATTTGGCAAATGCCCAATCAAAAAATGCATACAAAGATGGGTATATTAGGGAAACATGTATATAACAAACAAACAATCACAAAGTTTGGGACAAACTGGACTTAAGATTGGAAAAACTGAGACAGTGAGAGAAACCGAAATTATCATATTTGTTCATCCCTAGTTTCTTACAACCTGAAAACAAAACAAAACTCTTTTGTATTCTCACCCAACTGTGAGCAACCATTTCACTATAGCTTGATTACAATTTGGTAGGACTGTCGGGGACCAGTTAAATTGCTTGTGGGGTGTCAGTTGGCCACCCCTACTTCAAATATTTAACTAATCCTTGATTCACCAATTGACCAATACATATTATTGTCCAGAATGGACAATAATATGCCTTCCAGAATGGAATGTGGTTGGTTAATTAGGTTGATCTGCTCTGATGACTTTTTATGTTGATCTTTTTCCTGTGCTGTTCTACTTCAGGTTTATTTATTGTAATTTTATAGTGATGGTGTTTCTTTGCTGTTTTTTTTTTAAAGCTATTTTCTTGTACACTGCCCCCATAGTTTACTGCCCTTATAGAGGGCACCTGAAAAATCTCTGAAATAAGTAAAGAAATAGTGAAATGCCAACTCATTCTGGCCATCAAATTCGAACACTTGCAGAACTTGGCAAGATATAAATGTCTGCATTGTGTCTCTGCCTTGGAGAATATAAATTTTTGGGCAGAGATTCCCTTTCTTTTTGATGCAGAATTCCCAAAGCTCAGCAGGTGAGGTAAGATCACATGCTTTACAGAATGAGCCCACTTTTAAGTTAGAAGCTCTGCCTAATGTTAGAGGAAAGTACTCCCAATCCCTTTTATTTTATTTTATGTGTACCACTTCTTTTCCATCCCCATAAATCTTCCAGGGAAAATTCTAACATCCCATTACTACTGTACTTGAACAGAGTGTATTTAGTGATCCAGAAAGTGTGTCATTGTACACTGGGCACAGTTCCCCTAACTGTTATCTATCTACCTGCTGCTCCTCACAAAAGTATAGTTTGCTGACTTCAGCAATGATAAATATTTCATCATATTTTATTCCTGCACAATAAATTTCCTCTCAGTGAAATTAGTTCCTATAATTAAGTCTTTGAACAAAGCTGAGGTGTGCTGAAATGCAATAAGATGATGCTGGGATATGAGCAAAGGAAAGACTCCATGGACAATTAAAAAGTGAGCATGGAGAATGGAGTAAGTAACCCTTCCAGCTGTGAGCCTGAACTCAAGAAATTAAAACAGTAGCTATGGTTGAGCAGGCAAAAAGACTCAGTCTGAATGGAAGCGGCCCATTAATTAGTATAATATAAATGTTCTTTCCAAAAAAGATTCCACACTCACTTGGCAATTGCTTCTTCTAAGCAACTGAATGTGGGTGGCTTCTGGTAAGCCTTTTCACATTTCTGAACATAAATGTACATGCACAATGGTAAGATACGCTTGTGGTCCCTATGAATGTTACGTAAGGATTCTTAAATAATAATAATAATATATTATTATTATTATTTGCATAATAATAATATTATGCCACCCAGGCCACCCTGGGCGATGTACAGAAGATAAAACAGAATAAAATACATTAAAACATTTTTCTCCATTAAAATACATTAAAACAGTATAAGATTTTAAAACCTTAGCCCACCCCATATTCCCGCCTGAATAACCAAGTTTTTAATGAGCGGCGGAAGCTCAGCAGAGAGGGGGCATGGCGAAGGTCACTTGGGAGAGAGTTCTATAGTACGGGGGCTGCCACAGAGAAGGCCCTCTTCCTCGTCCCGACCAGTCTAGCTGCTCTGGCTGAAGGGACAAGGAGAAGGCCATCTGTGGCAGATCTTGTTGAGCGGCCCACTTGGTGTTGCTGGAGACGCTCCTTGAGATAGACTGGACCGGAGTCGTATAGGGTTTTAAAGGTCAAAACCAGCACCTTGAATTCGGCTCAGGCAAGCAAGTGGTAGCCAGTGTAGCTCCTTGAGCACTGGCGTGATGTGATCCCGCCGGCAGGCTGCCTTTAACCAGGCGAGCCGCCACATTCTGTACCAGCTGTAGCTTCCGAACCATCTTCAAGGGTAACCCCACGTAGAGCACATTACAGTAGTCTAGGCGAGAGGAGACCAAGGCATGAACCACTGATGGGAGCAGATGATTAGGAAGGTAGGGGCGCAGCTGCTGTATCAGATGGAGTTGATACAGCGCCGCCCGGCTCACAGCTGCCACCTGAGCCTCCATGGACAGCTGGGAGTCTAGAATGACCCCCAAGCTGCGGACCTGGTCCTTCAGGGGTAGATGTACCCCATCCAGCACCAGGTCAACATCCCCTAACCTCCCCTTGTCCCCCACCAGAAGTACCTCGATCTTATCGGGGTTCAGCTTCAGCATATTCCTTCCCATCCAGCCACTCACTGACTCCAGGCACTTGGACAGGGTCTCAACGGCCAACCTCAGTGAGGATTTGAAAGAGAGGTAGAGCTGCGTGTCATCCGCATACTGATGACACTGCACCCCAAACCTCCTGATGATAGCTCCCAGCGGCTTTAGGTAGATGTTGAACAACATCGGGGAGAGGATGGAACCCTGCGGCACTCCACAAGTGAGCAGCCGAGGGTCCGAAGCCTCCTCCCCGAGAACTACCCTCTGGTACCTTCCAGAGAGGAAGGACTAGAACCACTGCAATACAGTGCCTCCCATGCCCAATCCCTCCAGGCGGTCCAGGAGGATACCGTGGTCAATGGTATCAAAGCCGCTGAGAGGTCGAGGAGGACTAGAAAGGAGCATTCACCCCTATCCAAAGCCCTCCTCATATCATCCACCAAGGCGACCAAGGCCGTCTCTGTCCCATGTCCAGGCCTGAAGCCCGACTGGCACGGATCTAAATAATCGGCTTCATCCAAGTGTGCCTTCAACTGAGCACCCACCACCCACTCAATCACCTTGCCCAGAAATGGTAAATTGGAGACTGGGCGGAAGTTGTTCAGATCCTGGGGATCCAAGGAGGGCTTCTTTAGAAGCGGTCTTATTACTGCCTCCTTGAGGGCTGATGGCATCACTCCCTCCTCGAGGGAGGCATTCACCACCGCCTTGATCCCCTCACCCAGTCTCTCCCTACAGCTCATAATGAGCCAGGACGGGCAAGGGTCAAGCAAGCAGGTGGTCGGCCTCACAGATGAAAGCACCTTGTCCACTTCATCAGAAGGAAGAAGCTGGAACCGATCCCACAAAACCGGTCTGCCATTGGCCTCCTCCCGCTCACTCCCTGTGTCCACGACGTACGATATGCCACTCTCCTAATCTGATCAATTTTATCTGTGAAGTGCTTCGCTAAAACCTCACAGGAGGCTTTAGACTGTTCCATTGGGTCCGGAATGGCTGGACCGACCAGACTCCGGACCACTTGGAACAGCCTCCTGGGGCAGCACTCCGCAGAAGCAATGGAGGCAGCATAGAAATTCTTTTTTGCTGCCTTCACCGCCACTCGGTAGGCTGAAGATGCAACTCTAACCCGTGTTCGATCATCTTCGGAGTGGGAATTTCACCATCGGCGCTCTAGCCTTCTCGCCTCTTGTTTCAGAGCTCGCAGCGAAGGAGTGAACCATGGTGCCGCGCGAGCTCTGTTTAGGCGAAGAGGGTGCTTCAGGGCAACTCGGTCTAATCATTGTGATTTAATCGTGATTCCTGGTACAAACCGACCCAACCCACACCTTATGGACTAAATGCATTTCTCCATATGTTGCACTGTTATTCTTGGCCACTCAAATGTGATCAAAATCTGTTTCGACACAAAATACAGTTAGGGTACAATCCTATGACAAAGTCTAGACAGCTATAGGATAATTTGGAGTCCCAGCTCCAACCTTGGAAATGCATCCCAAGGTCAGAGCTGAGACTCTGACCTCGGAGCACCCTCCCTCTGCCCTTGCAGCCGGCGCAGAAGGAACCGCACGGGCTGAGGCCCTGAGGTCACAAGAGTAATGCCACTCACAAGTAGAGTTTTGTGGGTGGGGAGGGGGGCGGGGAGAGGAGAGGAGAGGAGGTGGCAGGCTCCACTAGCATAGGTAGTATCCTGGCAGCACCTCAGCCTCTTCTCCTCACGCTCTGAGGCAAAACACTTAGACGGCCAAAATCAACCTTCACTTTCACGCTCCTTCCGCCCTCCATAGGATGCCCGTAATCCTCCAAGCTCGGGGTGTTACGGACAGCCTCATTGGATTGCGCTGCTCAGAACTCATATTTAAATGCAATTTGAAAGTCAGAATATACATTTAATAAATAAATATTTAAATGCAATATCTCTGTGTGTAGATTTTTAAAAATAAAATATTGCAGATTGATGTACAAACAGGAGGAAACGGACATAGGGAGAGAACATATGCAAATGGCATGGACCTGAAATTAACTTATTTGTGCTTGCCAAATGTTCACAAACATCTTTACAGTGAAAGTGGTACTCTCAAAGTGTGTGAGACCCCACCTCCAATTCGTAATTCTCACGTTTATTGCAGTTGATCAGCCACTGATCCCCTGCAGCTTTGGTGCAGAGATGGGTGACTCAGCCTATTTCTGGTCTGTGTCACTGTTCTATGGGTTCAGCCAGAAGTCTGTTTCATATCATCCTGCTTCTTATTAATTTTCATTTTATTTACATATGTACAAAAATTGTATTGAACTATATATTTTTAATGTGTTTTCTCTCAAAATACACATTTTAAAATGTATTTTGACATGTTTTTTTTGAGCCAAGAACTACATGGGAACATTCAGGACATAAGCCAGTGAAGTTCTGCTTCCAGATGAGGCAAGAAAATCCCCAGAGAACAGCGCTTCTGTATCTGTGGATGCCAGTTGGTTGAGGTTACCATACATTATATGTTATACTGTAAGTTATATGAAATTCCAAGGGGGGGGGGATATTTGAAGAAAAGCTTAGAGTAGGTAGCCACTTATAGTGACATGGATAAAATTAAATATCTGTTGTCTAGCATGATGAAGCCTGTTATGTTTAATACAGCCAAATGTGCTGTGAAATCCTCCCAACCCAGGCAAGCCCACCATGAGGCTAATCTGTTGGCTTGAGGACTGCTAGATATAGTGTAACTTCGCATGCAAACTTCCAGGGAGGGAAGGGTTAAAACCAGATAGCTAATTGGGAATGCTATGATATGTGAAGCCTCTTCCTGCCTTTTGTCCCTCCTGCTGTTCTTTTTCACGCTCTCTCTCTCTCTCTCCTCCTGCCTTTGAATGAGCATGAGCTGCTGGTGCCTTTGCAAAGATTTCATAGATTTCATAGATCATAGAGTTGGAAGGAGCCTACAAGGCTCTCGAGTCCAACCCGCTGCTCAAGGCAGGAAACTAGAGGAGGGGTCTCCCATCCAAGTAACAACCAGGCTTGAGCCCTGCTTAGCTTTCCACACTCAGACAAGCTGAGCCAGCTGTAAGCCACAGGCCTGTATGATGCTGCCCCAAAGAACAATATATGGACTCCTTTGAAACCAAGATGAACCTAAATACATTTCTACATATGTAAGCTACATTTGTGAGTAAAGCTTTCTTTTCTGTTCTTGCCAAGGATGGAATAAGACTGTTTTGTTTCCAGGCTTTCACCAGCCCACGTGGGGACTATTTGTATTGTTCTTCCAGTTAACTCTGCTTGTATACACCAGTATTTACCCAACAAGGACTTTGCCTCTTGTTCATGATTTATGTATTGTAAATGCTTGGTTTACTTGGTTGTAATTTTTTACTTTGGCTATAACCTGTAATCGGTTGCCCAATATAGTAGATTTGGATTTGGAGGCCTTTATCGCACCAGCACGCTGCCTCACTCACATAATTGTACAGGGAGGGAATCCATATGATGTTATGGTCCAGTCATAACCCTCCCATGTTTTCCCTCCATAACTTCCCAGTTTTTCTTTACCATGGAAAATTTGTTAAGGAAGAAAAGATGGAATAGCTGCACAAGGACTCCTGATGGTTAGCACTAGGTCCCCTCCTCCTGGAAGCACCTTAGTTCAGGAGGTGCAGATGAGGGCAGTTTGTATTGTAGTTCACTGAGATTGAATACCTCAAGCGTATCAACACTGATGCCATTTCCTTAATTTGTCTGATCCCTTCTTGAACTTTCCTACCGAATCAGGGATCAGACAATGGGCAATCTGAAATCACAGTCACAGAAGGCCTGTTCAGGCATTTAAGAGGGCATGTGATGATTCAAAGTGGGTACTGGGATGAAACCCCACTCTCTATGTCTCTGGGAGTGCTGACCCTGCCCCCCTCAGTTCAGACCTTGCCATGCTGAACTGGCAAGGTGTGTATGAATGGAAGTTTTACTCACATTCGCTCGCATGCAAACAGAACTCTCAGCACGACTGGGAACCCTGATAAATAAGGCAGGGTCCATGATCTCACAGAGAGTTCTATTCATGTTCAAGTGAAAGCAAGTAGAATTCCCTGTCAGGCCATGCTGGTTCGACACGGCAAAGTCTGAACTGAGGGGGTGGGGCCAGTGCAGCCAGAGACATTGGGGCAGGGCCAGCGTGCAGGGTCCCATCACAGTACCCACTTTAACCCCTCATGAATTCTCTTGAATGCCTGAACAGGGCTAAAGTCATTGGTTCTTGGCTATGTGGCTATGTCACTCTGGAAAAACTAGGCCGCATTGTCCTGTAGGGGGAGGAAACAGATCCCTGTTACTATGGCAGAGGAGATGGCACTTTCTGTCTCCCATGTGGCGCAGCAGCAGATTCATTGCAGTTTAGTGGGACATAACAGGCAGTATAACAGGGAAGATGTCATTTCCTTAGTACATTCTGCAAACATGATTTGCACCCACTCAGTGCCATGAAAACACTGAAAGCAGTTAATATTTTGTCCCCATTTTGGCTCAGATTTCATGAATAGCAAGTGTCACATCCGACCCCAACACAGAGATGATAGACTCCCTATTCAAGTTCACCCTTTTATAGTCATTATTAGCCCAGACCAACACTTGTTATTTTCTCCAGACATTTCTCAATGTCTGCATTCGGGATTACAGAGAGCAGTGCACGTGTGTGCCATGCATAAGAAGCTCCAAGTGGCTGCATCACATCAGCTAGGGCTGGTGCCAGATTTGACAGGGCCTTCGGCAAAGAGCCCTCGGCCACCACTGCACCACCCCAGTGGCCCCTTGAAGGTTACCAGTGGATGGAGTAAACCACAGGGAGGAATGATAGCAGCTGGCACTAGAAAGAAAAGGAATAGGGGAAACAGCTATGGCAGCTACTGACAACTTTATTTTCCCAGAATGCCTCTGGGCCCTGGAGTATTCTTGTTAATATGAAGGTGGTGGTGGCTGGGCTAAGAGCCTCCACACTAAAATTCTTTCTCAAAAGTTGAAAAGGGGGGATGCCAGTGACCGGTATCAGCTGTCCCCACCCCCCACCCCCCAGTCTGTGTGCCCTGGCATTTGCCCAGCCCCACTAGTAGTTGATGTCAGACCTGACATCAGCCAAAATGCCAAGAACTGTTTTGTTTTTAAGTCAGCAAGCTACTCCTGTACCATGCTTCTTTTCTTGTTGCACATATTCTTTGCAGGTAACTCAGTAGTTGCACAACAGTCTAACATGATGAGTGCCAGAAGGAGGAGGACCATTTTCAAAAAAGGGCTGGAGTTCTGGTGAAAATGGGGAGAAAAGGAAAGGCATCAGCAAGATGATAAAAGCATGGCATATGTACAGTGTACTTTGCTGTGTGTGAGGCATGAAGGAAAGTCAAAGGCAGGGCTCATTATTTTGGTAAGTCACGCCATGTAAAATATGTCAGTATTTGCGACAGAAAATTGAAGTGGCCTAGCAATCTTCTCCAAAGGAGAAGATGGAACCAAAAACTTGAGTTTGTATCAAATGTAAAGAAGCAGAACTACAGAGGGATCATTGAGATGAGATTATTCATGTAACTGCATAATGGATGTAAAACACACAATCCCATCTCATTTGAAATTTAAATGCAAGAAATGACAAAGCCATGCCAATTACTTTTGTATATGCATTGTAGAGTCAAAATGGACATTTGCACTGGCCTTTGTATTCAAGGAGTTCCTTTGATTCATTAAACATGGATTTGATTACTAAGCTAGGTAAATTAGTACAATTTATCATAATTTATCCAATTTAGAGAGTATACGACATTCCAATAAAAGGTTCTTTGTGATTACACAAACTATCTTTATTACATATTACAACTTATTCAGATTAGAAGGTCTTCCAGATAATCAAGGCTTGGATACTTGGGAATGCTGCCATTTTCATGTACCGGTAGTTATAAAACTCTGTGTCAGAGGGAAAACTGAGACAATTATATCAACAACAATAATACCTTAATACCACACATTTCAAGTGCTCAAAGTTTTCCAAATATATTATTTCAGTAACCATACCATTTGCTATATACTTTTATGCTCTCTTTCTGCCAAGTTATTGCTAATATCACATTAATATTTCTGACCATTTTACTGTATTTTTGTTTTATTTTATTGTATTAAATGGTTTTTGTATTCTGTAACTGTATTGTGATGGCCATTGGCTATAAGCAATAAATTGTGTTACTACTACACATTAATATTCAGAGCAACTTATGGGCGAATCTGTCAATTTTGGTTCTGCTCATTTCTCATTTTTCTTACCTTAATTTCAGTCCAATTTTTACATTTAAAGAAAAGTCTGTGTGAAAATTCATATTCATTTTAGTGTGCACTTTCCCTAATATACACATTTTTGTGCATAGTTTTCCTCAGTGTATGCATTTTCGTGCACATTTTTGCTAATGTACACACTTTTTACAAACTATTTCCCCTATTATACTGTGTTTCCATATATACTTTTCACTATTGTGTGCATTCCGTGCACACTTTCCCCTAACATGCACATTTCTGTATGGTTTTTTTTAGTGGAGAAGTGTATCACAACATTTAGAAAACTGAATTTCACTGCACAACTGTGTTCTAGTTTGCTTATTGGTTCAGGAGGTACATATCTGGTAAATTTACATATACATTCAGATAAAATAAATTTCTCATGCATTTGAACTGAGAGCCTCACACGCATGCTAGAACCAAGAGTATTTTGTTTATAATGAAATAAGCTATCATTCTTGGTGCAAGGTAATTCCTCGTTCTTACTATGACCTAATAGTTCATTGGTTTCTTCCAACTATACCACACTTCATACCTATGCCTTATTTTCTTCTGACCACGTAATATGGGTTTTTTTCGAGACATAAATTTTCGAGAGAGCTTAGGCTATTGGGCGGTATAAAAATGTATTAAATAAATAAATAAATAAATAAATGCAATCTATCCCTCAATATTTTTCAATCATAAACCAGACAGAGCCACAGTAAACAAGATGAGCTGGAGAAATGCCAGGAAATAATTAACATGTTTTTACATACTATTTTAAAAAGTTGTCATTGATGCAACTCTGATGACTATTGCCTAAGAAATTAGGAAACAATATTCAAATATGATTAATCATTTCATGAAGGACAACATGAAACAATTTTTAAAAGGCCTCATCTTCTTAAGACAGCTAGATAAAGACGAATGGCCTCCTTTGTCTCTGATATCCTGATCCACAAGCACATTGGGTTGTATCCAATGGAGGCTTTGTCTCAGTGGAAAATGCTTCTGCGGTCTGCTCACATAAGTGGGTGAACTCAATTTTCACTGAGCTGCCTTACCTAGTGCAGCCCTCTGTGCCATATCTCATTCTGTTCTATAGGGTCCCCCAACCCTCAGAAACAGCTTTTTAGAGTAGGGGGGATTGGTGAAAATTTGGTGCTCTGTCTTTAGCAAAAGTGCTTTCTGCTAAGGCAAAGTCACCATTAGATACAACAACCCATCATATTTTGGGTCTTGGGCCTCAGGTTGTCAAGCCCACAGAAGTTCCTGAACTTAGAACATGATGGATGCCAAAAGGGGACTCAGGCTGCTTATGCTTCATCGCCGAGTTCTGGTCCCAGGAGGAAACTGAAGAATGACCAACCACACATACACTAGACTGCTTAACCACTGTAGAACGGAGTGTGGAATGGTAGTATGAACTAAAGTGAGTGGTATTGTGGAGGGAAGCAATTCTTCAAACCTAGCAGAGAACTTAATCCTCAAGCATCAGGCATTTTGAGTAGCTGTAGTAAGACCTGCACAGTGTTAAGTTGCTTTGTTCCACACTTTAGTCCCTTGCTGCATGATTTTAAGTTGGCAGCAGCAAATCTTAAAGATGCCAGATGTTACCCCCTGATCCCTATAAAGCAGGGCTCCCCAACCTTGGGTCCCCAGATGTTGCTGGACTACAGCTCCCAGAATCCCTTGCCATTAGCCATGCTGGCTGGGTATTCTGGGAGCTGTAGGCCAGCAACATCTGGGGACCCAAGGTTGGAGAGCCCTGCTATAAAGGCTTCCAGGTCAGTCTTCCATACAGCTAGCAGGCTCTGCTCTTGCTATTCCTTGCTTTACGTACCACCTTGCTTTATCTCTGCCTTAACCTATCTATCTTAAACCTTAACCTCTCCACACTGGAGAGCCAGTGTGGCGTAGTGGTGAGTGTTGGACTGGGACTCAGGAGATCCAGGTTCTATTCCCCGCCATGAAACTCACTGGGTGACTTTGGGCCAGTCACTGACTCTCAGCCTAACCTACCTCACAGGGTTGTTGTGAGGATAAAATGGAGAGGAGGAGAAGGATTTTTCCTGCAGGGAACCCAAGAAGCCTTGGGTTCCTTGCAGGAAAAAAGGCGGGGCATAAATATAATAAATAAATAAAAATAAATAAATCTAGAAACTCGATAGGAGTCAGGTCTGACACTTTCAGGCAATGAAAGAGGAAACGATGTCATTTCAAAGCATGGAGAACAATGGAAAGAGGAGAAGGAAATGGCTGCAGCAGGGAGGGAAGAGAAAAAGTGAGGAAGTCCTCTACCAGATTTAGGGACTTCACCCACTCTCAAACTGAGTTGCTGACCTTGGATATAAACCAGCTATGTCTGCCTGATGGCTCAGGAATAATTTACCAATTACATGATTTGACTCTATTATTTCATTATGGGGAGAAAACAAACACATCTTTATAAAACACACTTGCAAACATAGGGTTACATGCACAATCTTCCTTCTGTGAGGGGAAAGGCTTCGCTTGCAAAAGGTCTCTCCGCCTAATGTTTGGGCATCCCCCTCCCCACCACACTATGGCTCACAGTTTTCAGCAGGTTCTCCAGACTCTCTGTGCAGTATTTTCAGGTGGCTGGAGGAGCTACTATGGGAAGAAGGGGGCGGGGAATTCCACTTCCACCAGCACAGTTGCTCATGCTTAAATCTGGATCCAGTCCTCAAAATGTAATTTAGCTTTGAGATTCTGCAGCGCTGGTTTAATAACTGGTCAACAGTGGCAAAAACAGAACTGTAGGGATGTCTCTTTATTCACCTGTCAGCATTTTTATATCGTCTCTCCATCCTGAGTTTCCAATTTTCATTTTGCTATGAAGCATGATAGATAGGCTGCAGTTACCAAAGGTCTGTGTTGATAATAACAACTCTCTCATTTTTTTCTAAATTGGGCTGTCTTCACAGTGTCTTTGTGATCACTGTGCAGTTATTTTTATTGAGAGATCTCAGATCAGTAAGACTGCAAATTTAGTGGCCAAGACTTTAACTAACATCTTGTGGAAACTGCATGTATGTATCCAGGAAATGAGAGAGAGGATTTCATAGATCAGTGATGGCGAACCTATGGCACGGGTGCCACAGCTGGCACGCAGGGACCTCTCTGTGGGCACTCGAGCCATTGGTCACCAGATCGCGAAAAGACTGTCCCCTTCTGCAAAACACTAATGATCTTGTTCTTTCTCACAGTGTGGAACGGAATGATTGTATTCTAGAATTCCTGTTACAGAATTCTTTTCTACATTGTTATCACATTTAAAAGATTTTGAAGAATGATGCACAGAGCATGGCTTGGATGTAAAGCCCTAACAGTTGACCTGAGTGCTGCATGTGTTGCTCTCAAACTAATGGAGTATGAGCCAGGGTTTGACAAATTATCACCATACATGCAATAGCAAAAATCACATTAATTGTGCAAAAGCATGCCCAATGCAAACTTTTACCTAATGCAGTGTTTGCAGTCCAAGACATAAAGTGTTTAAAATGTGTTAAGCACGTTTAGTTTTCTTGTTTATCTTGCTCATCCTAGTACAGGTTGACTTTTACTTTTACTAATCTGACACCTGTAGAAGCAGGGAAAGGACCCAGGGTAAAGCTTGCCCCATACAATTTCAGCCTGGCATATAATCATATTACAAGTTGAGAATCCCTTCTCCAAAAATACACGTGCCTAATTATTTAAAAAGTTTGTATAAATTCCCTTCAGGCTATGTGTACAATGTAGTACTATAATAATTTTTTGAGTTGATTTTTTTTTCAACAAAAAACTGTTTGTATTATTGAAAGCTCTGTTGTTGTGTTTTTCTTTTAAGACAAAATATGTTAATTAGTTCGGACAACTGTATGAATTGTTTTTCTAAAACTAAAACCTCGGTATTCAGGTTTAATTGCAGTGTTGGCACTTTGAAATAAATAAGTTGGTTTTGTGTTGCAGTTTGGGCACTCGGGCTCAAAAAGGTTCGCCATCACTGTCATAGATCATAGAGTTGGAAGGAGCCTACAAGGCTATCCAGTCCAATCCCCTGCTCAATGCAAGAAACCAGAGGAGGGGCCTCCCATCCAAGTAATAACCAGGCTTGACCCTGGTTAGCTTTCCACACTCAGACAAGCTGAGCCAGTGTAAGCCAAAAGTTCTGTTTTGCATCCTAGGGAAATGGAAGGCCTGGTTTTTTGGTATAAAAAAATAAAGGTATGTCAAGCGGGACCTGCAACAAAATGTACAAAATGTTGCAGTGGGGAGTGCTCCAGTTCAGGATTCCAGACACCATTCGATACCACTACCACTACCCCCACCCCCATTTCTTCTTTTTTTCCTCCAACGTTCAGCAGTCTGTGTTCACTGAGCATGCCCAGTCCTCACTGGCCTCTTTTGGTGATTTCTCTCCCCTGGAGCATTTGTTTTTCTAAAGATTTTTTGTTTGTCTACTTCTGCTAATACAGTCATGCCTTGGATTGAGAGCATAATTCGTTCCGGAAACGTGCTTGTAATCAAAAACACTCTTATATCAAAACGAAATCCCCCCCAAAAAATTTGTACAGAGATTTTTAATTTAAGCCGTACTATAGTACTTGTAGTGCAAGACGTCGCTTGTATATCAAGTAAAAAATAAATAAATAAATATTTAAAAATTTGCTTGTCTTGCAAAACGCTCTCAAACCAAGTTACTTGCAATCCAAGGTATTACTGTATTGGGATTCCCCCCAAACCTGCAGATACCACCCTCTTGTGCAAGGATGGTGCAGTTTTGGCTACATAAAGGGTCCACATTTGGAGAATTGAGGTTGCTATTAGGATGATGATGATGATGATGATGATGATGATGATGATGATGATGATGATGATATACTAGGACATGCAAATCAGCAAAACGCTCACCAAAGTTCTCCAAATTCTATTTTGAAGCTCATTCCGACTCAAATCTGTATCAGATTGAGGGTTTTTTTCTCTCTTTTAGCATGAAAAACCCTGCATATTTTTCCAAAATGTATACATCAACTGTGCACATCCTTGAAATTTATGCATTCTTCTCCCATTGATTAAAGCACATTTGTGCACATTTTTCAAACGTACACATCTTCCATGCACGTTTTGCAAATGTATGCATGCTGTAGAACACTTTTTTGGGGGGGTCCACCAATCACATTTCAGATTGGAAATGTATGGACTTTGACCACAGATTGCATCTGTGGCCTGGAAGGTGCAAACTGGGTAAATCCTGATAAAAAAATGAACTGAAGCGGATTTCTCATACATCCCTATGAGCTACTTCGGTGAAATTGGAAAGAAACTCTGGTGGAGTACAGGACAGGAGATACTAAAAATGGAATCTCCCTGACACAAGATATTGTGATGACTTTAACATTCTTCAGGTAGCCAGGAAAATGCATGGTGGTGTTAAGGACCAGGATCCCAAATCCTTCTCATCAGAGGATCTGGCCCCTTGTCCTCACTAGAAGAGGCTCCACAGGGAAGGTGGAAAGGCATGGCCGCATGGAAAGGCTTTATGAGGCTTCTACCTCCCCAGGACCCTATTCTTAGAAAACCCCAGGGGTTGGCTCCCCTGCATCCAAAGGAGGTCACATGAGGGAGGGCGATAAGGACACTAGCATACACCAGCCGCTTCCAAATCATTGCAGCTTGAGACTGCTAAAACAGGCCAGGCCTTTTTAAGAGACCAACCCTCAGTCAGTAAGGAGGCAGGGCCAACCAGCTTAAAAGCAGCCAAACACTTATTCAAGTCTCAGTCTTGCTCTGCTCCTTGTTGTTGGAGCAACATTCAGACAACCCTGTCTGGCTTCCAGCCCCATAGCTTTCTGTGGTGCTGATCTCTTCCTGTCTTGCTTACCTGAGAAACCTGACCTAACCTGAACCCTGCTCAAGATATGATCCATAGCAGATCCCTTTTATTTGAAGAAATATCTACTCTGTTATAAAACAGAGCATCAGTGCATTAAGATTATTTATCAGTATATATTTAGTACATTTTGGGATCACCCGTCTGCTCAAAGAACACTTGAGGAGATACACAAATAAAAATAATAAAATACAGAAACTACAAGAAGCAAAACAAGGCAATCTGGAAAAACTATAACACAATAAAACCAGGGGTTAATAGTAAAATCCGAGAGCAGTATTAATTCTGCAGAAAAAAGTTGTCTTCTTCACCAGTCATCTAAAGGACAATAAAGAGAAAGCTCCTAGGGGAGGAGTTCTACAACTAGGGTGCTGCTACACAAAGGCCCTGTCTTGAGTACCTATCATCCTCACCTCTTTAGGAGGTGGGACATGTAACAACCAGGGATGGGGACTCGGACTCGAGGACTCAACTCGTGAGTCGGACTGAGTCCCCCCTCTGACTTGAGTCTGACTCGAGTCCCAATATTTTTAATGGGACTCGAGACTCGACTCGGGACTCGAGACCAAGGACTCGTCAACATCCCTGGGCTGTGCCAGAAGGAGTGGAGAGGAGCGCGATCACCGGTGAAGAGCGCATGGAAGCGAGGCGCGCCGCTGCTTGGCCACTATGGACAGCTACTAGGAGCGCAGCCCCAACGATGTGTTGAGATTTATTTTGATTGATGTGTTGTTGTGGGGGGTTAGGGTCAGACATTTTGGGTTTGGCTGCCTCTACCTGCCTGTTTGGGGTTCCCTGCCTCCTCTGCCTGCCTGGTCTCTTCTTGACCAGTTCAACAGTTGAATTGTCCAAGACAAAGGGCACTGCCTGTCTGCCTGTTTGGAGTTCCCTAACTCCTCTGCCTGCCTGGTCTCTTCTTAACCAGTTCCACAGTTTGAATTGTCCAAGACAAACGCCTCTGCCTGCCTGCTTTGGGGTTTCCTGCCTCCTCTGTCTGCCTGGTTATTTTGGGTTTGTCTGCCTGGTCTGTTCTTGCCAAAATCAGTTGCAGAGTTTTGAAATAAAAAGGCACATTTGTGCCTAGAATTTATTTAAGCCACACATCTGAAGTAGCCTTATTTTGTTGGGGAAAACCCCCATTGGTTTTAATAGGGACTCGTGGAGTCAGTTTTGGGAGTGACTCATGACTCGTGAGTCACCATTTTGGACCAAGGACTCGGACTCGGGACTCGGGTCCAAAGACTCGTGACTCGACTCGTGACTCGAGACCAAGGACTCTTCAACATCCCTGGTAACAACACTTCAGATGATGAATGCAGATTTTGGGCAGGCTCATACAGGAAGAGGCAATCTTTCACATACCCTGGTCCCAAGCCATTTAGGGCTTTATAGCTAAGAACCAGCTCCAAGGCCTGTGGCTCATGCTGGCTCAGCTTGTCTGAGTGTGGAAAGCTAAGCAGGGTCAGGCCTGGTTATTACTTGGATGGGAGACCACGCCTCTAGTTTTCTGCATTGAGCAGGGAGTTGGACTTGATGGCCTTGTAGGCCACTTCCAACTCTAAAATCTATGAATCTATGAATCCTTGAATTGGACTCAGAAACAAACTGGAAGCCAGTGCAGATGTTTCAAGACCAGTGTTATATGGTCTATAAAACATGTGTCAGATAACATCTTGACTTTTGCACTAGCTGAATTTTCCAGATGCTCTTAAAGGGCAGCCACACTTAATTTGTCTCCTATGCTTTGTCTCCTATCTGCACAAAGCCACTGGGGGAGGTCATCCAGAGTTTTGGCATTAGGTCGACAATTCTCTATTTCTCTTTTCCAGCTGCTGCCAAGGAGGCAGCTGAAGTCTTGAACCATTGTTTGAATGTAGTGAGGGATTAGATGTGGGCTAACTGGTTGAGCTCAATCCATAGAAGACGCGAGGTTCTGTTGATCACTAGACAAACTAAACTGGGATGGTTAATACAGCTTGTTTTGGATGGGGTTGCATTCCCTCTGAAGAATTAGGTTCACAGCTTGGGAGTGCTTCTCTGTATTGTTCTGGAGAATCAGGTGGCTGCTGAGGACAGGAGTACCTCTGCCCAGCTTCAGCTGGGGCACAAGTGTTCCCCTTCCTGGAGAAATTGGGTCTGGCCACAGTGATGCATGCCTTTTTTATAAATTAAATTTATTTATTAATTTTAAAAAGATTACAAAACAAATCACTACGAACACTAAGACATTACTATTTTATAGACATTGGAAACTAAAACCTATTACAACATTAAAAAGCAGAGAGAGCCATAAAATACCTTACAACAATAAAACATCTTGACATAAATAACCTTTAAACTTACATGATAATCCATTTCCTTTATTGTATCATACCTTTCTTAATCATCCCAAAATCTCCTAAAAGGCTCCTATTCCTGTTCTAATTGATTTATCCTATATTTTCCCTGCTTAACCGAAAGGACCCATGGAATTTTGCTTAGGGTTACCAAATCACAAGCTCCAGCTTTGTTTAGTTTTAGGCAGGCAGTTAAAGCTTTTTTGCTCCACCTGGTGTTTGAATGATTTTAAATGTAATTCCACTCTCTGTTTTTAATTCTTTTTTTTAATTGTGTATTATGGTATTGTTTTAGATGTTTTAATTTGTATGTTGCCTTGGGAACACTTTTTCAGTTGACAGCCAATTCATTCATATATATATATATATATATATAATATCGATGACTGACTATCAACCCGCTCACGTTACCGTATTTTCGATATAGACGCACGACCTAGACCATTACTATATGGTACAAAAAAAATTAAAAAAAAAATCCTGACTCCCCCGCCCACAGGACTCCTCAAGAGGAGTAAAAAAAAAAAAAAAAAAAAAAAAATTTTTTTTTTTTACTACGCGCACAGACATTCAAAAAGGCGGTCTATGGTCGAAAATCGGATTAGGAACGTGAAATTTTGAAGGAACATTGCTTTTATGATGTAGACACCTACTAAGGAAGGATTTTTGGAAATTCCGTCCCTAAGGGGGTGAAAAAGAGGGGAAAATCACCCCACTCTCATATCTGTTATGGGCAAAACAACAGGGGAGCAGTTATGCAAATTGGCCTCACCTCATAATTGCTGCAGGAGCCAATAGGGGCAGATAAGCAAATAGCCCATACGACACTTAGAATGTTCGTATGAATTCCTGCAGGGGCCAATAGGAGTGGGTATGCAAATCTCCCCTAGGCCATTTAGAATGTTCTCTAAGGGGGTGAAAAGGGAAGGAAACTTTTTAAATGACTGACTGACTGCATGACTGCTGTGTGTGGGGCGTCATCGCATAGGCTCCAATCACGTTTGTGGGTTTGTTTGTATGTGTGTCTGTTTGTGGGTCCGTACGGTTTGCGTGCTTCGCATAGGCTCCTACACGGTTGGCCGGATCCACCCCAAACTTGGCACGCATACTCTCCATCACCCAAGGAAGATTACTGGTGGGTTTAAATCTCCGAAAAACCATCACTGTGCCTGTATGACTGACTGACTGAATGACTGTTGTGTGTGTGGCGTCCCAAATCCTAAAATCCACGCGAGCGAAACTGCGGGCAACAGCTAATATATATACTCCTCCCAGGAGTAACATCAGAGCAAGGGGGAGACCAACCTGGCCCCATACATCAGCCAGAGAGGGAGCAGCTGCAGGGAGCTCGCGTCACCCCCCCCTGCCAGAAGGAACACACAGCTCCAACTGTTCCCTGGGGCAGCAGACTCTGGCCTCATCCATCGGCCAGAGAACCAAGGGCCACTGGGAGGCTGCACCCCCTACCTCCTAGGATTAACTTCAGAGCAAGGGGGAGACCAACCTGGCCCCATACATCAGCTGGAGAGGGAGCAGCTGCAGGGAGCATGTTTTGCCCTTCCCTGCCAAAAAGAAAGAAAAACCTATAAGAACTTTTAAACTAAGAACTGGTGCCTGAGTTTGGCATTCTTCCTCCTCCCTCCCAATCCCTTTTCCTTTTGTGTCATGTCTTTTAGATTGTGAGCCTGAGGGCAGGGACTGTCTTATTATTAATCTGTGTAAGCCGCTCTGAGAGCCTTTTCTGGCTGAAGAGCGGGGTATAAATGGAATAAATAAATAAAATAAATTATATATATATATATATATATATATATATATATAAATGAATAATGAAAAAAAAGGAAGTTCTCCATCTCTTCTCTGACATCTGAAGATATGCTAATACCTGCAAGTTACCTTCATACCTGCAAGTTACCTACATACAGCATAGCTCAATTTGCTACAGAAACATAAAAGCTGAAAAGAGCCTTTATGGTTTGTGTTTATTTGTTTGTTTAAAACAATTGCACCCTGCCTCCCTAAAATGTAATTTTTAAAAAATAGTTCAGGGTGGCTCATGGCATATACTAAGACACACACACACAGACACACACAGACACAGAGAGAGACACAAATTAACAATAAAAATGGTTGTGATTGGTTGCTTGCTGTTTTTATTGCACTTTGGTTTCATGTTTAACTGTTCCGTATGAAGTTATGTCAGTTCATTGTACTGACAGTTAGACAATGAAATTATTTTTAATTATGACTCTGAGTTGTAAAAATGTAACTGTCCTAGCAGGAAGTTGTAACTGAAGTCATAAGAGTCACAACAGAGCTATGGTGTGTAGGACAATCCACCTTTGCCATGAAAGAAATGCCGAGCGAGCATTCCCTTTCCAAACCATCTCCTCCCACCCCACCCCCACCCCCACCCCATTTATGAAGCTATTGCTTGGTAATGTATAGCAAGACAGAGTTTTGGAACACACACACGCACACACACACACACACACACACACACACACACACACACCATTAAGAACTGGTTGCTTTCTTGATAATAAAGATAAAAATACAGCAAACATAAAGGCATACAGTTAGAATCAGAAATAAAATATTGCATAAATGCTGATTATTTTGCAGTCTTTGAATTGATTGCAATTTGCAGTGGGAAAAGAGCACACAGACATAATTCCTGGGACTTTCAGAGTCCACTGTGCAAGAACAGAAGAAGAAAAGCTTAAAACTCCCTGGAAGCATTCCTGTTGCTAGTTACATCACAGAACATGGTCCCTAAAGAGCTAGTGGGGAATAGAAAAAGGACAAGCAAAATCAGAATCTATAGCTTCTGAGTTTCACTCTCCAGAAAGCTTACAGAGGACCCTTGGAGGACATTTTCTATTGGCAGAATCAATCACAAAGTGGGGGAGGGGGGCTGACCTCAGTTCTAGGACCAATAGAGACCTTTTATATCATAGCGACTTCAGATGGATTGGCTGGCCAAACGTTCCACTAAGACAAAAGAGGTTAACACTTAAACTGATTTCTCAGCAGGGGAGAATGAAAGAAATGCAAGGCACCATTATACATTTGTCTTGTTTGGAAAGGTGTTATTCCCCTGAAAGCAACTAAGTCTGGATTCTACCCACTGCAGGAGGAAAAACATCAGAGGCCGTAAGGTTCCACGGACACTAGCAGGCAACCAGTTTCTTCCCAGACTTAAAATGGAGGTTACGCATCTTAACATGGCTGAACAGTGGTTCAGAATGGAGATCAAATATTAATAAAACCATTAGTATAAGCCCTCATTCTGTCCCATGCTACTTAGTGCAGCTCCCCACTTTTGCTGGGAGTGTTGTCCTTCACAATGGGGACTGATTCACTTTCCCTCCTCATTCATGGACCAAAGTTGTAGTGTATGTCATGCAATGTGCAGAGCGGCGGCTGAATCATCTTGTTAAAAGAAATACACACACAGCAGCTAGAGGCTCCCTCCTTCTTCCACCATGGAAGCCAAGGGTCTTTGCCAATCAGATTTCTCAAACATATGTACTTCCACTTGAAAGAGCCTGCTCACTCAGCAGTACTTCAGCCAGGAGGGAGAGTGCTTCTCCTGCATAGAATTCATTTAGACTGTGACTCGTGAACAAGACTTGCACATCCTCTTATTGATCAGTCTTTTCTAATGGACACTAAAAGCCTAAAACACCCCCAAACCTCTCACCGTGAGGGATGATTCAGTGGCAATGCATTTGGGAAAGGAAAACAATTGTCTACACAAAAGTAGTGGGTGCTTTAAAAAAATAAATCCATCAATACATGATCCAAATGCAGTTCCTTAACAATAAAAACAAAAACAACTGAAAACTATATCCAATAATGCAGAAAAGCCTTCCCCAACCTGGTGCCTTCCAGATGTTTGGACAACAGCTCTCATCAGCCCCTACCAGCATGCCCAATGGTCAGTGATGATGGGAGTTGTAGTCCAAAACATCTGGAAGGCATTGGGTTGAGCAGGGCTGGTGTAGAGTAATGAGGCATGTTACTGGCTCTAGGAGACTTTTGAGCCCCTAAACTTAGATAACTGGACATAAGAAATGCCTTGCTGGATTCAAATGTAACCATTAACTCAGTGATACTTGTGTTCTTGTTCACCTATTAGTTTAGGACAGGGCTCTCCAACCTTGGGTCCCCAGATGTTGCTGGACTACAGCTCCCAGAATCCCTTGCCATTAGCCATGCTGGCTGCGTATGCTGGGAGCTGTAGGCCAGCAACATCTGGGGACCCAAGGTTGGAGAGCCCTAGTTTAGGAAGTGCAAGTTAGGTCAGTTTATATTAACATATGAACCAAATCCTCCCCCTGACACCACCAGCCCTAGTGGCAGCATATTCCATAAGTGTACTCTATTTTTGTCCTGAACCTACCACCCATCAGTTTCATTGAGTGAGTGATCCTGAGTTCCTGTATTAAAGGAGAGGGTGAGCGACTTGTTTCAATTCACCACATCATTCATGATTTCTCCTTCTTAGCTTTCTTTTCTAAACTAAAATGCCCTTCCTCATAGAGGAGTGTTTTCCAACCCTTCGGTCCTTTAGGCTGTCCTTTCCTGCACTGTGAGCTATAATATCTACTTGAAATGCAGGCACCAGTATTGTGTACAGTATTCTAAATGTGGCCACACCATAGATTTATATGATGTCATTCCAGTACTGGCTGTTTTATACTCAGTCCTTTTTCTAATAATTTCTGGCATGGGATTTCCGTTCTTAGTTGCTATTGGCATAATCAATGAGTGACCTAACACAAACCCATAACCAGATCAAATCCCATCGGTGTATGTATAATAAAGCTGGGATTGTTTGTCCCAACATGCATTACTTTACACTTCAATTTAATTTCATTGGCCAGTTTGTTGTCCATTCATCCGGTTTGGTTTGTTGTCCATTCATCCTTTTGATATTATTCAAAGCCCGCCTGGGTTTGCACCATCCTGAATAATTCTGAGACACCTCCCATAGGCCGCACACATGCCAGTGGGGGCCAAAAACAGTTTAAAAAGACAAAGAAAATGGTGTCTGTAGCTGCTATGGAGCCTCAAAAGGGTCAAAATTAGCTTGCAAACAAGCTAGCTGTGACCCTTTTAGTGCTCTGTAGCAGCTCCAAATGCCAGTTTGTTCACCCCGCAAAACATTTGTAAAAATTTTTGGGACACCTCCCCAAATGTTGGGGGTGGCAAGGGCCACACTGGGGAGCTGCATGCTGCCCAGTGGCCACATGTTGCCCATCCCTGGACTGGATGATCTCCAAGGCCCCTACCAACTTGTATGATTCTGTATTGAATTTGAATGGATTACAATATTTTGTTTAATGTATACTGCTATGTAAGAACACAGCTACAGACAGAAGTCAACTATTTAACTACTATAGGTAGTTAATATGAGAGTGAGAGAAAGAATAAAATAAACGGCTGGATTTCCTTAAGCACTGAATTGGGACAAAAAGAGCAGTTGAATAGATCATCTCTCTCCGTCCATATTTTACTACATATTGAACACAACAAACTACAGGCCAGCATTCACATGAGGTGGGGACCCCCACCAACCTTTCGTAAGTATTTTGTGCTCTAGATATACAAGAATAGTATTTTGCAAGAAAAATACAGGAGCACATATTGTTGTAAAATAACAAAACCATAAAATCATGAATAGGATTTTAAGGCTACAATCCGAGACCCACTTACCTGGGAGTAAGTACCATTGAATTCAAGAGACATATATAGGATTGTGCTGTTGAACACGCATACAAAACCACATAAATCCATACATAGGAAAATGGCTTCTTCTGCCTCTCAATGTAATCAACTGGAATGAAGGTGGACCCCAAACCCCAAAACTCTTACCTTGTAAGACTGGAATCCATGGATACAAGGAAGAACAGTGAACTCACAGCCAGGTCCCCCAGCTTTAGTTCTCGCTTACTAAAAGAAATTAAGAAAAGAAAGTCAGCAATGTTTAAAATGATCACCTTCATGTCCACTTGCTTAACATGTAAGCTTTTTTTATGTGCACTTGTCAAAACACAGTTATCTTGCAACTGTGTCATGACACAGTTGTGACTCTTCTATCTGTAGTTTGAGTATCTGAAACTTATGATTGCTACAGATGGGAAAGGTTCCCAGACCCAATCAGAAACAAATCCAGAAGTGGTGGACGACATCAGGTGGATGTTTTAAAAAATTAATCTGGGTCTGAAATAGGCCTGTATTGGAGTCCTTGTGCAGATCTAGCATTGTCAAAAGGCCAAGAAGTCATGGCACACAATGACAGTTACCTTCCCATGGTTCCGTTTCTCTAGATGCACCACAGATGAATAGAAGCATCTACGGTCTTGTAGAATGCCTGCACCAATGGCTACAAATGGAGCACTCTGAACCATATCCCTTCCTGCCTCCAGTAGTTCAGATAATTCCACTGTAATCACTGCTCCTTTACATACTACACCCACAAATCCTTGAAGAACTCCCCCCGCGATACACACGGTTTGGTTGCTAATTACAGCCTATGGAAGAGCAGAACAACAAGATAATGAAGAAGAAAAGAGCCTGGCCCAACACATGCAGCCTTCAGCTTAATTTCAGTTGGCCTTCAGCAACATGCAGCTCTCTAGATGGTGCAGGCCCACTCTTGTTCTCCAGATTATCTCTCTGGGAGCCAAACTGAGGCTTATCTCATTTTTTTACTCTTGTGTAAGCATGTGCAGCCCTGACTGGAATCAATGGAGGTTTTCCCTCCTCTTTTTAATTAACCCACGGAAGTAGGGGTAGGAATTTCGGGGGAAATGGGTTGACAGAAGGCTCCTGGAGCATGATGGTCCTAATCTGAATCAGGGCTGTGCACACTTACACAAGAGCATACCCTCCAATTGCCCAGAATTTGCCAGGACAGTCCCGCAAACGCTTAAGCCATCACAGCTTGCTACTTTGTTATGCACAGTCCTGCAGTAACAAATTCCCCTGCCTCCTCCCGCAAGCTATTTAGCTTAGCTGCAATTTTGCCCATGGACCCCTTTAAGCAGGAAGGGAACAGACTGAGAATGTCTGCGTGTGTGCTCTGCTCACTCTACCTGCTGCCTCTGACCAGGCCCCCGGGGTAAGTAAGACCCATTGAAGACATTTTTACTTACGTACTTCTGAGTAACTGTGCGTAGGATTGCACTGTTTTATTTAAACTTAATTCAAGTTAGTTAAATTCTGTAAGATTATTCCAGTTTAAGTGTTTCTTTAAATCTAAATTGTGTGAATAGAACACACAAAGTGCTTTAAACCTGGGGCCTTTCCACAATAACAAACAACACCAAAGCTGTTCAGCCCCTCAAAATTACTCCTTGTGCTTAAAAATCAGAGCGTAGAGGTGTTGGAGCAAAATGCTGACGGGGCTCATAACCCTAATGTGTCTTTTTGTATTTTCCTCCACCCAAAAGCTCCCCCTCCTCCGCATCTCCTTTTCTTCTCCTTCTCCAACTGCCCTGAAAATGCCAGGACCAATCCTGACCATTTTAAAACAAGAAGAGATTGCCCTGCAAGCACTGACACCCCCCCCCCATAAAACACCAGATATCAACAATTAAGGGTTTAAGTAAGGTAAAAAATATTACAAAAGCCACTAATAAAATATTATAAAATAATGTATAATATAATAATGTAATAATTATAATGTATAAAATTTTGTGCGTTTCCAACTGGAGCCACATGCAGTATGGTGGCTCAGGGGACAGATTCAATAATTGAACCCTGTGAGTCATACACTGGGATGACCTGCATACACAACTCCAAATCTACATCTGAGTTACTACAGATCAGGGATTCTAACCGTCTAATGCAGACCTAAAAAAAGCTATTGCTGAAAAAAAAAAATACTGCAAATCATCCAGAGATCTACCACTAGACCTTGGTCTACGTTCTGCCCACCCCTGGTGTGGTTGGTGAAGGGTTGTTCTTAGCCGAAGGAGAGCTGGGTACAAATTTTCACAGAGCCATGAATTTTATTTATCTAAAATTATTTTTAGGTCACTTTTAAGGGTGGAACCAATTACTTTATCTCACCCTGATCTTCACCTCACAGGATTGTTACGCGGATAAAAACAGATTGCCCTGTATAACAGATTGCCTCCTTGGATGAAGGGTGTGTCAGTTTAGCTAAGAGAAGAAGCCAGGCCAAAATGGGTGCCTAACAGAACAACAACTTTATTACCCAGAGCAATCTAGAACAGCAGCATATGATGTTATGTCTGTAAGGAAGGAAAGATGGGTAAATATGGCATGTTATGAACGTGGTCAATTTGGTACTGAGTTCTGCTAGAAGAATTTGCCAGAATTCACTAGATGCCTCCAACTTAGAAAAGACCGCTGCACCAGCTGTCTTTCAGAGAAAATCCTCTAGTGTACTTTTCTCTAACTACTGCTTCATTCCATCTTTTTAGATCTATACAGATTCTGACTTTTCCATTTTTTTTTAATCACAGGCACCACAGGTGCACACCATGCAGTTGGTTCTGAAATTTTCTCGATTACACCTGCTTCTTCCATTCTCTTCAACTTTGAGGAGCAATGGAATAGGAATTCTCCATGGTGAATGTACACTATATAGATCAGCATTTCCCTTCAAAATAATATATTATTATATCCACAGAGTCTCCATTTTGGAGTCCAAGAACTCCAAATACTCCCTCAATATGCTCTGTTTCTCTTCCCATCTTGGCACCTACACTGTGGCTGAGGAGGTTAGCTGTCGTGATCTCTAATCACATTGAAATTAAAACGTTTGACCTTATATAATGTTTCTGCAGAGAATTGTCCCATACAGGTCAAGGGACCTCCAGGGCTGTTTAAGGTGGTGTCAGCTGGTTTTTAGCACAGGCGATAGATTAAAGAGGAAATATGTTCCTTTTGATATTACTCTCACATCAGCACCTGAATCAATTTTAAAGTCTAAGGGCTTGCCTCCAATGTTTAATTTCACCCTTCATGCTGGCTCTGTATCATCACAAGCAATAGACCCCAGAAAAAATGGATTTGGACTGCAATTTATTACTTCTCTGACTATATTAGTATGACAGACAGTTGCAAAGCATTCATTTTTAGCACTTGTAGCATTGGCTTCTTTGTCTGGGCACCCCACCTCCACCCCCCGAGTGTGGCCTCTCCCATATCTTGTACATCTAACCTGAGAAAGTCTGGATTTGCCTGGGGTTTAATCAAAGCTGCTTTTGGGAGACTTTTAGTAGTACTTTTTTGTGGATAGGTGATTTTTCCAGTCAGGATTCTGTTTACTGATGGCCTCATCCAGGTTGTTTCCTGGTAGTTTTTTCTGCTCTCTATTCTGATTTTTAACCATTTCAGAATGTCTTGCCATTTCTACTGCAGTGTGAAGGGTTAAGTATGTCTGCATTTGCAGTTTCTCTAAGAGTCTTTTGTCCAAGATGCCTATCACCACTCTCTCTGATGTGCTCATCCTTTTTTCACCCAAATCACATTTTTCTCCCAACTCATAAAGGCCTCTCACAAAAGATTTCACTGTCTCCCCAGGCCTTTGAACTTTCTGGTGGAAACAGGCCCTTTCATAGACTACAATTTACACTTGGGAATAAAATGCTCATCAACTCTGGCCAGCACCACTGCATAGTCATCCTTATTATTCTCCTCAGCAAAGGTAAAGGATATGAAGATAGGGTCAGCTTCCTTTTCCATACCATAGATGAGAGAATTAAGCTGCACTTCTCCACTCTCCTTACAGAGCTTTGCTGATACACAGAAATGAGAAAATCTTTCCTTCCAGTCTGGCCATTCTGACGGGCTGCTGAAGATAAAAACCTTTCTGGGGATAAAAACTGCACCATGGCAAGCAATTCTTTAATGGTTTTAAGCCTTAGACTTCTGACACGTCAGGTTATTCGAGAGAAGAAGCCAAGCCAAAATGGATGCCTAACGGAACAACTTTATTACCCAGAACAATCTAGAACAGCAGCATATCTGAATAGCAATATAACAGTTACCTTCCCATCACAGGGTGGATACAGACACACAATATACCTGGTTGCACACACATCATTTTATCCTCTCAGTAATCCTGTCAGGCCAGTTAGGCTGAGAGATACTGATTGAGCTAGGGTCACCCAGTAGGCTTCATGGCTGAATAGGAATTTGAACCTGGGTCTCTCTGGTCATAGTCCAACAGAGGGCAGCCAACTTGGTGTCCTCCAGAGGTTTTGGACTACAAATCCCACCAGCACGGCCAATGCTCATGGATTATGGTTGTCGTAGTCCAAAACATCTGGAGGGCACCCAGTTGCCTACCCCTGCTCTAGGCCCTACTTCACATTGGCATACTTACACATACTTACTTAAAATTAACCCCTAAGTGTGAAGCAAAGGAGGCAGACAAAATCCTTGTGTTTTATGGTCTCTCTAAACATCATAAATAAAATACAACTGACTTTTGTAGACTTAACTTCTTGAATGCCCACAGAGCACCAGAGGACGGGAATTCAGACAAAAGGTAGGTAGGCAGGACAGTATGCCTGTGAACATCCCTATCAAGTGATTAAAGAGTTAAGAGGTATTCTATCCACTGACAAGCTCTTAAAGTGACATCTGATAGGAATGGCTTTTATGTCCCCAGATGACCTCAGAGAAACAACTGCAACTGTCCATTGTGTGAAAGGCTGTTCTATCAAGGCTGGAGGTTATTTCTGCCTTGTCACATGCAGATATTGAATAGAATGGTCACCTACACCCTTCAACCAGATTGTTCGAGAGTATTTGTGGCCTTTGCAGCTTTATAGTTTGATGAGGTCTTGAAGAATGTGCCCAGAGACCCAACCTCCCCTTTGCCTACCAAGCTGTCAGAACAAGCTGTTCTGAGACGTTCAGAAAAGACGTCATATTCATGACCCTTGCTTCTTGTTAGTGCAGAAGGGCACAGGAAATATACTACCCTGACAGAATTGTCTCTGGAAATCAGGAAAACACATATAACTTGGAACTTATATTACAGACAACAACGTTATCATTAAGATTGCAAATTCACAGCCAGATGAATTATATTCAAGTATAATGCTCTTAATGTGGGATAGCAGAACAACACAATGTACCGTATTTATTACGTTTCTAAGCTCACAGAATATACAGTAATTATTATTCCATAAACAATGATAATCTAATTCACAATGTGGAAAACAATTCATAATCACAGCTTTATAGGAAGATGAGCAGCCCTGAACATGTAGGGTATGCACCAAAGAGTCCTGTTTGGCTGGCATTCACTTACATATAGGAAACTCTGAAGAAATCCTGGTATAGCAACAGCAAACATAATTGCCACAAAAAGTCAGTATGATGGCTTATATGGAACTGTGGGTATGTTTTGTAAGCAAAGATCTCAGCAGGACTTCCCCCTGATAAACCTGGAGATGGATGAATCTGCTCATTTTGGTTTTTCTTGGTTTCTCATTTTTCCAGTACTTAGTCGGTTCCATCCCATTTCCATGTCACTTTGCAACTTAAAAAACAACTCTATACAAAAATCTGCATGCCTTTTCATTTATTTATTTATTTATTTATTTATTATATTTATACCCTGCCTTTTTTCCTTCAAGGAACCCAAGGTGGCTTACATAATCCTCCTCCACTACATTTTTGTATGCATTTCCACCTAATACACACATTTTTTGCAAGCAGTTTTCCCTTGTACAATGCTTTTTTTGTAGATCCCCCCCCCACTAAATATACAATTTTGTGCACATTTCTTGTTCAGAGAATTGCATCACAAAATTCTGAGAAGTGCAAACACCAAATAACTGCATTCCAGTTTGCATATTGATTAGGAAAGTGCGGAAGTCCATATCAAAATGTGAACTGGATGAAATCCTCCCTGATACCTTGATAAACCTTCCTCTCCTGCCCACAGTGGTGTGGGAGGAGCCTTGCCTATTACAGAGGATAAGGGAGAAAGCAGGACAGGTGTCAGGACACAAAACTAGACATGTTACATTATTACTGTCACAGCAGTGACAGTAATGTTAAGGCCCATCAATAAATTGAACATTCCACCTTGTTAAATGATGGGGGTGTCATTCTAACCTGTATAAAAGCAAAATAGTTTGATCAATCTTTCTGAAATTTTCAGGTGCCAGAAAGATGTGTTGATTGTACATACTCTAAAAACATTAGGCTAATTGGTGAAATTTTGAGGGAGAAAGAGCAGCAAAAAGACAAAAAGCAAAAGAAAACATCTCTGTCAAAAATCACTTTGAAAAAAACCTTCGCGACCATTCTGCAATCACACTGCCTGAAGAGACTGAGAAAATTTTAACCAGAGAGTGAAACAATGAATGATTTGTATTCTTCTTGTATTGGAGTTGGTGGGAATTTTTTTTTAATTTAGTCTTTAAAATAAGCTTTTTAAAAAACATGTAATGATAGTCAATGGGACTAACCATAAGCACGGGCAGGCTCGGTAGCACTCTCCCTTCCTCCCTCCTGCATTACAACTGATTCTGAATGTTGAGAGGAGGACAAAAACCCTGCTGTTTATCTCATATTATCAGTGGCTGTGAAGGAGAAAGAGAAGATGGCACTGTTTGGCGGGTTAATGGGTGCGTGCATCTGAATCTGCTGAGAAAGGTGGGGTGGTGCGGAGCAGGGGGGCAATTCTGCTGGAATACTGATGCATGAGGATGACTCTCCTCACACACTGCTTTCCCAGCAAATTCACTGCACTCCACCAGCCCACCAAACAACTCACCAAACTGAATTTGATACAAGCTAGGAGGACTCCTTGAGTTCAACCAAGGAGTGTGAGGTACAGTGGTTAGACTATAGCCACAGGTGGTCAATAAAATGAGTGTTCTATCCTTATAAGAGGTGATGGGGTGGACTATTATAACCTTCATAGAAGTGAAATGGTTGAAATGGTCCTGAAATTTACAAGTGCCAGAAAGAAGTGTTGATTTTACATACCGTGTAAATTTGAGCAAGATTGGTGAAAGTTTGAGAGAGAAAGAGCAGTTTAAAACCAAAAGCAAAAACACTGGAAAATTCACTCTGTTTGAGGTCAACGGACCTCCAACACAATGCTTCCTTCTCATGAGGAGAAGGAACTTTTCTCTTTAAAAGCTTTTATTTCCTTTCGACACTGGCTACTGAAAAATTCAAACGAGTATCATCAGGTTGCAAGCGAGAGAGAGCATAACTTTTGGGTCTCACTTATTAATTTAGAAATGGGTTTGAACTCATAACCCTGGCTTTGATTTTATATTAGATGTTGACATGGTGTAACGTCCTGGCTGCCACTGGCTTGGTTGCCAACTGTATATCAATTCATAGTCAACCGTATAGTCTCAATTCCATTACACAAAGCCATGAAATTCAATAAAAAGAAAACTATGGTTTACAAGAATTGTAAAGGCTATACAGCTTTCAATTAAGCACAAAAAGTAGGGAAATGGTGAGCTCATAAGTTTACGAGTTCTCAAAATACGAAGGAATTAATTGTAGATTTGTTAACAGCGGCTAGGTTAATGATTGAGAGGAAATGGAAGGTTCAGCATGAATTTCTAATTACTGACTGGCATAAAGCGATATGAGATATAGCTCTTAATGATAAATTGACTTGTAGTATTAAATGTAAAAAGGGAAAGATAAATAATTTTAAGGATATTTGGGGTCAGTTTCTAGATTATGTGTTAATAAAGGGGAAAGGGAGTATGCCTTGTCAGGATATGTTATATTTTTGGAATGCGGAATAGTAATTGTTTAATGGGATGGAAGCATATCAATTGGTCCCTGGGGGGGGAGGTGCACTGTATGATTTATTGTATGCAGCTTTAGTTCAAATTTTGTGTTATGGTTGTATTTTGTTATATTTTGTCATTTTTTTGTTTGGGAAAAATTAAATAATTTTTTTTTTTAAAGTTTAACACCACATCCTCTCTCAGGAGGCAGAAAGTGCAAGTGAAATTCTCATTCTCCCAAAAAAGATAAACCATGTGGCCAGGATGGAGAATATGTTATGCAGAGGTGACTGTCCGGTTGCGGAAAAATTAGGGATGTGTGACACTGGAAAATTCATTCCGTTTGAGGTCAACAGACTTCCAACACATTTCCGTCCCAACATCCAAAAGGGGGCCGAGTCTGGGGGAGTTTTTTTTAGGCTTCCATCAAATTGCTCAACATATTTGCACAAATTTGAAGCCAAGAACTGTGTATCTCTAGTGAAATTTGAAGAAATAGTGATTTGCACAAATTGCGATTTGCGCAAATCAGGGCCAATGCATTAGATTCGAGTCATTGCTGTTCTTGTTGTAGCTGTTAACATGAGAAGTATGGAAGTATCCTCCTCTCACTGCATAGGCACACATTCCACCTTGCCCACCTTGAATTTTCTGATAGTTAATTTCAGATTTGTGCAAAACCTGGGCCTCTGCTCTGCCATTTGTGCAAATTTATGCAATTTGCGCAAATTTGCAAAGCAGAGGCCCAAATTTTGTGCAAAATTCCCCAACTTTTTTTTTTTTTAAAAAAAAAATAACAAACCACAAATCGCGGCCCATTTTAAAAACGGATGTCCATGTGCTGGCTCAACTCACATCAGATCAAGTCAGCACTAGCACAGTGTTGACGGAACAGAATCTGTGGGGCCAAGTTGAGAAACTCCATTGGATCTTCACCCCCACTATCAGATTCCTCACACATCCTTACTGATGATGAACAATTTAGAGCCACCTACTTCTTTTGCTTTTTAGAGTAGCCTTCCCCAACCTGGTATCCTCAAGATGTGTTGGATGGCAACTCCCAGCTTTGCCAGCCAGCATGGTCATTGGCATTCTCTGTTCCAGATTTACGATAGAACATATGTGATCCACCAAGGAACTCCAAAACAGGTGCAGCAGTTTAAACAGAACTATCTTAAACCCTTTGATTGATCTCAATGACGCCCTAAGTGTGAGTAAAAATATTTATTTACTGGAGCAACTTTTCTACCAAATGGCTTTTAACTTTTGTAGCTTACAGGCATATAAGGGTGTCTTAGAAGAGAGACTCCAGCTAATAGTCTGTATGCGTATATTAGTGAAATAGATAGTAGAATGCCAAGATTCACAAGAGAACTTGGCGAAATAAGCCCTTTGAAGTGTGCCCTATTAATATCAAATATTGTTCAAAGACAAACATGCAAATTTTCTTTTTTTCCTTCTTCCTAAAGCCAAACCTCGGGTCTATCTGAACTGACTCCTTGCACTCCACATCACTAATAATCACTGCCATGCCTTCATTTTCTTAGATTTTTTACATCCAGTATCAAACACAGAGCTGCAGCTTCTACTCAGTGTACATTGAAAGACATAACTCTTAAAGCACAGGTCAGTGTCTGCTTAATGAGGCACAGGAAGCCTGCATGAATTTGGAAGGGGCGTAAAGCCACTGTGATATAGTGGTTAGGGTGCTGAACTAGGACTGCGGAGACCCAGGTTAAAATTCCCATTAATCCATGAAATTCACTGGGTAACATTGAGTCAGTCACCATCTTTCAGCATATACTACCTCAGGATTGTTTTGGGGATTAAAAAAAAATAATCAAATTATAGGGATAAAAAAAATCAAAATTATAAACTAACTGCTTTAAATATCCAGAGGGCTAGATTGTGCATTAAGGATTAAGCAGTCTCTCTAGAGTAGTATAGGGCAAACTTTAAAGGGAAAAAATCCTTATTTTTCATTGGTGAAAATCTAAAATTGATTCCCTCATACATTTCACAGATGAAAATAGCAATACGCTTGGCTACTTATACCAAAAATCACTGTCTGAGGGTAGCCCTCCCTACATATTGCTGAATGCTTTCTTCTGCTTGCTATATATTTTATTGGTTTAATTTCAGTAACCTGACTTGCACTGTTTTCTGCAACTAAACATTCTCTCTCTCTCTCTCTCTCTCTCTATATATATATATATATACAGTAATACCTTGGATTGCAAGTAACTTGGTTTGAGAGCGTTTTGCAAGACAAGCAAATGTTTAAATATTTATTTATTTATTTTTTACTTGATATACAAGTGACGTCTTGCAAGACAAGTACTGTAGTACGGCTTAAATTAAAAATCTTTGTACAAATTTTTTTTGGGGGGATTTTGTTTTGATATAAGAGTGTTTTGGATTACAAGCACGTTTCCGGAACGAATTATGCTCTCAATCCAAGGCAGGATTGTATATACAATAATACCTTGGATTGGAAGCATAATTCATTCCGGAAACGTGCTTGTAATCCAAAGCACTTGTATATCAAATCGAAATTCCCCATAAGAAATTTGTACACATATTTTTAATTTAAGCTGCAATAAAGAATGATAGTGTAAAGTCTTCATTTTTCTTCACCATACTACAGTACATGTATTGCAAGATGTCGCTTGTTTATCAAGTTAAAATTTATTTTAAAAATTTGCTTGTCTTGCAAAACACTTGCAGACCAAGTTACTTGCAATCCAAGGTTTTACTGTGTGTGTGTGTATATATATATATATATATATATATATATATATCCTAGTTGTACTTTTTTAAAAAATAGATGCAACTCAAAACACATTTGGTAATATTTTATTTTCTAGGTGAGGCATTATGGTGGGTGCAGATGAAAGAGAAGCAGTACATATCAGGGGTTATATTTCTTAGTAGGAGCAGGTAGGCCAGTGCCCACCCATGCACTCTCTCTCCTATCCTCCAAGCAGTCACTAGCTTACTTCACAATTTTGCAGGATCAATCAGTTGCCCATCCCCTGTTCTTCTCTCCAGAAAAAGATGCTCCACATACATCTTCTCCATGCTGTTGTCACATCCCAAACCTGTGTTTACATTGCTCCCGGCAAGGTGTCAGGACAGCACGCTCTGCCTAGCTGCCATTTTCCACATGTTCCTATGGGACTTTTTATCCAGAGCTCTATAGCAAAAATACAGCTCCCCCCTCCATTTTTTTCTTTTGCATAGTGGGGCGTTGGTTAAAGACACCCTCAGCCAATCAGCCAACCAGACCTGGGGGCAGGAGGAGGGAAATGCTGTAGATCCTTGGCCTGGTCATCCAATGATACATAATGCACCTTAAAACAACCTGAGCAACAGAGAGATGGACTTCCTTTGAGGGTCAGGGTCCAGGGCTGGTTCTTGCTTTGGAAGAGTGGAAGTCCCCAGGGATTCCTACCTTCTAAGCATCACCTCCTGCTGGGTCTTCGGTGCACTTGATTTCTGCTACTAGCACTTGGGGGACCTGCCAGGCAACATCAGGCCATCATGTTCCCCCTCCCAATTGAAAGGTCCAGTGGCAAGTATGGGAATCCTCATGGATTCCCTTTACTTAGCATTCTGCTTGCCCTCCCAACCTGGAAGAGGAAAGGCGTACTAAGTGATTTGCCCAACTCATGTCTTCTCCAATGGGGGAAGGCAGGGCAGACAAACTGCACGTAGTTTTTTTTTTAAAAAAAATATATGCACAAAAATATTTATTTATTTAAAATATTTATTCACCGCCCATCAGCCAAAAGGCTCCCTGGGCGGTTTACAAAAAGAAACAGGATAAAAACAGTTATCTTAAAAACAAAAGAACATAAAATAAAATACAGAACAACATAAAATTACACAATAAAACCAAGCACCCAAAAAGAATCAGTCTGGAGGTGCAGTAGTAGAATAAAAATGAATAAAAAAATAAATCATTAAAATATTGGGCAAATAAAAAGGTTTTCACCTGGCACCTCAAAGAATACAGAGTGGGTGCCAGGCGTTCCTCTTTGGGGAGCTGATTCCACAAATGGGGTGACACAACTTAGAAGGCCCTTCCCCTAGCAGCCACCCTCCTAACTTCCTTTAGAGTACAAAAATATGTACAAGTTTTCATGTAGACTGAAAAGAAAGGTCACAATCTGTTGTGGAATTAGGATGGAATGAATTTAGCATTGGAAGAATGAGAACCTGAGCAAAATCAAGCCTGACAGATTTGCCCATCCCTAGCAATAAGTCAAAGGACAGGCATAGGACTTGTACATTTTGGCCACTTAATGCATTGTCAAAAAAGAAGAAATGCAGGATGAAAATAGAGGACAAACATTTGCATAAAATTTGTGTATGCTAATTGATATGTACAGCTGCAGCTCTAGAAATGCTACAAAGTATAGGGACGATCTGCCGTCTAGGTGCTAAGTGTAGATGGGCAACTTCATGGTCCCCCTGATGCTCTCCCCTCTTATGGTTCTTTATTTGGAAACTGGACTTGAACTGGAAAGCCCTTCAAATGTAGGACACCTTCAAATAGAGGACTACCCTCTGTAAAGTAGGACACATGGCTATCCTAGATAATCTATGAGGTGGTAAATGTAAACAACAAGGGATTCATGTAATGTGTCTTCTCCCCACCCCTCCAGAACAAATCAGTTGCCTTGAAAATGTTGAATACCTTTGGAATTCTCATATCTAGGCCACAAGCCTTTGAATTAGCTGTGGCTGATATGACAACCTTTTCAGGTTCAGTTACCACTACAAATTGCAATTTTCATTAAAGCTGGGCCTGACATTCAGTGTTACTTCAGCTTCAGGGTAATTAATAAAAAGGAGCTGCTACTTGACAGAAATAGCAGTTAGTTACGAATGGAATTACATAACATTACGGCCTGCTAAACTCTTATGATCCTCCCTTTCATAATCTCGACTCATTAAGTACACAAATAGGATTGGTTATGACAAAATAATAATAATAATGAAGATGGGAAGGTGACAGTGGGAGTGTTGCCTCATTGAGAAAGCTCTTACTTTCCATCACAGCCACACAGAATCAACAAAAAGCCAGAAACAATTACACACAAGCATCCCTCCCCTGTGCAGAGGCTTAGCAGCAGCAGCAACCTTCTGTTCGATACACCTGGGCCAAAGTCTGTGTGCTTCAGGCATCATCTTACCCGTCTGCTAGGCTCACTGATCTGCTTGCAAATGTGCTATTACTTCTTTCAGTGACATGATTTAGGCTTGACTCATAGAACTACAGCATTGGAAGGGACCTTGGAGAACATCAAGCTCAATGCAGGCTTGAGAATGGCAAAACAACTGGAGATCAGGAGGCACAGAAGTCCATACCCTCCAACTGTCCCGAATATCCCGGGAACCACCACAAAAACCCTTCAGCCATCATGGCTTCTCACTTTGCATAACAAAGTCCCAAATTCTTTTAGCTTAGCTGCAGTTTTGCCCATGGCCCCTTTAAGGTAGCTCTGCTTAGGCTCAAAGGCCGCCCACAGTAAGCAGGGAGGGAACAGACCCGAGGATGTGTGTGCACGCTCTCTACCTGCTGTCTCTGCTTTGTGGGGAAAAAAAGGAGGTGGAGACTGCACTCGCTGGCCTGGACCCATGGAGAAGTGAATGATTCCTATCTTTATATTGCCAAAGAGCTGACTCTGTGCCTCTAACAGGTGAGGTACAGTGTCAGAAGGAAATGCAAGAAACTTCCCTTTCTCTCTGAAGCTCCATGTTTGGGGGTGTGGGGTGGGTGGGTAAGCTTCACCTGTTGAATTTGTGCCAATCCTGACCATTTTAAAACAAAAAGAAAGAGATTGCCCTGCAAGCACTGACACCCCCCCCCCCATGAAAAACACCAGATATCAACTATTAAGGATTTAAGTAAGGTTAAAAAAAATACAAAAGCCACTTATAAATATTATAAAATAATATATAATATAATAATGTAATAATTACAATATATGATATTATATAATAATAATTCTGGAAAAGTCATCCTAGCACTGGTGCTGCTGCTGCTACCTCTTCTTCTCGCAAGGAGCACCATTTCACAATTTTCCCTCAATTACACAATACTTCTTCACACAATACATAATCAATATGCTGCCATAAGATGTGATGGTCAGTGTTGTAGATTGCTTTAAAATATACACACTTTCCTGTGAGTAAGTCCCACTGAATGTAATAGGACTTACTTCTGAGAATACATGCATAGGATTGCACTGTTATTCTGTTTTCAGAGCAGTGGTAACTTTTACTTGGCTCTACCTGTGTAGCCCATGTGAAAGTCTTTTTTCTAACACATGCTGAAGTGCAATGGAGAAAGCTGTCTATAAAATGATTAGGATTATTCTGCAGATATTTTGGACTGTTTTTTTTTTATGCATTAGAAATATATATAAAAATATTTTTTTTAGCAGAAAACAAACCCTCCTCAAGAGAGAGAACGAAAGAAAAATTCCAACTACCTCAAATAGCAGCAACAAACATCATCATTCCATTTTGGCATTATTGTTCAATCACAGTGTTGTTGTTCTTGTTTTTTAATAAAGTACAATAGAGCCCACATGTTTTTTCTGAGTGGAGAAAACAGGACCTAGCAGGGTAGGCCTGCGAAGCACTTTGCACACTCAGAGATATCTAAATGTTAACTATATTATTATTTCTTTGGCAAACTACTAATGAGAACAAGCCACCATTGAGGGATCCATTTTTAAAGTGGGAGGGAGATCTTTAAAACAAGGAGTTTCCTGCACAATGTGGGGAAAGTAGGCTGAAAGTTATGTTTGACTGAAATAATTGCTCCCTGGTTTACCCCTTCCAACCATTTGTTGTCGCCTCTATATTACATTTTAGATTGTAAGCTCTTTGGGGCAGGGAACTGTTCTCCTATACTCAGTAAAGCACCATGCACATTGATGGTACAATAATAATAATAATGATAACAATAGCAATCACCATCATCATCATGGGTCTGGACTCTGGAGATCAAAGTGGCTTCAGAGTGGCTACTCTGCATGGCTACTCAGAAATAATCTCTATTGAATTTAATGGGAATTACTCCCAGGTAAATGAAATGTGTATAGAGTTACAGCCTAAATGTAATCCACTCCAGCCTACAATTCCTAAACCCCATCCTTTCCCACATACACAGCCCCTCCATTCAATCCACTGGTCGTTTATGTGGCCTATGTTACACACAAAATCTGAAATAGTCCTTGAAAGATTACAGCAAAGAGAATAAAGCGTAAACTCATAAATCCGTGCACACCATTTAATGGCACATACAGGAGGTGTTAAGATGTCAAGACAATTTTGCTGACATTGCTCTCTGCACAGTAATGATATTCATACATATTATTTATACTTGGTTTCATATTGTGTTGCCCAAGTGCTATCACAGTGCTATCAAATTCAATTTATATGTAAGTGGACAATTCCCAAGAAAGTCCAACACAATCAACATTCGACTTCTCAAAAATGAGGAGATCGGTAAAAAGGAGGTTTAAAGGAGAAATCAAGAGGGTCAAATCTCTCCAGAATGCAAAAGGACAATAATAGAATTTCAGATAGAATGTATACAGATCAGCATGTTTAATGAGCAGAGTCAGTGAAGCTATTATATAGGCAAGAAGGCATCCTTCAGAACAGAGCTTCATGCCCAAATGAGGAGAACAAAAAGGGACACAAACTTTGGCAAAAGAAATGCAAGCAGACTATAAGGGAATTTGAGGAGCATATTGCTAAGAGCATTAAGACCAACAATATTTTTTTTTTAAAAAAAAACACTTTACATACATCAAAACAAGAAATTGGCAAGGACACCCAACCTGGTGCCCTCCAGATGTTTGAGACTTCAACTCCCATCAGCTTCAGCCAGCATGAAGAGATGCTTGGAGTTATAGTCCAAAACATCTAGAGGGCATCAGGTTGGAGAAAGCTGGGCTAGGGAGTTGGTTGGACCACTGGACAACAAGGATGTTAAAAGTGTTCTAAAGTAGGATAAGGAGATTGAAGAGAACCTGTGTGAGTTCTTTGTAACTTTCTTCACTGTGGAAGATGTAGTGCAAATAACTGTGCCTGAGCTGAGTCTGAATGGTACTTAAAGAATTCAAATCTTAAAATGCTGATCTTCTAACAAAAATGTAATTTGTCCCTAGGATTGGCTTCTGTGCCTGAGGACTGGAAAGCTGCCAAAGTAGCATATTTTAAAAAAGAAGAAAAAGGACCCAGGAGAAATCCAGGAAATTACAGGCCAGTTAGCTTAATGTCCATTCTAATAAATTGGTGGAAAGCATTATTAAAGGCAACATTATTAAACATATTGAAGAACAACCCTTACTGAAGAAGAATCAACATGTGTTCAGCAAAGGTAAGTCCTGCTTCACAAACTTTTTAGAGTTCTTGTGCGTGTCAACAAGCATGTGGATAGGGATGATCCAAACACATTGTATATGGAGATATTTGAAAAGCTTTTGACAAAGTCCCTTACCAAAAACTCCTGAGTAAATTTAGCAGCCATGGGATAAGAGGACAGGGTCTTGTATGGATCAGTAATTGGTTAAAGAACTTGAAGCAGAGAGTAGGAATAAATGGACAGTTCTCACAATGGAGGGATGTAAAATGTGAGGTCCCCCAAGGATCTCTGTTGGGACAGTTGCTTGTTGACTTGTTCATAAATGATCTGGTTTTACGGGTTAGCAGTGAGAAGGCCCAAGGTTGCTGAAGTTTCCAAATTATTCAAGTGGTAAATACAAAAAAGGATTGTGAATAGCTCCCGAAAGATATTTTCAAACTGGGAAATGGGAAATAAAGTAGCAACTGCAATTCAATGTAAGTATCAAGTGATGCTCATTGGGCGCAAAAATCCTAACTTCACATATTCACAAATGGGGTCTGAACTGGCAGTGTTGGACCAGGAAAGAGATCTTGGGGGTCCTAGTGGATCACTCAATGAAAAATGTTGTCCCAGTGTGTGGTAGCTATTAGGAATCATTAGGAAAGGGATTCCTGGCACCATCCCCGCCCCCAAGGAACCTCCTTATCTGTCCATACAGACAATAAAGTTGCTATTAGTATTGGGCAAAATAATTTCTTTACAATAATTTATTTACTACATAGTATCCTACACTTCCTCCAAGGGTCTCATGGCTGTATACATTGAGTGAATGAGTGATTGATTTGATTTGTATCCCGCCTTTCTACCAAGAGAAATGGCACTCAAGATGGCTAACAATCATATATAAAACTTGATTAAAAATAATAAAACAAATGCATTAAAACACAATTAAAAACACAACAACAGAATAAAAACAGCATCCAACTCAACAGAGAGCCAGTGTGGTGTAGTGGTTAGAGTGTTGGACTGAGATTAGGGAAATCTGGGTTCTAGTCCCTGCTCAGCCATGATGCTCAATGGGTGACTTTGGGCCAGTCACTGACTCTCAGCCTAACCTACCTCACAGGGTTGTTGAGGTAGAGAAGGAAGACTATGTAAGCCGCCTTGGGTTCCTTGCAGGAAAAAAGGTGGGATATAAATATAATAAATAAATTAAATAAATAAAAACAGACCTGCTTACACACTAAAGGCAGTCTTGAATAAAGCGGTCTTTGCCTGCCAGTGGAAGGACAGCAGAGAAGGAGCAAACCTAGCCTCCCTTGGTTGGGAGTTCCACAGCCTGGGACCGGCCACCAAAAAGGTCCTCTCTTGTGTTACTACCAAACATGCCTCTGATGGTGGCAGACTCAAAAGAAGGGCCTCTCCTGAAGATCTTTAGGATCGAGCAGGCTCCTATGAGAGAAGGCGGTCTTTCAGGTAGCCTGGTCCCAAGCTGTATAGGATTACCAGCACTTTGAATTGTGCCTGGAAACAGACCCGTAGCGAATGGAGCTGTTGTAACAAGGGAGTTTCAGCATGCTCCCTGTAACTGGCTCCAGTCTACAGTCTGGTCACAGCATTATGTAACAGCTGAAGTTTCTGAACAATTTTCACAAGCAGCCTCATGTAGAGTGTGTTAACTGAAATACATCATGTTTACAGTAGTACATGGTTCTCCATCCATTTACCCTAACAATAACCCTGTGATATAATTTAGGTTGACTGATAATTGGGGCTCAGAGAACCCATCCTTGCTTTGAAGGAATATGTATATATGAAGGGGGGTCATGAAGCCATATGGCTAGCCTCACACTCAGCCACCCATGTGCTCAGCTGCCCACCATCCACACATTTGGTACATGTGAATAGGGGCTCCATATGTCTAGCAACATATGCACATCAAGATCCTCTATTTAATGGGAAATCCTGATTAGGCGAGGATCCACCCTTACATGGTATGTGGATAGAACCCCTTCTCACGTGTGTCAAATACATGGACTGGGGCGGGGGGTATGGTTGCTGGGCATAACGGTGACAGTGGTGGGGCTAGCCTAGGTGTGACCTTCTGACCCTCCCCCCCCCCACATTCCTTGAACATTTGGAGGATCATTTGGAGGACCATTTCAGATTGTTGCAAAGGTACACAGTGAGATTCATGGCTGAGTGGGGATTAGAACTGGGGCCTCTTAAGTCTTAACCACTACAACACACATACTTCATATTGTTGTCATTTATCATAAACATACAAATGCACGTACACGCACACACAAACACTGCGCTTATAACCATGATTGACATTCTTATCATATAGTTATTAGAAATTAATAATAGAACCCCAGGTATGACTAGAGCAGCTTTCCCCATTTGGTGCCTCCATATGTTTTGGTCTACAAGTCCAATAATTGATAATTGACCATACTGGCTATGTCTGATGGGAGTTGAAGTCAAAAACATTTGGAGAGCACCAAGTTGAGGCATGCTGAATTAAAACATTTTTTTTACTATCATCATCATCATCATCATCATCATCATCATCATCATCATCATCATCTTATTTATTATATTTTAATCCGCCCAATAATCAAGGTTCTCCACGTGGATTAAAAATATTAAAGGGTTTGTTTTTTTAAAAGCTAAATGTAAGCAATAAATTATTTAATTTCATGGTTGTAGCAAGTGCCTGCAGGTATTACCTCAAAGGAAAACAGTTTTCGGTGCATTTAAAAAAGACACTATGATCCTACAAACATTCAGTACTTTTTACTGGCATAGATTCTTCACTTAAGCATCAATATATGTACTATTTTTTCTTGGCCACTGGCTATGCTACTTTCTGGATATGAGGTTTAGCTCTACCATTAAAAACAAAAATAATAATAAAGAAACCCTTATATAACTTGCAGTTGCAGCAGCAAGTGAAGTGAGTCAAAATGCCCCTTGCACTTCAGATGTTTCATTTTATGAATTCACCCTAAAGCACAGGAGACACTAACTGGGCATAAGAAATGGAAGGGTAAGATACACTTAAACCAATCTTTGTTTGATACTGGCTGTATAAAGTGGAGGACCCGTTCTAAAGTGTTGTGTGACACCTATACCCCATTATATGCAATTTCTGATTTAACTTTGAATTGACTTATAGTGGGTGAACAGTCTATCCAATAAGTGAATGTCATTGGCAGCCTTTTTCGAGCAGGCTCCCAGCAAATTGGCAACATTTTCTACTCAAAAGGTATTTCTGGGATTTCAAGATGCTGTGATTGAATTTTAGAACACTTTCAGTTTTACTGATAAATGCTTCAAAAATGTCAACTAACTTTAACCTATCCTTACTGAAAACACTTAAAGTGATAGGTCTCTCTCTCTCCCTTCCTCCCCTCCTATTACTAAAACCAGTTCAAATATGTAGTGAATACAATTAAACTATCAAGGACATTATTCCCGAATATTGAAAGAGACACTTTCTTGAGAAGATTCTCTGTAACTTTGTAAACTATTCCCTATGAAACTATGGAAACCACAAAGGCCCCATTGGCTTTTAAAGGTAATAAATGCTTCATGCCATGTGGTGCATTTGTTACTCATTTGTGCTTTAAAGATGCAGATGTCTTCCCTCAAGGCAACACTTGTGTTATAAGCATACTGTATTTCCTTAACACTTGAAAACCACATTATTTGCTGGTGAGGAAATAATATTCTAATATTCTTCCACTTGGTAGTACATTGGATCCATTGCTATCTTGAATGCTGCCTAGAATATGAATCACAGCAGCAAAAACAACAAGGGACATCTGAGCATTTCACATCAGTTTTTTTTAAACATCACAACATTGCCCTGTTTTCACCCCCAAATGCAAGCACAGTTTTGGAGCGTATTCCCAAGCTTCCAACCACGTTCACAAAATATGTTCATTTCATTAGTAATATTTGCACTTTAAAAATGCACATTTTGGGGGAAACACACACACACACACACACACATTTTCACACTTTAGTCACTGTGGGGGAAAGTACGCATATGAGTGCACACTTTAAAAAAATCTGTGCACTTAAATGTGCCTTTTTCCCCCCACTCTAACAACAACAAAAATGCTGATATTCAGGAACAAAGTGGACCAAGCTTTGAAGCGGAACTCAAAGCCACTGTAGTGGTTAGAGTGTTGGACTGAGACTTGGGAGATCTGGGTTCTAGTCCCCACTCGGCCATGAAACTCACTGGCTGACTTTGGGCCAGTTACTGACTCTCAGCCTAACCTACCTCACAGGGTTGTTGTGAGGATAAAATGGAGAGGAGGATTATGTAAGCCGCCTTGGGTTCCTTGCAGGAAAAAAAGGTGGGGTATAAATATAATAAATAAATAATTAATTAATTAAAGCCTAGCTGATTCTCCCATGTATAACCACCATAACAAAATATTTAAAATAATAGTGATCACTGCACTGCCACTTGCACTCGGGCTTTGAAGAAGCCCGAGTGCAAGGTGAAAGGGAGAAACGTGCTACGCGAAAAGCACGTCAAATGAATCCTTTACAGGACCATCTCCTATCTGGTAACCTGTGTCCTCACTGTGGGAAGCTGTGTGGATCTAGAATTGGCCTCCACAGTCACTTACGGACCCATCGCTAGAGTCTACACAATCTTCTTTAGAATTTCCTCCTTTTATCCCGGAAGACAATCTTACTCGGTCACGAGTGATCCCCTGATGATGATGGCCACTTACAGTAATTCCACTACCATATTGCACAAGACATTAATTAAATAACTAGATGTGAGCCCTGCGCTCCCACCCACAGATGAGGTTGCACATTATGGGCTTCTCTAAATGAGGCATGTATTGTGTGCCTGTGATTCCTCACTCATAGTAGTTTGCAGGTGCTTTACATGATGCTGTCATCCTCCAGGGCCTCTCCCATGCTTTGCAAGCATTTCCATGGCTTTTTTTTAGATCGAGAAAAGTGTGTTATTATATTATCTGGAAATCATGCTATGAGAAGCTTGCATGTTTTCACAATTCTGCTATACTGCAGCACCACCTTGTGGTTGTGTAATGGAACATACAGAAAGGCAGAGAAAGAAAACCGATCTTAATCCTGCAAAAATCCGGAACCAGAAGCCTCGGTAAAGTGGTGAGTTGAACCCCTCATGTAGAGAAGACCTGAATCTGATTAAATGCTCTGGCTTTCTTTCCTTCCAATCAGGCTCCACTAGGGTGTAAGTAATTCTCCTGTATCTCTGAACTTGGTATACCCAGGGCCGGTGCAAGGCAGTTTGGTGCAGTTTGGTGCCCTAGGCAAGATCAGATATTTAGCGCCCCCCTTCCCACTTGAGCCCTCCCTCCCTATTTCTGGCGCCCCCTTTAGCCCTGTGCCCTAGGCAGCTGCCTAGTTGGCCTAATGGTAGCACCGGCCCTGGGTATATCTGTATCAGTCAGTCACTCTTGAAAGTCAGGGAACATTAAAAAAAAAAAAAAAGCCTGTTTCACAGCCAGATTTTGCCATGGACAATAAATGGATACTTTAATTTGGGTCACAAACAGCTACTTTATATAAATAAAGAGGCATGTGCTAGCTTTTTTTTATTTATTTAGTTACTCCATTTATTTTACTTCTTGAAAGTTCAATTCATTGATTTACTCATTCATTATAATTACATTTGTTTAGTTACCAGGTTGTCTCTGTTAGAGTAGACCCATTGGAATGAATGCGTCTTAAAATAGACTATTATATAACCCATTGGATATAGCCCACTGATTCACAACTAGGCCATTTGTTTCTGAAACTCCCATTTCATTTTCATTTGTCATGGGAGGTAGGGCAGAGGGCTGGCTTAGGAGGAACTAGCAAAAATGGAGGGGCATTTTGTAAAAGCGGAAGTGCCTTTCCTCTTGTGAGAGGTACCGTTGGATCCAAGCCATACTAAGGCTGCAATCCTATACTCATTTACCAGGGAGTACGGTAAGCTCCATTAAACTCAAGGGGGGTTACCTCTGAGTAGGCATGTACTCAGTAGGGGTTCTAGTCCCCACTCAGCCATGAAACTCACTGGTTGACTTTGGGCCAGTCACTGACTCTCAGCCTAACCTACCTCACAGGGTTGTTGTGAGGATAAAATGGAGAGGAGGATTATGTAAGCCGCCTTGGGTTCCTTGCAGGAAAAAAGGTGGGGTATAAATATAATAAGTAAAATACATAAATAAATAAATAAATAAATAAATGTATAGGATTATACAGTATATAGATAGGAAGCGGCTTCTAGTTCCCTCTGGCTTGTGTCATATTTTCACATATACTTTCCTAGTAAATCCTTATAACAACCACCATGTCCCAATCTGAACCTATCAAACAGTCCCAATCTGAACCTATCAAACAGCCAGAACTATCATGCAAATAAAGAAAAGAAACAAATCGTAGGGGGTGGTGGAAATAGGGAACTTTGAAATATTCACCAAGAAGATCAGAACCTTTTCGCCAACTTCATGCACATATGCCAACAGTTTACAGCATGTTCTGTCTCTCTCCTGTTTTGGTCACTGTTGACAGCTGCGTTTTTGTTAGTGTCATGATCATTTAAGATATACACCCCAAAGAACAGCACCTAAAAAGAGATGTTTTCGCCACCTTCCTCTTGCGTTTTATACAACTCCCTTGGTCATAGATCATAGATCATAGAGTTGGAAGGGGCCTACAAGGACATCGAGTCCAACCCCCTGCTCAGTGCAGGAAACTAGAGGAGGGGTCTCCCATCCAAGTAATAACCAGGCCTGACCCTGCTTAGCTTTCCACGCTCAGACAAGCTGAGCCAGCGTGAGCCACAGGCCTGTGTCTGGTCAAGCGATAGGCCTTTATTCTCAGGCCCCAATGCCAGGTCACTATGTCCCCCTCAGGTATCCTGCTTGCCTCTCACCTGGGATTCACGGGAGGCACTCAGCCTCTTTCACTCAGGCTCCCCTTCCCAATCCTTCAGAGACACCGGAGCAGTTTCCTGGGACACTCCCCTTTCCTCACAAGCCTCTGGCCCCAACCGCCTCGGGCTAGCTAGGGTAATCAACTGAACACAATTATTTCCTTTGTGGCCACCTGTGGAAATAAAGTAAGTCAGCCTCAAACTTGGTTCAGAGAAATGTATGAGGTGGGAGGGCGAAGAAGAATGAGTGAGAATGTTCTTAACTGTTTTGAGAACCGAAACTCCCCCAAACCTCAAGGATGTTGATAAACAAATTCTCTCAAAAAGCTGTCTCCCCCCCCCACACACACACACTTGACTGACTTCAGGAACTATTCGCCTTTGTGGAACCTGACATGCTATAAATAGTGTGGGATTTCTGTTGGTTGGCAGAGATCTCTTGATTGAAGGGGGGCATGCCTGTCGGTCTGAAATTTCTCCCTGCAGCCTGCTTGTAACTTTTAATAAAGATGCCACTAGCAGACCTGATTCAAAAAAACAACACAAAGCTCTGTTTCTTCCACACACACCTTTCTTCTTTCTCCCCTGAGATTGTCCTTTAAGATGTGTGTGTTCCTTCCCTCGGTCACTCACTCCCATACTAAGGGTTATCAGTAAAACAAAACACAAGTTTGGTTGTCCAAGGAGGAGATGCAGTTGGACTACAAGTACAGCGTATTGTTAATGCATCTCTCCAGGGAGGGAATTTTCCATCATGTTTGAAAGAAGCGGTGGTGCGGCCGCTTCTGAAAAAGCCCTCCCTGGAAAAAGCCCTCCCTGGATCCCTTGGACCTTAACAATTATAGACCAGTGTCCAATCTTCCATTTTTGGGCAAGGTGATCGAGAGGGCGGTTGCCTTCCAACTCCAAGCAGTTTTGGATGACACCGATTTTCTAGACCCATTTCAAACTGGCTTCAGAGCAGGATACGGAGTTGAGACTGCTATGGTCGCCTTAGTAGATGATCTGCGCCTGAGTACCGACAGGGGGAGTGTGTCCCTGTTGGTGCTTCTGGACCTCTCAGCGGCTTTCGATACCATCGACCGTGGTATCCTTCTGGAACGCCTGAGGGGACTGGGAATCGGGGGCACTGTGCTTCAGTGGTTCCGGTCCTACCTCTCGGGTAGGTTCCAGATTGGGGATAGCTGCTCCTCCAAAAAGGAGCTGCTATGTGGCGTGCCACAAGGAGCTATTCTTTCCCCAATGCTATTTAATATCTACATGAAACCGCTGGGAGAGATCATCCGGAGGCATGGGGCGGGGTGCTATCAGTATGCTGATGACACCCAAATATATTTCTCTATGCCTTCATCAACAGCATCAGCTAAGGATAGTGTGTCTCCTCTGAATAAATGCCTGGAGGCAGTAATGGGCTGGATGAGGGAAAACAAACTGAAATTGAATCCAGACAAGACGGAGGTGCTTGCTGTCAAAGGCCACAACCTGGGTTTGGAGGTATGTCAACCAGTTCTGGATGGGGTTACACTCCCCCTGAAAGACTGTGTTCGCAGCTTAGGGGTGCTCCTGGATCCGTCGCTCCAAATGACATCCCAGATAGATGCGACGGCTAGGAGTGCCTATTATCAGCTTCGGCTGATACACCAGCTGCGTCCCTTCCTAGAGTTGGAAGACCTAAAGACGGTAGTGCACGCACTGGTAACTTCGAGGCTCGACTTCTGTAATGCGCTGTACATAGGGCTACCTTTATACCTAGTCTGGAAACTTCAATTAGTGCAAAATATGGCAGCCAGACTGGTTGCTGGTACACCTAGGGGTGCCCATATCACACCAGTTTTAAAAGCACTCCACTGGCTGCCAATCAGTTTCCGGGCGAAGTATAAAGTGTTGGTTATTACCTTTAAAGCCCTACATGGTTTGGGTCCAGGCTACCTACGGGATCGCCTTTTCCCGTACAATCCACCCCGCACACTTAGGTCCTCTGGGAAGAATCTGCTTCAGTCAGCCAAAACTAGGCTGACTAGCATTACACAGAGGACCTTCTCTTCTGCTGCTCCCAGATTATGGAATGGCCTGCCGGAGGAGATACGTCAACTTGTCAGTCTTTTGGACTTTAAAAAAGCCATAAAGACTGAACTCTTCCGGCAGGCCTATCCGGCGGAATTTTAGGATGTTTTAAAGATGTTTTTAAGATGTTTTAAAGATGTTTTAAAGATGTTTTTAGGATGTTTTAAGATGTTTAATAGTATATATTGTGTTGTTTTAGTTTAGGTATTTTATATTTTCTGTTGTTCCCCGTCTCGATCTGGATGGAGAGGTGGGTAATAAATAAAATATTATTATTATTATTATTATTATTAAGTATATTTTTGCAGATGGCAACGTAAGATACATTCAGGTGCTGACTTAGCTTATATACAGTTGCAATCTTTACACTGCAGGCTGAGGAAACTCCTCTGGCCTCCATGATTGATTCTGAGATCCTCTCTAGATGTCTTCCCAATTCTACCCTCAACCCAGAAAGAATGCTAGCCAGCTCTCTTACCCTTGCCAACATTCTGAGAGCTGTGATTGGCTCTGTACTCTCAGGGAGAGGTGAAGCTGGCTCTTCAGATCATACCTAGTCATGTGGACCCCCCAAAAACATGTGGATCTAGCATGATTTGCATAAAATCAGCCGATTTGTACTCAAATCACACTAGATCCATGTGCTTCTTTGGGCGCTTCTTTGTGCAAAACATGCAAAATACCCCTGATTTACGCCAATTGTGTAGAGTTACTCAAAGTGCGTAACTTTATGTAATTTGCATAAATTTCCTTGGTGCTTAAAGTGCAGCCCGTCTTAGAGCCGGAAGTCCGCGGAAAACAGCCTGATTCGACCCGCTTCCGATCACTGGATCGGAAGGAGGCAGGAAGTCCCTCGAGCTCAAACAAGCCAGAATTCCCAGCGTCAGCACATTCCTAGCAGATTGGACACTTGGAATCAGGAGATGCATCTGCTGGCATTTCCAGATGCAGCTTGTTTGTGCCAGGTTTGGTTGAAAGGTGATCAGCTCTGAAGTTCTCCATCACTGATGCTATGTTCGGTTTGGATCTCTGGCGCTGGTGACTGTTGGCACCACTGGCTCAGCTGCTGAGCTCCGGCAAGTAACACATTGGCGACAGCCCAGATGAGCAATAACGATGGCGGGGGCAGCAACGGCTTCTCTGGTTCTTGCCCTTGTAGCTGCTGGATCAGACTGATTCTGTGCTTGTGCCTGTGCCCATAACCTGATGGCAGAGCACAATAGCAGCAGCAGACTTGATCCAACAGACAGACACACACACACAGGGCTTGTTTCTAAAGTATATGCTTTTAAAGTAAACTGAAGTAACATAAGTTTACCTGTGTACTATAAGCTTGATGGTTACAGATTTTTCAGTAAGTGTGGTTCATTAATTGTTTCCTCAGCTAATCCAAGCAAGTATCAGTTGAAACGGTTAACTGTCCTAATCATCAGAGCGTTATAGACAATAAGTCTAATGTGTTTCTAGGCAATATCCAGAATTCCTTCCCCTGATACAATCATATGGTTCAGTACATTGAACCCCGCCCCCTGACTTCACAGAGAAGCTTGGTTTCTCCCTTTGCCGTTTAACCAGACTATACAGGTCTGCCTCAACCCTTTACTTGGCAATCAACTTAAAAACCCACCCTGCAGAGTTGACATCTTTTCGTCGCATACTCCAACAAAAAAAGGTGTGCAGACATATTTGTAAAGATCTCCACTTACTCAGAGCTGAAAGCTAATAAGCTCCTTGGAGAAAACAAGTCAATAACAGTGAACCATCAAGGTTTTGTAAGAAACCCTTGAAATATTTGCTTCCAAGGTATTCTTGCTCTCCGGTGCAGAACAATCTTCTCCAAGAGGGGTGATTTCATATGATAGACTCCTCAAAAGGAAATTTCAGATTGGATGGAGGGAAAGAATGAGATCAACGTTGGGTGCCACAGAATTACTATTGCAAAGAGTCTCAAACAGCAAAATGTTTCTCCTGATTTTGTAGCTGATATGAGCATGGTGCCAAGAAGGTATCAAAGGTATCGCATCGTACCTAATTTTTCTCTATTTGATAAAAGCTGAGTAGGTCTTTTTTCCTGCTGAACATTTAACACAAATTAAATTGCAGCCATAAAACATGCCACTATGCCATTCTGACTTCCTTATAAGATTATTAACTTGAACAGTGAATATTTATTCTTTATCTTTTTCAGTGGGGGTGTGGTGGGGTGGGGTATAAATCAGATTTTGGAAAGTTGAAAATTTATGGTACTATAATTTCTTCTTTTTTCAGAAAATAGAAAGATAGATATCAGCTGGAGAAGCAAACCATTCCAGTCCATTGAACGAACCGCTGATTGAAGACCAGAAATCTCCTGTTAATCACTTGGTGTCATTATGTAATTATATAATTGGCAATAATTGTAGACCTTTGCAATATGCACTCACTGCTTCAAAATGGTCTCAGAAGAGTAGTTATAGATAGCGTAATCAAAGTATTACGAACTTTTCCCTTCCCCAGAGTTTTTGTAGAATGGAGAGCTTCCAAGATGATTTAGACTGCACTTCTTTGGTTTTGGGGAACATAATCTCCTAAAAGCATGAGTTCATAACAGGGTCACAGGAGAAGTATGTGGGGAAAAAACAGACAGAGACTACAGCCTTCACCAATCTGGTGCCCTCCAGATGTTTTGGACTTCAATGCTCCATCAGCCCCAGGCAGCATTGTCAATGGTCAGGAATTCTGGGAGTTGTAGTCCAAAATATCTGAAGGGCACCAGGTTGGGGAAGGCTAGACTGTGGAGTAGGCCTTAAATCATTGATGAATGTAGTGCCACTTCCTAATTCCTAGAAGCTCCACTTTGCCACTCTCTCATTTTAAGACATTTAAGGGTGCAATCCTATGCATGTTTAGATAGGAAAAAGTCCTGCATTCTCCAGCCAGGAGTTGTAGGACTTTTTTCTGTCTAAACATGCATGGGTTTACCCCTTAATATAACCTGTTCATGAGTTCTGTTTCAGTTTTTCTCCTCCAACACTGGGGGCTAGAAACTTGGTCTGTTCTTACATAATCTATCTCAGGGGTCCTCAAACTACAGCCTGCGGTCCACATCCGGCCCGCCGGGTCTTTTCATCCGGCCCGGCGGCCGATCTAGAGTTGTGAGGGAAGAGGGGTGGCTGAGCCGGCGGGGGGGCATGGGCCGCCTGCCGGGCCGCCTGCCTGCCTGCCGCCCTGCATCTCCTGCGGGGGGGGAAGGGGAGGAGGGGCGGCTTAGCCAGTAGTGGGGCATGGACAGGCTTTACTTTATCCGCCTCGCCGCCCACTGGTCCCGTTGCATCACTTCCGGCGCGGCAGCGGGGTGTCCTGCGGCGGCGGCGGCGGGTGGGCGGGGGATGGCAGCGGGGGGGTCCTGCGGGGGGCGGCAGGGGGGTCCTGCAGCAGCTGCGGCGGGGGGGGCAGCATGAAGGAGGCGGCACAGGGGAGTCCCAGTGAGTCCGGCCCCCCAACAGGCTGAGGGACAATGAACTGGCCCCTCGTGTAAAAAGTTTGAGGACCCCTGATCTATCTGGTTCTTAGATATGCAAAGTCTATTTCACTTCATGTTAGAGATCAGATTCTGTGCTGAGTGCTTTTAACTGTGGCAATGTAAATTTTTATAACTGCCCCTAAAAATAATAATACAAGGAACATTAATGTTTTGATTTTTGACATTGCCTTTAGGTGTAGTGTTTGTGTGTGCATGCGTGTGTGTGTTGCAATAACAATAGAGAGATAGAGATATTCTGGACATAATGAGGGGAATAATTTTTCCTAACAAGCGTTGAAATTTATGGTTGATTAGGCTTGTCATCATGTTTGTTTTTCTAAGAACATGTGTGTGTGTGTGTGTGTGTGTGTGTGTGTGTGTGTGTGTGTGTGTGTTGCAAGGCTATCTTTACTCAATAACAGCTGTAAGGACCAAGACTACATTTAAAAATATTTTTTTTCGGGAAGGAAAATAATAACATGTCCTGGAGATAAATTTAACCATTTTAAAATTCCACAGGGGCAAGCTGTGTTAGTCTGCTGCAGCAAGAAGCGTTGCAGCATTTTATTATGGCATAAGATTTTGGTGGACTGGAGCTCCTCTTTATCATTATGTGGCCTCCATCCTCCACTGTACCTGATGGCAGAAGGCTAACTTAGGGGGTTCCCAATTGCACCATTACAATGGGAAAAGTATGCATTTGAATGCACTTTTTTTTTTTTTTTACACTGCCTATCGAAACGCATACTTTCTCCCCATTGACTAAAGTGTGAAAATGCACATTTTGTCTTCTTGTTTGTCTTCTTTTGTCTTCTTGTTTGGTGATATATTTTCTGGCAATGTGTACATGGCCAACCTACTCTCGCGTGAAATGGGCCTTGGGATGGCATGCACAAGCATCCAGGCTTTGGTTCAGTGGACACCTCAAGCACTATCAGGAACCTGGTTTGATTCCTCAGCTGCTGGTGCAGCAGTCCTGGGCTCAGCCACCTCCTCATCCTCCTCCGAGCTCAAGACCAGGGCCATGACACATGAAAAAGCTTCAGCTGGAATCCAAAAGTGCAGGCAGAAGTTCCCTCTAAGTTATTTAGAAGACGAAACAGGAGACCCTCTAATGCAGGCAGGGCCGGTGCAAGGCAGTTTGGTGCCCTAGGCAAGATCAGATATTTAGCGCCCCCCCTCCCACTTGAGCCCTCCCTCCCGGCTATCATAGCTTTGGATCCAGACTTAGCTGTGCTTAGAGGAGAGCCATTGAAATAAATGGGACTTGAGTTAGGCATGACTAACTTAAGCCCCGTTAGTTTCAGTGGGTCTACTCTAAGCAGGACTTATTCTGGATCCAGCCCATAGTGTACATTCTAAAATGAATTTGTACATATTTTGGTGTGTTTTTTAAGAGTTTATTTTATTGATTATTCATTTATGAAATGCATTATCTGCTTTTCTTTATGAAATAATCCCAAAGTGGGGTACAGCCAATAAAACCCGATAAATCCATACAGTCATGGTTCCCTCAAAGAGCGCAAACAAGGGCTTGATTTGCAGCTGATATTTAAAGAGAGACGCGGTAAAAGAGATTTTTGGGCCACTGTTTTTAAGGCATAAAAGGTACATCACTCTTTGTTGCTGGGAGGGGGGCGGGCCGCAGGGAGGACGGAGGGGGAATTTGCAGGGCTTGAGATACAGGCGGAAGAGACGCTGAAAATGGGGGGCTTGAGTGTGTGTGTGTGTGGGAGAAGACTGGACGGTCCAGGGACAAAATGGGAAGTGATGGCGGCAGAATCCAATTCCGGTCGGCCCAAAATCATATAGCGGTGGGTGGAATGGGAGGGGCAAGGCAGGAGAGATACCGCGCGATGCGTGGGCTGCAAAGCGCCTCAGGAGCACGCGGGCGCCAGATGCTTCCCCTGCAAACCGTCTCCTGCTCTTTTTTTTTTTTTTTAAACCACCATTTTAAAAAAATCCCAGCACGGCTTCCTTCTGGTGTTGGAGCTCCGGAAATAATGGGGGGGGGTCAGCAGGAAAAGCATGGGCAGGGCAAAGGTTGAGTGCCCCCTCCTGTCTGCCCTCCCCCCTCTTTAGGGCAACTGTGCTGGGCAGCAGACCCGATTCTGCGTAGATGCAAACGTGAGGGCCCCACACCTGAATTCGGAAACAACCGCTGCAACAACACAAACAAACCTTCCTTCAATTTCTCGTGGCCAAAGATCAGGGGAGCTCAATGGGGGAAAGGGAGGAGAAGGCAAAGGGAAAGGTGGACAGTGTGTGCGATGGAGAGAAAGCGGTGTGGGCACCGTCTGCGCAGGCACTCTATGTAGGCACACACGCCGCCAGTGTGTGAATTGACGTATTGACGCCGCCAGCGCGGGCACTCCCTTCACTCACGCAACAAGTCAAGATATGATTGGTAAAACAAACTTGGTAGAATACGCATTTTAGCGCTGTATTTTTTTCCCCCAAGGCGTTTCTTGCGCCCCCTTTAGCCCTGCGTCCTAGGCAGCTCCCTAGTTGGCCTAATGGTAGCACCGGCCCTGAATGCAGGGGTTCTCAACCAGGGGGGAATCCCCCCCAGGGGGAATTTTAGGGGTTTTGGGGGGGAATTGGGACCACAGACTCAAACTGTTGGAATACTGATCTTTCTACAAATTACAATTCTACAGAATGTACATAATCTACAGGACACCACACCTTATTGTATGGCACAGATTAAGTCAGACAATCTTGGGAAGGGGGGGAATGACTTTCTGACATATAGTGAGAAGGGTGCATGGGGCAAAAAAAGGTTGAGAACCACTGCTCTGAGTCTAATGTATTTGCATAGATAGCTAAGATATTTGTCACCTACAAAGTCGGTGACCCTAGCATTCTGGCACCTCAGGAGGTTGCCTTTAGCGGTGTAGTTAAGGCGGGGGCGTGCCCCCGACCCATCCCCTGGGCGCGCCCCGGACCGGCTCATTTTTTTCGAGCGGCGCGCAGGGTTCCTTCGCGTCATTTCCGGTACCGGAAATGACGCGGCGGAACGGAATGAGCAGCGCGGGTGGCTTGCTGCGGAGTGGGCGAGCCGCCCTGAAGAAAAGGTAAGGCCTCGCCAGGGCGTGAGTGGGGCCAATTTCGGCTTCATTCTGCCCCGGCGAGGCTCGATTTTACAACTCTAGCCTTGTTGGCTTCCATAGTTGGGCCAGCCCTGCACATCAGTAATGTGTGTCACTGCGAATCATGTGCCTGGCTATGAGTGGCTGCTTCGCATGGCAGCAGCAGCAGCTTCAGTGAAGGTGCAGGGCAAGAAGCAATAAGAAGCAGCCATGTCAGCCAGACGGCCCTGGATTTCAATGTCAAGCCTGACCATGAAAAAGCAGGCTTTGGGCATCAAACCACGCTGTAAAGCAGGAGTGGGGAACCTCAGTTCTGGGGGCCAGATCCAGCCCTTCAGGGTTTAACAGATGGTCATGCTCCCTTCTCCGGGCCCCACCCCCTTTCCCCCCAGCCATTGATAATCGGCGGTGGTTTCCTGGCTTCTGGAATTTCTCCCCCATTCTAAAAGCTTGAAATGCCTCTCTTAAGGCCGCGTGGTTACTGGCAGGAAGAGCTTCAAGCTACAAGATGCTGGTATCTTTTGTAGCTTGGCCACACACCCTTTGCCTTTGGCCCCGCCCCTTTTGCCTTTGCCCCCCCCCCACTGGAATGTGGCCTCCAAGAGCTTTCCCCAAAACTGAATTCAGCCCTCGGGCTGAAAGAGGTTCCCTTCCCCTGCTGTAAAGTTAACATATTAATTGGGCCTGGCATGGTTGCCTGTTGTTCCTGAGAAGACAGCCTCAGAAAAGTGGATTTCTCTATTAAGTTCATGAATCAGTTGACGTAGATGGAACGCTTATTACACAAATGCAGTATCTGTGAATGGAAGCCAGCATGCCGAGTGATGAGCTTATCAAGCAATCAACTTCGCTTGTTAAGAAACAGAGAACACTGGGCCCAAATAACCTATTTTCCAGAAACTGAATCACTTATTGCATTTTAATGTGCATTTTTTAAAGGGTTCTTGTGTTAGAATAACCATCTATAAATGTATTATGTGTCTATGCCTTGCAACTTATTTCAAGCAACACCCACACCCGCAATCATGCTCATATTTACATGTTCAGGACACCATGCGCTTGGGTTTTCTTCATTTTAATGTAATAAAAAGGCAAACAAAAACCTGTGACGTGTTTCCAGGGCCAGCCCTGTCATTACGAGGGCTCACGCGCCTGCATCAGGCAGACGAGTTGGAGGAGCAGCAAATTGTGCCACTCTCCCCCCAGTCAGGAAGGGCAGCCACCCCCACCAGCGGGTGCCCCAGAGAGCCCCACCATTTGCTCTCCCAGCATGGCATTTGCTGCAGTAAGAGAGCAGTTGATGGGGCTGTCTGGAGCAGAGACCCCTGTGGTCAGAAGAAGTGGCTGTGCGGTTTCTGCAAGAGCTTGGCCAGGTCTTGCAAGATAAACATACAACAAGGGACTATGTTTAAAATCCTGACAGAAACAAAGCATAGAAACTTAAAAGTCAAGAATTGTATATATACAAAATATAACCGTAAAATATAGTAAAATAGATTAAATTTTATAATGTAATGTAAAAAATTTCCAGAAATATTTTTTTAAAAAATTATTATATATATAAAACATGTATAAGACAGAAACAATTAGACCTGTAAAATACAACGTCTTTAGGGCTGAAGATGATGATAATGTCCTTTCAGAGGACCTCTCTCTCTAGATGGAGTATTATTAGTACCAAAGTTTTTTTGTTTGGTGCTTCCAGAGAAATGTCCTCACAGCCTGTAAGCTTTCTTTACTCTTGTATAGAAGCCAAACGCGTTTCGGCCCAAAGGCCTTCTTCAGTGGCCCTGTAGTTTTCACTTAAGTCAATATACAAGCTAATGCTCTGTATCTCTCCAATTCAAGGTTGGTTTCAAGCTCCTGAGGCAGTGCTGGGTCTTGCGACATCGGACCTAGCTCTCGTGGGAGTCGCATGGCCACTTCTGGCCATGTGGCTCTTGCTTGATCCTGCAGGAGCCCGGCTAGGTCTCTCAAGACTCAGGATGCCACTTCCTCCAGCTGCACAGTGCAGCAGCAAAGGTAAGGGGGTGTGGGATGGGCATGCATGGAAGTGGTACCTATTGTCTCTTGCTTTATGTAGCAAGAGAGCTTGCACTGGCCCTGGGTGTTTTCGTGGAAAGAAAGGTACTGGTTACTTGGATCTTCTGCTGAAGCTCTTCTTCTAGTGGCTTTTAAAATCAGAAATGCACTATGCAAGAAAAAAAGGGGAGTGCTTTTTCAGTGGTGGCCTCCTAGTTCTGGTATGTCCTTTCTAAAGAGGTGCTGGTGTCTACATTACATTATTTTTGGCAGCAGGTTAAGATCACCCACCCACCCACCCACCCACTGAGGTATTTTAATTTGAGAAATGACTTATTTTGTTGTCTGCTTTAGTGGCTTCCTAATTTTATTGTTAATGTTACACTTGTATTGAATATTTGAGTGTTTTATGAAATATATGCTGTAATCTCCCTGGAATATATTGGATGAAGGACAATATATAATTGTTTAAAATAAATAATTTTATTTTAATAAAATAAATAATAAATAAATACATCACTGGGAGGAAGAAATCTATGGACTTCATAGATTCTAAGAAGAATTAGAAAGAACAGAGACAGGATTGTGAGCACAGTTTTACAACAAGTGATAAGATGCCATTGGTCTGTCCCCAAAAGACCAATTCACAACGACCTGCAAAAATGAAAAGTGTAAATGAACTCTACTACATCAACACATGTGATGCCCAATGTTCCTAAATTTATCAATCATCACAGGATTAAACTGTGAACATCTGATAGCAGTAATGGGTGCCAAACATTTTACCTTTCATGAAATGTCTGAGGTCACACAGAAAATCTTAGACTTAGACTTAAAACTCAATCATCCTTTTTTTTTTTTTTTTTTTTAAAGTCAACAATAGGTGAGTTGAGAAAGAGCTATGCCCTGAAATCAGCACTTTTCTGAGCTAGGAGACATAGCTTGTCAAGAAAAAAAATGTGCACAAAATATGCATATTAGTGAAAAGTGCACACAAAATTGGAATACATCAACGGGCAGAGCAATCCTATGGTTTAAAATTGCCTGTTCATATTTTGTCATCTGTGAAGCAAAGCATGTAGGAGATGGTAGTCATGAAATTCGTTTGGGCATGGATTTGGACTTTGTCTAACCTGCAGCAATCCTGGCCATAATGGAACACCATTATGAAAGATGCCATTCACATTCCTGAATATGACATCAGGCCTATTTGTTGCAATTGGACTGGTATGATGTTCCTCACCTAAATGTAAAGGGTGTCTAAATGTAAATTCTAGCACACGGGTCCTCCTCTCCCTTCATTGTCATCTGTCAGCAGTCATTCCACCTGTCTCCAGCAGAGAAAGAGAGAGCCCACCCCGTTGGCTAAGCCAAGAACAGCTGTCATTTGGCTCCTCCCCTTCCCAAACTGTTTCCATTCCAGCTGGCCATTAAAAGAACTACAGTCATGCCTTGGATTGAGAGCATAATTCATTCCGGAAATGTGCTTGTAACCCAAAACACTCTTATATCAAAACGAAATCCCCCCAAAAAAATTTGTGCAGAGATTTTTAATTTAAGCTGTACTACAAGACGTAGTCTTGTAAGACGTTGCTTGTATATCAAGTAAAAAAAAATATTAAATAAATATTTAAAAATTTGCTTGCCTTGCAAAATGCTCTCAAACCAAGTTACTTGCAATCCAAGGTATTACTGTACTATTATAAGAAGGACTGGTACCTTAGTTTGCTTGTTTTGCTCTCCTCATCTTTTTTGTGTCATGTCTTAAATTGTAAGCCTGAAGGTAGAGATTATCTAGTTTTTAATCTATGTACAATGCTTAGTCAGTTTTAGGTGCTTTAAAATGTTTAATGATAAGTGGCTATGATGGGGGGGAGATATTTTTTTTATTACAGTGTGTGTGTGTGTGTGTGTGTGTGTGTATACACACACACACACACCCTTGTATGTCAATGGCTTATCTCTTAATTAGGATAACTGCTCATTCAGGATGACAACCCATCATCCATGGCATTCCAATTAACACAATCCCACTATTACAGTGTGCTCATTTAGTATCTGCATAGACACTATTGCTTAAGGTTCTTAATAAAAGCCTTTTATAAAAGCCTCATCACCTTTGTGTAGCAGGAGCTACGTTATCCATCACAAGAGGTTGCAAAGCACCAAGAGCTATATCTAAAACCCATTCAGAAGGAGGCCACTGTTCTTTAAAGCAGCAGCCATACAGCTCTGACTGTTTTCACATATTGGATCTCTTCCAGATTCTCTTAAGCCATGTCTGCATTACAGGCCGGGTGGATTGATTTAAATCATTGTCTACACCACTAGGAAAAAGACCAATTGAAAGCAACAATTTAAATCACATTTTGTGATTCATGCATTGCCTGAACAGATCGCATAGTAATTGGACATTGTAACAATTAAAACATGTGGTTTGCAACTAAATAAAGGCTTTATACTGTCTAAGGGCATAAGCTCTGGTCATGTAGCCCAAATGCTTGTACACAATGTTATTCCATCTGCTTAGAGACCAAGGGGGATGAGGCAACTGTGAAGTGAGCTGATGTGTGCTTGGCTCTGCACAAATGCAAGGGTATAAAGCAAGATCACTTACTTGATGATCAGGGGTACAATCCAGTACAATTAAGATTTGTAAGTGCCCAGAAATTTACAAAAACACGGCTGGCAATTACTAGGAAAAGCAGTGATGTTCCATGAGATGGAAAGTAAATTTAACATGTTTGTTGTTTGTGTTACATTCAGATTTCATCTTAAATCAGATTATTTTTTAAGTGACACACTGTTTTTTGTTTTAAAAAATGATGTTCTTCTTTTTAAAAAAAATCCATTTGGAACATAAGGAACTGCCTGATACTGGCTCAGGCTATTTGTCCATTTGACCTGACTTCTGAGTTTCCATTTTGAACCCCCCTGGTACCTCACAGCCTTCTTTCTTCTCCTTCCAGTGCTTCTGCATAAGCACATTCTGTGTCTACTATTAATTGGCTATACTGGTACAACTGAGGTATTCCTAGAGATGTGAGAGTATGGTTTATATTCTTTGCAATGAAAGAAAACTAAACAAAAATCAACTGTTGAGAATTGTGAATGTGCAGATTTGCATGTCCCTACACTAACTCTGTAAGCTAGAAAAAGAAATAGTCTTTACTTTGTTAACATATATTAGCAGGAATGAATTCCTCATTATTAACTAGAAGTTGGTGGGGTTTTTTAAACACACACACACACCTGGTGTTCTACAGTTCACTTTGCGAAGACTCCTAGCCTTGGGAATACTCCCTGCTGAGCTACACTACCACCAATTTCCCCAGATATGTGGCCAACAGTCCCTGCTTACTGGCTGTTGTGGGTGGGATGAAGAGCTGGCTGGTGGCTCCGCAGTGGGGCCATACAGTGGTCTTGACCAATTTGCTGTTCAGATTATTCAGTCTCCATTCCGAGAGCTGATTGACTGTGCTGGTCAGTTTCCTTGGAACAGAGCATTAGACTGCACTGGACCAGAGGGAGAACTTCTGGGGCTATAAATAAAGGGCCTGGCCTATGACTCAGACCGTTGGGACTGAATTAGAGAATGCTACTTTAAAAATTCAATTTAGCAACAATCACAACTGAGAAACTCAGTTCTGGACCATTTGCCTTGTAATGCTATGCTGCACTTCCTGTTTGATCATTGCTATGAACACAAGCCAAGATCGAAAGAGCATAACATTTTCCATGCACCCCCAAAGGGCATTGGTCTTGCATTTTACAACAAAACTGTTTTTTTTAAAAAAAAATGACGGGAATTTCAGAAGCAATTTGTGGTATTGTGTGTGGAGAGAGGCAAGACTTCTGTTCAAAGAGATAGAGTAAAAATCCTCTTGGGTCTACTTTATGCAAACCAATGGGCTGGTCTGAAGTAGCTCTTTGGATTCTGGTCAAAGTCCAAGAACATATTTGATGGTATGTTGGAATCAATGAACATGCTTAACTATTCCTAAGGATATAGAATAATACTGATAAAATGATTCTGATGCTCCAAAGCCAACATTTTTTTCTTATTCACTCCAGTGGCAATGGCAGCATTAATGTCAAGGTCCAAATGTCACAGGTGCCTGGTTAAGGTGAGAAATGGGTCTTCTTTCCAATTTCATTACTGTTTAATGGACTGGCTTTGCCTCTTCACTTGTCTTCTTGTTAAAATGGCAGAATTTCTAAAATTCATGTTGGTAGTGGGCAGCAGAAACACACTTTGCCACCATTTTCTGGGCAAGTCATTCCCTCACAGGGTACCACTGAGGACAAGCATATAGGCAAATCAGTCAATTCCTGTCCCCCCCAAAATGTTGATGAAATCATGTAATCATATCAAGATTCCTTTTTGTACTGTGATTTAACCAATGTGCATACACACTGGTAATTTGTAAGGAAAACACACACACACACACACGCACACACACCATGAATTGAAAACTGCAGCAAACTATTTATGCACAGTAGTTTGAGCCTGGAAATTAAAAAACTGGAAGAATAGTAGCTCATTAATTCATCGTTGGCACGACACAAAGAAGAGCACGTATCTTAAAATCCCAAAATAACTGGAAGAAATTCAAATGAGCACAATTTGGTAAGAATCCCTATTTTAAAATAGATATACCCATTCATATAGAAATGTTTATTATATTATTTACAAATTCATTGTTTTGTTTTGTTTATTGAAACATCACATAAGGCTATTTTGAAGCTGATTCTAAAGACCAGAGACTAGCTTCCTGACATACCAATTCAAACTTCTCAGTTACAGTCCGTTAAATGTCACTTCATAACTGCAAAACAACAAAACAAAACAAAAAACTCTAAAACAAAACAAACAAAAACCACATGGTGGAGATTAAAGATTTAGAGATTAGAGGCTTAGTCACAGCACAACACTTTATTTCCCAAGTGATTATAAAATTAACTCTGTTCTTGATTGTTTATACATAACTTGGCTTAGCAAAACTCTGTAACACTATTAAACTGCTAAAAGAAAAGTGCAGTCAGGGTTGCTCCCATTTTTCATTTTTTTAAAAAAGGCTTTTGGGTGATGGGGAGAGATATCAATATTTCCTGAAAAATATCATGAATTGTGAAAGTATTCATATCTTTGTGAATCCTGTTCAGTGCCACTGTCTCTCCTATCGGCGGCTGCTGCTTTGGCACAATTTTGTTCTAGTTTTTGGGTGGTAACCAACTAGGTTCCCTGTGCCAATGGAAGGCATATGTCAGTGAAAAGGTGAGGGAGCAATTTCCAGCAATTTCCCTTCGCCCCTGTAGCCCCATGTCCCCCCCCCCATCTGCTCCTGACAAGTGGCAGGACACTAGCTTGACATCACCATTTGCTCCTTTGTGGATTACTCACATGGGCCATCCAAGCCAACTGGAGATCACATAGTGAATGGGATGACAGTACAATGCTATCAGATTTGAGTATGTGATCAGCAAAGTAAATTGTGAAATATTTTCTGAATCAGGCACATGGATAACCCCAGCCAATCAAGGATCATATAATGTATAGGCTGAAGTTCTGATGGTATATAATCAATTAGATTTGGCTAGATGACAACATTATTGAAAGTAAATGAAAATGAACTAATTAAAAGAGACAGCAAGAGACAAATAAATAGATGAACATTTTCACAGGCATTAGGGGGAAAAATCATATAATGTTCTGAAAAGTACACAGAGTAGGTTCAGTTCAGCCCTAATTATACCTGGCCAAAATATTCATTAGAGGAATATCACACTGAAATTTTAAAGTTAAATGAACATAATCTGTCAACACAAGATCTTAAACACAACACACCAAGTCTGTATTTATAAATTGTATATGGGTGTCACTTCACTAAAGAAGACTTAGTCAATTATCCACCTGATTTTTAGATAATTAATTAAATTTGCATGTATTTGCATATGTCTACCCATACCATTATTTATTATTATAAATGCCCATAATTCCCTGTCGCTTTAATGAAGAGGGAGAACGAAAATATTATAAACCTATAGTGTTCTCTCTTTCACATAAACACACTCACTGTGAGATCTGGGACTATTAACTTGTAACTACATTTTCCACAGTCTCATAAAATTATTTTCCACTAAGGGTGCAATCCTATGCATGTTTAGACAGAAAAAAGTCCTACAACTCCCAGCCAGCCATGACTTTTTAAAGACTTATTTCTGTCTAAACATGCATAGGATTGCACACTAAAATGTTGAAGGGATTGAGATGATAGGAAGATGATGGATGCAGGAACAACAGGCAAGTGCCGGAGGTACTTAAGAGAAATATCAAGGAACTGATAGGTTTTAAGTTCCTCCAGCACTTGCCTGTTTCTCCTTCAACCTTCATCTTTCTATCCCCTCAATCCCCTTCTTTCTTCTCTCCTTTTTTTCTCTTCTTGCATACCCCTTTCGTCTCCTTTAACCCTTTCAAAAGTTTCCTATAAGCCAGGAACCAAGGAAACCTAACCCACACTTTAACTTGGGGCATGCCTGGCCATTAGTGAGTATTGTGTTTTACAAAATTCAGACCTTCCACCAATCATGCCCCCTTCCTGTCTTATGAAGAAATAGCACAATATGATAATCTACCTACTTAGGAGTAAGCCCCACTGAACTGAAGGGAATGAATATCTGAATCAGCATGCATTGGGTCAGGCTGCTCAAGGGCCATATGCACTAGACAACAGAGTTCTTCAGTGTGGGTGGGACTAGCTCTGCCATTCAGTGGGAATATGCCAAACACAGTGGTTTGGCAGGGGGCAACTGTTGCTCTGCCTAAAGAATTGGGCATCTTACTTCTTTTTTCTGCCCTGCCTGTCTGCCATGCTTCTTTCTCTCCCATCCAGCAAGCCTCTCCGTCCTTTGCTTTCCTCGCCCTGCCAACCTTCCTTCCTTAGGAGAGGGACTGTTTTCTAACTTTTCAAGTAAACTTACACAAAATGAGCAGAGGAGGTGATAGACTGGACTGGAGTTGGGTAATCAGGAAGAGGAGACTAGGCAGAGACAGACAGTAAGCAGTGCAATGTTTGAACTGGGGGCAATGCCCAGTTCATTGAGCCAAGATCTTTAATTGAGCCTGAAATGTTTAATTGATTAACCAGGTTGATCAATTCATATTGCAGTCCTAACAATAATCCATACACACACACACACACACACACACACACACACGAGGGAGGGAGGGATCAGCTAATTTTTGCACAAATAGGTGCAGACTAAGGCTATCAAGAACATTTGCAACAGCCTTATTTGGGTGTTCCCATCCCCCACACAATTAGTATCATGTGAAGGAGAGTGGGAAGCAATCTGCCTCCCCTTCTGTCACTATCCCTGTTGCCCTCCATGAGTTAGAGGGCAAACATCAGCAGCAGGGAGCCTCAGCTATTTGTGTAGGATCCCTGCACAATTCAGAACCCTAGATGATCAGAGTTCTCAATAATGTGGGGAGAGCAATGGGGAATGCGTTGGATGGGGAGGAGCTAGCCCACTCATTCCTGTCTCCTCCCTCACACACTTAAAATGCCCCAATAGGGCTTAGATGTCACATGTAGACACTTCTGCAGAATGATGGAATACACTTTTGTTTGTTCTTCGGTAATCCATCCGACAGTGTGCAGGCAATTAAACAGACTTAAAGCAACACTCTACAAACCATAGTAATGTGACCAGAGACACTGACAGTAGCACGGAGAAAGTAGCTCAGGAGAAGGCAATGCTGGGCTGTTTTACATATTCCGCTCTTGTCGAGCTCAGCAAAACAAAATTAAGTTGAGCTCAAGTCAAAGTACCATTAGCGTGACATAACTTCCTTGCCCTTGTGTTGATGGTGTGGAGCTCTGCAAAAGGCCAACTCAGCAAGAGCCCAAACCAAGGGAAGCAGAACTATTTTTTTTCATTACTTTCTAAAGCAGACTAGCAGATACACATTCAAGGGATGGAAATCCACTTGGCTCCATTTCACTCTCCATTATGGACACTGGCATTGCCACAGCACAGTTCTACTTTCCCCCAGCTGTGGATGTGTGGTGTTACTTTCCTCTAGCTAGGGAATCTCAGTGTCGGGTTATCATGTTGAGGCCAAAATAAGGCAAGGGCACCCTCACTAAACCCAGGAAGGAATCTTACAAAGCAATTTGGAGGATGTGGTTGTCATGTTCTCTGGCCCCTATCAGAGGAAGACTTAGAAGTGGAGGAGGCACATTGTTGGCTACTCCAGGACCTTCCAGACCAGAAGGTGTGGCTTTGCCGGACTCAGAGGGCACCACCCGATGCAATCCTCACCACTCCATGCAGGAGGAGCCAGTAGCTGCAGAATCAGGGAATGGCCCTTTAAGAGATGGACAGCTCTTCAGATGGGGTGAGGTTAACAGCAGGCCCAGATCAGCCAGCCTTCATAAAGCCTCAGAAGGCCTCTGCATGTTGCTGAAACAACAACTCTCTTTTAGTAATATCTAGGCAGCACATACCCGGTCAGGTGATCCTGCATAGCCTGACCTGACTGTTCTATCAGATGTGTCCCCACCCTTCTTTTAAATGCTGATGCTTTGGATTGGCTCCTGTGGGAAGCTTGAGCTGAGCTAGACAGGACAGTGGTCTTAGGATCATAACTTTTTTACATACCTTAGAAAAAGGTTATTTCCTGCCCAACATGTATTGTAAAGCACCACTGGCTGAACATGGTCATTGATAAATGGATTCGTTCATTAAACGAGATTTTTTGAAAAATGTGGAATCTTAAATCATGAACTGTGCCCTGTGAATGGATTTCCAATAATAACTGGATGATTTTAAACAGTGCATGTTCATCTCTTGGTTCAGGAAATAGATTTAAGAAGACATACCGCATGATAAGGTATGCATCTCTGTTATTTAAGTAAAAGAAACTATTACCTTCATTTAATGTCCTCAAGAATTTGAGGTTTGATTAGCCAATTAACTGTCTGGAATGTATTTGCTGAATCATTAAGTTGAGGAAATATTACAGTAGAATCAAAATATTTCATCAGTTTAATGATTCAGCAAATAAATTCCAGACAGTTAATTGGCTAATCAAACTTCAATTACTTGGTAGCCATATTAAAAATACACTTAAAATGTTTTTTTTTTAAGTTAGCCACCCTGCCTATGTTATTAAATCATCTACCAAACCTTCTGCAAAGTTACTGTTCTGCATATCACTTGCTACGCCTTGCGTTTATCAGAAACCATTTTCAAGGATAACTGGTAATTGATTTCAGACTTTACGAGGGCACATTTTTCTTCAAAGTATGTCATCCCCCTGTTTATGACAAAATGCTTCTTGCTGCCTGTATTTGCTTCTTCTTTGTTTTAATTTGCAAAGAATGTTTTCTTACAATAACTCACAATTGTTGTCACTTTTCAGAAGCTGGGATGTTGGGTGTCTTTGTAATGATAGACTTTTATCTTACCACTCTGGAACCAATGGCCTTAATTATTAATATCTGGTTGGAGTGCTCTAAACCACATCTCAGTGTGGCACTTCGGGGAAATGAAAGATTATAATACTGGTGCTTCACGGCTGCTGTTTGTTTGTTCTGAAACTAGAGGAGATGGGGGAAACTGCATTTTTAACATGGGGACAAAAGAATAGCACGTTTGTGCTTGCTGTTAACCAGTGGAGGCTGGTGACTCCAATGTCAGTTGGGCAGTGTATACACTCCAGGGTGAACTCTGAACTTTTAAGGAGCTATCCATGGTGCTGAACTGAAGAGTTAATTAGGGTTCAGCACCACAGACAGCTCCTTTAAAGTTCAGACTGCAGCCCAGAGTGGACACCCCACCCCACTGACATTGGAGCCACCAGCCTCCACTGCTGTTACTATCTAGGCATGGAGCATGCCTAGATAGTAACATGCATGTCTGGACTCCAGAGTCCAAACTCTAACTCAGGGGTGTTGAACCTCAGGACTGTGAACCAAATCCAGCCTGGTTTTCGGGCTTTTGCATAGTTTCTTTCCCATTTGAAAAGGTTGAAAAGCCTCTCTTAAATGCTTAGTTACTGCCAGGAAAAGGTATAAGCTAAAATATGCTGGCATATTTGGTCCTACGCTCTTCTGCCTTTAGCCCTGCTGACCTATGAAATGAGGCCCCCAAGAGCTTCTCTGAAATGGAATTTGGCCCTCGGGGTGAAAGAGGTTCTGCACCCCTGCTTTGAAGGCTGGGTAGCACCCCTGCTTAAAATGATTACCAATGGTTGACTATTATATCGTAAGTACACAGGCCCTTAACAACTGTACGACACTGATCCCTGAGCTGGTTTCAATGAATCTGTTTACATAAAATAACCCATGGCAAAGTTTCCCAGGATATTCTGCAATTGCACAACTGGTTCAACACAGCTAAAATCCCTTACATTACAGCGCCATCTCATTAATCCAGATTTCCCACATCACACAGTGTTCACTAGGCTTCATTATACTCTATTAAACAGTTTTGGCTAATCGGATTTACTAGGAATAATATAGGTGTGGGAGGTATTTAAACTCAAACCTTACGCTGGCTCAGCTTGTCTGAGTGTGGAAAGCTAAGCAGGGTCAAGCCTGGTTGTTACTTGGATGGGAGACCCCTCCCCTAGTTTCCTGCATTGAGCAGGGGGTTGGACTCGATAGCCTTGTAGGCTCCTTCCAACTCTATGATCTATGAAATCTATGAGATACAAATCAATAGTCTACTGACATGTAAGAGCTTTGTGCTAAACTATGTTGGTACTTTTGGTATCGTGGTCTTACCCCTTTTGCCTTCAACCCCACTGGAATGCAGTGCCAGTAGCTTCTCTGAAATTGAGTTTGGCTCTCAGGCTAGAAGAGATTTGATACCCCTGCTCTAACCTGGTACAGTATAGAGAAATTATACTTAGGGTATGTTGCAGCTCAATGTTTGGATTTTGTTTTTTGGCCCAAACAAAATGCTTGCATTAGTTGGCCAGAGGGGATGCAGACAACTACAGTATTGCAGAGAACTATCCACAAAGGGTACAATCTTGGCAACAAATGGCTGTGTTGAATAAGACTTAAATACCTGTGAATATTTTAATAGATGGTATTGTTTGATGGAATATAGCATAACAGTTGCGCAAGTGCTCTATTATGGACCCAGACAGAGCACCTCTGAAAATCTTTCAAATAGATTGCTTATTGTGATAGCATGAACAATTCAGTTTCTGGAGCTGTAACAGAAGCACAGACAACTGCTTCAACTAGCCCCCCCCCCCATTCAGTGTGGGTTAGCAGAAATAGGCACCATGGATTCAGAGATGTTTGGTGTTTCAACCAGGATCCTCATGGCTAGAGGCTGGAACCTAGTCTAGTGAGGTACCTTGGGCCATGTATGCTCCAGAGACCTTTCTGTTACAAAAGGGAGTAGGGGCATGGAACACTGACCTCTACAATTGGCAGGCAGTATGCAGTCCCTGAATTGGACACACATGGCTTAAAACTCCCTAAGGGTCTGGCCTTCTGCTTTTACATGGACAACAGAGTACCTTCTGCTTACTGCACTACGGGCTCCAGCCTGAGCCCTTCCCTCCCGCTCCAACTACAGCTCAGGCTCAAGCCATAACCCTGGCAACTGACCTTAGGGACCCTGGGTTGGAAAAGACACAATCTAGCTCTGGTTGGCTAAGAGAGCCAGTGTGGTATAGTGCTTAGAGTTTTGGACTGGGACTCGGGAGATCCGGGTTCTAGGCCCCGCTCGGCCATGAAACTCACTGGGTGACTTTGGGCCAGTCACTGACTCTCAGCCTAACCTACCTCACAGGGTTGTTGTAAGGATAAAATGGAGAGGAGGAGGAGGAGGAGGATTATATAAGCCGCCTTGGGTTCCTTGCAGGAAAAAAGGTGGGGTATAAATATAATAAATAATTAAATAAATAAATAAATCCTTGCCTGGCCTGGATACAGATACATATCTTACAGGGAGTTGTACAGCTTCAGCACTCAGGTTAATCTTCAATTATAAAACATTTATAGATGTCAAGTTGTGACTTAAGTAACTCTACTTGAGTTGACTTCACTGTATCAGGTTGAACCCATAATGGCCACAGTCCTTTCTAAATCAAGTGGTTGCTAGAGATGACTATGATGCTCAGTAAAGTAGCAGAGAAGTAAACTATGTCCAGATGCTTTCTTTGTTGGTTCAAGCTAGGAATGGAGAAGAAATTTGTTCTGTTTGCATTTTTATGCAAACTCACCTAATTTCACACTTTCTAACCAATAGGTGAACCCAAACTCAGTTATACTTTGAAATGTGCACATCTTCAATTTTGCAATTGAGTTATCCAATAAAAAATGCAGTACAGAAACGGGTATATTGGGGAAAAGTGCACACAAAACGGCATATAGTAGTGAAAATAACATTAAAATGTATTATATTGGGGAAATTGCTTGCCAAAAAATGTGTATGTTAGGCAAAACTGTGAACACAAATGCATGTATTAGGAGAAATGTGCACAAAATGCATACAAATGTTACTTTAAAAAAAAACCCCTCAAAGTTTAGGATGAAGAAAATGTAAGATTGGAAAAATCCAGTATCAGAGGCAGTATCCCCATGTACTCCAGTTGCTGGGGAACATGGGTGGAAAGGTGCTGTTGCACTCATGTCCTGCTTGTGGGTTTCCTGTGGGCAGCTGGTTGCCCACAGTGTGAACAGAATGCTGGACTAGATGGACCGTTGGTCTGAACCAGCATGGCTCTTCTTATTTCTTAAAAAATGAGAAACAGAGAGAAATCAAAATTAACAGATTTGTCCATCTCTAGGTCCAAATACAGTACAAATTTGATGTTGAAGAATCTGTCAGTTTCAGTTTCTCTCCATTTCTCATTTTCCCCATCTTAAGTTCCATTCATCTTGCACTTTGAGAATTTCTCAGTTTTAAGATAGGTTCATCCTGAACTCTGAAGTTAATCTGGTTGGGTTTTTTTTTAAGTTCACATGAAATTTCATAAGTAAGTTTGTACACATTTCTCCTAACATATGCATTTTTGTACACCTGGTTGCCTAATGTTCACGGAAAGACACGAACTGCATGAATTTCTCCCCCAACCCTATGAAGACAAGTTGGGATTACAGCTTGAACTCTTTGAAGAGCTTGGGCTGACCTACACCCTTCTTATTCCTATATTAATAACTCATACCCTATGAATTCAATTCCCCTTTAAATGGACTCATGTCTTGTGAGTAGTGATACATATTTCCTGCTACTGAAACCTAAAAATGTTCTAACCTGAGAGAGTGTTGTCAATTACCATAGAGAGCCTGCATACAGTAGCCATTACACTGTCTCAGTTATATTTATATGTTTCTCACAGCAGGGTCCAACCTATTAACAACACAGACTGTAGAATAAAAATATGGCCCGCAGACTCTGTGAAGTGCTATGGAAAACCTATTAAACACGTGTGATTAAAAAAAGGGGGGGGGAGAGCCTGTAAACAAATGTGTTGAAAATGCATTATCCTAAAAATCAAGAAGAGGGTAAAAGCAGCTTGGTCTGCAATTATGTGTCCATCAAGCAATAAAAATAACACCCTGAGACTCTAAAGGCAGTTAACTTGGAGTCTGCCTGAGCCAAGATATTGCACTGGAGTCAGCAGATTTCAGTCTTTTGCAAAGTGTACCCAAACCAAACTATGGATGAAAAAACAGCAGTTCATTTTCAAGCCTTTGGTAGTCACTCCAGTGAAGTGTAAAGGCAGGCTACATTGCCAAAGCCACATTGTGCTAGTAGCTTCATAAATAGTAGAGACTGAACATGCTATCTGGCAACACACAGCTTATTCTTTTTAACTACTTCTATTTTCTTTTCAATATGAGTGAAAGCTAACATAGCACAAAGGATGAATATATGGCAGGGGAAACTTCTTTTCATTTCAGTTATTTCAAACTCAGTAACAAATGAAACACAAGAGCCCGGGTGGCCGGGTGACCGGCCAGATGGGCGATTGATAAATGTAATAAATAAATAAATAAAAGAGCCCAGCCCTCCCTTTTGGGGCACCAAGGGTGCAGGGATAGCTTTGTAATTCACCCATGTGCCACTTGCCCAAGGGGCCATTCACAGAATACAAAATGTTGATCTATATTTGGGGAGGGTGAGACTACTTGTGTCCTCTTTTGGGATCTTTTGTTTTTGTTTGCCATAACTGAAAGTGATGTTTTGTTAACAGAAAATGTTTTAAGAATAACTGTGGTTGCTTAAGCTGTGGAGAAGATTGGAAGTCATTTTTAGTTGTGTATATTGTTTGTTATATATGTGTTTTAGTGTTTGTATGTTTGTTTTTATGAAATAAAAATTCCTTATGAAAAAAAAAAAGAATACACAATTTGACTACAAAACCAGACCAAACAGCCATAATATCTATCATTTCTAGAGTGTCTAAAGGAGCCTCCCCCAACCTGGTGCCCTCAAGTTGTTTTGAACTACAACTCTCAGTATCCCTGACCACTGGCCATGTTGGCAGGGGCTGAAGTGCAAAACACCCAGATTGCACCTTGGGGAAGGCTGGTCTAAAGTATATTAAGTCACCATCCATACTACTCCAAACATGATCAGGCTCATCGTATAAGGTTCTCTAGCTAGCATGATCAAGGAGACAAACCTAATAAACTACAAAGTTGTAGATATAGGCTGACAGAGTCATGATTGCAGAGCAACTCTTCCCAGTTACTCAATTCCACCACTTGCCCTTGAATATGGCCACAACAACCTGACACAGAGGAACAAACACTGTAGACCCTTGGTGGGCTTGTGTTCTGAACAGTTTAGTGATGTGCATGTGTTCCCCACCCCATGAGGGTCACAGCATATTCTAGTTCTTCCAGCAAAGAAATAAAGAAAGTTGTACTGATAATGGGAGGGTTTGCACATAACAGCAACCCATCATGGTGATTTGCCATGATGGCTTGGTTTTTCTGCCAAGCACCCCTGATGAGCCCAACAGACGATTGGGCTCATTGTGGGTGCTTCTCTCCCTCCCATCTCCTCCTTCCCCTTTGGTCCTCCTGGCAGAGTTTCGACAGGAGCTAAGCCTAAAAGATAACATTGGTAGCAGTTACCAGTTGGGAAGAGTATTCTATAAGGAGAGCACCACAGCAGAGGAAAACAAAAAACAAAACATAATCCACTGCTGATAGAGGTGTTATTTGAACAAGAGCATCAGCTGAGGACATCAGTTTGCTGGTAAGGGAGGCATCTTCTTTAAGTACTTGGCTCCCAAGCTGTTTTGGGCTTCAAATTAAGTATCGGCACTTTGAATTGGGTTTGGAAACAAAAAGGCAACCAGTGCAGTTCTTCTAAAACTTGTGAGATGTGACCTGAGCTAGGGATGTGTGAATCAGCAAAACTCAAGCTAGCCAAAGTTCTCAGAATTCCATCTCTAAGTTCTGATTTGAGTCCGTATCAGATTGTGAGCTTTGTTATTTTCTTTTCACATTAAAATTTGTGCATATTTTCCAACGTACTCATCGATTGTGTGCATCTTTGAAATGTACGCATTCTTCTCCCAGTGATTAAAGGGCATTTGTGTGCATTTTTTAAAAGTACAAATTTTTCATGAAAATTTTTCAAATGTATGCATGCTGTTCAATGCATTTTTTTGGGGGGGGGGTGTCTGTGAATCCATTGTAATCTCGGAAATGTACAGAGCTTGATGTTTGATCCAGATGATGCAAACTGGGTAAGTCCTGATCAAAAACAAACTGAAACGAATTTCTCACACATCCTAATTAGAGCAAGCTGTACCTGTCAAAAACTGGCTGCTGTATTCTGCTATAACTGAAGCTCCCAAAACATCTTCAAAGGCAGCCCCACATAGAACACACGGCAGTAGTCCAACTGGAAGGTTACTGAAGCATGGATTATCAGACCAAGCTATTCCTACCCAGAAGTAGTCGCAGCTGGCAAACCAGCTGTAGCTGGCAAAGGTCACCCACACCACAGAGGCCACTAGTAATAGTATGGCTCTTTACACTAAACAAAACATTGGTAGGTATGCTCTACAACACTAAGGATCACCACACAGAAATAAAACTGGTTGGCTGGCCCAGCAAATTTCTTACTCACTCACTGATCTGGAAACGACGGCAAGTGACAGCGGCTAGAAGATGACATATTTATTTAGAGGCCAGTTCATGTCTCTGTGCGTTGCCTTTCTAAAAAAATCTCCCTGAGGTCTTGTGGTACAGTAAATACCCAACAAGACTGGTTGCAGGTGTACATTGTGCAATAGAAATAGATCGTATTCTTAACCATTATTCCATAGTTACTGGCTGTGTAATGTATTCTTGCAATTCTCCTTCCCTCCTGCTCTTGACACTGATGGTGAGAAAATGCTCTCTTATGACACAGCCAATTGATTTAGGCAATTTACCTTCCTTATGTGCCCATCACCCACTTCTGAAATCCATCTTGCATGCACAATTGGTCCAAAAAGAACAGGGCAGAAAAGAACAGAAACACCATGCAGTCACTGGAAATAACTGTAGAGAACTAAAATATAAAATGTGTCCTAGAGAAAGAGAAGAAGGGGGGGGGGGAAGCCTTTTAAAACATGTCCTTTACCAAACTACAAAAAGATTCAGACTTCTATTTCAGAAGGGCAGGTAAGTTCTGGTTTATTTTTTTTTATTTTTTCTGGCCTCGTTCACCCCCAGCTGAAGAGGATACAATGTTTGACAAAGTTAAGGACACTCAGCTTTTCAGCTTAGAATGGAAATGGTGCTTGTGCTGTGATTTTGAATTCGTTTCCCCCTCAAAGGAAGCAGAACTTGAGAGAGGTCCAGCTTCTGATGAAATATATTCCACAGCTGGGCTTGCAAAGTTCAGAGAGAGAAAATGGAATACTCAACCTGAAATAATGGATCTAGCCTTTTTGGACTAGCAGTGTGGTGGGAAATCAATAATTCACCTCCCTTCATAGCTCAAGCATATAGGAACCACCAGCTGCAGAGCAATCCTACAATGTGTTGCAAAGTGGAAGTCCCATCATAGGCAGGGCATACAACTTTGTGCAGAAAACTAGGAAAAAGTTCACTTCAGCCATTTACAGAGGTTGTCTCAGGTATACAGGTTTGGGGACAATACAGAAATAAAAATAAATGGATGAAGAATGTCAGAACACCCAGAGCATTATTAATTTAGGGAGGCATTGCTTCAATGAATATTAAAATATATTTAAAATATCACATTGCTTTCTGAAAACAGATAAAAGAAATAACCAGTTGCAGGATCCCCCCCCCCGCAATCAAATGGCAGCATATAAATATTACACAATCATGATTTAAAAGAATGATTGGCATACCTTAATTCATTAAGTGCATGCCACAGCTGTACACCATGCCAAACTGAAATAAACTGATCCGTAGTAAAAATAATAATAAGTACATACACTAAATAGTAGTACAGTAATACCTTGGATTGCAAGCATAATTCGTTCCGGAACCGTGCTTGTAATCCAAAACACTCATATATCAAAGCGAGTCTCTGGCGGGCGTGAGCGGGGCTGATTTAGTCCCGCTATGCCCGCAGGAGGCGAGCGGTTACATCCCTACGACTTGTCTTGCAAGACGTCGCTTGTTTATCAAGTCAAAATTAAAAAAATTTTTTGCTTGTCTTGCAAAACGCTCTCAGACCAAGTTACTTGCAATCCAAGGTATTACTGTACCACTATAACAGCCTGCTACCCTGCTGTCTTTCATATAAATCACCAGATTCATTTTGAAACTTTTCATCAACTGAGAGCTTCTGAAGGTCTGCCCGGGAAATTTGTTCATAGCAGGGTCTTCTCTGTGGTGCCACTCTGGAATCCCCTCCTTAAGGGAGTCCACCTTTGTCCCTAGCTAGCTCCTTACATTTCAGAAGCAAGCGATGTTGTTCTTATTTGCCTAACCCCTCGTCGGATCGTCACCTTGAAGTGGTGAGTGGGCTTGCGTGTTCCGATGAATCCTGTGAGCAATGCCGTCGGGAGCTATGTACTCCCAGTAGGGTCACCCATGGCGGTAAGGTCCGGGGAGAGGAACCAGACAAAGAACGATCCAAAACATAAAGTCCTCAACGGCAGAACAGGCGGAAGATAATTAAACCTAAATTACAATGGCTGTGAAGGCGGATGAAGGCTGCAGCAGAGAATGGTTTTCCAATCATCAGGGTAACTGTGCCATTGGATCTCTGCCGTACTCTGTCAAGTTTGTGTGGTGATTCGTTGTGCACCGATCTCCCCACATAAAACAGTTTCACGCACAGGCGTCTTCCAACCCAACCCATCCAACCCAACCCAACCCAACCCAACCCAACCAATCAAACAAACAAAAGTCCCATGGCGATTGGCGAATGGCGACGGGGGCAGGACTGTGAATCTGGAAGCCCCTAGTCATGGACCGAGCACATGGGCGGTGGATGCAGACTCAGTCGCCCTGTTCAAGGAACGAGATAGTCGAGCAGCTCGGCAGCTGTATCCATGACTGAGCAGCCCTATTTAGGATCCACTCTGCTCACCCCGTATGGGGAGGGGGCTAGAAAAGGTGCCCTAAACATAGTCTACCTCTTTCTCCCCTGACTGGATTACCGCGTCCAGTGGGGTCACCATTTTAGCGGTCGAAAAAGACATTTGAATTTTGGAACATGGAATATACGGACATTGCTGGATAACATAGATAGTGAACGCCCTGAGCGTAGGACTGCTATTATTGCAAGGGAGCTGAGACGGTTTAAAATTGACATAGCAGCACTTCAAGAAACTCGAAGGGCAGGAGAGGGACAGTTGAAAGAAGAAAAAGGAGGTTATACCTTCTTCTGGAAAGGACTACCTGAGCAGGACCGACGAATACATGGTGTAGGCTTTGCCATCAAAAATGAGCTAGTGAACTCTTTGTCAGAAGTTCCTACTGGCATTAACGAACGCCTGATAACTCTTCGATTAAAGCTCGCCAATAACCAACAGGTAACTATTTTGAGCTGCTTATGCACCAACATTAGATGCTGATGATGACATCAAGGAAAGTTTTTACAGCCAGTTGGACACTCTCCTGTCAGAGATACCTAAGGAGGATAAAATTATCCTCCTGGGCGATTTTAACGCAAGAGTCGGGCGTGACTTTGATTTATGGCCAGAAACTATTGGAAAAGACGGAGTTGGTAATAGCAACCCGAACGGACTCTTACTTTTGTCTATATGTGCAGAGCATAATCTCACTATTACAAACACGCTCTTTCGACAAAAGAATAAGTTTAAAACATCATGGCAGCACCCACGGTCAAAGCACTGGCATCTTCTGGATTATGTAATTGTCCGTGTTAGAGATCGCCGCAATGTACTTCTTACTAGGGCCATGGTGAGTGCCGACGACTGCTGGACAGACCACCGACTAATCCGGTCCACAATGGTTATCAACATTGCTCCCCAACGTAGGCTTCAAGGAAGGAAACCAAGGCGTAAAATGAACATCCAAGTCCTTCAAGATCCTATTAAGCAAACTCGTCTTCAATCACTTCTTAAGGGTACATCTACCTACGGAACCTCCTGACAACATTGAGGACCATTGGTCTAAGCTGAAAACCTCCATTACTGCAGCTTGTGAACAAACTATTGGATATGAAACTAAGAAACATCAGGATTGGTTTGATGAAAATGATAATGAGATTAAATATATAATTGACCAAAAAAGGAAAGCCTTCCAAATATGGCAAAATGATACTAACTGCGCTGCCAAGAAAAAAACCTACGCTAGCGCAAAGGCTGAGGTCCAAAGAAGAACAAGAGAACTTAAGAACGCTTGGTGGAAAAAGAAAGCTGAAGAAATTCAACAACTTGCAGAATCTCATGATGCACGGGGCTTTTTTAAGGCCACAAGGGCCATTTATGGACCAAAAACCTATGGCACAAACCCTTTACAATCAAAAGATGGCACCAAACTCTTTAAAGACAAAGAGTCTATTGCACTGCGTTGGAAAGAGCATTATTATGACCTTTTAAATCGTAAATCTAAGGTGGATAATGAGATTTTTTCGCAAATCCCGCAAAAACAAATTAATGAGGAACTTGCAATACTCCCCACTTTGGATGAAGTAAAAAAAGCCATTAATCAAATGAAGAACAACAAAGCTAGTGGACCAGATGGGATTCCTGCTGAAATCTTTAAAGAAGGGGGCCCCGAACTTGTACAACATCTTCATAAACTCATCGAAAAAATCTGGATAAGAGAAGAGATCCCAGAAGACTTCAGGGAGGCCATAATTATCACCCTCTTTAAGAAGGGTGATAGAACAGACTGTGGAAACTATCGGGGCATTTCTCTCTTAGCAACTGCAGGTAAAATATTTGCTAGGATTCTCGCAAACCGTCTTCTATCTATTTCAGAAGAGATCCTCCCTGAAACTCAATATGGTTTCCGCCCCTCTAGAGGGACAGTAGACATGATTTTTACTGCACGTCAGCTCCAAGAAAAATGCCGGGAGCAAAATCAACCCCTTTATATGGCATTTATCGATTTGGCTAAGGCCTTTGATACTGTAGACCGTACAGCTCTCTGGACTATCCTTATGAAAATTGGATGCCCCAATAAATTTGTGAATATCTTGCGACTTCTCCATGACAACATGACGGCAACGGTTTTGGACCAACCGGTCATGTTGGCTCTCATGGTGCTCCATTTAAAGTGGGATCAGGTGTTAAACAGGGATGTGTTATCGCCCCAACATTATTTGCCATTTTCATCGCCATGGTTTTACATCTTGTCAAGGGGAAACTTCCCACCGGTGTGGGAATTATACATCGAACAGATGGAAAGCTTTTTAATCTCAGCAGGCTGAAAGCAAAAAGTAAGGTAATTACAACCTCCGTTGTGGAACTTCAGTATGCTGATGATAATGTGGTCTCCACACATTCAGAGGATGATCTCCAAACTATCCTAAATGCTTTTGCAGAAGCATACGAAAAACTTGGTCTCTCACTTAACATCAAAAAAACCAAAGTGCTTCATCAGCAAGTGCAAGCCAATCCTTTGGTGATGCCATCTATCCAGCTTGGCGGGACAATACTGGAAAATGTCGATCATTTTCTCTATCTTGGCAGCTATCTTTCTGTTACAGCTAACATCGACAGTGAAATCCAGCATCGTCTGAGCTCCACAAGTGCCACATTTTCTCGAATGAAACATAGAGTGTTCGAGGATCGGGATATTTGTAAGAAGACCAAAACACTGGTTTATGAAGCCATTGTATTACCAACTTTATTGTATGCCTGCGAAACATGGACTATCTATAAACGTCACTTCCACCTCCTTGAAAGGTTTCATCAACGTTGCCTCCGGAAAATCCTGCAAATTACTTGGGAAGATAGGCGAACAAATGTCAGTGTGCTGGAAGAAGCAAAGACTACTAGCATTGAAAAAATGATCCTTCAACGCCAACTTCAGTGGACCGGTCATGTTCGAATGCCTGACTGCCGTCTCCCAAAGCAGTTACTTTACTCCCAACTCAAGGATGGAAAGCGGAATATTGGTGGTCAATATAAGAGGTTTAGAGATGTTCATAAGGCTAATCTAAAAAAAATGCAATATAAACATCGAAAACTGGGAAGCTCTGGCCCATGAACGATCTAAATGGAGGTTGGCCTTTCACAAAGGTTCCATGGACTTTGAAGAAGCCCGAATGCAAGGTGAAAGGGAGAAACATGCTAAGCGAAAAGCACGTCAAATGAATCCTTTACAGGACCATCTTCTATCTGGTAACCTGTGTCCTCACTGTGGGAAGCTGTGTGGATCTAGAATTGGCCTCCACAGCCACTTACGGACCCATCGCTAGAGTCTACACAATCTTCTTTAGAATTTCCTTCTTTTATCCCGGAAGACAATCTTACTCGGTCACGAGTGATCGCCTGATGATGATTTGCCTAGCATGTGGCACTGGCTAAATAAATGAACTGGATACTAAATCCTGATAATTAGAGTTATAGGTATTTTAATATTCTGTTGATAGGTTTTCATTATATATTGTCCTGTGATTCTTGTCATGTGTATTTTGAGTGTGAAGTGACTTGAGCAGAAGGGGGAAGTAAAGATTTTGAGCTCCCTCCTTCCTTGCCAGTTTTCCCAAAGATGATCAAGGAGAATTATTTTAGTGGGATAGATCAGAGGTTATTTCATCCTGCGCACCCAAAACGTGCAGCCACAATCTGCTGTACCTTTTGCCGGAGCTCTCCTTTCAGTCAGCTCCACAGATAACATCTTACAGATAGGTTAGGAGATTGTTCAGGCCTTTCTACCATCACCTCTATATGACCTCCTTGCCGGTTAACCAGACACCAGGTGCTCAACAGGTAGGTTGTACATTTTAATACAGTAATACCTTGGATTGCAAGCATAATTCGTTCTGGAACCGTGCTTGTAATCCAAAACACTCTTATATCAAAGCAAGTCTCTGGCGGGCGTGACCGGGGCCGATTTCAGCCCACTACGCCCGCTCAAGGCGAGCGGTTACATCCCTACGACTACTTGTATTGCAAGACGTTGCTTGTTTATCAAGTCAAAATTTTTCACAATTTTTTGCTCGTCTTGCAAAACGCTCTCAGACCAAGTTACTTGCAATCCAAGGTAACTAAAACAAACATACAGCCAATCTTTTCCATCTCAGATGCAAAATGCCTTGAACTGTAAACTATAGTTCAGCTTGAAAATGGTAGCTGTGCATTTTGGTTCCCCCTCCCCTCTTTGCATTAACTGACCCTGGAGTATTGCATACTATATACATAATAAGGTTAATGGCCAGTGGCCTTAAGGCATGGATTCAGTGAAGCATTAAAACCTGCACTGGAATTAAGCACATTCTCATACAAAATTTAAATATTTTTTCATTACACGAAAGGTGTGGGACAACCTTTTACAAGTGAGCAGCATAACCCTTAAGCTGTTTACTTTACTGCAATGGACGAACTATTGCAGATAAGGGGCCTTTGCCTGTGAAATGAGCACATGTGTTCAAGGTCATGAGCGATTTGGTTTCCTACTTCCCCTCTCTTGCTTGGCAGTGTGTCCCAGAGTTTCTTCTCCATCTTGAAACACATTACAGCTATCACGACCGTCAGGTTTGAATAGGCACCCTGAGACCACTTCTCTGTAGTCTACCGTCCACATGGACGCATCTGATATGATTGATTGTGGCACAGAAGCATTCTCCAAGCAAAAATTAATTGCCTCAGCTTCTGCCTATTATGGGATAGCTGAATGTGACTGCTCCATTGGACCTCTAACAGATGCATAGACCGTATTATGCACTCCTAGTTACAGATGGCTGTCCTTCTTCCTTACTATTTTGAAGTGTTCTAATTAGGTTGAAATGGACGGGCATCCCTAATGGAATAGCAATAGTTAGCATTTATATAATAGTTCACATACGTTATCTCAGTAATCCTTCAAACAACCCTGCAAGGTAGATTTTTTATTACTATCACTTGATTTCAGATAGTTGCAGGGAGACTGAGATAGAGTGGCTTGTCTATATAGTTTGTAACAGAGGAAGGATTTCACCTGGAGGCTTCCTGGTTCACAACTCAGTTTCTTGTCCACTATGTGCAAGGGTGCCCCTGGGATTGAACCCATAGCCCAGTGAACATAAAAAGAGCATTTCTGGATCAGACCAAAGATAGATCTAATCCAGCATCCTGTTAAACACAGTGGACAACCAGATGCCACTGGGATACAAGCAGGACATGAGAGCAATTGCCCTCTACCACTGTTGTTCTCCAGCAAGTGGCAATTCAGAGACATTGTGCCTCAGAACCTGGAGGCACTATCTAGCCATACCGACCAGTAGCCATTGATAGCTGTATCCTTCATGGATTTGTCTAATCTCCTTTTAAGGCCATCTTAGCTAGTGGCCACCCCCACACCTTTGACAGCAAATTCCCAGGGATTAACGATGTGCAGTGTGACTCTCCCATTGCTCAGCTTCATTGGATGACCCAGCATTCTCGTGTTATCAGAGAGGAGGAAAAACATCTCTTTATCCACTTTCTTCAGGCCATCCATAATTTTATTAACCACGATCATGTCCCCCACTTACCATTGCTTAGTCTAAACTAAAAAAAGTCCCAAAATGTTGTAAACTTTCTGAATTGGGGGGGGGGGGAGTTGCTTCAGTCCCTTGCTTTTTTTGTTTGCTTTTTTCTGCATCTTTTCCACCTCAACAATATCTTCTCTGAGTTGTGGCAACCAGAAAAGTCCACTATATTCCAAGTGTGGTCACACCGTAGATTTGTATTGTCAGTTTTATTTTTGATTCATTCCCTAACAATCCCTACATGGAATTCACCTTTTCACAACTCTCATACACTGGGTCGACATTGCCAATGTGAGGTGTGCACCATGGCCCCAAGATCAGACACAGGTTTCCTGTGGCTTCCCTCAGAACTTGAGGTGCTGTTAAGAGGAGAACATGATGAACACTTACAGTAGGGTACTCATAAAACCACAGAGCATAATCTACCTGTTCTGGGAAAGCAAGTGATAACTGAAAGCCAATCTGTTGCCACTGGCTCTTATAGCTTCTACAGAAAATGCCTTCCCTCATTGTGGGCAAAGTGTCACTGAGGCAGACTACCCAGTCCTACCTTTGCACCACTTCAGACTTCCTCTGCCCAAGATGTCCTCTTTTGGATCGGAGTATTTGACATGATGCGACTCTCGATCTCAAAATGTATGTGCACATCATTGATGTACAAAAAGGTAGGATTCTCAAAATGGTGGCAATGAATATTTTTCAAAGAAATGCAAGTTCCACTCTAACTCATTCTAGTCCCCAAAGAGGCATGGACTAGTTTCCTAGTGTGGTCCAAACCTCACTGCGATCCATTCCACAGTAACCTTTAATTGAGCATGGAAAGGAAGTGTCAACAGAATCCCATTATCTATCTGGCTATGCAATAGAGAAGGATGAATGCTTCTCATCTTGGGACATTTTCACCTGCCTCACCCCACCACCTTGGAGTCTAATGAAGCCTCCGGCCTAAAGATAATTGCTGGAAGAGGTGCTCTTGGTGGAGAGAGACTGAGTAATGTTAAAACTCTGACGGTATGTAGGGCTTGAAGGAGGACTGGCAAGTTTTATCTTCCCTGGTGAGAGATGGAGAAGGGACTGTGAGAGGAGACCCAGGTGAAAACTGAGAAGGAGGTTGCCACAAGTGAGAGGTGTGGCTGCCAACCAGTGTTTGTAATGGTACAGAACCCATGAGAAATGTTTGTTTACCTTTGATGGGAGTGTGTCTTATATTTCTGTGATACACTTTATTTTCTCTCCTGATTAGAGCTCAGCTGTTGGATTAGGTTAGTTTATTCTTTTGCACTGTTTTATTGGATATTGTACGTACTGATATTTCTATTACATATTTAGCTGCTGATATTATGGCCACTCATAGTTATTTCTATTCTATTTTTTGAATATGTTATCTTTACTTCTGTTTGATATGTTGATGTAAATTATACTTACTGCTGTTCATTTGTTATATTGTGAACTGCTTTGGGCACAATTTTCTGGAAGAGTGGCATACAAATAAATAGATGATGATGATGGCTGTGATGGTGGTGACAGCTGTGATGGTGGTGACGCAGACAATTAGCTCTGCATACACTGCTGGTCAAATCTCCATTTGCAAACTACTTATTTTAGGCTGCAATCCTATACACCCTTGTCTGCGAGGGAGTTCCACTGAGCATGGTGGGACTTATTTCTGAGTAAACATGTATGGAATTGCACTGCATGGGTCCTTGGTCCCAAACGCCTTATTGGGTCCATGTGCTTGTGCTCTGATATGATTGACTGTCATCTCCTTTCCATTTCCCTTTGATTCCTTGGAACTGAAGCCAAAAAAAGAGAACTCTGCCAAATGATCCATCTACCTCTGTTTTGTTTTAGAATGAATTTGCATGATCATTGTGTTCCTGAGGTATTTATGTTCTTATCTATCTCAGAGAACACACAACAACTTGAACTAGTTCCCAGTAGGGTTCTTGGCTCCTTAAGGGATGTCCTCTGCAATGCTTTTTGTTGGTGCTATTCTACACCCTCCTGTGTGCCAAATATCCTTCCCACATCTAGCATATTGGAAACTCCTCCAGAGCCTTCATCTTGCTTGCCAACACACCAAATTATTTAGGTTGGTTAAAACAAAAAGGAACTGTGAGGAGCTCCAAAAGGATCTTTCGAAATTGGAAGAATGGGTATCAAAATGGCAAATACAGTTCAATGTAGGCAAGTGTAAAGTGATGCATGTTGGGGCAAAAAAATCCCAACTTCAAGTATAAGCTGATGGAATCTGAGCTGGTGGTGACTGACCAAGAAAGAGTTCTCGGGGTTGTGGTGGACAGCTCGATGAAAATGTTGACATAGTGTGCAGGTGTTGTGAAAAAGGCAAACTCCATGTTAGGCATAATTAGGAAAGGAATTGAAAATAAAACTGCCAAGAAAAAGGGCAACTAAAACGATCAAGGGGCTGGAGCAACTCCCCAATGAGGAAAGGTTACAATATCTGGGATTGTTTACCTTAGAAAAAAGGTGAGTAATCGAAGACATGATAGAGTTGTACGAATTATGCATAGTGTGGAGAGAGTGGATAGGGAGACATTTCCTCCCTCTCATAATATTAGAACCCAGGGTCATCCCATGAAGCACATACCGGTAGTTAAACTATGTAATTCACTTCCACAAGAGGTAGTGATGGCCACCAATTTGGATGACTTTAAACGTGGATTGTACAAATTCATGGAGGATAAGGCTATCAATGGCTACAGGTCCTGATGGCTATATGCTGTCTCCAGCATCAGAGGCAGTATGCCTATGTACTCCAGTTGTTGGGGAACTTGTCTGGGAGGGTCCTGTTGCACTCATGTCCTCGTGGATTTCCTGTGGGCAGCTGGTTGGCCATTGGGTGAACAGAATGCTGGACTAGATGGACCCTTGGTCTGATACAGCATGGCTCTTCTTGTGTTCTTATTCTCTCCTCTTATTTCCCAACAGCTTCTGGCTCCATAAAGAGGCACACCACCCATCCCACAACATACGGTAGCTATGTGTCCTACTCTACAGAGTAGGAAGGGCTATTTGAAGGGCTATCAGGGAACAGACTTCTATTTGAAGGCAATCACTATCTGAAGGGCTGTCCAGTCTAAATCCAGTTTAAAGATAAAGAACCATCATAAGGAAGATCTGGGCCTTGAAGTTGACCATCAACAGCTAGCATCTGGACAGTGGCCTGAGCAGGCACACAGGTCACCCTCTACAGTGAGTTGCATTGTATTTCTATTTAAATTATATTATTTTTCCTAAATTGGCAGCTATACAGATACAAAAGCATATGCCAATTTTGTGCAAATCTTTGCCCTCTTTTTTTGGGGGGGGGATTTCCTCTCTCTCTCTCTCTCTCTCTTTCTCTCTCTCTCTCTCTCTCTGGCAGTGAGTAAGTGGTCATCATATGCAGACATCCAGCATCTAGTTATGTCTCCCTGTCACAGTCTGCTGTGTGACTTGCCATCACTTTGGTATCAGATTACATATTCAGCATTCACAATTTCATGCAGCTCCCTTGATGCCTGTAGCAGTAGCCCAGGTGCCAAGTAACCTATGCACATGTTTCATATTTCAATGTAAAATCAACCCACTATTTCTCCCACTTGGTTCTTGCCAGGAGTAGTCATCCCCCTGTCCCCAAAAAGAAGCAGGAAAAAGGAAGCAACACAGCTTGTTCTGGAGTTACTTCATGAAGTCAGCACTGACTGACTGCAGTAGCAAAGTTGGGTTACTCCTCATTCTGTCAGCAGAATTATTATGGCATGTTCACATATTAGCAACACGACATATGTAGGATGTCACATAGACAATGTTGTCTCCAAATACATCAGCTGATGAAAAATGGTGCCACTAAAAACAGCGTGGGCAATCTGAAGCGTATGCTTGCCATGCTGAGGGGACAGCACCCATTAGGGAATAAAGTATGGAACTAAATTTCCTAATGTAATCATTATGAACCTATTAGCAAAGTAAAATGCCCATCATTTTGATGGGCACAGCTAGGGGTCATATATTGCAGTCTGTGGATTTTGTTCTATAGATGCACGCAGTTGGAGTCTGCTCCATACACATAGTTTCATTCTGAGTTTTCCTTCTTGGCCACACTAGTGTGTGACAAGTGGATTCTATGCATTGGACTTTTACACCCATGACCTGGAGCGGCAAGGGGTGGGGAGATAATGCAAATGTTTTGACTTTTGGTGTTGATAAGACTAATTGACAAAAAGACTTGAGCACCCATCTCTCATACTACATTCATTTTTCAGAGCTTTATTTCGACTCCCTGCCTCACAGGACTCTGAGGGAAAAGAGGCAAGCTAGGAAATAGGCACCAAACAGAACAATCATCCAGTACAACGAGCAGGAAAAGTATTTGGCGGTTACTGTGCAAACATTGAATGCTTTGGTTCAATGCATGTCCCGCAGCAGCAGCAGCAGAAAGAAAACAAGATGCTAGGTTGTAAGTGCAGAAGGATGTACTTAACAGAACAAAGAAGAAACATGGTACGCTCCATAGGCCCCAAGGAAGACTGTGTGATAGCATACAATATTGCACAACAAGAAAACGTTTGAGAAAAGGGCATGATACACCACTGGATCTGTGTTTGATAATTACATTGGCCATGTCTGGAAGATCATATCTCAGCTTAATAAGCTAAGATATGAACAAGGCTTTTGCCTTCGCACACAGCCCCTACACTCATTCCTGCACGTGAGCTGCGATTAATCATTACACTGGGAAGCATCTAATTAGCCACACTTTCCTGTTTCATCTGAACTAGGAACTGATATTAAACCAACTTCAAACCATGGTTTAATTTCCAGGATTATTCTAAAGCTGGTAACCATAGTTTCCCCTGTTCAGACAAAATGGGAAACTATGGTTATTATTAGGGGCTTCCTGGCTTGTCTGCTTGCTCCATGAAGGGAGGAGTGAAGGGGATGCATGCGTAGGCAAAGGGTTTGTTCATATCTCAGATCATGCAAAATAATATGATCATCTGAACCAGGCTGTTGCTGGATGCTTAATAAACAACAGTAATGGTAAATGTTGAAGTGCAGACCTATCATGACAGTACCTATAGCCATGCCCTGCAAGGAGAGTCCAAAACCGCAGGCAGATCTGTGCTGATCCATATCAGGAAACCAATTCTAGCAGTTTTCATCAGCCTGAAAGTTGCCTTAAAATATTGGTTTAGGTGAAATTCATTGTCCACTCTATTGGGGACAGTCACTTCATTAATCACCTCTGTGTAGTAGTTCATCAAGAGTAATGGAGTACAGTTAGGATACAGCAGCTGTTCTTACTAGTAACCTAAGTCATTCTATTGTTTATTATTAATCCACCTTTGGGGGAAAAAGGTATTTGCTTTTAATACGCCAGAATAATGTATCTTTTTATACCAATGGGTGTAATTAGCTGAAGGACATTATACCCTATGTGATTATATATATATATATATATATATATATAGAGAGAGAGAGAGAGAGAGAGAGAGAGAGAGAGAGAATTTTACTCCACCAATCAGCCACTAAAGTCTTTTTTTCACCAGAATGTTTTCCTTATGATTTGGTGTTCCAGATAAAATACATTGGGTTGGATCCAGACTTAGTCATACTTAGAGTAGACCCATTGAAATCAATGGGGCTTAATTTAGTCATGACTAACTGAAGTTCCATTGATTTCATAGTATAAGTATGACTACATCTGGATCTAATCCATTCACTATTTATATTGTTGCAAAATATTTAGGTACAATGTTTTAAGGCACAATCCAAAGTAGGGGTGGATGTATCTGTGAATCTCAGATTGTCAGTTTTTTTGCGTTCAAACTCGTTCCATTCCATTTGCTCATGAGTTTTCAGTTCTCTCTTTTAATCTGTATGGAAATTCATACTGTTTCTGTGCACATTTTCCCTAATGAATGCATTTTTGTGTGCATTTTTAAACACACATTTCCCCCCAAGTACTTTACATTGCTGAAATACTGTTTTGTGCATCCATTCAAATATATCCATTTTGTGTGCACTTTTGATGAAATGTTGTTTTGTGCATGATTTGCTGAAGTATGTGCATTTTTGTGCATATTTTTCCCAAGACATACTGCATCAGAAAGCTAATAAATGGTGCATTTCAGAATGCTGTCTCTGCTCACTGAAAGGCTCAGGAGGTGCGAATTGGGTAAATATGTAAAAAAAAACCAAAAACTTGTTGGAGTTTGTTGTGCCTCCAGTAGGTCAGGCAGAGACCAGCCGTGCCGGAGTGTGTTTGGGGTGGGGCCAGGCTACGTGCAGCCTTACCCAGCTGGGCAGCCTTACCAATCAGCGCCTGCTCAAAAGGCAGGTCCCAAACACACTCAGATGCTGGAAGCAATTGTTTGCTAATACAGCTACACCCGGACGCTCCTGACATCCCTTACCTCAGACTCCTGTACCTTTGATCCTTGGAACGACCCTGATCCACGACTTTGCCTGATCCTAAACTGGTTTACATTTGCTCTGTTTTGGACTGATATATTTTGGCTTCGACACTCGGACTGTGATAATGACTACGGCTTATCTTGAAATTGGACGGATTTACGACAGAGTTAATTTCTGAACTATCCCTAATCCAAAGATCTGCACAGCCATGAAATGCCCACCAGCAGTCTTCAGCAAAGTGTGATTGTTTTAGTCCTTCTATAAGAGTATTGTAGCAAAGTGGGTAGCAGTGCAAACCTATGGGTGTCTTCTCAGAACTAAGTCTGACTTTTCAGTTGGGCTTACTTCCAGGTAAGAGCATACACTATATAATTGTAGACCAAGAGACTGTGTTGAGTTTGAGTCCTCATTTCACACCCGTTGTGCAACCAGTTCTGCATTATGCTTGTCTGTGCAATCTATTGTGCAACCAGTTGTCCCTTACGCTTGTGCAACCAGTTCTGCATTAGACTCTGCCAGTTGCACAAGCATAATGCACAACCACTTGCACAATGGAAAGATTCAGTGGAGCTCTGCTAGCGCTATTTGAGTTCGCGGAATTACATTGTTGGATACTGCCTGCCCCTAAGCTCCCTTATGCCCCCCCCCAGTTGTTTCTGCTTCTGCAATCTTTGGGGTTCCTCCTGAGCATGCTGATATCTCCCTCTTATTTTTCAGGGGCCTTGTTTTGGCTCCAATCCTGCTGGCACTCACAACTTGGGTTCACTATTAGAAATAGTGATACTAGTGTTCTGCCAACGATGTCATAAGGATTACTGAGACAATGTTTGTGAAGTGCTGTAAACACCACGAAGCACTATAGAAATGCTAAGTATTACCACTTCTACTACTATACTGGAAAATGTGCCAGGCATACAATAGGGAATATCAGTGTTGTCTGTGGAATACTCTGTAACACAGATGAGAATAGGATAGGATAGAAGAATAGGATCACTGCGACTGATAACCTATGTCAGAATTACAAAACTAACATTAATTTCAACTGCTGCGTTTCCACACTAAAAATCCCTGCAGAAAATCACAACTCTCAAAAATTATTGCTACAGCTTACATGTAATTATTTCCCTGATTGTCATGAGCAGAGGCCATATTGCTAGCCAGGGAATTTCCCAAAAAGATTAATGAAAGCTAATAAAATAAATGGAGCTGTAATATGGGAGGACAAACTAAGCCTAAACTAGCAGACTGTAGCTCATCTTATTGAGCCATGACAGTAAACATTTATCAAATGAAAGGAAAATCATACACTAACAGCAAAATGAACTGTTCCTTCAGTACTCAAGGACAAGTGTTCCAACTAGTCATTTCTAATTAACTGGAGATAACAATAGAAGGTGGAAGTATTGACAAGAAGCCTGTCCCAACCACTTCTTCAAAGTCCAGAAGCCATTAAGTTGTCTGGGTGGATCAATAGTTACATGAATAAACAGATGGACTGATAATAAACCTCACTTGGAAACTGCATGATATGACATAACTGTCCAGGAACCCAACACTAATGGTGGTCCTTCAACACAAAGAGAGGCAGTAAATCTGAATCCCAATTACATTAGCCATCTCTGCCAAGCAAAAGAGTATCTCATTCAGGGGGGAAAATGAAGTTTCAAAAGACATTGGCTGGAATATAATGTTCCATAGATAGACCCGGATGTAAGAACAGTAGCTATTACTATTTGCAAAATGTTATTGTTAGAAGATATCTAGACATGGAGAAAATTGCCTCTGAGTGTACCAAACTAGATTCACAGAGGCTGTTATGAATAAGCAATGACTGAAACATGGAAGGAAGGTACACAAGTCAATGCTGAGCTGAATTTCATACATCTAGGGGTTCATGTTGAACCCCTAGATGGAAATTTCTGTTGCTGTTGAACACATCTGTCAATCATGAGAAAACAAAATCACTTCTCTTTTGTAAAATTCAACTTCTTTACACAAAGTGCTGTCAAATAATAATAATAATAATAATAATAATAATAATAATAATAATAATAATTTTAAATGCTTTAGGGAGCTGTGAAGTCCTTGCACCGACTCATGGGTCCAATCTCTGGAAGCCTCTGAGCCTTGGGAACAAGGGAGCTATAAGGTGGATCCAACTTTCACATGAACATAAGTCCGCTCATGCAATGGGACTTCATTGTCCTCTGTCCAGAAGGTTGATCCCCCCATGTTCCAGAGCAGATGAAAGCATGCACAGGGGGCTGCAGGGGTAAGGTGGAAATCTGTTCTGTGTTTCCGTTCCACTGGTGGAAAACTCCATTGGATACAATCCCTGACCTAGTCCATGGACCAATCTTCTTGAAGAAGATTCCCAATGAGACTTGAGTAACTAGGGATGGGTGACACTGGGAATTTCATTTCGTTTAAACCCAACAGAATTCCACAGCGTTTGTGATCCAGCAAGCAGTGGTGGACTGCACCAAATTTTTTCCCCCACTGTTCTACAAACAATTTCTACATTTCCCACTGTTCTACAAACAATTTGTGCATTTTTTAAAAATTGGTCTTGAAATTTATGCAAATTGTAATTTGCACAAATTGCATTAAAAAAAATGGGTCTTTTGCAAGTGCATACCTGCTCACGTACAAGGATCCAAAATGAAAACCTTTGCCTCATCAATGTCCTGGGAAGTGTCTCCTGTCAAAGTGCATGAGGCACCATCAAAGAACATTGAGAAAAGAAGGCTATAAATAGCATAATTGTTACTTTGCTTTCCCCTAACAGCTGTCAAAAGGCATGCTGTCAAGTGAAAACAAAGCTAAGAATGGATCTTTGCTCACGAAAGGGGGTGGCCAGTAGATCACCCCCTTCATGATGAGATCCTCTAGTTTTTATATGTGGGCCTGCCGCCTGACATTTCTCAGCATCCTACACCTTTCTCACCCTTTTCCATGCCTTTAGGTGCTTGGGAAAGTGGAAAAATGTGAGCCACCTCATTTACAGGAACTGTCAATTTTGACAGGAGCTTTCAAAACTCAGGCTTCCTTTTAAAATGGGTTTTTTTTTAAAGGGCTAAGGAGGGCTTTTTCACGGGGACATATGCATATACATATACATATACATGTGTCCCTGTGAAAGAACCCTGCTTAATTAATCTTGTGGGTTGGCTGGGTCTCTTTCAGGGGATGAAGAATTTTGTTGAAATTGGTCAGCAGGGTTCAGCATAGCACCAGAAAAAAACTTCTATCAGACCCTAATTTAACTAGATTCAGGCCAGCTTGATTCCTTCATACTTCCCCCAGAATAATATCATCTCTCCATGTTCAAAATAGAAAAGGGAAGCTATCCAAAAATAAGACACGAGAGGGAGAAGCTTAACGTCATAACATCAAAGCTTGACATCAAAACAGAAGAACCATGTTGGATCAGATCAATTCTCTAGTTTAGTATCCTGTTTCCTGTGGTGACCAACCAGATGTCTCTAAGAAGCCCACAAGCTGGACATGAAAGCAACAGTCTTCCTTTGTCATTGCTTCCCAGTGGCTGGCAAAAGGCTATTTAGAATGATGGTAGCATGGATGGGATCACCTGCATAGAGGTCTGAGGTATGACATTCTAGAATTATTGCAAATAACTCTGCTATTATGTGCATTGTCCCAATCTCACTGTTACTGTTCTATCACCAATTTCTCTATCCCCAAGGTCTGAACAGCAATGATGTCATAACAACAAAATCAGGTTGACTCATACCCTTGAAGCCTCCATGTGCTACCATAGCAAGGAAGAACCAGACGACCACAGGGAAGAGGGGTTTTGGCCCTCTACCACACCAGCTTGGTAACATCTAAGTTGGGTTTTAGAAAAAGCATTATGTTCTTGCAGATGAGAGCTGATGTCTGTTGATAAGACTCCAACACTTGTATCCAGTCAACCCTCATGCTGATGGAATGGCTTCAATCAATGTAATGGGAAGGGGCCATTTCCCCCTTCTCCCTGCAGCCCCCCACAGAGCCTCAAAATCTGTTCTGGAGGATTGGGAGACACTCCATGTATGATTGAGGGGCTGCAGCTGGATGAGAGGTCTACAAGTCCCATTGCAGTCGTCCACTCACACGATGTTGGATTTTGCCCCTGGAGTACATTTTTAATTGCATTTCCCTGCTAATGTATACGAAGGGTGGAAGAATACAGGTCTGTGAGATCTACATTGTAAGCCTGGTTTGGGTGAACCTGTAATATTTGAGTTCATTGATGTTCTCCAAATTCTTTCTCAAAGCTCATTTCATTTGCATTCTCATTTGCTGAATATGTGCATTTCCCGCCAAGAGACTAAAGCATGAACATTTGGAGGGGGGGGGGGATTTGTCCAAATGCACACTTTTGAACTTGACTGCAAGTCCAGTGTGCATTTGCACAAGTGCACACTTTCAAACACAAATGCAAGTTTGCTATACATTTGCACAAGGTCACACTTTAAAACGCAAACGCACATTCAGGAAATTGTGATAATCTCTCAAGAATTGTGTTCCTGCTTGCATTTGGTGTTGTGAACAGGAATGAAATTTTCTTACATCCCTTTTAGTAGAACCCAAAGGTTCACCAATCAGAGTCAGTGAAAAATACTGGCTTAGTAGAATGGACATAAACTCAGAATTACAGAACATGCTGCCTCTGAGCACATGCCTAGGCCCAAGGATTTTTTTTTAGTATTAGAACTGACCTCAGTCAGATCAGCCCCTTCCTGGTCTGCTCCCATCCCAAGCTTTCTCTGTTTCAGCAGCCTAATTTTCTGGGGGTAGGGTAGGGGGTTTTCTGTTGCTCCTAATCTATTATTATTTATTGTTTATTGCAATTTCTTGAGTTTTTTTTTTAGCAATAACAGACCCCCCCTCCCCCCGGTCTCCTTCCCAATTATACAGTTGATGGTATATTAAAAAATAACAATAAGCTTCCATTTGTCATGTTTCCCTCCCCTCACCCCTCTCTTCAGGTCACTGACACATGTTAAGTTGAAAATCATTTGCAATTATCACTTTCACATCTACTCATTTGCCTATTAGGGTATTATATTTTTTTGAAAAAAGGAGAGAAAGAAAAGAAATAAAGAAAAGAATGGAGGGAATGGAAAAGGAAAGAGTGAATTTAAAAAGAAAGGAAACAAATAAAACAGAGTGGAGGTGTGGGCAGTGCAAGGGAGTGGTGCCTGCCTGTCCTTAAGTCCTCAGTCCAGATAGAGTTCTAAGTTGTTCCTGTTCTTAAATGATTAGGAAACTTTGCCAATCTAATGCAAATTATCCATATATACATGAGCAAATCCCAGTCTACCTTCTGCACCTACAGTGTAAGTACAGCTGCTTTCACTTACGGGTAGTGAAGGAACAAGAAGGAAATTCTAGATTCCAGATTTATGATGGAAGCGATTTCCACAGATCTCTGAGAGTAGAAGTTTGCACTTGAAAATTCCCACTGACTTCCACAGACCTGTTTACAGCACCACAGTATAGATATGCTATTTGTATCCATGACCAAATGTGTGTTAATGCAATGGGACTAGCAACAACTGTGATAATATATTGTTGTTGTTGTCGTAATCATCATCATCATCATTATTATTTATAACCCACCTTTTTCCCAATAGTGGGACTCAAGGCAGCTTTACAACATTAAAATTTGTACAGTTAAAACATATAAATGGAGAAATACAAAAGTTAAAAATATAATTAAATCAGCAATAGTATTACAATTATATAAAATATCAAAGCTAAAACAACAATAACTATAGGAACAGTGCAAATCCATCGCTTTCTCATAGGTCCAAATTTATTCCCCGAAGGCCTGCTGGAACAAGAAAGTTTTTGCCTGCCCTCAAAAACATACCAAGGAGAGTGCTATTCTAGCCTCCCTGGGAAGGGAATTCCAGAGTGTTGGAGCAACCACCAAGAGGCCCTCTGCTGCGTTCCTGCCAGGCATGCCTGGGATGGTGGTGGAACTAAGAGAAGGGCCTCCTCAGAAGATCTCAAAGTACAGGAAGGCTCGTAGGGGAGAATACAGTCTTTCAGATAACCTGGACCTGAGCTGTATAGGGCTTTATAGGTCATAACCAGCACTTTGAATTGTGCCCGGAAACAGACTGGGAGCCAGTGAAGCTGTTGTAACAGAGGAGTTGTGTGCTCCCTGTAGCCAGTCCCAGTCAGCTGTCTGGCAGCAGCTCTTTGAACCAGCTGAAGTTTCCGAACACTCTTCAGAGGCAGCCCCACGTAGAGCGCATTACAGTAATCCAAACAGGATGTAACTAAGGCATGTGTCACTGTGGCCAAATCAGAGATCTCCAGAAATGGGCACAGCTGGCGCATGAGCCAGTGTGGCGTAGTGGTGAGAGTGTTGGGCTGGGACTCGGGAGATCCGGGTTCTAGTCCCCGCTCAGCCATGAAATTCACTGGGTGACTTTGGGCCAGTCACACTGACTCTCAGCCTAACCTACCTCACAGGGTTGTTGTGATGATAAAACAGAGGAGGAGGAGGATTATGTAAGCCGCCTTGGGTTCCTTACAGGAAAAAAGGCGGGGTATAAATATAATAAATAAATAAATAAATAAATGAGCTTTAACTGTCCAAATGCATTCCTGGCCCGCTGAAACCTGGGCATCCAGGCTCTGGGTTGAATCCAGAAGTACACCCAAGCTGTGAACCTGTGTCTTCAGGGGGAGTGTAACCCCATCCAACACAAGCTGAATCCCTATTCCTTGATCTGCCTTCTGACTGAACAAGAGCATCTCTGTTTTAAGCTTTAATTTGTTTGCCCTAAACACCGGTTTAGCACAGCAACAGCTTCTTTGGAATTGGATGGAAAGGAGAAATAGAGCTGGGTGTCATCAGCATACTGGTGACACGCCGAACCCCAAAACTCTGGACAACCTCTCCCAACGGCTTCATGTATATGTTAAATAGCATGGGGGAGTAAACAGAACCCAATGGCCTGGGAGCTGAACAGAAGTCCCCCAGCACCACCTTCTGGGAAGGTGCTCCATTCCAGGAAGGAATGGAGCCACTGTAAAACAGTGCCTCCAAGTCCCATCCCAGCGTGGAGGCCCAGAAGGACCATGGTTGATGGCATCGAAAGTCGCTGAGAGGTCCAGCAAAACCAACAGGGACACACTCCCCCTGTCTTGTTCCCAGCGTAGGTACCAAGGCGACCAAATCTGTTTCTGTCCCATAACCAGGTCTGAAGCCAGGCTGAAATGGATCTATGCATGACTGGTGGTGCTGCATGGATCTGCAGCCTGTTTGGAGTCTGGTCAGAATCCTTTAGTGTATTGGCTTCCTTTCTATGGAATAGTTTTATTGGCACAGTCTGATTTTAAAGGTTTTAATTCTGTATCATCATCATCATCATCATCATCATCATCATCATCATCTTTTTATTGTTCACCACTCGGATATTTTATTGCTGTAGATGTGTATATAAATTGTGTAAATAAATGACTAGAAAATTCTAACAAAAACAACTAATGTGTGGGCTCTTATTAAGCTGAAAGGCTCTTTAACCCTTGGTTCAACACACCCTGGATCCCTAGAATAGCAATTAGGAATAGGGTGGTCACTTACACACTGCCACAAATGAGGAATCACATCACCCAAACAAAGAACAAAAAAGGACACCATCTGCACAACATTTTCACATGCAAATTTTATATGTATAGGTGCAAATTTAGAAATACCGTAACTATAATTCAAACAGAAATACGATATATCTCACTATAGCGGGGAAGACTGTGACCAGGTGACCTGTGTGCCTGCTCTGTCTACTGTCCAGTGTTAACTCTTGATGGGCAGTTTCTGCTCTCCTTCCTTATGGTTCTTTGATTATAAAGCAGATTCTGACTGGACAGTCCTTCAAATAGCGGACACCTTCACGTTGAGGACTGTCCTCTGCCAGCTCTCCAAAACAGTGGACTGTCCTCTATAAAGTAGGGCATCTGACCACCCTAAGTTAGGAACATTTCAGATCTTTTTTCATCAGGAGAGGAAGAATTTGTTGTCTGAGAAGGGAGGAGGATCTCAGAGATGAGGCTAAATCACTTTGCTCAACAAAAACACATTGTAGAGTTAGAGGATGCCTTGATAGATTTACATTACTACAGAAAAAACTACAAATGGTTGCATGTTCTCATTTAGTATCTAAAAGGAGACTAGTTTGGGGCCTAGTTCTCACTGAAGCCATTAATCTGTGCTTGGGCTGTACCAGGTCAGACTACAATTAGGAGTGCAAATTAGTGAAAGTGCTTCTAAAACAAAACAAAATAAGCACGCCAGGCATAGAACCATTCTACCAGGCGCTAGTTTTCTGTAGGGATGTCACCACGGATATCGGTCATTTCCGGCTGTGACGCGACCGGCCCTATGCCGACACGACTTAACCCTGTTGCTGCAGTTTTGGCATAGAAACCAGGGCAACAGGGCTTAAAATGGCCGTGATAGCGATTCAGGCCCATCCCCCCAATTAAGGTACGGAATCCACCACTAGTTTTCTGTCTGCAAGGTGGTTGTAATTGTTATTAATATGAACACTGCCCACCCCCCACCCTCCACTCTAGTCTGAAGTGATACAGCTCAAACAGAGTGAGAACTAGGGCTAAGTAAGAGTAACTAAAAGCAAAAAAAAAAAAGGGGGGGGGAGACAGAGATGAAAGTATAAAATCACTTATAGTGTGAGAGGATCTATTGTGTACTGTACCATTTTTCATCTCTAATGTAGTTCAGATGAGTTATTTGCTAGCTGTTCTAAAGCTTTCTGAAGACAATCGATTAAGAAGTCACGGCTTCTCTCTTAAAACTCACAGACAGGCTGGACATTTACTCAGGCCCAGAAGCCAAAATCATGGGGGATCTATTAATAGCCAACCTCAAAATAAAATTACCTACTGAATAATATTAAATTCTGATTAAAAATCTGCAAACACTCAATTAAAAGCAGAAAAGGCTAGAAACAAGGATCAGAAGAAAACTAAAAGTTATTGGCAAACCTACCAAAATAATGTGATAGAAAGAGTTACAACATATACTGTTGTAAATCACATTGCAGGGTTATTGGGCTTTTTAAAGTAAATGCATTTTAGACTGATCTCTCTAACGTAGGGATGATATTCTTGTATTCTTAGCAACAAGAAAGGAATGATTTGTTTGTTTGTTTGTTTGTTTCTAAAAGGTATTAGCTACCCTAAAGCTTAAAGCTCTTCGGGCAACATACAATTTTTTAAAAAGAGATAAAATTCCAAATCCATGTTAAAAAGAAGAAACCCTCCCTGGAGCCGGAAGATCCTAATAACTTTAGGCCAGTAACAAATGTTCCTTTCCTGGGCAAGGTCCTTGAGCGGGTGGTGGCCAACCAGCTCCAGGCGCTCTTGGATGAGACTGGTTATCTGGATCCATTTCAGTCGGGGTTGAGGCCTCGTTTTGGCATGGAAACAGCTTTGGTCGCCCTGTATGATGACCTACATCGGGAGAGAGACAGGGGGAATGTGACCCTGTTGATACTCCTGGATCTCTCAGCGACTTTCGATACCATCAACCATGGGGCAGCTGTCTGTGTTGGGAGTGGGGGGCACTGCATTGCAGTGGTTCTGCTCCTACTTGGATGGTCAGCTCCAGAAGGTGGTGCTTGGAGAATACTTACTGCTCAGCCCTGTGGACTCTCCAGTATGGAGTTCCACAGGGGTCGGTATTATCCCCCATGCTATTCAACATATACATGAAACCACTGAGTGAGGTCATCCAGAGTTTTGGAGTGCGTTGCCATCAGCACATTGATGACACACAGCTCTACTTCTCCTTTTCATCTTCAGCAGGTGAGGCTGTGAATGTGCTGAACCGGTGCCTGGCTGTGACAATGAACTGGATGAGGGCTAACAAACAGGCTCAATCTAGACAAGACTGAGATGCTGTTACTGGGTGGTTCCTCTGACCGGATCGAGGGTGTTCAACCTGTTCTGGATGGGGTTGCACTCCCCTTGAAGGAGCAGGTTCATAGCTTGGGGGTTCTCTTTGAACCATCTTTGTCACTTGAGGTTCGGGTGGCTTCAGTGGCACGGAGTGCATTCTACCAGCTTCAACTGGTGGCCCAGCTACGCCCCTATCTGGACAGGGATAGCCTAGTAATCCACGCTCTGGTAATCTCAAAGATTACTGCAATGCACTCTATGTGGGGCTGCCCTTGAAGACTGTTCAGAAGCTGCAGCTTGTGCAAAATGCAGCAGCCAGACTAATCACTGGGACCAAAAGGTCCGAACATATATACTTGTTCTGGTCCGCTTGCTCTGGCTGCCCATATACTTCTGAGCCCGATGCAAGGTGCTGGTTTTAGCCCTACACGGCTTGGGGACACAATACTTAACAGAATGCCTCTCCCAACCACAATCTACCCGGACACTACGTTCAACATCTGGGGCCTTCCTCCGACTGCCACCTCCGAGGGAGGCCTTTTCTGAGGTAGCCCCCCAACTGTGGAACAAGCTCTCCCCTGAGGCCCGCCTGGCGCCAACTCTACTATCTTCTCGGCACAAGGTTAAGACTTCCCTCTACGTTGAAGCTTTTAACAACTAAACGGTAGATGGTGGGGTGGCAAATTCTTTTAGAGGTTGTGTTTTATTAACTTGTTGTTTTTGTGATGTTTTTAAAATTGGTTTTCATTTTTTATAATGTTTTTATTGTTTTTTAATTGTACTCCAATGTACTTTTTAACTGATTGTTGTACACCGCCCAGAGAGCTTCAGCTATTGGGCAGTATAGGAATAAAATAAATAAATACTGAAATAGCAAAATAAACAATTAAAAGCAGCAGAGGTTACAAGCAAGGATTAGAAGAGAACTAAACTTATAAAGACAAAACTACTTAAAACACATCATGGCAGTGGAGATACAGAGGATTAAAAGGCCTGAGAGAATGATATGGGCTTCATAAGCATCACATTATAAGTAGACTAAGGGTTGCACAACTGGAACAAAATCTAATTTTATTTGCCTGTCTTGTTCTCCTCTCAAAAATAAACTCATCAAATGACTGTGCAAGTGCAGTAATTTGAGCAACAATAGGTGCCAACGCCGTGTTCCATTTAACACTCTGGTTTGGTGTCCATTCCCTTCATAGACAGGCACAAAAGCCCTTGTTAGCTTGACAGTGAAGGGTGACAACTCAGCTGGTCGCCAAGTGTTAACAATTTACAGGTTCAGATTTCTTATCTAAATGAAGGATGAAGACTCACGCACCCCTGATGCTGTGGTGCTGACAGTGCAACCAAACTGCTGTGATGCTAATCCAATGTGAAGAGCTGGTTAATAGACAATGGCATGAGCCTCTCATAGCTGCGGGACTGATGGTTTGCAGTGGACCTCAGGTCAGTCACCCAAATATCCTCAGAACCTGTATGGGCTTTGCTGTCTTTCACCAAATATCTTAGAGCTCATAGAGTCCATTCTGACATAATTTGTCCTTCATTGAAGAATACCTGGAAAAGGGCTAAGCTGCAACACAAATCCTTGTAGATTTTATAGAAAGGGGGGAAAAAAAATATCAATGAGCTGAAATGGGCAGAAATCCAGGCCTCAGGCTAGAAGTGCACAGAATCATTTCCCCCCAATTATTGCCCACATGGAAATCCTGTTTGCTTTGTGTGCTCCCCCAAGTTGGAAAGGTTCGGTATGACCCAGGATTGCTGAAAGAGAAACAGCTGCTATTACATACAAGCTATTTACCTAAATGTTTCTTGACTAGCTGTTGTGCTGAACACCCAAACTGCTTTTAAAAGAGTGATTTAAAAAGTAGAAAGCAAGGCTAATTATTGTTTAAAAAGAGACCATTCACATCTGCCTGGTAGCCACACCTGGAGGGCTACTCATTTCCCATTCCTGCCCTAAAAGGACCAGAATATCTGAAGGAGGCTGTCCCCATTATGTACCCATCCATTTGTTGTGTATTCCATGGTTTCAGAGATTAGAAGAGTGGTCATGGGGGACAAGGCCTGTTCTGTGGTGGCATCCCATTTGTGGAATATTTTCCCCAGTATATTTATTGGCATTATCTCTATTGTCTTTTAGATTGCAAATCCTCTCATTTATTCAACTGTTGGTGAAGAAATATGAATATTACTCTGCTGGTTTATTGCTGCTTTATTTTCATAGATTTCATAGATCATAGAGTTGGAAGGAGCCTACAAGGCCATCGAGTCCAACCCCCTGCTCAATGCAGGAAACTAGAGGAGGGGTCTCCCATCCAAGTAATAACCAGGCTTGACTGCTTAGCTTTCCACGCTCAGACAAGCTGAGCCAGCGTAAGCCACAGGCCTGTATATTTTCTTTTTAGTCTGTGCTAGAATGTTATTCTGGTTGTTCTATCTTTTATTGTCCTATTGAGGTATAAGCAACAGCAACAACAGCAACAGCAACCAACCCATCAATCAATCAATTAATTATATTTCTATACTACCCAATAGCTGAAGCTCTTTGGATGGTTCACAACAAATATATCAGTCTGACCACACTCTTAGATTGGCGACCAAGACACTACTTATGTGCCTCTCTGTGAGGACAATTAGATTGGTGCAAAAGAGGTTGGTTGTCTTTTGGGGAGAGGACCCACATTTGTGGAACTTGGTACCCCAGTGGGGGTCAGTCAGGCACCAACATAACAGGCTTTTAAATGGGTCCGGAAGACCCATTTGTTTATTATTGCCTTTTGTTATACTGCTGTGGACATGACGTGGTTTTAGCTGTAATTTATTTATTTGATTCGTTAAAAAACTGGGCTATATGTTTTAGTATTATTGCTGGCATTATTAGTTATCTTATCGCTATGGTGTTTTATAGTTTTACAATTTATTGTTGTTTATATATTGCACAATTATATTTTGGAAGTAACTTTGGGAGGGTTTTACTATCCAAATATTACCCTACACAAATTTTAAATAAAATTAAAACAACAACAACAGAAAAATGTAGGGGGGGGGGAAGTACCTTTAGGAAAAAGTAAGGATTCACAACAATATTTTAGATACTCATTATCTTTAACCTGTTTGTTTTGTTTTTAGTTAAAAACAAATCTGTCACAACTGTGATTTTAAAACGTATTTTGTCCTCCACAAAATGAGCAATTCTTCTGACACATCAATGAGCCTTGAGGTGTGCAGTACTTAGGTTCCACTAATGCATATGGATATTTCAGAAATTCACCATGACATGTTGTTGTGTCCCATCAAATGAAATAGGAAGAAGTCAAGATCAAAATCTGCTGCACACCTTTATTTCTTTTTATTCTCCTGCAGAGGGTGCAGAGAAGAAATATATTTACTGACAAATTCTTGGAAAATATACTGCCGACAGTATAAAATGTAGACACACATTTTCATCAACATGTCCTTGGAAATGCTCACTAACAGGGCCACTTCTCAGAATATGAAACACATGCAGGTATAGGGAAATAAACACATTGCTGATGTAAGAAAGTAGTGCAGTCATTTGCTCCTCATGACTGTGTGGATCTGGAAATATGCCACTTTTGATCATATTACATAAATATTTATTATTTATTTCAAAAATGTAGTACTACTTTTCTTACTAAATCCAAAGCAGTTTATAGGAAATCTTAAGATCTCAAGAGAGATAAACAAATGTAGGATTACCCTACACTGAATGTACTGGATGCAGGGAAAGTAATCTGGAAAATGTCTAACATTGCCATTTAAGACTCCAAGGGTCTTTGCTTGAACCAGCAACTCTGGCAGCATGGCACAGATGCCTTTCTCCTTGTGCCACCATGACTGCAAGAAGGAAGAATTGCTGGTCTGGGCTCAGCCGTACTACAGTGCTACAATTGCAAATGGCTGAATTATAATAGTATACACTTAAAGGCCAATAGGGTACCATCTGGCCAAATAAAGCTACTGAATTTGGATGGCTCCTTAGTTGGGCAATTCTTCTCTCAGGAGCAGATGGAGGTGCTTCTCCATTGGCTTGTTATCTGTTCTTCCAGCTGTTTAGCTTCCTGTCTGCTTCTTTGCTTAGTCAGCCACCCGTGGAACCCTTTGATGGTTTGTTCCACTGAAGGCCACCAGCCCTGACATGCCAGTCCGCAGGAATACAGCTGCAACTCTACTCCCATCTCTTTCTCATCTACTCACACAGCTGATCTATAAAATGACAATACTGAAGCATAAAGACCTGCAGACATTCTCAATGAACTCCTCTATCATCTAAGAACAGTAGCATTGTATAACTAAGCTCACAGGATGGCATGTCAACCATTCATAAGTAAGATTTGTGATAGAATCTCATCTAGTGATGGGTGAACTTACCCTGGCTGAATTTGTTATTTACTTGGATAATAACGAAGTCACCCATGTAAGCTCAGATAAGTGTTCTCTCTTCAAACCAACTCTCATTCTATGTTAACGAGCTTTTGCACTTGTGCACTATCAAAGTGCAGCTTGGGAGCTGTAGTTTTGAAACAGGTAGCATGTCATGACATTGTGCATCATCACATTAAGTACCCCCTTCCTGATTGGTTGTTTTGGTGTGGCCTGCCTATGTGATGTTTACTTGCCATCACTGATCGCCAATTTATGGAGGAGAGAAGAAGATGGACCCACAGAGTCCTGTGCCTTGCTGAGCCAGAGCTCTGATGAAGTTGAAGGAAGCAGCAATGGCTGCACTGGTTTTTTTAAAATTATTTTTTAATGTGATTTTCAACAACAACAACAAAACTAAACAAAACCATAAAAAGAAAGAAATACAATTTTCTTACATAAATTTAAATAAATCATTTACAATAAATGCATTTGAAATGTGTACCTATGTGTATATATGTGTATATGAAAATATAGCTATCAATAAAAACAGTTATGCATAAGCTTCAAGAAAGGCAGACCAAATATCCATATATTTATCCATTTGCAGGTGGCATCTAAATACCACCTGTTCAAATGTAGAAAGCATTGTTGGGTCCTCAATCCATTGTGTTATAGGAGGTGGGTTTTTATCCTTCCAATATTGTAATATCAGTGTTTTAGCTGTCACAAGGGCACAGAATTCTAACCTACCTCACAGGGTTGTTGTGAGGATAAAATGGAGAGGAGGAGGAGGAGGATTATGTAAGCTGCCTTGGGTTCCTTTAAGGAAAAAAGGTGGGGTATAAATATAATAAATAAATAAAAATAAGAATATCCATTTATGATGACCTTGCATTAACTTCCAAGCAACAGGTAAATAATTTAAAAGAACATGTGCATCAGTAAATATTAAAGAGCATTCCAATACAAAGTTTATCCGTATTATGACCTCCTCCCAAAAAGAGGGAACTATTGGACATTGCCAAAACATATGGCTATGGGAAGCATTAGCGGTATTACATTGCCAGTGATTCGCCAACTTAGACAAACCCTTATTAAAAAGATGTTGCCAATAAACACGAAACAAAAGTTTTTGCTGAATAAGACGTATCCTATGTTCCATTGATGCTTCTGGCAGAGGCGCCAAAATGGCGATCCATTGATTGGGTAAAATAGACCAATCAAATTACCGATTCCATTCCTGTTTAAGATTCTGTGTATCATATTCATTGACTGATAATAAGTATTTTTAAACCTGAATCATAGATCGATATATCTGATCAGCCTTAATCAGTACTTCCAATAGTGAAGAAGACTCTGTCTGAAGCTGTAAAGGCAGCAGGGCCAAACCTAGATTCAACAAGTGTTCAATTGCAAGTATTGCCATTCAGCTGTAGCAAGCAAACCATCTTTAGCACACAAAGCAGAAGATGACAAAAAGTCACCATCAGCACCCACTAATTGATCTAAGGTAAAAATCAACTTATCTGTCCAAGTTCACCACATGAACATTTTCTTACCAATTTTTAAATCTGGGTTTCCCCATAGAATAGCATGAGAGAATGGATCAAACTGTAATTGATGTGATATTATTTCCATTGTCTTATTGCTCTGACAGTCAGGAAATTCTTCCTGATGTTTAGGTGGAATCTAGGTTCCTGTAACTTGAGCCCATTATTCCGTGTCCTGCAAACTGGGATGATCGAGAAGAGATCTTTGCCCTCCTCTGTGTGACATCCCTTCAAATACTGGAAGAGTGCGATCATATCTCCCCTCAGTCTCCTCTTCTGAAGGCTAAACATGCCCAGTTCTTTCAGTCTCTCCTCATAGGGCCTTGTTTCCAGTCCCTTTATCATCTTTGTTGCCCTCCTCTGAACCCTCTCCAGTTTGTCTACATCCTTCTGAAAGTGTGGTGCCCAGAACTGGACGCAGTACTCAAGATGAGGCCTAACCAGTGCCGAGTAAAGGGGAATTATCACTTCCCGCGATTTGGAAGCTATACTTCTATTAATACAGCCCAAAATTGCATTTGCCTTCTTTGCAGCCACATCGCATTGCTGGCTCATATTCAGTTTGTGATCTACCACAATTCCAAGATCCTTCTCACTTGTAGTATTGTTGAGCCAAGTGTCCCCCATTCTGTAACTCTGCATTTGGTTTCCTCTCCCTAGGTGCAGCACTTGGCATTTATCCCTATTAAATTTCATTCTGTTGTTTTCGGCCCAGCGCTCCAGCCTATCGAGGTCACTTTGAATTTTGTTTCTGTCTTCCAGAGTATTAGCTGTTCCACCCAACTTTGTGTCATCTGCAAATTTGATAAGCATTCCCCGTACCTCCTGATCCAAGTCATTAATAAAAATGTTGAAGAGCACCGGGCCCAGGACCGAACCCTGTGGTACCCCGCTCGTTACCTCTCCCCAGTTTGAGAAGGAACCATTGATAAGCACTCTTTGAGTCCGATTCTGTAGCCAATTGTGGATCCACCTGATAGTTGTTCCATCTAGCCCACTCTTAGCTAGCTTACTAATCAGGATATCATGAGGCACTTTGTCGAAAGCTTTGCTGAAGTCTAGATATATAATGTCCACAGCATTCCCACAGTCCACAAGGGAGGTTACCCGATCAAAAAATGAGATCAGATTAGTCTGACAGGATTTGTTCTTGACAAATCCATGCTGGCTTCTAGTAATCACTGCATTGTTTTCAAGGTGCTTGCAGACTGACTTCTTTATAATCTGCTCAAAAATCTTCCCGGGGATGATGTCAGACTGACTGGCCTATAGTTCCCAGGTTCCTCCTTCTTGCCCTTTTTGAAGATGGGAACAACATTTGCCCTCCTCCAGTCGTCTGGCACTTCACCTGTCCTCCATGATTTCTCAAAGATAATAGACAGTGGTTCTGAGAGTTCTTCTGCCAGTTCCTTTATTACTCTAGGATGCAGCTCATCAGGCCCTGGAGATTTAAACTCGTTCAGAGTAATCAGGTGCTCCTTGACCATTTGCCTATTAATCTCAAGCTGCAATCCTGCCCCTTCAGTCTGCACTTCAGGTTTGCCAGGGGGGTCATAGACCCTCTTTTGGGAGAAGACCGAGCCGAAGTAGGAATTGAACACTTCTGCCTTTTCTTTGTCTTCTGTTATCAATTTGCCATCCTCATTACGTAGTTGAACCACCAGTTCTTTCTTCTGTCTTTTACTGTGCATGTATCTGAAGAAAGCTTTTTTGTTGCTTTTAGCATTCCTCGCTAACCTTAGCTCATTCTCAGCTTTAGCCTTCCTGACACTATTCCTGCAGTTCTGTGCTACCTGCCTGTACTCTTCACTTGTAGCCTGTCCTTCCTTCCACTTCCTATACGTGTCCTTTTTTGTTTTCAGGTCGTCTTTGAGTTTATTGTGAAGCCACATTGGCTTCTTCTGTTGCCCTCTGCCTTTTTTCCTTTTGGGAATTGTTTGCAATTGTGCCTTTAAAATTTCCTTTTTTAAAAACTCCCACCCCTCCTGGGCTCCCTTTCTCGTGAGAGTCACTTGCCATGGGATCTTACTAATCATTGTTCTGAGTTTGTTAAAATTGGCTTTCCTAAAATCCAGGGTACGTGTTTGGCTACACTCAGCTTTTGCTTCCGTTAGAATCAAGAACTCAAGTATAACATGGTCACTTTCCCCCAGAGTTCCCGAAACTGCCACTTTATCCACTAACTCGTCTCTGTTGGTTAGAATCAGGTCAAGGATAGCCGATCCTCTAGTTCCTTCCTCCACTTTCTGTAGGAGAAAGTTATCAGCAGCACAGCTCAGGAATTTCTTGGAGGGGCCATGTTTGGCTGAAAAAGTCTCCCAACAGATATCAGGGAAATTGAAGTCTCCCATTACTACCACATTGTGCCTCCTTGAAACACTGGCAATTTGTTTTTCAAAAGTTCCATCCTCGTCTTCTCCTTGATTGGGTGGTCGGTAGTAGACTCCAACCGCCATGTTCGTTTTATTCTTTGCCCCCTTTATTTTAACCCAGATGCTCTCAATGGGGCTGCCAAGCTCCTCTTCCTGTATCTCTGTGCAGAGATACGTATTTTTAACATACAGTGCAACTCCACCTCCCTTTCTGTTGCTTCTGTTCCTTTTGAACAAGTTATACCCTTCATACCTCTCTGGCTGCTGTAATTGTGGGAAGAACCCTATCCATTTCGATGTGCTGAGAACCTAATGCCATCTATTTGGAGAGAGGATTGAGACATAAAGGTTCCAAAACTGACCAAGGTGGATAATCTAATCTAAGTGGAAAAGACCAAAATGTAGTACTGGTCAACAAGTAAGCCCTATGATATAAAGCAAGATCTGGAAGGCCAAACCCACCTTTTTAAATTGGAAGTTGCATGCATCCTTTTCAAAGAAATTCATGGTGGGGAGGAACCCCAAAGAAATTTATAGAACAGAGCATTACATTTTTGAAAATACTTGCCAGGTATAAATGTCATTCAAGGGTTAAACCAACCAACCCAGTGCATGCGCAGAAATGGCATTTTTAAGATGTAGACAATGCATGCTCAGAAGAAGCTTACAATTAATTCTGAACTTAATAATAGCAAATTTGTAAAACACCGGACCAGGCTCGTTAAAAAGGTGAGCATTACGAAAGGGTGACGCTCGACCAGTGAGCCAACTAATTATGAAATTTAGTCTCTAGTCTTGTCCAAAGCTCAGCAAAGACACATTCTAGCAATTCTGACCAACTTGAGTTGATAGATTTAGTGGTCCTTTTAGTACAAGCCAGAAACCACTACACTTTTCTGCCAGAAAGTAAAATAGCTTAGGGCCAAATGAAACATTCTTCTAAAGATTTCTTTATTCCAGTGAAAGGGTGCTCAGCCCAGTTTGGATCAGAACCACAGTGCTCCGGGATGTGATGGGGTTAAACCTTCCTTCACATTTTTTGCAGCAAAATCTTTGCCTTGGAAGATTAAAACAAACCAAAACAAGCATCTATCGGGGTGAAAATGGGTTGGTGGGGGAGGTTTACCCCTCCCTCTCCTGGAGCACTGCAGTTTCAATCCAGATTGGGGTCATGCACACTTACACTGGAGTAAAGAAACATATCACACATAGCTTCACTGTGTGAGATTAGAACTTTGGGTTTGGCTCTCCATTTTTCCTGATACAAAAAAGACTCTCAAACGAGGACACATACTGGCCTGAATGTGCTGTCACCCTATGGTATGTCAACAAAATGACATCGCAATAACTTTGTCTTTCTCATGCCAGGGCAATATTTAGAATAGCAGTAATCCTGATATATCTTGAATGGCAATATATTGATTATTCCAGCAGAGTAAGTACAGAGCTTACATTTCTCTTTCTTTTTTTAGAATTTGGAATTACCGCTTTTTAAGTTAGACTATTCTAAGAAACATCTACCTTCACACTGCCCTTTTAAACAGATCATTAAATATAGTGCATCTTCCCATAATTCATGATAAGGACACCCATAAGAGTGATGGATAAGATAATGTCTAGATGAAGTACACCACAACAACCATGCTGCAGTGAGTAAATGCCAAAGGCAGGTGGCAAACTGACCATGTCAAATAGGCTAACTGTCTTCTTGACCAACAAGATCTACTGCTTCATTATCCAAGATTATTCTGTATTGTAGAGAAATGACTCTTGGGTGAGTAGGTAACATTCTCTTTTTGGAGGATGAGATGCATGTGAAGCACTCAGCAGGACATGGTACGGGCAGAGAAAGAAACAACAAAAATACGAAATGGATGGCGAAGCTCAGTAGAGAAGTTGAAATGTCCAATGCAATAATCATATTGGTGAACGTGAAATGAAGTGCAATACATAAAAGACAGCATGAGTCACATTTTGGGGGTGAAGGAAAATAATTTCATTCCTTGCTTAACAATACTTACTCTCCATTTTCGACAAAATACTACACAAAATATGCATATGACACATTTCTACTTCAAACAGAAATTATCATCTCAAAAATTTTAAACAGGAGATTTGTTATATGGAGGACTGTGTTGTTTTGCTTAAATAACAACTGTGTATATCACTTTGGGCAGATAACGTGACAGCCAGGTAAGAACTATAAATGAATGAATATTAACAACAAGCAAGCAAGCAAGCAAACAAAACACACAGTTATGGGCTGATTTAGCACAAGTCTCAAGGAACCAAATCACATTACAGCTTCAGGCCAGTCCAACAGCATGGCAGCCACACGTGGCCCATCATTGGAGCAGTAGGCAGAAGACAAAAGTCCTGTTCAGGCATTTGTCACAGGGGTTGTTTCAATGATTGACAGGGAGTGGGGCTTTGAGTAGCTATGCCCCCAGCTGCACATATGCCAACTAACTACACCCCCTGGCATCAGTGTCTATGGTGCAAACATCTACAGGGATGATGTGTTTGTCTATACAGCTCTGTGTGCAAAGGGTGGAATGCAACCTAGAACCCTGATCAGGGAAGCCTTCACAAATGCAGCTGTATGTGTGAAGGCTCCATACCTACTGAAGTTCATGCTGCTTGTGTGGATGCCAGGGGCAGGATTGTTCAGTGCATGTGACATCAGGAGTGGGGCTACTGGGCATGGGTCTGCTCCTCACTCATGCATCAGGACAATGCATGAGCAAAACACCTGAACGGAAGAGCCTTCATTGCGCCAGGGAGGTGTCACTTGCAGGAACTCTTGATCAACACCTAGTTTTATTTTCCTCATTTCCTCTTCTCAAGTTTCCTCAGCAGCCCGAGTCAAACTGATTCAGGTTGTAACCAAATCCTAGGACCGCTAGGCCATATTAAGGCTAGAAAGTATCCAAATGCCTGGTTGCCTGTGGTCCTAAAAGTGTTTTCAGCCATGTGCATGCGTGTGTGTGTGTGTGTGTGTGTGTGTGTGTGTGTTTACTTGCACTACTGCTCAGATGAGTCATTTATATAGCACTGGCTGACCCAGATATTTTAAGCAAATGATTCAAACAGTGTTGCACAGAATTTCAGTCTGCAACTCAGCTGCTAGCTGCTGCTGCTGCTTCATTCTCCTTCTAATGCCGCTTCTTTTAAGAGGAGGTATGAATATGTTGAATCCTCCCGAAAACTGTTTGACTTTCAGGAGGATTCAACATGTTTGAATTTTGAAAATTGTTTGACTTCAAAATCCCTCAGATTTTGACCAAATTCACCACGTGTTTTCTATTAGACAAAAATGCAGTGGCAACTCCAACAGGGAGGGGGATCATGGATGACCCAAGACATTTTGCTGCCTGAGGCAATGGAAAAGTAGTCCCCATTCAGTACCAGACTGCCAGTTGGACCTTACTTCAACACTGGAGATGACAGAATGTCCTCTGCCACACCTGAGAGCAGCAGGCCGATCCGGGGTTGCAGATCCGGCTGCATGACACACACAGTACACAACACCTTGCCGCCACCACTCAGTGCTCCTCAGGATCTGCCACCTGCAGTGGCTGTCTCACTCTGCTTAATGGTAGGACCGGCACTGGAGACAATCTCAAAGTGCCCTGGCGTTGAAGTCCTGGCCGTGCTAAAGTCAAGTTATTGCTGAAGACAATATACACAAAAATATGTCGAGCACCTAGAAATTAATGAATCAGTTCATTATAGCTGAATACAAGCAGGTCTTAAGCCACACTGATGCATATTTGGATTGTGCTGGTGAGGTGTTCGCTCATGGGTCTCTACAACTGAGTTAATTCTACTTACCTGTAAATAAGCTCTGAGTTGATTGACTATGCTCATTTAGAATATATTAGGATCTCAAACATCCATCTAAGAGTGGTACTCCACTCTTTTCAATGCTATTTTTCTTCTTCTTCTATTGAAACTTTTTCTACAGAATTCATGGATTTATTTTCTTCTTGTTTTGTGTAGGTGCTAAAGATAAACTAGTTGCTAAATAAAGATGGGCTCAGCATGCAAAATGACAAAGATACAATGCTACTGCATTCCTTATACTGTGTTAAAGAGCTTAGCAAGCAAATGGCTGGCTTTATGGTTGTATGTACAGTTTTGCAACTATGACTTGGCTGAACTCTAATTTCATATAATTCATGTTTGCCATTTCCTCTACTGGCTAATTAACTCTTCACTTTCCAGCACCCATATCTTGATGTGCTCTGGATTATCTTACACTGAGAGTGCTATTTTTATAATGATAAGGCAGGATATGTAAGTTACCTTAATAAATACATCTTAATAAAGGCACAAACTTCCATCATGCAACTGCAAGAGTAGATTGCATTTTTGGATCTATCCCTCTGTGTGAAAGATAGCATTCATGGATGGTAAACACACACACACACACACACACACACACGGTGATCAGCACTGTCAGTTTTGCTGGTGGATCATGCCTTTCCCCTTCCCTCTGGCTTTTAACAGGTGATCAGTGGGGAGCAGGGAAATTATGGCATACAGTCTGTTCTGCACAAGAGATTCTCTAGATGAGGGCCATAAATACCTGAATTGGCAATATGCAACTAGATTCTAATACTAATAGGGTTGCAGTGCCAGTTCACCAAATGAATGCTGTGCAGTGGCTCAAGCAATTCAATCTTAACTTCACTCATATCTCTCTCCAAGCAAGGCCTGATGACTGCCAATCACCCATTCCTTCAATGAAATTGCAGATAATTTAACACCGTGGTACTTTGGTTTTTACCTTCACACTTTGATTATGTTGAACATCTGAATATATTATGAAGCAGCATCTTCATGGTTCATCTAGCCCAGTATTGTCTACAACAGGGCTGGGCAGAAAGTAGATCTCCAGATGTTTTTGGACTTCAGTTACCAGGGCCCTTGTCAGCATGGGTGTTAAAGTCCAAAACATCTGAAGATCTACTTTCTGCCCTCCCCAGTCTACACTGACTGGCACCAGTTCCCCAAGGTCTTAGGAAGAGGTCTTTCCGACACTGCTAGCTTAGAGCCTTTTTAACTAGCGGTGCCAAGGGCTGGACCTGGATGCAAATCATGTGCTCTGCCACTGAGATATGGACTGTTCACTAGGACTGCACCCTCTGCCTTCTCTGTTAGGTACCCCTACGGTAACAAATTGCCTTGAGTGGTAGGTAGCCCAATTCAGTTTCTCAGTGATATAAGCTCCAAGAGCCATGAGACTATCTGGGTCAGCATCAGAGGAGTGGCTAACATGGAGACCAGGTAGTACTACTTCTTTTTACAAAGGGAAGTGTGTGACCATATCCTCATTTGATGTAAATCAGGAGTAAAGAATCACCATGTTGATGGGACCCACTGCTAATGAGATACTGAGATATTGATCAGATATCTAGACTGCTCCAGTTTTCTTCCTGCATACCTATAGCCAAGTAATAATGGGTATTATTAACTCTGTGCAATAAGTAATTTAGTCTAAACATTGCTAAAGGAAATCATTACATTAGCTCCTTGTTTACACTGTATTTAACAAGAAGAATATGCTGAAAATGCTTTTGTGATGTTCGGCAATTTATATCTAACAGGTGGCTCAGAGGCAATTCTTAGAAGGGAGGGTGATTTAATATTTTGAAAAGCAACCATGATACAATCAGGAATCATGTGCAAACCAAATAGGTACGGGTTCCGTTCAAGAATGAAATTAATAATCATACTGTCCAGAATAATAATTTTAAATACATGGAGAAAACATTGCAGATGCTTCAAAACAAACACGCACACAGGAATAAATTGAAGGCTAAGGGAACTGCTGGCTTAGCAGGGATAACCAATGAGGTGTTGAAATAGGTTCTGGGTTTTTCTCAACGTGATTTGTAAAGCTATTAACCACTCACAGTGTTCATGAATTTATTATACTCACAGGCAACATTCTCCTGTAATTTGTCTTTTGATGCATTTAGGCAAAAATAAGGAACTTGGGCAGTACTCTGGCACAATTGCAAGGCAATGCTATAGTAGAGTGAGTTTAACCAAGATGTCTGGGAACACACGAGCAATTACAGAGTTCACGAAAATGCCATCCTGGGCCAGTTTGAAACAGCTGTAGCCCAGCGTTATGAAAACTCTGGAATCCACAACGGTCCACTTTAATGCAAATACAAAAGCACAGACTAGCAAACAGCAAACATCCCACTGTACTAAGCAATAAAACGCTGTAGTCAAAGACCATGCCAAAATACATACACTAACAGAAGCTTTCCCATGCACCCTCAGGAAAGCTTTTTCAAGGCACTTACCAAGGTCTGAAACAAGTTGTTTCTGGGTTGTCTGGAAACTCAAGAGATCGCAGATAGGCAGGAAACAACACAAGTTCCAAAACAGGTGCCCACCTTCCAAATATAACAACTGCTTTCAACCATTCTCCTATGCAGTCCATGAGATGCTGTGAGGCATAAAATCCTTTGATCGGTGTTTTTTTTTTTTTAATGTTCATTTACAGTTTATTAGCAACTGTAGGCCTAAGGCCATCACTGTATTTGAATGACACCCACGCCGTCTGTCTGAGCACTAAAGTTAGGGTATATATAAAACAAAAATATCAGGGAAAAAACAGTTTACAGACCCAGAAAAAATTGGTTGCATCTGCATTTCTTTTCCTCCATGAATCTGGGGGCCCCATCCAGGACAGAGCCACACATGCAATAATACATGCTTGTCAAAATCTGGAGGAGAATGATGAGACCAGATAAGTTATACATGATCTGAAGACTCTGGTACTAAAGAGGCAAGGACATCAACCAACAACACCCTTACACCACCAATGCACGGCAGGGATGGGGACTCGGACTCCAGGACTCGACTCGTGAGTCAGACTGAGTCTCCCCTCTGACTCAAGTCAGACTCGAGTCCCAATATTTTTAATGGGACTCGAGACTCGACTCAGGACTCGAGACCAAGGACTCGTGTTTCAAAATCATGTTCCTCAAATGCAACATGGATAGGTTTTAGGAAGTGCTAGCAAGTTTATTTTTTAAAATCATTTTCCTAAAATGCAACCTTTCAGACATTTTGGGTTTGGCTGCCTCTGCCTGCCTGTTTGGGGTTCCCAGCCTCCTCTGCCTGCCTGGTCTCATCTTAACCAGTTCCACAGTTTGAATTGTCCAAGACAAAGGCCTCTGCCTGCCTGTTTTGGGGTTCCCTGCCTCCTCTGCCTGTCTGGTTATTTTGGGTCTGTCTGCCTGGTCTGTTCTTACCATTTTGGACCAAGGACTCAGACTCGAGACTCGGGTCCAAAGACTCGTGACTCGACTCGTGACTCAAAACCAAGGACTCTTCAACATCCCTGACACTGGCATGCTCTGCAAGTGAGGACCTGCCTGAAATAAACTTAGTCTACACACTGAGACCCTACTCCCCCCACAACTAGAATTCCACAAGGGAGAGCAGGGATGAAGGCACTAGCTCCACCCCCTCTGCCGCCTTCCACAAGTTGGAAGGCGAATGTATGTCGCAAGGCGCCTGCTCTACCCATGTAGGCTCCAGCTGTGATTTAGAACACTGGAGGATCAGGGTTCTATATTGCACAAGGAGCATACACAAGGAAAGGGGCCCCTCCACTGCAGATGTTTGCCCTCTAACTCAGTGGAGAGCAATGGTGACAGAAGGGGCAGAGCTAATGTGCTCGTCCCTACTCTCCCTCATTCTATTCTAATCATGTAGGAGATTAGAATGCTTGAATACAGCTTAAGTCTCATTGTGTATGCACTAAGGATGCTTGAGTATTAAGAGGACAATGATGTCATCAATCCCTCTACACCCAGGATACCTTTGATCTGCTTGCACAATGAAGTCAACACGTGCAGCCTGGAGTGAGTTGCAGAAACTATTCTAGATTGCCAGTCCACACTGTCAGTTTGTGCAGAGCAGAACTCATTTGTTCTGGGGGAGGGGGGGCAGCCAAACCCTTCTGCAGCAGAGCACTGTGGTTCTGTCTATCCATAAAAGAAAGAAAATAAAAATATCACTATATCCCACTTATCGTGAAAACAGTTCAATTCCGGGGGTGGGAGGGATATCATCACATACACTTTAGACCAGCTTTGCCCAACCTGGTGCCCTCAAGATTTTGGTGCTTGACTATTGGCCATGCTGACTGGGGATGATAGGAATTGAAGTCGAACACATATGGAGGGCACCAGGTTGGGGAAGGCTGCTTTAGACAGATGTGTAAAAAGAGGTGCAGTTGCTAAGTGGCTCCTGCATTCCACACAAGGTTGCAGATCTCATTTGCGTTCTAGTTAATAATGTCAAATATAGTTGTGGCCCTAGTTTACCCAATGATTTGTGTCTCAGTATTCCTGGGTGGGAACAACAGTATATTTCTATGTTCGAGTATATGCTACTGCCATGCAGTGAGTATAGCTGACCTGGGGCAAATCCAGGCTGAAGTGAATGCACCACAGTTGCATGGAATTAGCCCCATCTCAGTGTGGATTTAGCAGCAATCATTTAACCAAGCGCAGCAATTCTGTCGGAGACCTGCATGTGAACTGTTCTCTCAGTTTGTCAGGGATGATTCACACTTTACCTTCATAATGGCAAAACACATGTATTGCAAGCAACCCTCCCGCCCAATCTATCCCTACACTTGCTTTGGAATACTATAGAAGAGTGCAGATTCCCTTCCACCAGCGGTAAGGATGCTTTGAGGACCGGATGGATCATTGCTTGCCTTGCACTGCACTGAGAGTAACAGCAGAGAGCTAAGAAAATGCATACTACATATGGTTTCTTCCATAATGAAATCTTTTTACCCAGTCTTTTCAGGTTATAAACCAGCCTTCCCCAATCTGGGTCCCTCCAGATGTTTTGGCCTACAAGTATCATCAGAACCAGCCATCATGGCCAATGGTAAATGCTGGTGGGAATTCTAGTCCACATCAGCTGGAGGAATCCAGGTCCAGAAAGGCCGTTGTAAACCCCAAACCAGCATTTCCAACCTTGGATCCCCAGATGTTGTTGGACAACAACTGCCATCATCCCTAGCCAACATAGTCAGGGATGATGGGAGCTATAGTCCATCAACATCTGGGAACCCAAGTTTGGGGATGGCTGCCCTAAAACAGATGCAACCCCTCCTGTTTGTTTCAGACAAACTAAATATTCCCCTTTAAAATGCCATCATTAATTCTGTTTTTCCACATTTTAATGTATACACATTTGAAATTGCTTCAGCATAGGCACAATCTATCAGGAAACTCCTCTGTGTGAGACCCATTGACATGAATAGGAGCCGTGAGGCCAGAGCTGTTGTTAGCGGATTGTGCCCGGTGCTTTTACGACAACTCCCTGGCTGCCTTAGAATCAAAGCTCTTATGTTCAGGGAATATTGAAATACTGCAATGATTGGCTCTTAGAAAATTAAAACAAGTGCTGTGCTTCTCCAGCCTACTGAGATGGTGGAGGAAATAATGTTTTTGTACTTCTCAGGGCTCACACCAGTTTATATCAGGGTCAGGCTACAGCATGTTGCGTGGCCTATGGTGTTCTACAGACAGCACGATGAAACTCTCATCTCTCTGAGGCAACGCTAATTAAGTTAACAGCAAGAAGCTTGTACCACTACATAACCTTCCAGTAGCTCTGAATAGCCACAAGCAATGTCCTGGCATAACTTTAACCAGAGATTATAATTAAAGTGCAACCAGCTTCTGTATTTTTCCTCTCCCCACCCCGCCTCCCGGAGAACTTGAAGAATTGCACTCCGCTAAAAGTTAAATCCATCCACACACTATATTATTCCTAATCAGTGTGTCCCCCCCAACCTGGTGCACTCCAGATCATTTAGACTTCAAATCCCATCAGCCCCAGCCAGCATGGCCAATGGTCAGGAATGCTAGGAGTTGTAGTCCAAAACATCTGGAGGGCACCAGGTGGGGGAAGCTGTTCTTAACAATAGCTCACTTGTTTTCTTACCGTTACTGGGTAGTTTTCTCTACCCCTCTGGTACCTTCTGATGTTCCAAAGTCAAATCTCCACCAGTTTGCAAAATTGATCAGGGGAGTATATGAAGATGCATATCCAAAGAACAGTCCATGGAAGGGATGCGGGGGGGGGGGGGTAAGGCCACTCGCCTTTTTTTTTTTTTTTTTTTTTGCTAGTTTGCTGTTTTGCAAAAAGCTTCCACAAGAATTGGCACAATGCTATAGTAGGGTTCTTTAGTATTTTTTCACTCGCACACCTATGGATTTAGTTCCTCTCCTCTCATGCAACAGTCTTATCTGAGGTGTGCTAACCTGGTCATGTAATCTGAGTTTCGATTTGCAATTTTGCAATCCAGGTTAAGGCATAATCAGTGTCAGGGAACACAAAGTCAATATTTTAACGGGAACAAATAAATTGATTTATTGATACCCAATGCTTCATTCAGAAAATAGGAAATGTAAAGGGAAACATAATGACAGAAATATCAAAGGAATGGTTTAAGAATGGCATTAGAATTGCCTTGATGAAGCAATCAAAGTAATTTGAATAGGAATTCCAAGATTTGGCCTCTTTCATTCTACTTTAACGTCCTTCAGTTCATCTTGTTTTCATTTTTGGAGAAAGTTTATATTTAGGCCACCAGCACCATGGGTCAAAGGATCCAGTTGTCTCTAGCTGAGTCAATCCCAAACAGCAGAATAAAGGAAAGAAAGAAAGATGGGGGGGGGGGGCAGAATTAAGTGATTGAAAATAGCAGGGCCAGATTGACAAGGTGTAAAACATCCATCCCAGGAGTGGAAGTCACTTTCCACATATGGAAGTCCACCTTTGGATCCTACCTCATGGTTTTGCTGAGAGCTTTCAATGCAGCCATCTACTTGCTGGCCTATATTTTCTCAACTTTTGCCTATAGCCTGTCTAATGAAAGGAGAAACTGTTTACAGCTGAAGCGTAGTGTGCTGGGACACAGTCCCTCAAGGAATCCGACCCATAGAGAGGAGAAGGTGAGTTAGCAAGACAGGAGAAAATGCTTTGAGCTCCCCAAGAGAGTGACCTCTGGAAAGGACATGCTCTTGATAAAAGTAATCCTCTCTTACCCCACACAAATTTAACAGGATTTTAATAACAGCCAAGATAACCTTGACAGTACACTTAAGAAATGATTCACTTGTGCAATCCCCTTGGAGTGAATGGGGCACACAGCGGAACCCATCTGTATACCCTCGAGTTGAAAAAATGAGATATGCAATTTTCAGGGGGAAGGAAAAGCCCAGATATATAGGAATTTGGATTATGTACACATGCAATCTAGAAAATCTTGTGTTGTGTTTTGTTCATAGCCTATTTCGGAACATTGTGTTGCTATGTTGCCATTGCGTTGCACAAAGGTCTTCAAAAATTCTTATTATGTAACCCATTTAAATGAAAAATCTTTATTTTAATGTATCATTCAATTTAGACTGGACAACTGGTCCACTTGGGAGTCAGTGACTAAAATAAGACATGTTTTTATTAGTGATAATATTGCAGCAAGTACTTGTTACTCTCCTATGGAATACTAAGGGCCAAACCATTCACCTCTTTAAACCTCTATCAAACAGCTTGGTCTTCCCCGCCCTTAGAGTAGGCACAGGGTCCCTGATCTGGATCTTAAAAGCCTCCCTACGCCCCACACTAAGGTCCTGATACAGACTGGGGGTCCTGCGCCTACTGTAGAGAAAAAAAGTGGGGGAGACGTAGCTTCTAGATACAGATGTTTTGGACCTAAATAACAAATTTTCTGTAGTAAGTAAGCACAATTTTAAAAAAGAATAATCTAGTACAGCATTCATCCATGCAGAATATACTAGAATCCAACTCACAAGAACAGCATAACACTGGCAAGTATTTTTTCCCCACACACAGCACACATTTAAGAATATAGGAAGCTCAGTGATCTCTACATCAGGGGTGAGCAGAAGGTAGATCTCCAATGGTTTTGGGACTTCACCTCCCAGAAGCCCCTGCAAGCATGGCCAATGCAGTTAAGAATGCTGAGAGCTGAAGTACAAAACATCTGGAGATCTACTTCCTGCCCATCCCTGGTTATCATAACTGGCAGTGGTTCTCCAAGGTTTCAGGCAGAGGTCTTTCCCAAGTTTACCAGAAGATGTCAGGGATTGAACCTGGGACCTTCCCACTTGAAACTCTGAACACGAGCAAGCACGAGCACATATCCATCAACAATATTCACAAATTGTCAGACCCATGCTCGCATTCAGCTTGGCCCCAATTCCCAGTTTGATTTGCACAAATTTCCTAATTTGCACACATTTCTTAATTGGCACAACTTTCCTCAGTAGACTGAATCAGCCCAACTCTAGTCTGTGGAAGAAATTTGCACAAATTAGGAGATTTGTGCAAATTTGGGCAGTACAACATGAAAGCATGTGCTTCACCACTGAGCTACAGTCCACAATTCATTTTGATACCATGCCATAGAAAGCTCAGTGGCTGCACAGTACATACCATTCGTTATTCCTGTTCAGCAATAGTAATGAAAGAATAGGGTTTTTTTCACCCAGTTTTTCCCCGCCCCTAAAAATGTAATTATCTTTGAAATAAACCTCTACAAGAGGAGCAGAGGCTTCTACTTCCTCTGGGGTTAAACCAGACCTATATAATAAGTAATACCTTTTATTAAATTCACTCATATTATGCCTTCTGAAAATTAATTACCACTTGAACTGACTTGATGTATAGTAATTATACATTCTTCCTTTTGTTTCCTGCAACAGCACCTTCAGAAAAAAATAATTATTACAACCAATAGTTTTAATTCAAAGGGGGATAATTATAAGACAATGTGGGGGAGTGAAGGGGAGAAGATGCCATTTTCTAGTTAACTGAAGCATTTAAAGATTTGCCATCCTGTTCTTTGAGCCTAATTAAGCCCTTCTATTAAAATGCCCATGAAAACCACCATTTATCCCTGCAATGATTAAGGGTCTGTGGGATTTTAAAGGTCCAAACATGCAGTCAACATTATTTTCAGGTGGGATTCCAAGATTTTAAGGGATGGAGTTTATTTATTTATTTATTTATTTAATTTCTATACCACCCAATACCCAAAGCTCTCTGGATGATTTACAATTCATAAGCCCCTCATAAAATACAATATAAAATATAAACCATAAAAACTCCATAAAAATTTCACTACTAAAATTTAAAAACCGAATTTAAAAATGACTTAAATAACTAAGAACAAGTTAATAAAACTAGACCAATTAAAAAACTTACATTACTGCCCCCATGTACTATTTGGAGTTGTTAAATGCCTTGGCATAGAGGGCAGTCTTGACCTGGCACCAAAAAGATAATAGAGTTGGTGCCAGGTGGGCCTCAGTGGGGAGCTTGTTTCATAGTTAGGAGGTACCACAGAAAAGGCCCTCCTCCTTGTTGCCATTGACCATACCTCCCTCAGAGGTGGCAGACGGAGGAAGTCCCCAGATGTTGAGTGTACTGTCTGGGTAGATTGTGGTTTGGAGAGGCGTTCCATCAAGTATTGGGGTCCCAAGCCATCAGTGGTTCCCTTCTCTAATTCTTTTCACACAGCCCCAGATGCCCTGGATTTTCTATAGGCCCCACTGCACTACCTCAGAGAGTACAGGCCACATGGGTGAAGGCCTTCGTAGGGCTTGGTTGCATCTTGGGGAAGCCTGGTCAGAATACTAAGAGAAGAGCAAGTGAAATCTTGGTTGTGCTGGTTTGGTTTTGGGGTTGGGGGAGGGTGATCACCACAACTTTGATTTCGATCAGGCCATGTGACAAAATATTAATGTTTTCTTAGGACCCCTGTCCATTCTTGCCCTGTACACTATGCAACAGGACTCTCAAGATACTAAAAAAGGTGCTGGTATTAACCTATAAAGCCCTACATAGGGTTGACAATGCACAAAAGCATATCCCACTTGAAACTCTGAACATGAGCAAGCACGAGCACATATCCATCAACAATATTCACAAATTGTCAGACCCATGCTCGCATTCAGCTTGGCCCCAATTCCCAGTTTGATTTGCACAAATTTCCTAATTTGCACACATTTCTTAATTGGCACAACTTTCCTCAGTAGACTGAATCAGCCCAACTCTAGTCTGTGGAAGAAATTTGCACAAATTAGGAGATTTGTGCAAATTTGGGCAGATTTGAGCAAATTTCCCATTCGAGTGCTGCTCAGCTTGCGCAAGTGTCTTGTTTGTGCAGAGTGAGCAGCGATCACAAATGCGAATGGGACTCAGGCACGAGACGAGTGGTGAGACGATGTTTGGAGAATCCTGGCAATCTCAAACATCACTCGTTCACCCATCCCTAGGTCACATCATGACCCATTCCTAGTTTTGATTGCCTGAGTCACGTATCATCATAGCAATCACCTGTACTGTATGCCTCAGCATATAGGTACTAATTTCTTTGTATTATACCCCTTGTACTGGGGAACATTATAGGGATGTTGCCGCATGGTGTAGGTGTAGTTCTGCATGTATCCTTTCTTCTGATCCACTTTTTCTTGAGCCAAACAAGAGTAATCACCACCAGAAGCTGACTTTTTTTTTTTTTTAAACCTACCCTAAGCATATGCTGCATAGATGGCAGAGACCACTTGGGGCGGGAGTGGCATATAAACACCGTCATTACCAATGGGTCACCCTTATCCACTTGAATGGTCTCTGGCTGATCCAGATTTTCAGGTCTACTAGACATTTGGATAGTGTTTCTTATGGTTCAGAAATGACAATAACAATAAAAGAGGGGGGGAGTGAACACAATATTGTGACAATCATTTAAGTCTTAATAGATAGTTTAATCAAAAACAATTTAAGTAAGTTAAAGCTGTTCCAGGAAATGACAGTGACCTGTTCAGAAGCATTGGGTTTATATATTCCCCCTGCCTACAGGTGTTCCAGTTCATGTTGTCACTTGGATTGGTTTGGAGCAATATGGGGATTCAATTTATTTGTTACACCTTGCTTTTCTTTTAGCAAGCTCAAACTGGCCTACATGGGCTATGTGAACATACCCTTGATAAGGCAGTGGGCTCAAATACCTGACATATTTGAGCGCCCCAAATTCACCCTGTTTAGTAATGGTGGGATCCAATCAAAATCACATTCAAGAACACACAGTAGCCACCACTAATAACAGAGACACACACTTCTGGGGTAATGAGCAACTGGGGTAGTCGCTAGGGATGTGTGAATTAGCAAAACTGGAGCTTGCCGAAGTTCTCTGAATTCCATCTCAAAGCTCATTCTGACTTGAATCTGTATTAGATTGCAAGCTTTGTTTTTTTTCTTTTCACGTGAGATCCATGCATATTTTTGTGCATATTTTTAAATGTACGCATCAATTGTGTGCATCTTTGAGATTTACTTTCTTTTCCCATTGATTATAGCATATTCATGTGCATTTTTCAAAACTATGCATTTTTTCATGCACATTTTTCAAATGTATGCATGCTGTTGGACGCAATTTTTTCTGGTCTGCAAATCACATTGCAAGCTTGGAAATGTACAGACTTCGACTGCAGATTGAGCCCAAGTCCATGTTTGGTATGAAAGGTGCAAAAACTGCAAACTGTATAAATCCTGATAAAGAATGAACTTAAATGAATTTCTCATACATCCCTAGAATGTTTAGCACTTACATAGGACTGAAGAGCCTTCCCAAAGCTGTCCCCCCCCCGATATTTTGGACTACTATTCCCAGCATTCCTGACCATTTCTCATGATGGCTGGGGCTGATGAAAGTTGAAGTCCATAACACCTGAAGAGTACCAGGGGAAAGCTGCTGTAAAGTGTTCAAGATACTTGGCATCCATCATCTCAGTAATCCATTAAACAGCCCTGTAAGGCCATATTGCAGATAGAAGACTGAGGCTACAAGAATAATGGTCTGCCTGAAGTCACCTAGGGCACAATCCTATGTATGTTTAGACAGAAAAGGTCCTACAGTTCCCAGCATGCTCCAGTCAGCATGGTTAGCTGGAGGGATGCTGGGAGTTGTAGGATTTTTTCTATCCTAGTGAGCCTGAGGCAGAATCCGAATGAAGAGTATCCTGGCTCACAGCTCATACTCTTAGCCATGACAGTATACCAGCTCCATTTTAATTTTTATGGTTTAGATTATTTTGGTTTTCATATATATATATATATATATATATATATTCCAATCTCATAGAATTCCAGTTCTCATTTTATTCTGGATGACTGATTTTATGGATTCTCCACACACATCCACAGTGAATGACATTTTAAACCACATCATTCATCTTTTCATTTTATGAAGTGAAATGAGTTTCATATTTTGACATAACTTATCAGTCCAAGGTTGCTCCAGATATCTATATGGGTCAATTTAATACTCTTTAAAATGATAACATATTATCAAATCTTATTTTAAAAAATCACTTGTGGCTGGCTATTGTAGCTATATATCAAAGCCAAAACAAATACTCTGAGTAGTTCTATTCAAGCTAGAATTTCTGTGTTAACATCTTTCCTTCCCAAGAAGCCTGCAGAAATGTCATTACTATAAACTGAATTCTTCCCACTATTTACTCTACAATATGTAAGTAGGAGAGAACCATACAACGCCAGACTTCTTGACATGGCAGCACCAAATCAATCCTTCTATTTCTCTTTCCAAAGCTTGTGCAGCTTTGCACATTTGCTAGGACAGTAGAACTGCTGTAATGTCCCTTTGGATGTCAGTGGCCTGCCTCCTTTCCCAGCCTGTCAATGTCCATGGGCAAGCCAGAACATGGCTGCTGTAGCAGGATCCTGTAGAAAGTAAACAACTTTCTGAGTAGGATTAAGGGAGAGGAGTGGCAACATGAAGCAAAGAGAACCAAAGGAACGCTATAGTCCCATGGGGGTCATGTGGGGGGTCATGGCTACACAGGGAAGTTTCAGATCCATTCCCTGATTTTACAACTTTCTTTCTTGCTTTGCTTAAAGTAAAAGTATAAGGAGAAGCATGTAAACATTATTCTACCCAACTGCTCAGTAGAAGTAAATCTAGTTCCTGCCGCCTTCCAAGTGTTCTTCTGCCCACTGGTAAAAAGGTATGGAGAGAACTGACAACCACCAGCTTATATTTTAAATGTTATCAAATTAACATTTTATTAGTACCATTAAAATACCTTTAAACACATTAGGCGACCTGTATTTTGGTCCTCCCCATTCTGCCCTGATTGAACTAATCACCCCCCTCGTGTACCCTCTCTCCCCCTGCACCCTCACCACAAAATTCTTGGCTGCAGGCCTGAACCAAAGAAAACACAAACAAGTGTGAGGCACAGGTGAGATGCTCTAACTACTAGAGTTGTCAATCACCTTGTCAGCAGCCTCTACCTGACTCCTTCTAGAGAGAGGCTGCTGGGAGGCCAGCACCAAGGAAAGCGGGAAAGCTTGAGCTGGACTTCTGCGGCAGATCAGAGCACAGGACCTGTGTTCCTGAGAGAGCAGGGATGTTGAGCCTCAGGCCTGCGGACCAAATCTGGCCTGCCTGGAATCCCAACCTGGCTCTCTGGGCATCCCCAGATGGCTATGCCCCTTTCCCCCAACCACCAATCATTTGGAGGCTTCCTAACTTTTGCAGTTTTTCCCCCCATCCAGAAAGGTTGAAATGGCTAAGAATTTTAAGCTAAAATATGCTGCTATTTTAAAAAACATTTTGGCCCTATTCCTTTTGCCTTCAGCCCCACCCACCACTAGAATGCCACACACACACACACACACACACACAGTATTCTCTGAAACTGAATTCAGCCTTCAGGGTGAAAGAGGTTTGACACCCCTGTGACAGAGGCAGAGAGTAGGTCTTGCAATATGAGATCAAGACGGCACAATTCTCTGAGGCCCTGGTACAAGAAGGTATGCTACCACTATGTCTCAGCAATGCACTGATGCAGTGTCAACACTGAAATGCTCTCAAGCATCATGTGTAAATGCCATACCACAGAGTAACTGTGATACCATAAATGAAAAGCAACCACTACTCCTCTAAAAAGACCTCTATGCGCCGATGAACTTCTTTGCTGTAATATAAGCAGTTATTTGCATCCCAGACCAAATGGGAGTATTTAATATAGCCGCTCATTTACCTAAAGATGCCCAGATGGCACACAGCTATTCTGTACTTTTCTGGGGGCTTTTCTTCCCTCTATATTTTCTAATTATATGCATGCAACAATATTTGCCACTCCATTCACCCAGGACTTCTGTTTGGTGAAGCTCTTTTTCGTTTTGTTTTTATGTTTCCACAAAACAAGCAATGGGGATGCACATGAACAAATATTTGCAGTTGGTTTAGAAATGTTAGTGCTCAGATCAGTTCTGTAGGAAGCGGCCTTCACATGCAACTAGCAATAACCCTTATATATAATACAGGCCAGCATTCTTCTTCACTAACCTTGGCATTGGCAAGGCAGATCCAGATACACTATCTCCACCCAATATAGACACTTAATGCAATGGTATTCCCCCTGGCCCCATTTGTACATCATGACAACCCAGATGTGTGTGGTTTAAAAAAAAAAACCTCTGGGTTATTGTGAATGAATAGGAGTGAGAGCATGAATATGTTGGCTCCCACCACCTAATAGTGCCCACTGCAAATGGGAGGAGCTGAACAACTCAGGGATGCTTCATCCCTGGGTTGATTAGCATTGTGTGTGAACTGGGAATTCTGGGTTGTTGGGGGTGAGACAACCCAGAGTGAATCCCTAGGTTTCAACTCTGACTGTCTCTCCCACAAAAACCTAGAATTCCCAGTTCACACACAATGCTAAACAAGTGGTGATCCGGTGGTGGGAGCCAGTATGCTCACTCACCTCCCACTTGTTCATGATAACCCAGGTTTTAAAAAATAAATACATCTGGGTTGTCATTGCACCTGAACTGGGTCCCTGCCTTGAAAACAAAGCCAATAAACAAAACAAAAAATAGGCACTTTGAAATTTTACTCTTACATCATGGATGTGTGATGTATGCCATCACACAGTGCTGAGGTGTGAGAGAAGCCCAAATCTGCCATGAAAAATTAAACCACCATGGTGGACACATCCACTACTCCATACCCCTTGGAGTAGGGGAGCCCCATACAGCACTGATCCTCTCTCCCTTTCCTCTCTGATAATATATGGGCAAAAATGTCACCCTAAAGGAGGGAGGAAGCCTGCATTAGGATTACTTTGCAGCCCAGTCCTTGAGTTTAATAAGGCTTAGTTGGAAGCAAGCACGCACAGGATGGCAGCAGCCTCATTCGATTTCTGAATATGTAGACATTTCAAATACAAATTTATGATTCATTTATGAAAAGGGCCTTGGAAGCAGAAAAGAACAGTTAAACGTAAAAAGGTTTATGCAGTCTAGCCAAATACAGTGGGCCCAGTGCCAATGCATCAAACTTGTAAAAATCACGGTGTTCGTAGATATACAGCTTAGTATATACTCGAGTATAAGCTGACCCGAATATAGGCCGAGGCACCTAATTTCACCCCCAAAAACTGGGGAAACTTATTGACTAGAGTATAAACCTAGGGTGGGAAATGCAGCAGCTACTGCATTTTTTTAAATTTAAAAAATATTTTTTTAAAAATAAAATAAAGATAGATACCAATAAAATTCCCCTCCCCTTCCTTTTCCCGCCTTTCACCGCCTTCCCGCCAAGAAGCCTCGCTTGCCTGAGGGGAAATCACCCGAGCCTGCCGCCCCGCTCGCGGCCTCCGTGCCTCTCTCTCTCTCTCTCTCCCCCCTCGGTCGGGCTGCAGCGAGCTGGCCTAGGCTCCGCCCCGCCCGGATCCCTCCGCCGCTGCTCTCGCCTTGCCTTTCCCAGCTCTTCGCTTGGAGGTGGCCAGCAGCCAGCCCAGCGCTTGTCTCCTCCTCCTTCCCCGCCTTCCCTCGCTCCCGACAGTGGCGACTGCTTGAGGGACATGGCCGTCTCTGAGGCAAGTGGGCGGCCGAGCTCGTCGCTGCTGCTGCTGCTGCTGGTTCTTCCTTCAGGGGCCCCGCCGCCGCCGCCACCAGCCCTCGCGCCGTCGCCTCAGCCGTCGCCGCCTCAGTGGCGGCGGGGCTTTCAGCAGCGGCGAGGCTTTTTCGGCGGCGGCGGGGCTTTTGGTGGCAGGAGCAGGTATGGTGACGGGGGTGGCGGGGGGGTCTGGGGGTGGCAGTGGGGGTCCTGGGGGGGCTTCGGCGGCGGTGGGGCTTCGGCAGCAGGGAGACTTTTTCGGCGGCGACGGGGCTTTCGGTGGCGGGAGCAGGTACGGTGACGGGGGTGGCGGTGGGGTCTGGGGGTGGCGGGGGGGTCCTGGGGGGGCTTCAGCGGCAGCGGGGCTTCTGCAGCGCCGGGGCTTCGGTGGCGGGGAGGCTTTTTCAGCGGCAGCGGGGCTTTCGGCGGCGGCGGGGCTTTCGGCGGGAGGAGCAGGTACGGTGACGGGTGGTGGTGGTGGGGCCTGGGGGGGCTTCGGCGGCGGCGCTGACTCAAGTATAAGCCGAGGGGGGCATTTTAAGCACAAAAATGTGCTGAAAAACTCGGCTTATACTCGAGTATATACGGTATATACAGTCACTGTGTTGCCACAGAACCCATTTGTGGACTGAGAACAGTAGTATTTATATGCACTGGAAGATCCAGTGACTCACCATGAGATACAACTTATATACTAACCGCTTATTCAATGAGATCAGCGTTAGTCATCAGTATGAGAATTTAGTTTCTGTTCACAAATCATGCGAACTTATTTATTTATTTATTTATTTGACTTACACCCCAGAAACGGTACTCAAGGAGCAGAATCTAATGGGGCGCATATTCCCCCACCAATTCTCTTACAGTCCCCAATTCCATTGCACAAGTGCCCCCCACCACCTATGCACTGGTGAGTTGGTGCTTCCAGTGAAACCCAAAATAAGTGGAAACATTTGTTTTTGGAAGGAGGCAGTTTGCTGAAGCTCGCATAAGGGAGCTCCCCTGACTGCCTCCTTCCAGAAACAAGTGTTTCCACTCATTTTGGGGCTTCCCCTAGGAAGCACTAAATCTCCCTTGCGTAAGCAGTGGGTGGGGCAGGAAAGAATTGGCAGCAGGTGTAAGAACCCTGTTGGATTCTGCCCATAGTGTTCGCAACTCTGAACCCGAGCAGGAATGCAATTCTCAGGAAATCTTCACAATTTCCTGAACTTGCATTTGCATTCAAAAGTGTGCACTTCCCAATTGAAAAATGCATATTTTTTTCAATCGGAAAAAAAAAAGACATTCACATTCGAGAATGCAAATGAGATGAAATGAGCTTTGAGGAAGATTTCAGAGAACCTCAACATGCTTGAACACCAGATGTTCGCCCATCCCTATCAGGCCAATAGATTCAGGGCTGGTTAAGTCTTCTTATAAAATAAACCTGGCCCACTCATTTAAAGAAAGTATTCTTCACCTCACATCTACTCTGTTTGTGCTCTAACTAAAGCTCTGTTATTATTCACACTAGGAGGTGGGAATTAAAAAGCCCTGTGGTTATACCTTGGCTCATGCATTAGAAAACAGCTGATAGTACATAATAATGGTAAGGAAAAACTTCTGAATATCAGCAACAATGCTGGAAGCTGAATGGTAAACCCCAGAGTTCTAGTTGCTTATCCCTACTATATGACTTGCCAAAATGAGGTGTTATTAGCAGGGCTGCTGGCCCTACCATTAAGCAGAGTGAGGTAGCCACCTCAGGTGGCAGATGCTGGGAGGCAGACAGGTGGGCAACCTGGTGGGAAATGGAGCTGTATGTGCCACACAGCCTGCTCCAGCCTCCCCAAACTGCCCTGCTTTTCTCAGGTTCACTGGAGGACACTGTCCTGTTGCCAGTGTTGACATAAGATTAAAAAACTACTACAGTCAGCTTCTGTACATGTAATTGGCAAGGGAGTGAATTGTAGGGGTACCATCTTGTTCTTCAGTTCAGGCAGCAAAATATATTGGATGATCCCTGGTTAGTAGCTGAACCTTCACCTCCTTTGAAATCCAAAGCTGGCAGAATGAATCTAACTATCAAGCTTTATAAAAACCCCAGGAAAAAAAAGCAGCAGCAGCAACAACAACAAGAAACCCTCTGGGAAAACCGACACTGGTTTATTTCAGATAGCACAAGACAACCCTAACACTTGTAGGCTAAATTCTATGGATGGTGAATTAACTGCAGCAACAGTAATAAATAGTTTAATTATCGTAACAACAACAAAAATCTCAATCCTTAAATTTCATAGGGGAGTTAAAATTATTTTCAGCTAAACGTTCACAAAAACGTTGCTGATTGGGTAGTTAATGTTCTTTTCAAATGCACAACCTATTAATATTGCCAAAATAACCCCCACTGTGTTCCTCATTCTAGCTCTGGGATTCTACACTGCTCTTCTGAAGATTGATGAACAGAGGCTATTTGGTAGGTTTTCTGTCTTATCTCTGCATATTTTCCAAGGTGGTCTACAGAAATATCTGCCCATGAGCACAACTGATTAGGAGAAAACACACACACACACACACACACCAAGGAGATCAACAAAAATTGCAAATCTCAGCAGGACAAAAGATGGGTGTGATGAGCAAATGCCCCCAGCATACCTTCAAGTATTTAGAATGCATTGCAAATTAAGTTTTAAAGTCAATGGGCAACAAGCTAAGGAAGCTAAAGGCTGCTCTAATATGCAAGATAAAAGGCAAAGTGCAGAATGAAAGTACAGGCATATTTACAAAGCATCTTGGTATACATACACACACACAGTTAGATTTTTCAGTAGGGTATGTTAATATGTACCCACATACCCACATACCATTCACTGTCCTCAACTGTATTCTTGAGATGCATACAGGCCTGTGGCTCACGCTGGCTCAGCTTGTCTGAGTGTGGAAAGCTAAGCAGGGTCAGGCCTGGTTATTACTTGGATGGGAGACCCCTCCTCCAGTTTCCTGCACTGAGCAGGGGGTTGGACTCGATGGCCTTGTAGGCCCCTTCCAACTCGATGATTTTATGAACCCACCCTAAGATGTTCTCAAATATCATATTCAAATGGTCAGATATGAAGTGCTTGGTCTTAACATGCTTGTTCATCAGTGAATGTTTGCACAGCGTCTAGTGATCATCTGCATGTATGAATGAACCATTACAGATCTAACATGACTGACAAAACTTCATATCACCTGGCATCACTTTCAGCACAATGTTTTCCCGTGGAGTCAATATTCAGTGAATATTCACACATTCAATAGAAAGTCACCAAGTGTAGAGATGTAATCAAGTGCAGCAAGATAAGATACTGTATGCATGTGGGAGCAAGTCCATAGGCTATAAAACTCAGTAGGTGGCCTGGAAATTGGTCAGATGGAAGATAATCTTTATACTCATCTTACTAACAGGAAGTGCTTGGAACTGGATGCACCCTCTGTGTAAGTCAATAGTGTTGGTGCTGATGTAAGGATCAGAAAATAGAATGTCTGGAGTCTGTCATCAAGATCCATTTTGGATCAGATCCAGACCACTCTGAAGTCTGATCTGATCGCAAATGGATCCATTTTGGCCAACTGTGGTATCTGGGAGCACTTCCTGCCACCCTGTTTTCCTAGCCTAAGTGAGGCAAGGGATGGGGAATGATGTGGAGGGCTCAGCTCAGCTCGCTGGAACCAATGAAACAGGTCCTCTTATTTAAGACCCTGAATTTTGCCACAAGGATGTCCAGTGGCAATACCCAGGGATGCCACTAAGCACTGGAATGACATTCTTATGGCATCATGAGGACCTGCAGTTGGTGCCCACCAGGAGTCCTCTTCACTGCTTTCTGCCTTGGTATGTTTTAGAAGGAAAAGAGGGATGGTGGACTCTCAGCAAGTATAAACAGGTGTGAGACCTTTAGCGTCCACATGCTTCTGATGAATTCATTTTAACTGAGATAAGTTTTCAATACCCAGCAAATGAATCCAACCCATTCTGAACTGGACAGAAGAAGATCTGCCCATGTCAACATGTTATATTTTGGAGGGGAATACATGAAAGTGCATATGCAGTGCCCACCGCCACTCCCAAATATTTGCAAATGTGGGTATATAAGTACATGAACCAATAGATTGGGATCGACCATAGTTCCCTGCTATGTATGCACTAGTGCAGGGGTTCCCAACGTGGTGCCTATGGGCGCCGTGGTGCCTATGGGCGCCGTGGTGCCCAACAAAGCTCTTCACTCCCTGCCTCCTTCAAAAAACAAACAAACCTCATATAAAATTGAAAAATGTTAGGTTCTCCTTCCTGTTACTGAACCTCCACTGATCAGCTGTTCAGCAGCTAGGAAGACAAAGCAAGGCAAAGGGGTGGAGGGTAGAGGAATAGCTAGGCTAGACGCTGGGAGTGGAGAGAAACAGCAAAATAACAGGGTGTGGGAGAGAAAGAGCCAGGCTAGGGGCTAGAAAGGGAGAGAAAGAAGGAGGCTAGGGATTGGGAAGGAGTGAGGCTAGAGGCTGGGAGTAGAGAGAGAGAAAGCAAGCAGTAAAAGGAGCCTGAAGACAGAAGATTGGGTGGGCCAGGAAGCAACTCTTTCCATTTCCCCCTCCCTCCCAGTCTCTAGCTTCACTATTTCTCTCCCCACTGCCATCTCTTGACTAGCCAGGCCCGCACAGCAGCCATTATGTGCCTAGGAACATCCTCCATGCAGGGATGGGGACTCGGACTCCAGGACTCGACTCGTGAGTCGGACTGAGTCCTCCCTCTGACTCGAGTCAGACTCGAGTCCCAATATTTTTAATGGGACTCGAGACTCGACTCGGGACTCGAGACCAAGGACTCGTGTTCCAAAATCGTGTTCCTCAAATGCAACATGGATAGGTTTTAGGAAGCACAGCAAGTTTATTTTTTAAAATGATTTTCCTAAAATGCAACCTTTCAGACATTTTGGGTTTGGCTGCCTCTGCCTGCCTGTTTGGGGTTCCCGGCCTCCTCTGCCTGTCTGGTCTCTTCTTAACCAGTTCCACAGTTTGAATTGTCCAAGACAAAGGCCTCTGCCTGCCTGCTTTGGGGGTTCCCTGCCTCCTCTGCCTGTCTGATTATTTTGGGTCTGTCTGCCGGTCTGTTCTTGCCAAAATCAGTTGCAGAGTTTTGAAATAAAAAGGCACACTTGTGCCTAGAATTTATTTAAGCCACACATCTGAAATAACCTTATTTTGTTGGGAAAACCCCCATTGATTTTAATAGGGACTCGTGGAGTCAGCTTTGGGAGGGATTCGTGACTCGTGAGTCACCATTTTGGACCAAGGACTCAGACTCGAGACTCAGGTCCAAAGACTCGTGACTCGACTCATGACTCGAGACCAAGGACTCTTCAACATCCCTGCCTCCATGAGAGCCATTTTGTGCTGGTGCTCACAGCAGTTTCTCAAATTCCCCAAAGTGGTTCCAAAAAGGTTGGGGACTGCTGCCCCAGGGCAGGATGGTGACTCCTATGTCAGTGGGGCTCCTTCTCCGTTGCGGCTTTTCTTCTGCGTTTTTATAGGAGCTCTCCACGGTGCTCCATGTTGGTGAACCTATTTTGGGGATGGAGTTCAGCACCATAGATAGCTCCTATAGAGCTCAGACTAAAAGCTGAAATGGATAAGGAGCCCCACTGACATAGGAGTCACCAGCCTCCCCTGCCCTGCAGCTGTGCTAAGCTGAACTCTGTTCACAAATATTTTCTTACCCACAGAAAAGTGCACTCCGATTTTGGCAAATTTATTCCCAGGGACGGTGGCGGGAGTGGGGGGGGGGACTCAAAAGACAATATAACCTTTGTGGGAGGATTTCTGGATTTGAAAATAAAAAATCAATGCAGATGAATGCACATGAATGGGATTTTACAAAAATCTGGTCTTAATAGACATTAAAATGCACATCAGCACATAGCCTATGAAATAGAGAGCGCAGACAATGTTCTTTCAAGTTAAATAAATAAATAAATAAATAGAGATAAGTAGCCGTTTGCGGGAGAAATAGCTATGAAGAGGTATGAAAATGTACGGTTTCTCACTGACCTTTTTGCACCCTTAGAAATGTCAGTTTTTACAGAAAACATCTAACGTTATGAAAATCCAGTCCAGCCCTAGATTGGCAAACCTGTGTTTGTGCCATGTAATGTGAATTGGTCCCCCAAAACAGCTAAGCTTATAAACACAGCTGTGAATGACATCATCTCATATTTACCTCATTTTAATGCATACACATTTAATATTTGTTTGTCAATAAAAAGACAGGAACAAAAATCAATAACCATGACAGCTTCTTTAAAGAATTGGGGGGAAAGGAAATGGCACAAGAACATAAAAGGAACCAACGGAAATTTCCCCTCAGTCTGTCAGAAAGCTAAGAATATGGAAACAGAACATATGGGCAAAAGGTGTTCCTTTTAAATTTAGTGTTGCAGCATTCACATCAACAAGGAAGAAACACACACGCACACCACTTGCTATTCAGAATTGGCAGAGACAAACGATGCTAAGATTTGACAGTCTGAATTTGCTATGCAAGATTGCCTTCTTTTGAAGATTAAGACACTTATCATTCAGTTATCGTTTTCCTTTCCCTGGAAATTGCTCCAGGCTTGATGCATTGGAAATGTATGCACTATTTATACAGGATTTGCACAGAGACTGGAAATCATGTTATTAAGCTATATTGTATTCTTTGGTGGCTTGTTTCTCCTGCCCCTTTTCCATGGTGGCCACGTTCATTCCAGAAATGTGCTCAGCAGAATATAGATCAAAAGGGTGGAGGGAAATGCAAACCCATGAATGTCCATTTTTTAAAAAAGGATGCTGCACTTAAAACCTATGTGCCACAGTTGAATAGATTGTTCTGGGCACTCAGCATCCATCAATTAAATACACTATTCAGAACAGCAAATCCCTACCAAGACATGTTGAATATTAATGTGTCAGTATTATATGGTGAATTAAACAACAACAACAACTGCACACACACACACACACACACACACACACACACACAGGAAGGAGCTGATAATGCATTGGAACACTTGAACACTTACAATGTACCGCATAAATGTGTAGGGCTTTTCCCCGTCCCCTCTGATCCTCATTACTTTCAGCTATGATAATTGCAAAGAAACAACCTAAAAACCCTTACTTGGGGCAGGTGACTTACAGAACAATCCTATGGCCTCTAGACAGTGTCTAGGGAGCCATAGGATTGTTCAGATTCCCAGCTCCGAGGTGGGAAAAGAACTCCGACCTCGAAGCAGGGGATCCACACTTGGATTCCCCTCTCCCTCTCCCAGCCAGCGTGGAAAGAACCATGCTGACTGCTTCTCCGAGATTGCAAAAGTGACCTTGGAGAAGGGGTTTAGTGGGCATTCTGGGGGGGGAGGGGAAGAGACTGGCACCACCAAGATATGATATATCCTACCTAGTGGCACCTCAGCAGCCTCCTTCTTCCCCCCTCTGAATTGCTGCAGTTAGACAGCTGAAATTGGCCATCTAGTTGTTTTGCAGAGGAGGAGCATGGAGGCGACATTCCCCTGCATGCTCCTCCTGACCTGCATAGGATTCCCATAATCCTCCAAGTTCAGAGAGCTATGGGCATCCCCATAGGATTGCACCCTTAGTAAATTATCATTGGGGCAAGTTCAGATGTATGCTTCTCTAAATCACAATGGTCTCTTTCAAGATCTCCGCATTATGCTGTTGTGCAAGATATCTCCATGACCCACTGATGTGCCTGACATTGAGGTTATTTTACTTTTTCTATCTTGGTACATACTGTAGTTTAGCCTCACCTAACTGGTCTCCTTTAGGTGTGTTGGACTAATTCCCATCATCCCCAACCAGCATTGACCATGCTTACTGGAAGTAATGAGAGCTATAGTACAAAACATCTAGAGTGCACTAGATTTGGGAAGGCTTCTTCTAGTTAATAGCCAACTTCCTTTTTTGTGGTGTGTGTGTGTGTGTGTGTGTGTGTGTGTGTGTGTGTGTGGAGGCTGACAGGTAAACCTTTTCAAGTTTTGTCAGAGAACAGGGATCCTTTCAGATTCTCAGCCTGCAGACCAAAAGCAGAAGAAAACCTGGATTTTCTTCCAAGTGTGCACTCAAGTAGCCACCAAAAGTTGAGTGTCAGTTGGACAAGAAAAATTAAAAACTGGGGAGGTGGAGATGAAATGTCCTACTTGGAGACAATCGCTGACTGGGATTCTCAACAGGAACACTCAAGTTAGGGGGAAGGATACACTGCAACATTATGTTGCAGCTCCTACTTATTATCAATTAAAAGCAAACCACAAAAACAATATGTATAATAAAACCAATAGGCAACATCAACAAGAAATAAAAAAACAAATTGAAATGCCTGGGTGAACAAATAGGTCTTTGTTTTATGTCTGAACTCCAACAAAGATATAATCAGGCAAGCCTCCCAGGCGGATAACTGATTCCAAAGTTGCAGTACAATAACTGAGGAGGACCTGGCATGTGTCCAGCTCTGCATGTTAGCTAAAATGCTCTGTCTGGTGCTGAATCAGCACTGCTTATTTTCCCCACCCAGCACTACATTACTAACGCAGAAATCCTTCAGCGGGAAGTAATCATTCAGCCAGAGGAAGAGTAATCAGATTGCTCTGCAGTCTCTGAGGTAGGGCTTAGAGGGGCTTCTCTTTGAGATCTTGGAGAAGAAGAAAAAAAACAGTCTTCCCCAACATGTTACCCTCCAGAGGTGTTGGATTTCAACTCCCATCAGCCCCAACCAGCATGGCTAATGTTAAGGAATGTTGGGAGTTGTAGTCCAAAACATATGGAAGGCATCCAGTTGGGGTAGGCTGAAGTAGATAGTGGCTCAGAGGAGGACTTTGAGGGGGAAGAGGCTTCATCTAGTAACCCATCACTTGCTACTACTCTGGGACCTTCCTGGCCAGAAGACATGGCTTTATCAGACTCCTTGGATTCAGAGGGCACCCCTGCTATACAACCCACACTGCCCCCACACTGTAGGACCCAGCAGCTGCAGAGCCAGACAGCTCCTCAGAGTGGGGCAGGGTTAACAGCAGGTCCAAACCTGACAGCCTTCAGAGGTCCTCTTCATGCTGCTAAGATAACTGCTCTTCTTGAGTGAATACCAGCCCTTATAGCAGTGTTCTCCAACCTTGGGCCCCCAGATGTTTTTGGCCTACAACTCCCAGCATGCCCCAGCCAGCATAGCTGGCTGGGGCATGCTGAGAGTTGTAGGCCAAAAACATCTGAGAACACTGCCTTATAAGGAAGTGTGAGGATTTCGTTCGGGGGTGGTGGTGGAAGTCCAGCGAACTTGCTGGACTCGACCAGCCAAACTCCATCCCACCTACCTGCTTCCCCAGCTCAGCTCGTGTTCTCCGGAGCTGGGGAAGCGACTTCTGGGTTCCCGGCAGAGTGCTTTTTACATAGAAAATGGAGTAAGATACATTAAAAGTGGCCACGATTTGCATAACTTGCGCACATTGCAGCCGCTTTTAATGTACCTTATGCCATTTTCTACGTAAGCCGGGAACCCGGAAGTCCAACGAGCAGCTCGGCTGGCGCTCGCTTTTGGCCCAGCTCGGCAGGAGCAGCAGCAGTGCTCGCTGAGCGAGTCAGGAGGTGGGAGGATCGCCCACCACTACCCATACCCACCACAGTGAACTGTCCTTGGTCCTGACAGCCGGCATTGCCAGGCCTTGGCCTGGATAAGACCTTGCCTCATTGAGCATGATCTTACTTTACCAGAGGTGTTCAGGCCCTTCCAGTACCATAGCTGCAACCCATAGCTGGTAGCCCTAAGCCAAGCTAGGACAGGACAGATATTACTGGACTAGATGGACCAATGTTCTGACTCAATATAGGACAGCTTCATATATTTTGGAGAGCCAGTCTGAGGTGATGGACAGAATGTTGGATATTTTTAACTGATTGTCATTGTCCCCCACCCTATACTTTTCTTTGATAATTGTATAACATCCTGAAAGTAGGGATAGACAAATCTTTTTAAAAAAATAGAAATAAAAATCTCAAGTTCTTTCTATCCCGTTTATGAAGAAATTTGCAAATATTGGTAAGTTCTTATCAAAGAAAATGGAGCCAAACTAAATTCTCCACCAGCTGTGCTAGCCAAATGCAATTTGATTTACAAAAACAAAACAAAACAAAATCTGAATGTTTTCCCATCCCATTTCTGGAGACATTTGCAGATTTTGGGGGGGTTCTTATTAAATATATATATATAAAATGAACCAAATGAAATTCTCACCCATCCGTACTTGAAACCTAGTCTCTATTTTTACCATCACTTATATCACAAGGTGGTTATTAATATAAAATAAGATGACTATGAAGCAGGTGTAAATATTCTAACTAAATAAATACAGTGCCCCGAATTCCTTTTGAGGGCAAAGGTAACATACAAGTGTGGTAATGGCCAACTAGTAGTTGATGCTTATCTTCCTTCTGCAGCCATTCCATCGGGTTATGGGAAAGCAAGACAACATGGCCCCCTCCGTTAACCTGGCTATGGACTGCCAAGTTACTGGATAACATTCCCACCCATGAATGACTGCCATTAGGCTCCTCCCCTCCAAGAACATGCCCATCCACCATTCCACCTGGCTTCATCAGAGGAAGAGGCAAGGCCCCCTGTGTTGTCCTGCCTCAGACCAGCTGTCATTCTGGTTCTTCTCCTCCCTGTTAGTAGTTAAAAACAACAACACAATACAGATCCAGAGTTATGTGGGCTTTTAAATTTGAAACATGGGCAGGGGGGAATACTCTAATTAATATGACATCAGCCCTGTTTTTCATTTGCTCTGAGATTTTGGTTGGCATACCTCATTTTAAATACACACATACTGGAACAAGGATAGATATTGTAAGGATAGATATTGAGATAAACATACATCTGAGATTAATATCTCAAAACAAGTGGCACTGCATTTTTAACGTAAATACCAGGCAACCCACCTAAAACGGCCGTGATTTGCGATTCACGGCCGTTTTAGGTAGTTTACCCTGGTATCTACATTAAAAACGCAGCTCCAGGGACCCGGCAGTGATGCGACGGGATTCCCGTCGCATCATTTCTGGGTCCGGGAATTCGCTGGGAGCGCGGACGAGCGGGCAGGGTGATCGGGAACACCCCCATGAAAAATAGGTAAGGCCAATGAATGCGTGAACACCCTCACGTGCAAAATATCGTTTTTCCCACATATAGTAAATTTCCTTTCCCCAGCACTGCCACCACCTATGGGGAAACTGCTCTTTCATTGGGTAATCTCACCTACGGGGTTTCTTATTTATAATAAATGCTTATATTTCAGGGCCCAAGGAACTCTCTGCCACTATAACTCAGAGTTCCACAAGATGACCCTTTTTCTTTGCCACCAATTCTCTTAGAATACTTTAAAACCTCCTATTAGCTGGTATAATAGGCTTAGGTGTGAGAAGGGCATTAACAGTAGAGACAAGATGAACTATTAAACAAGTAATTTATCAAAGGGATATTTTGTACATAAGGGATCACTAATATTTACTTTGGGGTTTTAAAAAGGCTGCTTAGTGACAATTCTTAAGGACTCAAGAGACAATGTTGCTATTACAAGCCTCTAATGACTTCTTTTACCTCAGGCCAAATTCTCTAAACCTCCACCACAGCCAAATATACTCAAAACCAGGTTCAGCTTTTGGATACAGTCTTCCTTTGACATCAAAGCTCCTCCTGTTGTATTTCTTGCTGTTTGGACAGTTTATCTGGGTTTCTACTGCCTGCTTGTATATAACCTTCTGGCAATATCTTAGGGCAGGCTCCTGGCATAACACAGCCACCTGCTCCCTACACCTGATCTTCACCAGCCACAAATGGTTATCCCACAGAGAATGAATATCTTAATATTCAGGCCTTAGCTATTCACTTTCTACTCAGCTTTCTCTTAGTCCTTCTATAACACAAATCAACCAGCAGACCTTTTCCCTCACTGACTACCACAGACTAACTTAACTGTCAACTGTCAACTCCTTAAGCCTCATTTCCCATCCACTCTTTTCCACCTAGCTAGAATGACCATCCAAACAGAATTGAATTTACCTGATTCAGGCCCCATCTAATGATATTCAAAGTGATTGTCTCTTTCACCTCCTTCAGAATGTTACTCAGCAACTACTACACATGCCTTTGACCATAACAAAATAAGGTTAAAGCCTACAGATACATTATTGCCTCACTGAGGTCACATAAAGTAAATATTACAGAACAACAATAGTTATACAGGCATCTCTTCATGCCCTGTCCTTAATTTCCAGAAGTCTTCTCCTAGTTTCCTATTATTCCTACAGATCACCATTTCAAATCTTCCATTTAATCATTCCTTGTTTTTAATGGCTTAAATTATGTTGGCATGCTAATGTAACATTGCTTCTGTGATATTTAAAATTCCTTGATAAACAGTTATAAAAAAGCAAGCGCTGATGTGAAGGTGGATATGCAAATTGACAATGATGACTCACTTTTATGCATTCATCTTGACTCTCCAGATGAGACATTATTATGATTTATGAACTGGGTTGTTAAATTTATCTTGCATCAAGAGGGCGATGACATGGTAAAGTTCCTCAAAGGTCTACTTCCTGATGGGTCTTTGTTAGTGAATGACATCCAGATGGTTCAGCTGCATTTAGTGTCTTTCTTCTTGACCTTTTGAATGACATACCACATGGCAGAGGAACAGAGGGGCTTGGATCCAGACTTTGACTCCCAGGGACAGAATGGCTCCTTCCACCTGCAGAGTTTTTGGCCCACTGGAGGAATTCCACCGGTGGAATGAGGGAACAGGCAATATCCCCCCTGCTCCTATTAGCCCCTATTCCCCCAAAGGTTCTGCTCTGGAGTGATGGATGACTCTCCAGAAAAGCTTGGAAGCTGGTGTTGGGGGCTATGGGAGAAAGGGGAAATTAGCAAAAATAATCTCTTACTGTCGGAGGGTGCATCCTGAGCAGAACTCCGTTTGCAGAAACAAAGTCTGGATCCAACCAAATAATTTTGGCGGCTTCTCATGGGAGAGTTGGGACATAGGCCAGGCTTATTCTTCATGAGCTGAAAGATTACATGTACTTACTGAAAATGCTCCCTTTGGAATCCATGCTGTTACAAGTCTTTATGATACCCAGTTTTGCCTGTGCTTGTCCCCATTCGACAGCCTACTTCCAAGACACATTATTTAAAGAAGTGGGGTATGAACAAAAACAAAAGGCAGGATACAAGGACAGTACTTAATGACAAATGGACAGGAGCAGAAGGAGAAATAGGGAGTGGAAATGATAGAAAACGGCAGAGTACAAAGAATCAAGAATGAGAACATAAATGTGTGGGTGGGACTACCTATTTCTTCTTTTACTCCCTGGGCTTTGTTAGGACAAAAATCTTGAGTTTAATGCAGTGTGATGTGAACTGTCAAAAAAAGGAAATCTGAAAAATATATAACCCCCTATCAACATGACACATTTCTTCTTATATATTGTGATCTGCCATTGCCTTTTAAGAGACTGCATGTGTGGGAGGTTCAGCCTCTAATACTGAGCCTAAACAAGCACCAAAATTCTTGCACAATATGTTCACGCCACCACTCAGAATGCTATTATTATTATTGCAGATATTACTGACACTGAAACATTATGAATCATCATGTCAACACACTTTGAATTTCAGTCTAAAAATACTGCTTATAAACCCAAATAAATAATTGAAATCAATAAATCATATTGCCATGTAGGGAGGGTGAGAACTTTTCATATAAACAACATACATATTTACACAGCAAGCCATGTGCAAAGACTTCCAAATGGAACTCTCCAGACAAGACACAGAAACTTTTCCATTAAGGGGGAAAAGCCAAAAGCCACAGTATGGTGATAGCATTCCACTGATCAGACAGCAGAATGGCAAATGATGTTGACTATAAGTAGTTATTTGTGATGTAAATTGTAATATAATTTAAAGTTACGTGCAGTGGGCAAAAATCTGAACTTTATATATACACTGATGTGGTTTGAGAAGTGGCAATGACTAACCAAGAAAGAGACCTTGAGTTGTGGACTGTGGTGGTTAGCTGAGGGAAAAAGGCAAATTCTGTGCCTAATGGACCCTAAAGGAATCTTTATGAAAGGGATTAAAAATAAGATGGTCAGTATGCCTGTAGGCTGTTATCTAAATCTCTATCCCTCCACAAGCATGCAAAATTCTAATCATGGAGGGGAGACCAGAACATGTACTTTGGCGCGCACACACACACACACACACACACCGATTGTGGGAATTGGAGTTCACAGTTACACAGAGTACACACAGGGCCGGTTCTACCATTAGACGAACTAGGCCGCTGCCTAGGGCGCAGGGCTAAAGAGGGCGCCAATCAGAAGCCCTGCGCTGTGAGGGCTGGAGTCCGCCAGTGTGTGTGTGACGGGGCGGCTGCAATAAAACGCACTACTAGAGGCACTAACAAGGCAGCGGGAGCACGGGACAGTGGGGAGTTGGGACAAACCGCTGCGCGTACGCCCCTACCGCCCCAGCGCCGCCTCCCCGGGCTCAGGGCTCCCTCCCCACGCGGCTGCCGAGCTCAGCTGAAGAAAGTGTTGCTCCTGTACTCCAGGCAACCGGGGAAACTTCAGAAGAAAGATAAAGAGGAGGGGTGGGGGAAAAGGTGCAGCGAGTCCTGGGCACTGTTTGGCGAGAGCAGTTCTGCCCCCTGAGAACTAAGGTCTCCCAAGCGGTCTCCTTTGCTCTACTAAACTGCTGGATCCTCCGTTTTCTGCCTTCCCTTTCTTTCTTTTTTGCTGCTTTCCAAAGGGCATCACCAAGCAGAACAGATTTCAGGGACTGTCTTCAGGGATTTGCAAAGGAAATGGGAAAAGAATAAGAGCTGAACCCTCAGAGCCCAGCAATAGACACAATGAAAACAGTTCAGGATATAGATTCATAGATTCATAGAAAGATAAAGAGGAGGGGTGGGCGAAAAGGCGCGGCGAGTCCTGGGCACTCTTTGGAAAGCAGCAAAAAAGAAAGAAAGGGAAGACAGAAAATGGAGGATCCAGAAGTTTAGTAGAGCAAAGGAGACCGCTTGGGAACCTTAGTTCTCAGGGGGGCAGCCTCTCCCACACACACACACCTTTGCACTTCCTGGTTCTGAAACGTCCCTCCAAGAAGCAATGAATAGCGTTTAAAGGAATGAATTGTTTGCAGCATCCTGCAAGCTCCAGAAAAGAAAAAAGAGGTGTGTGTGTGTATGTAGAGAGGAAGCCTGTTGCTTCTTGCAAAGTTTCGTAACAAGACTGCACAGCACTCTTTGGTGCACAGGGCTGCAGCGACCTCTGTGCTACAACTCCCATCATTTGGTTTGTAGTCCAACATATTCAGAGGGCACTGGTTTCGGGCAGGCTGCTGTAAATAAATATTTTTTTAGTGTCATGTATGAAAACAGACCTTAGTCCCATTTTATTTCAATGGAACTCATTTCCATGTAAGTTGCTTGGGGTCCAGGTATGAGGATTCCAAATTCTATTGAAACTGCATGATTTCTCTCTGCTCCTGCTTTTATAGTTGATGTTAAAATTTGATCTCTTACAATAACAGTGCTTAAATCTAGATCCCTTTTAAAGTATTGTGTCATTTACCATTTAATCCCCTTCCTATATCCTCTTTATTTATGAGCTCAAGAATTTATCATTTCCACAGGTAGTTTCAGATTGAATGCTGGGATATAATTCACATCAACATAGGTTTATACATTGGATATTAGAGTGGTAGCTCTGGGAAATGATTAGCCTTCTCACTCTATCCAATCAGACTATTTGTCCATCTAACCAGCATTGCCTACTCTGAATGGCAGCTACTCTCCTGGATCTCAGGAAGAGGGTTTCCACATCACCTGATTCATTCCTTCCTTCCTTTCCTTTTTCTTTACAGGATGTGCTAGGGGTTGAACCTGGCATTTCATGCATGCAACACATGGGCTCTACCACTGACCTATCTCTTCTTCCAGGCATCTCCAGTTCTTATATAGGACTATATGAATTCGCACCAGCATTTCTCATGGTGTAAAATGCATACACTATACAGTAAGAGACATCACCTATTGCCTCTGTACTTTGAGTCCCTTTGTTTGTCTGCAAGCAAAGTACTCAAGGATGTGCTGGTGTAGCGCAGTGGTTAAGAGCATGAGCCCTCTGTCAGAAATTATCAGTTCAATTCTCAGTCCACCTATGAACTCTCTGGGTGGTCTTAGACAAACTACTAGTTTTTCATATGGTTGGCAACAGTAACACTGGCCTGGTTTTCAAGGTTGCTGTGTGATGATGACTGAGATAATATATGTGATGTGCTTAGAGATGTTAGAGAAAAATGTAGAGGCAGCACCAGAGGAAGTGTGGAGGGCAAGCACTCCCCAGAGAAGGAGTGCCCCCCACATGTACATTGCTGGAGCCCCATAGTTATTTATTTGAGGGAAAGGCTCTTCTCATAATCACATGCTCTCTCTCCTCTCCCCCCACCCCCACTGAAATGCATTTTGACCCTTCTTTGCCTCCCTCCATATTTTTTCTGGTGCTTCAAGTGGAAAGATGCCATGCACTTGTTAAATATTATTGTAACTAAGAAGATTTGAATTAGGCTTCTGATTATTTGCGATCAAGCATTTCTGTATATTCTCACACTTTAGCACTCCATCCTCTCTACTTCCACACTGTTGTAGCCCCCCACCCCCCACATGAAGCGAGGGAGCACAGAGGGTGGAGGGGGTTGAGCTCCTCTCACCGGCCCACTCCTTTCTGTGTATAAATAAATAATAATTGACCCTTTTGGGTGGGCGGGGCAGTCACGTGCATAAATCATTCACACTGTTTGGCTCATGTGAAACAATGCAGTCATTAACTTTTTGATTGCAGTGACCACTTCTCTTTGTGTCTCTTCAAAATAAATTAACCATTTTATTCAACTGTGTCCATCCCTGAGTGCCCCCCCTACTTCTCTGGCAAGTAACTTCCTGGTGATTTTAAGACCATGAGCAACGTGACTTCCTTGTCATTTTCAGAAATTTCAAGCTGTTCACCTTGCACACAACCATATTCTGTCTTAACAGAGCATAATATAATGCTGGTTTTCATCTTTTAAAGACCTTTTTTCACATCGATGTAGATTTTTTTTAAAGCCCTCAGTCACTTAAACCAAAGCAATTTCAATCCCCAGAGTTCACTATTGAAATGACACACGCCTCATCTACACTCAATCATTGATTTAATCTGTATCACATGGTTAATGAAGGATGGAGGGTACTGATACTTCAATTAGGTTACTGAAAAGCCAGGGTGCTTTAACACACGCTCTGCCATCTTCAAATAAGCCACACAAAAAGACTCTCCAAAATGATTGCTGGTTTCCCCCCACCCCCACCCTGCACAAAAGATAAAACATGAAGATAGCATTTCTGACTTCTTATGCAGGCAAAACTGGATTGAAAGCCCTGCCATTTGAGGCTTCACAGTTTCATATTATTCTGCAAAACCTACAAATGTTAATTGGATGGCTCGGGATTTCATCGGGAAATAGAGATCTGAGCAAAGTGAGGTATGGACTAAATGAAACGAAACTGTGTTTCAGGTATTTTAGTGCCAAAGCACATCTTCCTTACATTATATACAGATAGGTATATTTATAGTAGTCTCCTGCCCATCAGTCTGGAAATGAACTGTAGCCACCCAAAAACAAGGCAGAGGTTTCTACATGCTTGAGGGACTCCTCAAGTACCCATAAGTATAGAACTTTGTAAATTAAAAGAAAAGGTAAAGGAAAACAACTGAAATCAGCTCACAAAGGACTAAGCATGCTCAGTGGCGTACGCAAACCATGGAATGTTGAAAATGCCAGTTGAGGGGGGGGAATACTGGGGAAATTGGAGTGGGGGAATTAGCCTTCTTAAGCCACTATGATAGTATCCTGAAGGAGGGCATAGCCACTCCATCACTGGAGGTTTACCTGGTGGTAGCAGACAACAAGGAAAGCAGCACTCCCAGAAGAAAGGATGGAGAGCCTCTCTGTGGGCTATATTGGGCCAGAGTTTCTGCCCCCCCAACCTACAGGCACAAGTAGCATGGAAACTTGTTGCTTTTCCTGTTCATGGTGCTTTGAAATGAGGGTTCTTGAAATGTGAGGGAGGATGGGTGGGATGGGCGGGGGGTCTTCTAAGGAAGGTATGAACAGTTGCTAGGATGTAGCCATGTCCCTGTTACACTCAGTGTACAGACATCTATTTTTCTGTATACCTTGCTTTAATCAGTAGGATGAATATAAGCTTGTCAGGACCCGCTGAAAATCCTAATAAGGATGACTGGGTTGGCTCACGAGACTTAAAACTGCAATCATTTTGCTTGTTTGGGAGTATGAGGAGCTCCCCTGGAAACTGAAAGCACACATCTTTGTAGCTCTTCTCCCCTTTCCTTTTTCTCTCAATCTGTCTAGCCCTGTATCTATTAACAGCTGAATCTGACAGCATTTTGCCCTGTCATTCTATTTATCGGTGTCCCCCACTGCATAGTTTTTTTATTTGTGGAAGCTCAAATAGTTCATTTATTGATTTGGGGAGACTCACTGAGACACCCTAGTCTAAATGGGCGGTTGTTGTTGGTTTCTTGATAGGTGTTCCTGACACCATAGGCAATACCAAGGAAGGGGATCTCCCCTCCCAGTCAAGTAGCTCGTTCCCTACCAACCTACCCCCACTGCTGGACCTTTGTAGTTACTTGAAGGAAAGGCATCTTTCACATACCAAAAATTACTGAATCATAAACCAGAAATTAATATAAGGCTGCATTTGTAGCAAGCTTATGTGAAATAACAACAACATCAAGTAGGCCGCTCAACAAGGTCTGCCACGGACGGCCTTCTCCTTATTCCATCAGCCAGAGCAGCCAGGCTGGTGGGGACTAGGAAGAGGGCCTTCTCTGTGGCGGCCCCCACATTATGGAACTCCCTCCCTAGTGACCTTCACCATGCCCCCTCTGTGATGAGCTTCCGCCGTGCATTAAAAACATGGCTGTTCAGGCGGGAATATGGGGTGGGTTAGGTTTTTAATGATAATTTTTAATATTGTTTTAATTATTATATTTTACTGTGTTGTTTTGTTGTATTTTAATTGTACATCGCCCAGGGTGGCCGGGTGACCGGCCAGATGGGCGATTGAGAAATATAATAAATAAATAAATATAATAAATAAATAAATCAATAGGACCTTCTTCACAGAAAATATGTTTAGTATGGGAGTGTTGACATGAAATTAGGGCTGGCCAACAGAGGCACTTTTTCTACCATTAGGCAGAGTGAGTTGGCTGCCTAACAGGCAGAAGATGCTGGTGGTCGGGGAGTGTCAGCCAGGTCTTGGAGGACATAGCTATGCATGCCACATGGCTTGCCCTGCCACCCTCAGGTGTGGTAGAAGATGCTGCCCTGTTATCAATGTTGAAGTAAAATTCAACTGCTGCTCTCTTTGGCTTTTGTATGTGGAATGGAAGGGGAAGAGTGCCATTTTGTCCTCTGCAAAGTGTTTTGGGCCAGTCCTGCATGAACTATGTAGTTATTTTTCTTCAGAAATCAAACAAATGAGACAAAGTTCCACCCATGGTGAACTTGGCCCCTTCTGTGCTCCTCCCCCGCCTTTTTTTCCTGGAGCCACCTGTTTTGCCACAGGATCCCCAAAAGGGATTGGCAAAGGTTCTTTGAGGGATTTTCTGACCATAATAAATACTCCTCCAGGAAGTCAAAGCCAAACATGTTTATTGTAAAGTTGAGCCTGAAGTACAACAATGCTATCCTCCCAGTTCCCTGGTGGAAATCCCACCAACCCGAATGCTAGGTCCAGCAGCTCTCCGCCTGGGTATTGGATTTCCACATTGGGCTTCTGCAAGACTCTCTGCACAGCGTCCTCTGTTCCTCCTCGCTCCTTCCAGTTCTTCAGTACTCCACACGCAACCGACTAACGGCCACTAAGGGCCACTAACGGCCACCACACCACCAACAACCTCCACTGCACTCCTGCACTCTCTCCTGCTCCTCTTAAATAGCACCAAGTTTCTTGGATTGCAGATCTTGTGCTTAACTGTTAGCACCTGTGCTGTCCTTCTGGCCAGCAGCCAAGTCATGCTGGTAAGTTGCTCTGGATTGCATCAGCTTGGCAAGCAGCCAAGTAGCCAAGGCTGTTTGCTGATTAGCTTTCTTAAAGCAAACCTAGAGCATAGAGGCAGAACTCTGTACAACACTCCTGTACTCCTCGCCATCTTCCACGACTCCCAGTACACCACCATGGTGTCACAGTGCAAGGCACTGAGCAAGCTGCTTTTCGTGCTTCTTGTAATGCTATAATTATGCACATGAAAAAAAAATGCATTAAAATCATTCTTAACCTAAAGCAAATATATGACAAGTGTGCTGAGGAAAAAAGTGTACAAAATGATATCAAATGTGTGTGAGAGAATAAAGAGCAGTGTCGTATACCGCCCCAGAGATGGTAATCTTTAAAGAACAACTATGCTATGAAGTTTAAAATGGTTGATTTGACCTTTCTGATGTATATCTGGAATGTTCTAGATACTAACATTTAAAGGAGGGGTGCATATTAAAAACTGGCACTTTGACCCATTTTTTTTTTCTTTTGCTCTGCCCTTGAAAACAAGTGAGCTATTTCAGGCAGGAGAAGATATTTCCACAAGATGAGAGCAAGACAGCTGGGAGGCGGGCTGAGGAAAAAGCTGAATCGGCAGTTCTAGATAGACTAGCAGTTTTCGGAGAGAACAAAACAGCTGCAAGGTGATTCCGTGATGTATAAGTAAAGGAGGCTGACAGGTTTAAGCTGAGAACAGCCAACAGCAGCAGCGGGATGCCAGTTGTTATAACAGGCACCAAGCCACCCTAGGATTTAAAGAATCTGGGGCACACTTCTCAGGGAGAAAGTCTTGGCACGAGAGAGAGAGAGAGAGAGAGAGAGAGAGAGAGGCACTTTCAAAGAAGACCAGTTCTAAAAGAGCTAGAGGGAACTGTTTACTTGACTCTGAAGTGCAAAACATGAAGGGGGGGGGGATGCTGGAATGTCTTCGTTAGCCCTGTGGACTTGATAGAAATACTGATGAAGTTGTAGGAGAGGCTCTTGGCTGAAAAATCAAATATTTATAAATGGTATATTCTACAAGGAAATAAGAATGGTGTTCTTTAAAAATTTTACCATGTAGCTGAGAACAGTGCATGTTTCATGTGCCGGCAGCTCATGAGAGGATGGATTCCAAATGCCAGCTCTACAGAATGCCTTTCTATTGGCCAAAGCCCCCAAAGTCAGAGATTTACAATGCAGTCCCCAGCCCAGCACTTATGCTTTACTGAGATGTATGCCACTCTGAGTTCAATGGGACTTACTCCTGAGTGAGTGTATTTAAGACTGCACCCTTAAGCTCTTTTCCACTGACTTTGGAGGACAAGAAACCAGATCGTGAATTTTCACATTTACACATTTATTCAGTTCATATTCTTCAATGCTCTAGAAATAGCCTGCTCAACTTAACTGGCAATACAATTGTTCAGGGAATCACATGTCAGGCATTATGGGCCCCAGCCCAGGGGCACCGGAAGTACAGCAGATGATGTTTCTTCACTGAAAAACCAGGAGCCAAAGCACAGGTGATGTTAAAGACGTGGCAAGCAGCTACATCTTTCTTTCTTTCTTTTTATACTTTAGACTAGAGTAAGTGTAGGGGCCCCAATCCAGATGTGAGACCCTAGCATGGTGGGTTGTGGAGGGGCTTTAAGTCTTTGCCTCTGCTGCAGTCCCAATCTTGATTGGGCAGCACCTGCCAGGTATATTGCCAAAGAGTGATCCATACTAGAACAGTCAGGAAAAACAGGGAAATAACTTGCATGTCTTCAAAAGCAATAGGCAGAAAGCCCTGGACAGAGCCACTGTACTAGAGAGCCATATGACCAGAAAGGACTAGAAATGAGCAAGCACTTGATCCAAGATGTTCCACACACAAAAATGCCCAAGATCTGACAGAGAAAGGAGGGAAAGAAGCAAGCAAGGAAGGAGAAAACACTCCCTCCAGTCCTTCCCTTCTCTGATGCTCCATTCTGAGCAAGAGGTTACCTAGGAAGCCAGTCAGTTGCTCCACGATTTCTGTCAGATGTGTTTTGCCTGTCTACTAACTTATCCTGCCTGTTTTCTACTTGCCTTTACTCACTTTCTCAAAGCCAGAGAACTTTTTTTAAAGAGCATCCAACAAGACAAGTGCAGGAGAAGCCACAATGCTTTTAGCTGGAATTTCATTTCCCCAATACTTTCATAAATCTTAACCTAGAAGTGAATTATTTTTGAGGATGGCCGAAAGCAACAAACCCTGACCACAATGAAGGCTAAAACACCGAGGGCCACTGCAGTGTAATGGTTAGAGTGTTGGACTAGCACTCGGGAGACCTGGGTTCTAGCCTGTACTCATCCATTTAGCTCACTGGCTGACTTTGGGCCTAACCTTTCTCACAGGGTTGTTGTGAGGATAAAATGGAGAGGAGGAGGATCATGTATGCTGCCTTGGGCTCCTTGGAGGAAAAGCAGGACATACATGTAACAAACACATTTAAAAATGCAATTGAATATTTCATACCCTCCAACATTTCACAGATGAAAATAGGGACACACATGTGAATTTGTAAGAGGTACGGTTAAGCAACATGAAGGTGTGGTCAAGAGGGCGTGGCCAGGCAACATGAGGGCGTGGCCAAGGGTATAGCCACCCACCCCAGGATGCTCTAACCGTTTAAGGGCTCTGACCACTCTGAAGCCACTTGATCTCCAGACCCATGATGTTGATGGTGATTGCTGTTGTTGTCATTATTATTATTGTACCATCAATGTGCATGGTGCTTTACCGAGTATAAGAGAACAGTTCCCTGCCCCAAAGAGCTTACAATCTAAAATGTAATATAGAGGCGACAACAAATGGTAGGAAGCGGTAAACCGGGGAGGAATATGCCATTATTTCAGTCAAACATAACTTTCAGCCTACTTTTCCCACATTGTGCAGGAAACTCCTTGTTTTAAAGATCTCCCTCCCACTTTAAACATGGATCCCCCCCATGGTGGCTTTGTTCTCATTAGTAGTTTGCCAAAGAAATACTAATATTTAACATTTAGAAATCTCTGAGTGTGCAAAGTGGTTCACAGGCCCACCCTGCAAGCACCTATTTTCTAGGGCTGTGCACGGCCCCTCCGATCTGATTCCAATTCCGATCTGTGTAATCGAAATTGGGCCCGATTACGATTCAGTCCGATCTGTATCTATCCCGATCTGATTACGATTATGATTATGCGGAATCGATCCGGTGATGGAATCGATTCCGTCTAGTTTTTTCCCATAGACTTCCATTGGGGGGAAAAACATATTTCACTTCTTCGTTTTAAAAGATAGAAACATGAAACCTGGTGAGATTGCAGATGTCCTCGCTCGGGCTGCTTATGCCCCCCAAATTTCAGACACATGGGTCTTGTGGTCCCCCTGCAGCCCTCTCCCCCAAAACAGGAGATCTTTCACGGGGAACCTTTTTGGACTCTCTCGGCCGCTATACTAAGCCGCTGCACTAATCCTTTCTTTTGGCATGCAAATTTCCCTAGCCACCTGGGAAATCCCTATTGGGCAGTCAGGTTAGCAGCAACAGGGGCACCCCTTCTTTTAATAAACCCTAAGCACAGCGTGAAGCCACAAACAGCAAGGATGCAGGAAAGCTGACATGCACCATAAAGAAAACAAGGTGGGACACAGACTGATTTGGGGCAGGCATTCCCTTTCTTCTACCCATTCACCCAAGCCCCCAGCAGGGGCTCTGGACCAGCAGACAGGCAGGCCGGTAGCCTAGACAAAGTGGGCAGTCACCCTAGCCCCCCAGCGGGGACTACAAAACAGCAGGCAGGCAGGTAGCCTAGACTACTGGCAGGACTTTGTGTCAGATATATGAATAATAATAATAATAATAATAATAATAATAATAATAATAATAATAATAAATGAATACCTGTTCCTAATATTTCTGAAAGTGGCCAGACCAAGACTTAGAAAGCACTGCTTGGACCCCCAAAAGCCACTGGTGTTGAGCACTGGTGTGCAGAAAAAAAGTTTAATTGCTTTTGAACTGAAGTGCAACTTCTAAACAAATGATATCTAGCTTGGTTGGGATGCCCAGCAAGCCAAATCTGGAAAGTTAGAAAATTTCAGGGCTATGTTTTCCAACCACCCAAGTAGAACCTCCCTGGTTCAGCACTCGATTCTGACAGGGGACAGTCATCCCATTCTGTCCTTGCCCTATAGGGCAGAAGAGCCTAGCCCTGCAAGTTTTTGATTTTTTCTGTTGTGCACATTCAGGGCAAGGAAAATGTGTTGACAGGCAAGTTGTCCCAAGCTTTTCTTCAGGGTAAAAGTAGATGGAATGCAAGGGATTTAAAACCCCAGATTTCATCTTCCCAAAGGGGGTGTGTGTGAAGAAAAGCGCTGGGCCTATGTTCTCCCTAACAAAGCAAATGTAAATAAGTTCAGCCTCGGCCAGAGGCTGAGAATCTCCTGTAAATGTCTCCTGTAAATGTACATAGTTTCTCCTGGGGGCCCTGTGTCCCCTCAGAGTCTGTGACGCATTAGTATGCAAATGTCCACCAAGCACTCTAGGTATGGTCAGGAAGCCACCCTTCTGATATCTAAGAATCAGTTCCCCCCCATACCTAGCCCAGACGAATTAATCATGATTGGCCAAGAGGCGGTCAGGCTATGAGAGACTCTCAGCCTAACCTACCTCACAGGGCTGTTGTGAGGATAAAATGGAGAGGAGGAGGATTATGTAACCCGCCTTGGGTTTCTTGCAGGGAAAAAGGCGGGGTATAGTGCCCGGAGCTACAGAGAGATGTAGGGTGGGCAGAGCAGGATGGATCTCTGCCCCCCCCCCTGAGCTGGGCACAGCACACAGGTGTGTGTGTGAAACAGGACACAACTTGCTGCTAGCCTAGACTACTGGCAGGACTTTGTGTCAGATATATGTATAATAATAATAATAATAATAATAATAATAATAATAATAATAATAATACCTGTTCCTAATATTTCTCAAAGTGGCTAGACCAAGACTTAGAGAGCATTGCTTGGGCCCCCAAAAGCCACTGGCGCTGAACTCTGGTATGCAGAAAAAACGTTTAATTACTTTTGAACTGAAATGCAACTTCTAAATAAAATCCTTAAATGATATCTGGCTTGGTTGGGATGATTTGAAAATGGGACTAGAGCGACCTGAAATGAGATCCTAATACTGATCCTAATAATTTAAAATGATATCTGAAAAAACTGGAAGCAAGCCTCCCCCCCCCGCAATCCCCAAAAGTGCAGAGGCAAACACTCCCTCATTGCCAGAAACTATATGAACAAAAGTGACTTTAATTGTCCTAAACTAAATCCTAAAAAAAGATTTTTAAAAACTTAGGTTATCTTCTTAAAGCAGAGCCCAAGGAAACAAACGCTCCTTCAGTCCCCCTTCCCCAAACTGGGGTCAGAAGAAAAGAAAAGTAAATGGATTTGTTTGTATTTGAAAATGAAGCTATTCTTAAATGAAATAATATTGAAGGATAAAACAAAAGAAATCCAAAAAGAGACACCCACCCCCTATCCTTCTTCTCCTCTCTCCAAGGCCAGGAGGCAATAGCAACAAGCAGGAGGCACGAGCAAACTCGACCCCCTCCCCAGCAAACAGATCCAAACGCACATGGTCAGAGAAATAAAAGCAAACCATGGATCTCCCTTAGCCCTCCTCCAGCCAGCGTCACTATTGGAGAAGGGCAACTTCCTCTGCAGCACCATTGGGTAATAATACTCTCCTCCTCCTCCCTCCTCATTCCATTCAGAAAGGAGCTTCCTGGCTGCTCTTCCAGATCCGACGTAATCGCCTGTAATCAAATGGAACCAATGACAGGCGATTTCATCCGATATGGGTCTGGGTCAATCCGATTCGACCATAATCAAAACATAACCCGGATTGGGCACTTTTTTGGAGGGTGGTAGTGTTCTGCCATCTGCACAAATAGTAATTCACGTAAATGTCAGAACCCGAAAAAAAATGTTTCTGGAATCGGGGGTGGGGGGTGGGGAATCTGCTACAGTCCACTGCTGCTTACCAGAATGGAAATGCTGCAGAATCTCATCAGGCTTAAACAGAGCAGAATTTCTAGTGTCGCACATCCCTATTTTCATCATTCATATTCTTTTTCCTATGATCTGCATTTAACACCGTGTTAATAGACATTCTTGTACAGCACTAAGATTCCTTGTAAGATGCAATGATTGCACTATTGCCGAATGTTAAATATGAGATATGCCTGCAGTCTGCATTTTGAATGAGAGCAAATGGAGTGTGTAAACTCAGATGCTGTGCAGACTCTTGATAACAAAATTTAAGAGGAACCTGAAACGTCAGTGCCTTGCTCTTCATCTTCTTGCTGTTCAATGGGTTATTGACATCTCTTGGGATTCACTTGGATGCCAGTGGATTGTTTGGCATCTTATGTCAGTCAGCATACTGGGGGGAGGAGGTTGTTTTGTTTTTTGCTGAACAACAGCAGCTCTTGAAATTATGACAGGGGAAGGAAATGTAAAGGCATGGTAGTAAACAACATTTCCATTCGGGCCAATGAGAAAAGCTTGCTCTATCCCTACAAGGTGATGGCAGAAGAATAGCAAAAGCAAGAGGGCACATCTGAAATTTGTGGTTTAATCTCCCCAGAAGATGCTTTTCCATGCTTTGCATTAAGCCTTGACTTAGACCAGGGTTAAGTCCTGAGCTCATTGAGGTTCTCCAGATTCCACCCCAAAGGTCATTCCAACTCATGTCCATCTCATAACCTTTGTTTTCATCTGTTTGCACAAGAATGTGTGTCTATCCCAAATGAATAAAAACATTGTGCACATTTTTTGGGAATGTATGCATTTTTCACCCGGTGATTAAAGCGTGTTTGTGCACATTTTTCAAATGTACACATTTTTTCATGTGCATTTTCCAACTGTACACATTTTTGAACACATTTGTTTTTGTTCTGCAAATCGCATCGTGTAAGCTTGTATTACTTGGATGGGAGACCCCTCCTCTAGTTTCCTGCATTGAGCAGGGGGTTGGACTTGATAGCCTTGTAGGCTCCTTCCAACTCTATGATCTATGAAATCTATGAAATCTATGTATCACTTTCCAACGGTATGGACGTCAACCACAGATTGCGTGCGGGTCTGCGTTTGACTCTGGGGCATGTGAACTAGGCAACTTCTGATCAAAATCAACCTGAAATGAATTTCTCATGGCCTAGACTCACTCAAGGTTACAGCTTGGCATCAGAAAGTGCCGGGTGTGTGTGTGTTGCACACTGGTGTCCTAAAGGTGTTAATGCAGTAGAACAATGGACAGTATCCAACGGAATGCTGCACACCCACTGATTCCGCTGCACCCTGCCAATTCCATTCCACAAGTGAGACCCACCACTTGTGCAAAAGAGATTCAGTGCTTCCGGGAGCAGCTGGAAATGAATGAAAACACTAGTTTCCGAAAAGAGGCAGGTCAGCGGAGCTCACATTAGGGAGCTCCTCTGATCTGTCTCAATCCAGAAATGAGCATTTCTGCTCGTTTGGGGGCTTCCTATAGGAAGCATTAAATCTGCGTTGTGCAAGGCAAGCTACCTCATCTACATCAAGCCAACCAAGTAGTAAAAATAACATTGTGATATGCTGTCTTGTATTTATTTTTTTAAAGCAAAAACAAAATGGGGTGAACCTCAAGAAGGTGAATTGCCCAGCACATTTCCATCAAAGACCTTCTTCAAGGGTGACACCTGAGCATGAGTGACAGCAGAGCCCCGTGTGTGCGAGATGGGAGATTAAAAATCCTGTTCGTGTGTAGAGGCCCATTTATCCACACACAGAACTCCAGATCTTTCTCCCCCTCTCTCTGCGCAGCGTGCAGCGTTTCGGTTGCAATCAGCCAGCCAGCTTTCCAGCCTGTAATCCGACTCCAGCAGCCAGCTCCCCCGTTTGCAGATAGCAAGGAAAAAACTCTGTAACTCCACAGGTCTATTCTACCTGTTTATTTACTTAGCAAAGTAATATTCTACAGAGTATACATTTCCTAGTTACAGTCCATGTGCAGAGTACAATGCATAGCAAGCATTTATTCCAGTGGAGCAAGTTGAGCTTTACCCCACCTCAGCAAAGACGCTACATTGTTGCATAAGTCCAGCAAGCAATAGTCGGAAGAAAAGAGTGAAGAGAGAGAACAGTCCTCCTGCTCCTCTCTAAAATGGCTCGACAGACAGACAACAAGTTAATACGTCATCAGAACATCTAAACCATGTGACTAGCTCATACTGTTCTCACACTTTAGTAACCCCTGCGAAAACACGAGATTCTAGAGAGACATAATAAACCTGTTTACCCACCATTCTGTCCCTTCCATGTGTAAACAATGTGCTCCAGCTTGTGAATGTGATACATATCACAACATTCTTATATCTCAGAAGGTGTCTCCTAAATGTTTTTAGCTCATGCTGCCTGTACGTGCTGCCATATGAACTCAAACAGGCTCCCCCAACTTGGTGCTCTCCAGATGTGTTAAACTACAGACTCTGCCATTGGCCATGCTGGCTGGGGCTGATGGAAGTTGCAGTCCAACACATCTGGAGTGCACCAGGTTGGGGAAGACTGAACTAAAGCTTCCAGTCAGAGCCTTTTGATATAGGAGAATTTTGATCCAGCTGTTGCCCCCGCTAGACATTTGGTAAATTCTAAATTTGGGAAATTCATTTGTCAGAATAAATTGTCCTTCACAATTTAATCCCCCCTTGTGTGTGCATGTGTGTGTTCTGTACTGTCCTCTCTCCCTTCATTTATTTCCCCCCCTTTCCAATAAAAAACAAAAACAAAAATACCTCTACACTAAAGTAGTTTTCTGTAGTCACACAGCTGCCCCTGGATTTTCCCATGTTGATCAGCAGCCCAGCTCAGCTGATGCTTTCTATTTTAGTTTCGATTGACTGACATCTTGAAGGATTAGACAGGTGGGGTATATAAATCTGTAAAATAAACCAATAAATAAAGCCAAGCTCAAAATCTTTCAAAGAACATACCCTGCCTCTACTTATCCTTGTAGTCCTGTGCACATGTTTTGCACATTGCAAAGTCTTGTAACTTAATAAAGCTGCTGTCCTTTTAACCCAGGGGTGCACAATGATTCATTTCTGGTGTTCATTCTTGGTTTGGGGTGGGGGAAGGCAAAAGTTACCTCATAGTAACTTTTCTACTTCAGAAATAATTGTGTGAATTGATGCTCAGATACTTGAATGGAAGGTAGAGAATTAGCCGTAGGCTGGTTTTGTTTTTTTGTTTTTGAAGATCATCTTAATATTAGGACTGGTTTTTCAGAGATTAAGCACTCAGAATTAAAACACATAATTTCCCTTTAAAAGGAATACAGTTCTAATTGCTGCTGATCTTTGTGAGGTCTAGTGGCAATTGTAAAGATTTAATCAGGGATCCAGAAGAATAGCTATTAAGTTATGCAATACTCATTGAACACACTTAAACTTCTCCTCCTCTGAATATTTTTCCTCATAGCATCCACCAAAGACAAAGTGTAATGCTCTTCATTGTTTTTCTGAGAATAATCAATCTAGTATAGATTGTACTTAAGGGGTCTGAGATGAGAAATTACCTAGTTAAGAGTCTCTGTGCAGGAACACAGAGGGCATCCTTGATGGCCGTCTGTCATCACCTTTTGTTCTAACATCACTGACCAAATTCTAGGCACTAGTCCAGCTTTGCCAATAGAAGTTATAAGTGTGGTGGCATACTTCACACATTCTGTTCTTACAGTTCAAAAGGGAGACATGCTCATTTGCTAAAACACCGCTAATTTGATGCTGCCCATTCTATTTGGTACTGCCCATTCTCAACTATAAAACATTTTTAACAATACAAAAAAATAATGAAAGGATGTCCGTGCCAGCCCTGTCACATCAGCATGTCTGTGCCAGCCCTGGTGCTAATGCTGGGCTTCTGTTGCTGCCCCATCAGCTTCCACTCTCTAGATCAGTGGTTCCCAACCTTGGGTGTCCAGATGTTGCTGGCCTACAGCTCCCAGCATACCCAGCCAGCATGGCTAGTGACAAGGGATGCTGGGAGCTGTAGTCCAGCAACATCTGGGAGCCAAGTTTGGGAACCACTGCTCTAGATGGTCATTTATAGTGGGGGGGCATTGGCCTTTGGGACCGTGGCCCGGCCCTAACTACACTACTGAGTAAGCATCTACCTTGGAGAGACACTTTTAGGCAGCTGTTGAGCCCTTTTAAAAAACAAAAACAAAACAAAACAAATGTATATTCTAGTCCTTGCTATCAAAGAGATGGCTGTCATAAATACAGTTATGGCTGTATTTTCAAAAAGCTCAGAATTCAATAGGTAGTTCAGAGACATTTATTTAATATCTTTTTAGCCTGCCATTTCTAAAGGAGCTGATTCAATTTTAGTTTTTAGGAGTTAGTAATATTATTGTTCTTAGAACTCCAGTGAGATGGGGCACCCACCAGTGAGATGGACAGGCAATGGCATTTTAAAATGTATTTATTTAAAATATTCCTACCCCACTTTAGGGCAAGCCCTCATAGATGCAGCTTTCAATAAAAATGTTAAAAACAGCCATTCAAATAAGAGAACAAAAGTAGATAAACAGTATAAAAACAAAGAATGATGAATATAAATCAAGCCTTTAAGCAGATTATATTGCAAAGACATTAGCTGAATCGTATTGTCTCCAAACCACATTGATGTCTATGTACAATTCAACAGCATCTCAGATATTGGTCAGGCACTCTGCAAGTTCTCCACTTGGACACTATGCACATCCACTGGTCAAGGTATGAAATCCTCACTTCTGCAAAATCCATCATTACTTGGAGGTTATGCATAATGACCAGACAATGTACACAAATCATACAGCACATTCTGCTATTTTCTGTACATTCTCCAGCTCTAGAGCGGCAGACAGATAGGTGTGCCCAATGCCCCAATCTCATGAACTATACATTTCAATACTTTGAGCTGATAACTGTGTTGGAACATTTGGGAAATATGAAAGGTGGTGGATAATTAAGTTCTGATCTGCACATTAATTTACAAAGACTGAATTCCTCAAGCATACTTAAAGAAGAGGGGACACAGAGAAGGGGACATGATTGCAAGGAATGGGAAGTAACATATTATTTGCAAACCAATTAAGCTTTCAAATGACTCCACAGGACTGAAGTTGAAATCTTGTATTGTCTCAGTTCATCTGCTGTTGCCCCTAAAAAATAGTTCCTAATAATGCCATGATCCCCCCCCCCCAGAATTTAGGATACTGTTTATCAACCAGGGTGAATGTGACCCAGACTTAACAATACTGATGAACAGGAACAAGGTTGCATAAAAACACTTCATAGTAAACTTCAATTCTGATCAGGAGAATTCTCTGTACACTTAGAAGAAAAGAACTTTAACTGCCGATTGTCATTTAACAGACTCAAGAGCTTTTGGGTGGGCTGAGAGAGAAATCAGTTCAATAACTCATCCAATATTCAGTTGTACGCACAGATCTCCATTCAGCTCATGTTAGGACTAATTTAGGGCACAATCCAATGAGGCTGCCCGTAATCCTAGGTGCAATCCCTGCAAAGCAGTTAGACAGCCAATTTCAGCGGTGTAAGTGTGGCGGTGCGCTTTGGAGCGGGAGGGAAGGAGGCTGAGGCACCACCAGGATACTTCGTATCTTGGCGGCGCTGGTCTCCTCCCCTCCCCTGTCCCTCTTGCGACCTTGGAGAAGCCAGTGTGGCATAGTGGTGAGAGTGTTGGACTAGGACCGGGGAGATCCGGGTTCTTGTCCCCGCTCGGCCATGAAACTCACTGGGCGACTTTGGGCCAGTCACTGACTCTCAGCCTAACCCACTTCACAGGGTTGTTGTGAGGATACAATGGAGAGGAGGAGGAGGATTATGTAAGCCGCCTTGGGTTCCTTGCAGGAAAAAAGGCGGGGTATAAACATAAGAAATAAAGAAATAAAGAAAGAAGCAGTTGGTGCAGTTCTTTCTGCGCTGGCTGTGAGGAGGTGGAGGGCACTCTGAATGCGGAGGCCCAGCTCCAAGGTCAGAGAACTGTTTTCCAAACCCGGAGCTGGGTCTTCAAATAATCCCATGATCCTCTAGATGTTGTCTAGGGGGGTCATAGGAGTGTGCTCTGTTAAGCCCTATAGCTTTAATGAAACTTCAGGTGCAATCCTATGGTGGTTTACTCTGAAACAAGTCCCACAGTGTTCAATGGGGTTTACTCCCTAGTAAGCATGTTTTAGGGCTGCAGAGTTTTGAACATTTCCCATTAAAGGATCATCTAACAAACTGATATGTGTCCACAGCATGCGGAAACGAAGAATGCTGTTTTGATACTACTCATAAATCACTGATATTCTATTTTAATCTTAAATTATCTTTCAAAAGACTTAGGTTACAAAGTTGAGAATATGTTACATTTTTATTTTACAGAGTACTGTATGTGCAAAATAATAATAATTATATTTTCAAATATACTGGCAGCTCATACAGGGGACCCCCCAACAGTGAAGTTTAATAAAATTAAGAAGATAGCAATGGAACAACACACAGCTCTTAATTTGTAGTTTCTGTTTAGGTACCAGCAGACAACTTGTATTATCTTGCTGCTGTTTTAGCTACATGTTTTGTTGCTTGTTAAGCATTTTCCTGCTTCTGCACAGCAAGCTACATTTTTTTTGTCTACTATCATAAATTACTAGCCACGAGAGCGTCATTTCACGGGGAACAAAAGAATAGGCTTCATGTACCCTTTCGTAACGGAGCATGGCAAGTACTTCATTAAAGATGAGGGCTGCTATTTCGCATGGCATGGTTTATACTAATAAAGGAAAGTGACTATTTAAATAATGGTGCTGCCTTTGGGGGAAAAAATTATCTCAGCAAAAAGATTGCTTTCCCATTAAAAAGAAACTTCTATTTGGCATTTATGTACCAAACTACCCATACCAGGCACGGTCCTTTCCCCTGTGTGGAGAGAAGCAGTGTGTGTGTGTGTGTGTGTGTGTGTGTATAGGGGGGGGGTAGACAAATGGCATAAAGGGAAAAAGTTAAGTAGCCCCTCTCCCCCACTGGTTATCTGTTCCCGATTTCATCTTCCAACGGCTATTTTTCATTAAGAACAAAAGATGTAGGAAGAATAACAGAACTGCCTAGCCTTAAAAGGAACTTGTGATAAGAAAACTCTCTGCACCTCTTGGGGAAGGGAGTAGTATTACCCCTATGTAGAGATGTACACGGAGCTCAATTGGGGGGTTGAAGTCTGGTGAACTCGCTGGGCTCGACCCCCTGAGCTTTGCTTGCCCTACCTTTTCCTCAGCTCGACTCGCATTTTTGCGAGCAGAGTCGGGGAAAGCAACTTCCAGGTTCTAGTGCTACATTGTTTACGTATAAAACGGCCTAATTTGCACAAATTACAGCATAAATAAATAAACAAATTTGTGCAAATTACGGACAAATTTGCACAAATTAGCAGGTTTTTTTACATAAACAACATAGACCTTGAAGTCCAGCAAGCGCCTCAGCTGGTGCTCGTGCTCCGTGAGTCAAGTGCCGGGCAGTTCGCCCATCCCTACGTATGGACTATATCAGAGGCAGGCAACCTTTCTGAGTCCATGGGCACATTTGGAGAAACTGTCCTCAGCACCACCACAAAACTGCCATGGGAGGTGTGGTGAGTCACAAAGGACAAATAACCTGCTCAAAAGACTGAGTACTACAAAGCAAAGGTGGGGTCTGAGCCCCAACGCACTAACAACTCCTTTGAACCCACTGTTTTCAGCACCAACTGAAACCTATTTCACAGAAGGCAAATTCTTTTTCTCTTCCCTCCCTTTGTCAGCCAACTCATTCTTCCCTGTCCCTCTTTCTTTCTCTTACTCTGGATCACCATCCATTCTCTCTCTCTCTCTCTCTCTCTCTCTCTCACTGCAACTCATCACCCATAGATGTGCTCTCTCTTTCACTCACATACACACTACACAGAAAGTAATATGGGAGAGGTAGGGCACCTTGCCACGTGCCAAGAAAGGGGTGTCTGGGTGCGCACTCGTGGGTACCACGTTGCCTCTCCCTGAACTAATTAAACAAGACATGGGCAGGGAGCAAGGAAGTGAAGATTAGTAATGCAAGCTCCTTCAAGGCACATAGGGAGAAAAACAGGGCCAGCTATAGCAGCCACACTGCCACGCAAAATATGCAGATGAGTGTGTATTCTCTCAAGAACATAGCTTGACCTGAGGAGCTAGCAGAACTCATTCTTTCAAACCCCTCTGCCAGTTTCTCTGGATATGGGTGTCTGTGAAGAGTGTATCTCTCCCTGGTGTAGAACAAAAGAACTGTAGGTAAACTGCTAGAATGGGGTCTTTGGTGTCTCTACTTCCCAGTAACAAGAAGATACCAGCAGAATGCCCCCACTGGTTCCTTCTAAGCGATATGAATGGCACAGTGGAGGGGGGGGGGAGTTCCAAAATATTTCAGATTTTAAAAGAGCAATTTGCTCAGAAAATATCATGTTTGCCTCTTCCATGTCGTCTAAGGAGTATAGAAGTTATGTTTGCAACTGAGTTATGCTCACAAGGCAGAGACTTGCTTATAGAGTGATTTCTTTTTCTCATGTCTGACAGGAAACACTCTGTGTATAATGGGCAATGCCAGTAAAAAGATATATGGCTGTAAACAACAACAAAAGGATCAGACAAGATAATGGAAGATAGTTCTCTCAATGGAACCTCCATTTATATATATGTAACATGACCCTAAAATCAGCCAATGTACCAGAGGACTGGAGAATGGCCAACATAACACCAATTTTAAAAAAGGGATCCAATCTGGGAAATTACAGGCTGGTTAGCTTAACATCTGTTCTGGGTGAATTGGTTGAAAGCATTATTAAAGATAAAATTAGTAAGCATATAAATGGACAAGCCCTGCTGAAAAATAATCAACATGGCTTCCACAAAGGTAAATCCTATCTCACTAACCTTTTAGAATTCTCTGAGAGTTATATACATGTGGCTTTTGACAAAGTCCCTCACCAAAGACTCCTGAGCAAACTTAGCAGTCATGGAATAAGAGGAGAAGTTCTCTTTTGGATCACTAACTGGTTAAAGAACAGAAAGCAGAGAGTAGGAATGAATGGTAAATTCTCCCAATGGAGGGATGTAAACAGTGGGGTCCCACAGGAATCTTTGTTGGGACCAATGCTTTTCAACTTATTCATAGATGATCTTGAATTAGGAGTGAACAATAGGAATGTGCTGATGCTGGGAAGTCCAGCTCATTTCAGCTCTATGGACTTCCTGCCCACTTTCAATCTGATGAACGGAAGCGGGGTGAGGCTGGTCTTTTTCCATGGACTCCCATCTCTAAGATGAGCTATGGTTTGCACATTAAAAAAAAAAAAAAAAACTCTAAGGAAATTTATGCAAATTGCACTATTTGTACAATTTGCAAACATTATGCAATTTGCACAAATAGCATGATTTGCACAAATCGGAAGCCAGAAACGGCATATTTCTAGCATTAATTCCACTAAACCTGCATAGTTTTCGGCTTCCAATTTGGGCAAATAGCGTAATTTGCACAAATTTCCTTAGTATTTTTTTTTAATGTGCAAACTGCGGCCTGTCTTAGAGATGGAAGTCTGTGAGCTAGCTTGACTTGCATAAAGCAAATCAGTGCCAGCATGGGGCTAAGAAACTGAAATCTGGGGGACAAATTGTGAAAATCTATCTGATTTTTCAACCCCCAACAGATTCTTCACATGTCCCTAATGAACAGTGAAGTGGCCGAGTTTGCTGATGATGCTAAATTATTTAGGGTGCTTAAAACAAAAAGAGATTGTGAGGAGCTCCAAAAGGATCTCTCCAAACTGGAAGAAGGGTCACCAACATGGCAAATACGGTTCAGTGTAAGCAAGTGTAAAGTGATGCATGTTGGGGCAAAAAATTCCAACTTCAGGTATAAACTAATGGGATTTGAGCTAGTGGTGACTGACCAAGAAAGAGATATTGGGGTGGGTGGGTTGTGGTGCTTGATGAAAATGTGAACCCAGTGTGCAGCTGCTGTGAAAAAGGCAAACTCCATGTTGGACATAATTAGGAAAGGAATTGAAAAGAATACTGCCAAGATCTTATTCCCCTTATATAAATCTGTGGTGTGACCACACTTAGAATACTGTGTAGAGTCAGGACCGGTGCAAGGCAGTTTGGTGCCCTAGGCAAGATCAGAAATTTAGCGCCCCCCCTTCTCACTTGAGAGCGCTATATTTTTTTTCAAGGCGTTTCTGGTGCCCTCTTTAGCCCTGCGCCCTAGGCAGCTGCCTAGTTGGCCTAATGGTAGCACCGGCCCTGTGTAGAGTTATGGTCACCGCACCTAAGCAAGGATATTTTAGAGTTGGAAAAAGTGCAGAAAAGGGCAACTAAAATGACCAAGGGACTGGAGAAACTTCCCTGTGAGGAAAGGTTACAACATCTAGGATTGTTTAGCTTAGAAAAAAGGCGAGCAAGGGGAGACAACATAGAGGTATAAAAAATTATGCATGGTGTGGAGGAAGTGGATTGGGAGACATTTTTCTCCCTCATAATACTAGAACCTGGGGTCATCTCATGAAGCACATAGTTGAACTATGGAATTCACTTCCACAAGACATAGTGATGGTCACCCATTTGGATGGCTTTAAAAGGAGACTGGACAAATTCACAAAGAAAAGATTATCAATGGCTACTAGTCCTGATGGCTATATACTACCTCCAGTATGCAGTATGCCTATGTACACCAGTTGATGGGAAACATCGACTTTTGAACTCACGTCCTGCTTGTGTGTTTTCTGTGGGCAACTGGTTGGCTACTGTGTGAACAGAATGCTAGACTAGATGGACCATTGGTCTGATCCAGCATGGCTCTTCTTATTTTCTTATCGAGGCAATATATTGCTGAATGCCAGCTGCTGCTGGGAGATAGACACCAGGAGAAAGTAGTCCAATTCTATACTATTCCAGAGGCATCTGGTTGCCAACAACTAGAAGCAGAACACTAGACTGGATGGTCAGATAAAATGATAAAAGATAATCAGATATGTATTTTCAATACCAAACATGCCCCAACTCTTTCCTCACAGGAGGAAGTTTGCATTCCAGATATGAGAGTCCAAGGAACTGTCCAGACTAGCACAGAAACTCCTTGCTCATAGGTAGTGGAAACAATGAAGGGAATACTCTGCCATAATCACGAGAACACCTCCATCATATCCCACCTTTTATTATACTAAATCAAGGTTAACTTAAGTTTCACCAGAAATATTAGATTTGTAGAACACCCAGTTATTAAAGACACAGGGTGTAATCCAATTAAGTCATTCGACTGATGGAAATGCTTCCATCAGCAGAAAGGGGAGGCAGCAATCCCCTCTTCCTCCCTGCAGTCCACTCTGTGCCCCCACATCATCAGTTCAGGAGGATTGGGGATCCCTCTGGAGCAAATCTCTGGGTGTAGGGGGCTGCAAGGGGGATGAGAGGAGGAGAAACTCCTGCTCAGTTGGATTCTGTCCTAGGCTTAGAAAGGGGGGGGGGAATAAACAAAATTTAGACACAGTTCCCATTATATGTTTGAACCCTTTCCAGACATTGTAAGGAGAGCTAATTTCAGTCCAGGTAGACCATGTCCTCTAGAAGGGGCAGGTTTTTTTAGGATTGTAATACAGCACTTGAACAACTCAGACCTGTCTTAACTCTTTTAATAACACACCGCCCAATCTTATTTATGGCCACAGATAAATAAATCATAAAGGGAAAGAAACTCTAATGGCAACATTTGGACCACAAGTTGCCATTACTAAAGCATTAGTGCAATATATCCTACCAAAACTACCATATCCTCCAGCAATTTATTGAGCTCAACTTTACAGGTAATGCAGCACTTTGCTCCAGTGACTATTCTAGAAAGAATCTTCAAGAATTTAATTTCTACCTAGTGTTTGTTTTCCTAAATTGACACTGAGCCTCCACAGGACAGGTGGAACCTGAGCCTAAACTCTGGAGAGCAATAATGAGTCTGTAGGAAAACATGTAAGTTCCCATGGTGATTACTTATTACAACTGAAAGTAGAACTTATACTTCCTGCTGGCAAAACTACCACAAAAAGGATGCAGAGAAAGCATGGAGTCAAGTGTGTGTGTGTGTGTGTGTGTGTGTGTGTTTTACTACACAGCAGTAGCTTTTTAAAATCTTTTTTCTTCTTCAACTGGGTACTTCCCAAATATTAATAGTGGAGCATTCCATGGATTGGGTGCATGGACCTACTTCCTGCATTTACAGTGTTAAAGAGAAATTTAAAGAAAGTGATACAGTGGATTGGGAAGTAACGATTCAATATGGGAGTCCCAAGTTCAATGGCATTCCAAGCCCAGATGTGAAACCAATTGGAGGGGGCAGCTTTGGGCAAGTCATATCACACTCACTCAGTATGACTTACTTGGTGGGGTAATTTTAAAGATAAATGAGAAGAACTGTACAACATTTTGTATGCTAAAATGTGCTACAAAATTAGGAATAATTAAACCATTAACATTTTAATTCAAAATGCTAGCATATTGAAGATGTTTATGATATAGTTCTTTCGGACAATATATGCAGAATTGCCAAATCAGTTCAACTTTTGTTTTTTTCTAATTGTAACAGGCTACAGAGGCAGGACATAGGACATGCACCACTATAGGCATTTACATAATTGCATGTTACATTTTTGGGCTGAGTCTCAGTTATTTTATTGGGTCTTGCATCTGGCCTCCTCCACCATATATTCTGTATGTATGTATGTATGTATGTATGTGTGTATTTATTTATTTATTTATTGTATTTCTAGATCGCCCATCTAGCTGGTAACCTGGCTACTCTAGGCGATGTACAATATAAAATGAAACAAAACAGAATAAAATACACTTAAAACAATACTACACGTGAGAAGGATCTTGGAATTGTTGTAGATCACAAACTGAATATGAATATGAGCCAGCAATGCAATGTGGCTGCAAAGAAGGCAAGTGCTATTTTGGGCTGCATTAATAGAAGTATAGCTTCCAAATCGTGTGAGTACTAGTTCCCCTCTACTCAGCACTGGTTAGGCCTCATCTTGAGTACTGCGTCCAGTTCTGGGCACCACTTTAAGAAGGATGTTGACAAACTGGAGAGGGTTCAGAGGAGGGCAACAAAGATGATAAAGGGACTGGAAACAAGGCCCCATGAGGAGAGACTGATAGAACTGGGCATGTTTAGCCTTCAGAAGAGGAGACTGAGGGGAGATATGATAGCTCTCTTCTGGTACTTGAAGCAGGGTTGTCACACAGAGGAGGGCCAGGATCTCTTCTCGATCATCCCAGTTTGCAGGACATGGAATAATGGGCTCAAGTTACAGGAACCCAGATTCCGCCTAAACATCAGGAAAAATTTCCTGACTGTTAGAGCAATAAAACAATGGAACCAACTACCTAGAGAGGTGGTGGGCTCTCCCACTCTGGAGGCATTCAAGGTGCAGCTGGACAGCCATCTGTCAGGGATGCTTTGACCTGGATTCCTGCATTGAGCAGGGGGTTGGACTCGATGGCCTTGTAGGCCCCTTCCAACTCTACTTTTCTATGATTCTATGATTCTAAAACAGTACAAAATTTTAAAATCCTAACCCATCCCATATTCCCACCTGAAAAGCCATGTTTTTAAAGAATGGTGGAAGCTGATCAAGGAGGGGGCATGGCGGAGGTCACTGGGGAGAGAATTCCACAGTTTGGGGGCCACCACAAAAAAGGGCCTCTTCCTAGTCCCCACCAGCCTGGCTGCTCTGGCTGATGGGACAAAGAGAAGGCCATCCATGGCAGATCTTGTTGAGCAGCCTACTTGATGTTGCTGGAGACACTCCTTTAAAGGTCAAAGCCAACACCTGAAAGTTTATAACTGAAACTTTCAATATCACTTCATGCATCTGATGAAATGGACTATAGTCCACAACAGTTTATGCCAGAATAAATATTTTAGTCTTTAAGGTACCACAAGACTTTTTGTTGGATTTATTATATTTACATCAGTGTTCTGTCTTTTTTTTTTTTTTTTTTTACTATGATCTCAAGGAGGGCTGCATACAACACAAAGCAGCATTAAATAATTGTATAGAACAATCCATCATAGCACAGAAAGGTCAAATATAAATAATAGTACTATCAGCTAGCAAGACTATTAAAATAAGCTTATCTCACACTGAAACAGCTGTTACTGGGGAAGCATCTCCATACACTGGGAAACCACCAAAGAAAAAGCTGTCTTCCCCAGACTTGGCACCTTCTGAAATACCCAGTCACCAGATTTGGCCTGCAAGAGTCCATTTTTCTCAAATCAAGTTTGGAATCTGAGGGAAACATCTGACATTTATCGAAAGAAGAAGAAAGAAGACCAAAATGGCTTGGGCCTTTCTGCAGACCTCTGACTGAACCTATCATTGAGTTCAAAAATTGGCCTAGAGACTGATCTATAATCAAACTGGGAAAAGCTGGATTAATTTTCAGATGTACAGTAGACATCAGGGTAATTAACCCAGATTCCCCCCAATTAATTGGACTTTGGGAGGGGAAAGGATCACCCATCACTATGTGTTGCCCCCTGAGCCTTACCCACAATGGAGTGGCATGCAGAAGCCAAAGTTAAGAGCCGCCATCTAAACACACCACTTAATACCATTTAAACAGAAATATGGTTCCTTCTTTTCCTACATGTACAAAAATGTGAATAGATTACAATGGACAGAGGAAAGCCCTGTCTGCTTCAGCAAAGGAGATGCGCAAGGTGCACACCCAAAATCGCACCCTACAATAACCTTCCTCACTTACTGACATGTATATATATATTTTCCATCCCCAATGGAATATTTGCCATACCTTGCCCCCACACAGGCACTTAACTAAGATGCATTAGCAGCCAACAGCATAATTCATATCCAAAGTTGCACACGCAAGAGTTGAAGGGGGGAGGCAGAGCACTGCCGACGTGACCAGTGGCTGAGATAATTGTGCGGAACTGCTGACAGGCGTTCCATTAGTAGCAGATTGTCCCTATTTAACTGGCAGCTGTGGTGTAGCCAAGGTTCCTGCTGCTGCTTGCAAGGGGTTATTTGAATACAGAATGCCAATTACATAGGCTGAATGCTTCAGGACTTTGACAGGTACCCTCGAGAGTTCCGCAATTAATTTTATTATGCACTTTCTTCCTGAAATGCCCTTGCAAGTGGGAAAAAGTTGCCCAGTATATACAGTATGTCTCAAAGATGTATGCATTCAAGAGAATGGGGTGATAAGGTGCTAGAGGCCATTGGAGAGATGGAGTGGCAAAGCACTGTAAGAAAGTACTCAAGCTAGTCGTTAGCTGCACTGCATTTAAAATGATAAGAGATACAAGGCCTGAAGTAGAGTGATCCCCAGATAGCCCTGATGTACTCTTGGAAACATTGCAGGAGCGTGGGTTTACATTTAGCATTCACAAAAAAGTAGTTTTAATTATGACAAGTATCTCACAATGACAGATTTGCTGCTGCAGTTCCAAAAGATGAAGAGAAAAGCTGAATTTCACTTTGTCTTATGGATTTAAAATTACCCTTTAATCAGCCAAAGATCAAACATGAAATACAAGTATAAATCCACCTGACCACCCACCCCTCTCTGCTACATGGACACAAAGTTCTCCGGCAACTGTATACAATTCTCTGATACAATTCATTTTTTATGTTTTACCTCACAGTTCCACACATTTCAAATAGCCCTTTCATTAAGGCAAGCGTCAGAGCCCAAGCAATTGCCCACATACCCAATAGCCTTCTGTAACACACAGATTCTCAGATGCCTGCCACTAGAAATGGGTGAATCTGTACGCTTTGCTTCTTCCCACACATTTTAATTGTTTAAATCTCAAGTTAGTTCTCTCCCAAATATGAACTTTGCAATTTTTTGGGTAAATTCTTATCAAAATGAGCCGGTGTGGCATAGTGGTGAGAGTGTTGGACTGGGACTCGGGAGATCCGGGTTCTAGTCCCCGCTCGGCCATGAAGCTCACTGGGTGACTTTGGGCCAGTCACTGACTCTCAGCCTAACCTACCTCACAGGGTTGTTGTGAGGATAAAATGGAGAGGAGGAGGAGGATTATGTAAGCCGCATTGGGTTCCTTGCAGGGAAAAAGGCGGGGTATAAATAAATAAATAAATAAATAAATGTACACTGAGATGAACTTCTCACCCATCTGCAACAACCAAATGCAATGGGTACAGCTATTCCTAACATAGATAGGATTGTGTTGTACCTGCCTGCCATACATCTGTTAAGGATGAGAAACATGTCAGAACAAAGAGGTGCCAACTCTAACTCAGCACTAACATGGTTGAATGCACAGGGATCTAAGAGCAAAGGGATCCAGACATCTAAGAGCAAAGCACTCAAAGCCCTGTGCCTGATAGACAAATATGTCAGTTTCAGTTTCTCCTACATTCTTCTTCTTTTTTGTAATCTCAAATTCTTTTTGTCCTGGATGTGGAGAACATTGTGCATTTTAGTAAATTCTTATCAGAACTGAACTGAAATGAAATTCTTACCCATCCTCCCTGCCAGAATGTGAGAGAAAATGGAACATGGATATCATAGAATTTTTTTTTTTTAAAAAAGAAGTACATCAGGAAGGGTTCTGATTGGAGGGGGCAGTACTAAGCTGTGTGTAATATTTGTGGGTGGCAGTAGTAGTATGTTGAAGAAGGCAGGATGCCAGAGTACAGACACCTAAACAGAAATCCTTCACAGATGGGTCTCAGGAGGATACATTTATTCTGTCACAGTTTTGTAAACATTATTGGCTTGGCTACATCTGAACCAAAAGCAATTTAAGTTATGCCCATGTTGTTACCCATAGACACTGTGGGAGGCAAAGTCAGATATTGATTGCATCCTCTAAGCAACCATATCATCCTTTTCCATCCTAGAGCTAAAGCTATAACAAAATTGGTTCTGAAAACCAGATTGCTTGGGTTCAAAGGTAAGTGTCATTGTTCAAACACCCTCACAGATAACATTAGTTCTGCCGTATTTATGACCATACTGAAAACTGTTATAGACCAAACCATGTTAAGGATGGTGCAAAAAAACCTTTTGGTTGCCGAGATATTCAAACATAATTGCTGAATGCAGATCTAACTCACAAAAAGAAGAAAAAAGGTACTTGATAAATGTAAGCATGATTTGAGTAGCTTGGTTAATTTGTCATCCTTTTCAGATAAGATTTAAACATTTATGGAGTCAACAAGGAATAGATAATACATAGCCTGCACAGACATAATGTACAATTTTTGTTTTTTTAAAAAGAACCCAAAAACTGAAGTACAGCTTTAGAATCCACCCTTAAGCTGCCACTGAAAAATGAAAGCCTTGAATAAAAGCAGGCTTTTAGATAACAGAGATTTATTTTCATCCCTAAATTCCTTGTAAGATGAGACATTTATCACACATGTTTATATCAAGGCACTACAGGTTCTGAAGTAAAGCCCCCACCCCCCAAGATCAAGCATGCTCAAAGAGATGGAAGTCCCAATGAACAAACAAAAAAGAACGCTGTGCATTTCTATGGATTTACATCTGAGACAACATTGTTCTCAGTTATTTACATCAATTCAGAAACATGCCAATTATTGTGTGCACAAGCAGATGACATCAGGTAAAATTGCTGAAAGGATTTCAGACTGCTTTAGATGTGGCTGATACATGATGAGTAAGACTTATCCCAGAGCAGTGTTATTGCCTCTTTATGCCTTTGTATCTCTTTTAACATTGACCTAAGGTTTTCGAATGAGACAGGGTCCAAAGTCTTTGTGAGCTTACCGTAAAGCAAATTTTTGTCTTCTGCATTCAAACCGGGGGGGTGTTGTGTGATGCTCTCCAAAAGTATTTCCTGTTAGGAAACAAAGAAATGGTAAGAATTCATACCAGAGTCCTTGCTTTCTTTAACCAAAAAAAATAATAATATTAATTTATGTTTTATTATTTCATCACCCGAACCAAACAAACTTCCCGGCTCATTATGATCCATGTCAAAATAGCACTACAGTTGCCTGCTCCACACCTGAGGAGGTCACTTTACTGTTAACCACTATGTGGAACAAGATGTTTGACAGAGGCCATGAGTAGTAAACAAGACAATGAGGCAGAAATGTTCAGATCTGAAATCCATATAATTAAACATTCAATTAGACAAAGCCGCCTGTAGGGATGGGTGATTCTGTCAGTTTTACTTTCTTCCACATTTAAATTTTCTAAAAGCTCAGATTCTTTCTCTCTCAAATAAGAAGAATGTTGCAAATTTTGGCAAAAAAAATTAAATCATGAAATGAAATGAAATTCTCACTCATCTGCACACACCAGCCAAATTCAATCAGTACAGCTATTCCCAGCATGGAGAGAACCATGATGTACCCGCTGGCCAAAAAGCTCTTAAAGATGAGGAGCCTGTCAGAAGGAAAGAGGTGGGCCTGGATGAACAAATCTGTGTTCTGGCTTCTCCCAAATTCCAATTCTTTTCATCTCAACTTGTTTTTGTCCTGAATATGGAGAACTTTGCAAATTTAGGGAAATGCTTATGAAATCTGAACTGAACTGAAATTCTCACCCATCCTTAGGCTAAAGAACATGGTTCTAGGCTGGCAATCAGGAAGACTGCATATAACAAAAACAACTTTGCACCAGAAGACTCTGAAAGCAAAGAGAGGTTGGGCAGAAAAGGGTGGAAAGAGGTGGTTTGAGACAAACACAGGCTGACTGTGAGTCTGTGACTCAGTGATGAGCAGCATCAGATTGACACTCTGGGAGCGGGGCACTGTATTCTGAATACTCTGTAGAGGAGACCTGATTTTTTTTTGGTGGAACAGAACTGGATAGACTAGGCAGAGATACACTGGTCAGCAGCCGTAACAGCTATATTCACTCAATGAAGTGTTTGCTTATTTATTTACTATCAATATTTATATTCCCCCTTTCCAGAAAATATTCAAGGCAGCGCACAACAAAAGTAAAGGATGCACAGTCATAATCACAGTAGTTCATAATAGTCAAATCAGAAAAAACAGTCTAAAACCTAAAGACAGTAATAGTATTAATACACACACACACACACACACACACTGTAATTGTAAGCTTCTCAGTGCATGAACTTGTCCTCCTATACTCTGTTCAGCATCAATCACCCTGATGGATATATATTTACTATTTATTTATTTGATTCGCACTCTGCGTTTCTACCAAAAAAAATGGCACTTAAGGAAGCTTACAGGCATCATTAAAATTGATTAAAACAATAAAAGACATTAAAATACAATAAAAACATAACTATTACAGAATAAAAAATAAAAACCCAACCCAGCAGACCCACTTATAGGCCAAAGACCTTCTTGAATAAAGTGGTCTTTGTCCGCTGGTGGAAGAACAGCAAAGAGGGAGCGAACCGAGCATCCCTTGGGAGGCAGTTGCACGGGCTGGGAGTGGCCACGGAAAAGGCCCTCTCTTGGGTCGCCACCAAACGTGCCTCTGAATGTGGTGGCCTCAAAAGAAGGGCCACTCCAGAAGATCTTAAGGAAAGGGCAGGCCCGTATGGGAGAAGGTGACCTTTCAGGTGGTTGCCTGGTCCCAAGCCATATAGGGCTTTATAGGTCATAACCAGCACTTACATGAGTTAAATCTAACTTAAGTCCCATTCATTTCAATGGGTCAACTCTAACTAGGGCTAAAATTGGATACAACACAAACTCACATGATGGGAATAGCAGTACCAATTGAATTTGGCTGGTGTAGAATTTTGTTTCAGTTTGTGTTTTTTTAAAAGAATTTACCAAAAATCACAACGTTCTTCATATTTGGAAGAAAAAGAACTGCACATTTTTTAAAAAAACAATTAGAATGCAAGAGAAAGCAAAACTGACAGATTCACCCATCCCTAGAACAGCCTTCCCAATCCATGCCCACCAGACATGGCTTGTTAAAAAACGAACAAGCTGTCAAGAACCCCCATTTTCTTTTTTCTTTCTGTTTGCAAGACTCCATTTGGCCAGACTGAATTGCACATAGTGATACCACCACCTGGGTGTGAGTTATCCTGAGATGTCTCTAGCTCCAAGGTCAGGCTAAGGCACAGTTGATTGGACTGAATGATCTCAGTTGCATTCCTCTGGGAACTGCTGCCACCGCCCAGGGGCTTGGGACCAATGTTCTAGCCAGCCTGTGATTGGCTAACAGAGATCTCCACAGAGTTGTCAGGGGCTTGAGGATAAAAAAGGGGGGCTGAAACTGTCCTTTGTCTCTGTCTTTCATCTTGCTTTTGGCTTGTGACTTTTGAGCATCATTTGGGGGGGGGGGCTGCCCTCCTTAAGACCAATGCTTAAGTACATGAAGACAAGTGTAGGTAACTTTTGTTATGCTCTGCATGAAGTATTGCTCCCAAACATTAGTCTGGAAAGAAAGAGTTGTGTGTGCTTCCTTTCAAGTAAGCCTTAGTACTAAATTCAGAGCCTTCTGCTTGGGCTATTGCTACTGTTTAAAGTTTCAGGCCTAGGGCTTGAAGAGGGTGCTGGCTTGGACCCTTATTTCTTAAGCACTAGGGATATATTGTAAGGACAGAGAGTACCCTGGCTCAGGCTGAAGTGAACGTAAGGCATGGTGGCAACCTACTTTGCTAATTGTTCATCTTTGCCTACACTTCTGGGAGTCAGGGCAACCCCCATTCCTCCCTTCACACAAAGAATCACCACCATCATCAGACAAAAAGCCAGGTGTTAGGCTTAAGAGTTACTACTACGGTTCACTTTCAGGTTCTTCTGTCTTATTCAAGGTTTGTTAGCCCACTTCCAGTCGACAGCAGATTTCTTCTGCCACCAGTACATTGTCTTTTTACTCCCATTAGCAAACAAGTTCCGAAACCAGATTTTACAGGGCGACCCCTCCCCTGGTGTATAGTTAATTAGAACCAAGCCTCTGAATGTACTTGCCACTACTCTAATCAACATCTATTCTCCTTAAGATTCTTTCATCCTAGTGTGTATTTTAGGAAGGTGGGGGAAACTGAAATGAGGAAACTGTGCTGAACTATAACAGCCATCCATTAACTTCCCTGTTTCAGCGACCTAAAGCCTTTCATATCTGACAACACAGTTGCTCATTAAGCATGTCTCTCTCTTCAGTATATGCAAATAAATGAAATTCTCACTCCCTCATATGCCAATTAATTTATAGGAGGAATAATAAATATGTTGATCAGAAGAGAGCACTTAACACTGGTCTTCCTTGATACGTGGCTGTACATGTGCATTGCATACTTGCTTTTCCCTTCAATTAAGAGCTGTTGGCCACTTTGCTGAAGGTATCTTACAGGCATTCTTAACTAGCTCACTAAGGGCACAATCCTATTCATGTTTAGACAGAAAAACCTCCTACAATTTGCAGCATTCCCCAGCCAGCATGCTGGGAGTTGTAGGACTGTTTGCTGTTTAGACATCCCTAGTTTAAACAGTCCTACAACTAAACAGTCCTACAACTCCCAGCATGCCCCAGCCAGCAATGCTGAGAATTGTAGGACGTTTTTCTGTCTAAACATGCATAGGATTGTGCCCTAACTCGGTTTAGGGATGTGTGGAACATCCTGAGAAATGTTGATAAGCCTTAGCAAAACTTTGCTTGTGCCCTTGAAATTCCTCACCACTTTGTCCCAATCTCCAAATTTGCCTGGAAATTCTGCTTTAGGTGAAACTTTGTGACAATTATAATTGCAGATCTTATCTAATTTAGCCTCCATTTGGAGAGTTTCTTTCACCAACTCGGGACTCCCAATAGAACGGCCAGTGGTAAGAAAAGGCAGACAGATGCCACAGTGCAGCTCAATTAACAACTTGATCTGCTTTCTGTGGATCTCCAGTTAAGGATGTTCAGAACAGGGATGGGGACTCGGACTCCAGGACTCGACTCGTGAGTCGGACTGAGTCCCCCCTCTGACTCGACTCGGACTCGAGTCAAAATATTTTTAATGGGACTCGAGACTCGACTCGGGACTCGAGACCAAGGACTCTTCAACATCCCTAGGCTGTGCCAGAAGGAGTGGAGAGGAGTGCGATCGCCGGCGAAGAGTGAGGGTGAAATTGTGATGAGACCTCACCATTCCAGAATGGGGGGCAAACATTTAAAAAAATCATGTTCCTCAAATGCAACATGGTTAATTTTAGGAAGTACAGCAAGTTTATTTTTTTAAATCATTTTCCTAAAATGCAACCTTTCAGACATTTTGGGTTTGGCTGCCTCTGCCTGCCTGTTTGGGGTTCCCTGCCTCCTCTGCCTGGTCTCTTCTTAACCAGTTCCACAGTTTGAATTGTCCAAGACAAAGACCTCTGCCTGCCTGCTTTGGGGTTCCCTGCCTCCTCTGCCTGTCTGGTTATTTTGGGTTTGTCTGCCTGGTCTGTTCTTGCCAAAATCAGTTGCAGAGTTTTGAAATAAAAAGGCACACTTGTGCCTAGAATTTATTTAAGCCACACATCTGAAGTAGCCTTATTTTGCTGGGGAAAACCCCCATTGATTTTAATAGGGACTCGTGGAGTCAGCTTTGGGAGTGACTCGGGACTCGGGAGTCACCATTTTGGACCAAGGACTCGGACTCGAGACTCGGGTCCAAGGACTCGAGACTCGGATACAAGGTCTCGTGACTCAACTCGTGACTCGAAACCAAGGACTCTTCAACATCCCTGGTTCAGAACCTACCTCAAAAAATAACTATAGGTTTACTGAAACACATAGTTCCTGCCTCAAAAAGAGGAGGAGGAAAAAGAAGAAGTTGCACCAATGCTTTGCTTGAGCAGGAATTTCCAGATTCACTTCTTTGGGAGAAATGTTAAACTGAAGCTTCCTAACCTTGGATGGAGTTCATCTAAACCCATTTCAGAAACTATCCAGAGAGTGCCCCTCCAAATAGATGTTTGGTTCCTACTATCCTAAACGACCATGGGCAGACACTTTGGATTGAATTCCAGTAAAGCTTGTATTGGCTTTGTAGAGAAATAATGTTTATGAATATGTACAGTGTCTTCATGACCTTGCCCCCAGGGCCATCCCAAGACATTTTGCTGCCTAAAGCAGAGAACCCCCTCCCATTCCATGTACAAAAGGTAACTGGACAAGCAGTTCAATCTCTTTTTTTTTACATTGGCAATGTCTACTGCATCCTCCACTGCATCTGAAGGCAACAGGCTAACTTAGGGGGCACAGGGCGGGCCACATGGCACACAGCTCTCTCCTTCAACACCTTGCTGCCACCTACCAGCATCTGCCACCTGAGGCAACTGCTTCACTCTACCTAACGGTAGGGCCTGTTTGCCCCTACCTATTTCTGAATTATTCTTATATTGTCTCTTCTTTGCTATGCTCTTTCCAATCTAAACTTCTGGTTAGACCTCCTATGTCCTTTGCACTCTCTTGTTTTTGGCCATTTGCTTTAACCTCTCCTATTACCTGGAACTCTCTGGCTCTTAATATTGGCCTTGATTTCCCAGCTCCCTGTTGTTGTTTTTTTTGCTTTAAAGGTTCAATTGTTTCTGCTGTATTTCCTTCTATAAACTCTTAAATTGTTATAGGTCTTGGATCAGAACACATTTCTTTCATATTTTGCTCTTTTGATTCCTTCCTTCTCTTTCCCATACACTCCCTCTCCTTTCCTATTATGTCAGTCAATTTTAGATGGTAAGACTGCACATAGGAAATCATATTTTTAAAAAGTGTTTTGTTTAGTGCTAGTCATTTTAAGCACTTTATAAATGAAATACGATGACCTGAAGTTCAGCTGCATAACTTTTTAATTTGTTTGAACTGTGAAGTAAAAACAACAGGAGGAAACAATCCAAAGCATCACTGAGTATAGTCTGTGTTGATTATTTATTAATTGTAAAAAAAAAAAAAAAAAACCTCTAAAAATGCTCTATGTGTTTCAAGATGAAGGTCCCTTCATCAGGAGCAATTAATCTGTTTAAAATATATAAAAATTACATTGTTTTGTTATACAATCAAAGTACCATTTACATTTATTAATGCTGTATAAAAAGTTTTAATAAACTTTTTATACAGTTTTAATAAATGTATTAAAGATTTATGGGAATAAATGTTCCCAAACATACTCTCTAGAGCTATATTTCCTTGCAACACACAGGGCTTTTTTTCTGGTGGAACTCACCGGAACTGAGTTCCAGCACCTTTTCTTCTATTAATTGCATTACAATTTAATCGCCATCTACTCCCGAGGAAATGTAATCCAAGAGTTCCGGTACCTTTTTCTCCAGAAAAAAAGCACTGGCAACACATATACTTAATGAAAACCGTACTCTTACATTGTAGTTATGGAGGGTAGGACACGGATATATATTTTTTTATAATATAATATTCTCACCGTTGTATCAAATATTGTAAAGTTGATGTGATTTTATTATAACAAAGCAGCTAGTCCAAGTTCCTCATTCAGCCCCCTGGGCACTAAAGTATTCAATTTTAGAATCCAGAAAACGTCTCTCTTTAATAAAAGATATTCATTGGAAGCCTGTACCTGATCCAAACAAAAAAAGAACAAATCTGAAATAAAATGACCCTGCTCTATGTAATGACTCACTAATCATTTTATAATAAAATAGGTGATAAACAACACACACACACACACCCGTGATAGAGATGCTTTGGGGATGGTAGATGGCAATCATCAGAACATAACCATCGTTAATTGAATGGGTAAGGTGGTAGAAAGTAGAGGTTTGTCAAAAAGCCATAACTGCTGCGCTGTCTGTTCTGCCATGTGTGAACATTGAGCAGGTATTACTTTAAAACTAAATGAGATAGTTAATGCTTAAAGAATAATAGACTACATCACACAGCTGCATTTTTTAGAAAGCAGCAACATAAGAAGCCTATTTTCAGTCAGACCCCTTAGCGTTGATAGAACAGATCAAGTTTCCAGAGATAGAGAAGAAAAAAAGTAAACTGTGACTTATTCTTTAAGATGATGTAATATGAGAATGGCTTAAGATACATTTGTTTGTTAGAAATAAATGGTTTACTGCTGCATACCGTATATACTCAAGTATAAGTCGAGTTTTTCAGCACATTTTTTGTGCTGAAAAATGCCCCCTCGACTTATACTTGGGTCAGCGCCCCCCCCAGGACTCCCGCCGCCGCCGCCAGGCACCGCCAGGCACCGCCAGGCACCCCCTCCACCCCCAGGACCCCTGCCGCCACCCCCGTACCTGCACCCGCCACCGCCGAAGCCCCTCCCCCGCCAAAGCCCCGCCGCGCCGAAGCCCCCCCAGACACCACCAAACACCCCCACGCCACCCCAGACACCCCCCCCACGCCACCCTACCTGCACCCGCCACCGAAGCCCCGTTGCCGCCGAAAAGCCTCCCTGCCACCGAAGCCTCGCCGCCGCCGAAGCCCCTCCCCGCCGAAGCCGCGCCGCGCCGAAGCCCCCCCCAGACACCCCCATGCCACCCCCAGACATCCCCACACCACCCCAGACACACCCCACGCCACCCTACCTACACCCGCCGCCGAAGCCCCCCAGACACCCCCACGCCACCCCCACGCCACCCCCAGACACTCCCCCCGCCACCCCCAGACACTCCCCCACCTCCTACCTGGTCTTGCACGCCGCCTCCCTGTTCCTGCGCGCCGGAGCCACTGTTTTGAACGCGACAGGAAGTGAGAAGAGGGCATGGCTTCGGCGGCAGCGGGGCTTCTTCGGCGGCAGCGGGTGCAGGTACGGGGGTGGGGGGTGTCTGGGGGTGGCGGCGAGGGTCCTGGGGGGGCTTTGGCAGTGGCGGGGCTTCGGCGGCGGCGGGTGCAGGTACGGTGGTGGGGGGTGTCTGGGGGTGGTGGCGGGAGTCTCCCCTCGTACATTTCCCACCCTAGACTTATACTGGAGGCAATAAGTTTTCCCAGTTTTTTGGGGTGAAATTAGGGGCCTCGACTTATATTAGGGTTGACTTATACTTGAGTATATAGTTAGTTTAACACACAATATAGGGCAGGAGAGCTACCAGCTATATTTTATTTGAAGCAGTAGCAGTTCTTTAAAATACAGTTTTACCAAAAAAAAGCTTAACCTTAATTATATTTTCCTCAGTTGATACTAAAGACAAGTTTCATAACCAGAGAAGATAGTCTGACTAAAGCCATTCAAAAAAAGTTTCATGTTACATTACATTATATGTTAATAATATAGCATAAATATGGTCTTATTATAAGTTTGTTTGAAGCAAAATCGAGACTAACACTGGTAGATAGTCAATACAATATAAGACAGACACGTTACAGGTTACAACTTGTCTAAAGTAGTCAATAAAATAAGGTTTTAGTATATGTTTGTAAACAAGGCTTTCTTATGTTTGAGATAATGATAAAGTGTTAACATCAACTTTACAAGTATTTGATACAATGGTGAGAATATTATAAAAAAAAAGAAAACCTGTGTCCTTCCCTCCATTACTACAATGTAAGAGAATGGTTTTCATTAAGTGTATGTGTTGCAAGGAAATATAGCTCTAAGTAGTCTGTTTGGCAACTAACTTTTTATACAGTTTTATTACGGTAAATGGTACTTTTATTGTATAACAAAGCAATGCAATTTTTAAAATATATTTTAAACAGATTAATTGCTCCTGATGAAGAGACCTTTGTCCCAAAATGGATAGAGCATTTTTAGAGCTTTTTACAATTAATCAATAATCAACACAGACCATACTCAGGGATCCTGGGGATTTTTTTCCTCCTGTTGTTTTTGCTTGCAGCGTCTTCCCTCCTCGTTTTGAACTGTAAAGTAGCCAGAAGCCCATAGCAGAACTTCCCTGGCTTATTCTGGCCTCAGACATAGTTTGATGTAGAGATATACATGTCACTTCCCTACACCATCCTCAAACCTTCGTTGATCTACATCATCAAACTTTCTTTGATGTATGGAGCTTTTCTTCCAGCCAGGTGAGTAAACAAAACAAGCTCCAGGATTATGATACATGGTATGCATATACATAGTAGCCTCATCTCCAGTTCCTGACCCCAGCTGAGCCCCAAATTGGATCCTTTTTCCAATTTCCTAGACTGCTACATATTAATTACAACTCGCTGCAGGAGGACATACTTCAAGGGAATGTTCCCAATCAGTTAGGACCAAAATCACATGTGTACTTAAACTATGAAATGTAGAAAAGCAAGCTTGGGTTAGGTTAAAACCCAAGCAATGTCCAAGGATCTCCTCACTCATCAAAAGTAGAGATGTCAGAGAAATCCGCAGCAGATTCAAATGATCTCAGATTTCTGTGAATCTGACCTGCAGATTCTGCAGCACACTGGCTTCTTCCGAGTAGCAGAGACTTGTGGGCCATGTTTAATTTTAAAAATAATAATAATAATCCAGAATTGGTGTTCCAACTATCCTGAATGGGGATAGCTTAGCCACAGTGATCCATGTACTGGTAAGCTCACAATTAGGCTAATGTAATGCAGTCTGTTTGGGGCTGCCCTTGTGCCTGGTTTGAAAGTTGCAGCTACTGCAGAATGTAGCAGCTCAGGTGCTCCCTGGGACATGCATCTACATTCATGCAACACCTTTGTTAAAAGAACTGCACTGGCTGCCTATTAGCAACAAGCCATGTTCAAGGTTATGTTGTTAACATACACAGCTCTAAACAACTTAGGACCAGGATATCTAACAGACCATCTTCCCCAATATATACCTATCCAACTTTAAAGTTTTTCAGGGGAGAGCTTGCTGGTTGTTCTGCGACCAACAGAATGCCATCACATAATATCTCAAAGGTGGGCCTTTTTGGTGGCAGTGCCCACCCTCTGGAAAACCCTATCCCGCGTATGCAAAAATCATACAAAAATACAAAAAAAAGTCATACAAAAATAAAAAAGTTGCTGGAAAATATGCTAAAATAGACACATTTTTAAAAACCCCACAATGTTTTATACATCTCTGATCCCTCTTGAGCCTCTGCTGTGTAGCAACCTTTGTTTTGTTCACTGTGCTCATTCCTTGCACACTGAGCTAAGAAAAATACACAAAACGTTATGTTCCAGCAAATGTTCCACAATTTGTTCCAGCAAATTGTGGCAGACTTTTTTTTTGCATACTTTTCCAAAGGGGAGGGGGAAAAATCAGAATCTGTCAATGAGAGGACAATGGAGTGAAAGACTCCATGAAATACAGACAGAGCAGATTTAACAAAATCTGTGCATCCCTAGTCAAAAGGGATTTAAAAAAAATATCTAAGATTGGGGGGTAGGTTTTGTTCAGCTTGTTTCCAATATGTAATTATAGTGTGGACCAGTGTGCTGACTGAGACTCATCTACCGATACCAACGTATAGACAGCTCTATCTAGGGATGGATGAATCTGTCAGCTTCGGTTTCTCCTAGTTTCTCATTTTTCCAGTCTTAAACTCAGTTCGTCGTGAACTATAAGAATTCCTCCAGTCTCAAGTTCAGTTCATCCCAAACTTTTAGAATTTTGTTTTAAACGTTAGCATGTAATTTGTAATCATTTTGTGAACTGACCCCTGCGAGTAAGAGCCGAACCACTGTAGAACAGTGATTTATCTGTACCAGCAATTTTGAATATATTAACTTTATTTCTGTGTGTGCTTAGCCTAGAAATAAGTTTTCCCTGCCATTAGAGGTCTTGCATTCTGTGGGAAAACGTATCATAGTTATCCCTTAAGTGCGCTAACTGTTCAATAAACTAATGGCACCAGTCATGTTACACCTTTAATAATGCTCTGCAAGCAAGAAAAGTTAGGGAAAAAATAGACTGTTTGAAACTTAGTAGCTTATGCCACACTACCTAACTCATTTGAGTTGGTGAATATTTCTCTAACATTTGTTGCCTGATCTGAAGAACACATCACACGGGATTAAGTCTGATTTACTTCAGTAGAACTTATATCAGTGAGCGTGGCATCTACATGGTCTCACAGAACTAGACTGCATCTAGTTAAACTAATTCACATTCAAAATTAAAGTTGCACCATTGGCCTTTTGAGCTCATTACCAGAGGTAATAAAAACATGAAAGGCTATACCCAAAATAGCCAGAAATATTTCTATGACCTTGGGGGCTTTCCTACCAGCCTGGTGAATAAACAATCATTCTAACAAAAGTTTTATCCAGACCAGCAATTTTCAGACTTTCTGCCTTCAGGGAATAGTTTTCATATTAGCTTGTCCATCTAAGAGCCCCTCAATGTTCACCACAGAACCCCACGGTACAGTACAGAAGATTCTCTCAGGTAGTCTTCCCCAATCTTGTACCATCAAGATATATTGGGCTACAGCTCCTACCATCCCTGGCCTTCATGACCATTGGCCCATCACTTCGGGTGATGGGAGCTGTAGTCCAACAGCTCTGGAGGATACTGTGGTGTAACCCCACAATTCAGTTCCCTGGTGTATGTCTGCATTAGTATGTTTAGGGAGTATAGAATGTTGAACTGAGTGGGTGTGGTTTATGATGTCTTGGAAAGGGTGGAGGGAGGAGTATATAAGGAGTGTCTGAGTGATGTCAGGGTTAGTTAAGAAGTAGTCGGGTTAGTGTGTTATGGGAGAGTGTTTGGAGTGTGGGGAGAGTTGGGAGTTAGGTTAGTTGGATTATTCGTGTCTTGTCAGGAGTTTTAAGAGGAATCAGTGATTGTATGAGGAGTGAAAGTATTTAGAATTGTAGGGACTTAGGTTAATTATAAAGTGTTTGGGGTAGGCAGGTTTTAAGTTATTTTCTGGAACTAAGATTTTGAGAATTAAAATAAACTTATTTTTATTTTGTTTGCTACCCAAATCCTACATGTCAGCTTGGTGTTATTAACCTGCATTACTTTCAAATCTACACTCACACCTTTTTACCCTCAGTATCATAAATTTAAAAATAGATCCTTAATAACTAGTATTAATCTTTTCCCTCATTAGTAGGGGAAAGGTTTCATTTGACCTCCCCTCAGGTTTTTAAGTGTTGGTGCTTGGCCTGAGAAGGGTTTTTGTGGTGGGTCCTAAAGTGTAAGGGACTGTGTCGTCGCAGATACCACATTGGGAAAGGCTGCTCGAGGACATGTTCTGGAGCACATACGGTAGTTCACATGGAGCATTGATCAGACAATTAGGGTCTCACCATCACCCCACAAAAAACAAAATGTGCCCCCATAGCACAACTCTGTTGCTTCGCATTGCAAGGAAAGGTTGGTAGTGGTGAACCAGCTGTGTCCCAGGCAAGCTTGTCCACCTTGTTGGGTTTTCTCCTTGAGGAATCTGGGATAAGCAAAGACAGATTGAAAAGCAATCAGGCAGATGGATACAAGCTAGAATAGGGAATGGTACACTACTCTCTACTGCAGTAGAGAGGGCAGGCTTCCTGCTCCTGGAGCTTATTGGCTATGGTTTCATCCTGTCTGTCAGAGATTTTTGGCATGTTGCCCCTGCCCCTTTCAGGCTTTGGCCACACCCCTTTTGCCTTCAGCCCCACCAACCACTGGAATGCAGCCCTGAGAGCTTCTCCAAAACTGAATTTGGCCCTCAGGCTGAAAGAGGTTCTATACCCCTGGTCTTACTCCTTGGCCTCTGCTGAAAGAAAACTTAAAAATGTAAGAGCAGCTCCACTGGATCAGATGAAAAGGCCCATCCAGTCCAGTACCATGTTTCCCAGAGAGTGGCCAAGCAGATGCTCCTGGGAAGCCTAAAAGCGGGGCAAGAGCCTTCTCCCACTGTTTTCCCTCCCCTCCAACATGAAGAGAGACCATCAGCTTGGCAAGAATGGCCAATGATCAGGAATTATGGGATTTGTATCCCAAATATCTGGAGGGCATGAGGTTACCTGTCCTGCTGTACAGTGATAGACTTCTACTGTTATTCTGTCAGTGTCAGGAAACTGGGCTACAGGGGGTGGCGGATGGGCAAACGAGCAATGTTCAAGCTTGCCAAGATTGTCTGACATCAGCTGGCTGCTCATCTCTCCTTGATTTGTGCTTGTGTTTGTGCTTGCTGTTTGCTTTGCATGAATGAGCAAATTGTGCAAAATGAGCTGCTATCAAATGTGAAAGTTGCGCAAACAATTCCCAAATTTGTGCAAAATTCCAAAATTACACAAATTTCCCCAAGAGTTGAAAGTGTGGGTGATTTAAAAATATGCGTATTTTGAGAAAGTTGGGCATTCTGAGGAAGTTGTGCATTTTTAAAGTACACATTTTGCAGACATTAAGGCAAGTTCAGGAATGTTTTTTTTGATAGCGTATGGGGCAGTTTCAAGTTATTTGAGAACTGAAATGAATGATATCCCCTCACATCCCTAAAAAAAAATACCTCTGACATATTTACCTGTTGTTCAGCCTTTCCCCCCAACATTTCTGCATACACATCTGTAATGTGTCAAATGGATTCTGATGCAATATGAAGTGCGATTCCCAAAGACACCATGATCTGGGGTTCTCAGAAATTCAGATATTACAATGTTGGCATCTCATTAAATAGGTTAGACAGGCTTGCTACTCTCCCTGCAGTATAAAATCTTCAGACCCAGTTGCCTGAAAGCCAATTAGCAAAGATGTTGTTCCTTGTGTTCTGGGAACTAAGGCTATGATCTAGAAAGCAGTCATATAAATATTAATACCTTCAACTTGCTGTTCTGACATTTCACCAGCCTGAAACAATAGGCCTGACATCTTACGCAAGGGAACTCCTTTTAAGTTGTAAGTTCAGTTGATAGATTGGGTCCAGGTCATAAACTAAGTTGACAAGCAAAACCTATTAGTATTCTTGACTTTCAAACACACTTTATTGTTTGAAGAAATCTAGACATGTTATGAGTGAAGCTTGCCCACATCATAAGTTGCAAAAGAGTACAACGTATGCATGCACTCAAAGGTATTATAAGTCAGATTCACACAACTATTATCTGGTTCAGGTCCTATCTCACATCTTTCCCAGCTCTGCTTCCTGAGATAATTTTAAATGGCGATGCTGGGGTCTGAACCCGGTCCTTCTGCATTATGCAAGGTATATGCTCTGTCACTGCACTATGGGCCCTCTCTATAATCCACACAAAATAAATTGACTTGTTCAGTGGGTTTGCATCTGACATTTTATATAATAGATAACACATGCAGCCACACACTAGGGGTGTACACAGAACTCTGGAGCCTAAAATAGGGGGCTGCTTCACTTCGAAGCCTAGTTGTGCTTCAGTTTTGATCTGAAGTGCAGCTGCCATGTTCTGAAGCTTTGGATGACTTCCCCATTGACAATAATGAGGACTGGGAAAAAAAAAAACTTGCTATGACTTCTCTTCACGTTTTGCCAGGAATGCAAGCAAAGTGGCCCCTTCTGAAGGGATGACTCACAGCAAACCTCAGGCAGATAGGTGCAGTGGGATTTATGCAAGGAAAGCCTGTCAGGTTTGGTGTTGTTTTTATTTAAGAGGTTCCCCTCTCCCTTTCGTGGGCCATTTCCTTTGTTCTTTATTGCACGGGTGACTGTCATAGACTTACAAACACATGGGCATGCACATGTGAGTGCGCGCGCGCGCGCACACACACAAACACAGTGTTACAGTAGTGCTTGGTGGAATTATAAACATGACCTGCTTGTAAAGTCCTCAGAATGCCAGCATCCTACTCTTCCATGTTCTCACTCTTTGTTTCTGAGCTGAGAGAAACTAAGTGCATCGCCGTGGCTTTGTAGTACAAGCAAGTGTGCAACTGTGCATTAAGCAGGAAGACCCTGCCTGCTTTTAAAGTCCTCAAGAGCATCCCCATATTTTCAGGCAGAGAGGGGTGTCCTTGTTGCTCCTTCTGTTCTGTCACAGCTGAGAAGGCCAGCACATCACTGTAGCTTTACATTACAGAGCCAAGAGAGGGGAAGCAATACAGGTGGTAAGATCAGTTCTCCCCCACAACCCACCCCAGCTACTCTACTTGGCTGCTGGGGGTGTGTGGCTCAGGATGGATAAATCTGTATGTTTCACTTTCTGTAACATAACATTCACAATTTTTTTCAAGCACAAGTTCCTTCCCTCTCATTCCCACATCGGTTTGCTTGTCTGTTTTTAAGTCCTCACAAAAATCCGTATGCATTTTCATGCACATGCAAATCTGTATGGATTTCTGTGCATGTTTTATGTAATACATACTCTCCCCCCCCCCCAAGCATGTTCCCCTTTTCAGTGCCTTTTTGTACGCCATTTTCCCTAGTATATGCATTTTTTGTATGAATTCTTGGGGAGCCTGAGTATATGCATTTTTGTATGAATTCTTGCATCACAACATTTTGGAAAAGTGTGAAAAGCAAAGGAAAATTAGTTCAGAAAATGCAAATTAGGCTGGTTCATATTCAAATGTGACCCAAACAAAAAAAAATTCCCCATCTCTTCTTGTGCCCCTCTTTTACAAGTTACTGGCATGCCAGGAAGTACCTCTAACACAAAGGTACTGGCAGGTGGCAGCCAGGGAGAAGGTGTTGGGCTTCTTGAGGGGGTTATATGATTCAGCTTCTTGAGGAGGTTCTGTACCGCATCAGCTAGATGACACTGGTCATTGGCAAATACAAACCGTTTTTAACTGGCATGCCCTGATTTATTCTGGAAGGAAACACTGGAACAGTAATTTCTCATTAAAAAAATTCATCTATCTATCTGTAGCGTGAGTATGTGAAAGAGGAAGGCATTAATTTACCAAGCTCATTACTCTTTACGTATACCAAAGGATTTGGGAAGAGACAGAATAGCTTTCTCTACACAAAGAAGCTAGTTCAAAATTGGGACTGTTGCACTTCTTTGTATTACAGCTGCCATCATCCACTTCCATTTTGTCTCATCACCCTACAGTCACTCCTGCAGCAATTTCAGTCAATAAGGAGAGGCTTTTTTCAGTGTGCCCATGGAGGGTTACTTCAGCCTTGTGGCATCCTCTAATAAGAGGATGCTTTTAGCGGGGGCTTCAAAGAATTCTACCACTCCCACTGCCAGCAGCAATTGGCCAATTTACAGAAATTGGCCTATTGGAAAGAAAAGAATGAAAGAAATATGAGAGGTAAAAAATAAAAAAAAGTCAGTCAGGAAGCAAGAGAATCCTTAATCATTCATGGCTGCTGTAGTATTTTCAGATCAGGCCAATGTCCGTATCTCCATCAAGTGGAGCTTAATGATAATGAAGGAACAGAACTTCTAGGTATAACCTGGTAAAGGTGAAAACTGAAGAATTTAACAGCTTTTCTTTTTGTTTGTCTAACTAGGGATGTGTGAGAAGTTTTCTCCATCAAGGTTTTTTTTTTAACGGATTTACCCAATTCGCATATCGCAGACCCAAATACAATTTGCAGTTGGAAATCCATACATTTCCAAGTTTGAGATGCATTCCACGGACACAAAAATGTGTTTGACAACATGTGCACATGAAAAATGCATACATTTCCAAAATGTGCACAAACATGCTTTAGTCAATGGGTACATGCTTCCAAAAATGTGTCCCTTTAAAATATGCACACAAAATCTGTACATTAAGAAAAATGTGTATGATTTTCCATACAAAATTTCTTTTGAAAAAACAAAGCATTGCAAGCTCATACAGAAACAGGACACAATGAGCTTGACAATGAGCTTGACATTCCCTGGGAAGGGAATTCAAGAGCATTGGAGCAAGCACTGAGAAGGCGTTCCTGCCAGGCGTGCCTGGGATGGTGGCAGAACTAAGATAAGGGCCTCCTTAGAAGATCTCAGAGTATGGGCAGGCTTGCAGGTGAGAATATGGACCCGAGCTGTATAGGGCTTTATAGGTTATCATAACCAGCACTTTGAATTGTGCCTGGAAACAGACTGGGAGCCAGTGAAGCTGTTGTAACAGAGGTGTTGTATGCTCTCTGTAGCCAGCCCCAGTCAGCTGTCTGGCATCAGCCCTTTGAACCAGCTAAAGTTTCCAAACGCTCTTCAGAGGCAGCCCCACGTAGAGCGCATTACAGTTATCCAAACGGGATGTAACTAAGGCATGTGTCACTGTGGCCAAATCAGACATCTCCAGGAATTAGCACAGCAGATGCACGAGCTTTAACTGTGCAAATGCACTCCTGGCCAACATCGAAACCTGGGCATACAGGCTCTGGGCTCAATCCAGAAGTACACCCAAGCTGAGAACCTGTGTCTTCAGGGGGCGTGTAACCCCATCCACACAAGCTGAATCCCTATTCCTTGATCTACCTTTCGACTGACCAGGAGCACCTCTGTCTTATTAAGTAACATTAAGTAATATTAATATTAAGAATATTAAGTAAGATTCTGTACATTAGTGATCAGCATTTAGTAGAACAGGTGATCATAGTCAGTTGCTTTATAGGCTCATCCACAGACATTAACTCCTTACATTCTAGAAAATTCTTGCTAATTGTTGTCTAACTATGAACTTTTACAAAATAGCTAATGCACATTTGCGACATTAGCACATTTGTGCAAGTGCATATTAGCGTTAATGTGCATGCATTTTTAGCACTACTGTAAATTAGCACTACCCCCGTCCCCCAGTGAAAGACTGCTCCACAAGTCTGTAGAATCCATATGGCTTGGAAAAAGCTGGTCCACTGAGAAATCTGCAGGTTGGACTCATAGAAATCCAGACTCATTTGAATCTGTTGCGGATTTCTTCCTATTCTCCAATACTCTGTGCATTCCTTCTCTAGTATGCATGGATCAGAAAAACCGAAGCTCAGGAAGGTTATCCAATGTTAACTTCAAAGCTCATTCTAACTGGTGTCCATATTGGATTGCAAGCTTTGATATATATATATATATATAGATATAGATAGATAGATAGATATAGATAGATAGATAGATAGATAGATAGATATTTTGCATGAAGATTGGTAAATGTTTTCATGCACATTTTCCCAAATGTGTGCATCTTTGAAATATGCACATTTCTCTTTCATCAACTAAAGCATAGTTGTGCACATTTTTTCAAATGTGTGCATTTTTGTGTGCATTTTTCAAATGTACATCATCTGAATGCATTTGTTTTTTCCTGGTGTGGATCACATCACAAACCTGTAAATGGTACAGACTTCAGACCACAGATAGTGTTTCCATCAACATTCTACTATGGGAGGTGCAAATGGGATAATTCTGTTCAAAAGCAAAGTGAAACAAATCTTTCACCCATCCCTACAGTCCAGTCCAGTCACTGATTTAAAAGAAAAATAATTCAAAAAAGGTAAAAACACTCTTGTTTTCTGTTAAATTCTGCAGTCAGTGCTGATACCATTTGCATAATTTATTACAATATATTACAATTCTGCTTTTCTGACACAATTCCACACCTACAAGCTCATAATTTAAGCAATGCATCTGACATCCATATTTATATACTGCCACTTGCCTAGCTAGAAATGCTAACAAGCTTATCATTTTTCAGTCTGTTTCAAAGTAGGTGTCAGTATGAATTTCCATTATCAGTGGCAATAAATTCCCCATATGAAATTTCTAAGATAAAACCTTCAAAAACTGCCTCTATTGATGGGTATAATTTCTAACTTGACTTCTTTTAGCCTTTTACATCTTCCCTCTTCATCAAGTAAATCTTCACTCCAGGTATCAATGAAGTGTCAAAAATATGAAAAGATAGAAATATTCTTTTAATTCTTAGGTGTATATTCAGTCTTCCTAATGTATCAAGCAACACTTACACCAGTAATAACCTACTTGCCCTTTTAAATTCATCCTGAAGTCCTGAAGAAGTGATTCTTCTGACACTCCTAATTCTTATCCTTTAACCAACATCTGCCAACAGAGCCAGTGTGGTGTAATGGTTAAAGTGTTGGAATGGGACCAACTCAGCCACGAATCTCACTGGGAGACTTTGGGCCAGTCACTGACTCTCAGCCTAACCTACCTCACAGGGTTGTTGTGAGGATAAAATATAAAGGAGGATGAGGATTATGTAAGTCACCTTGCAGGAAAAATATAATCAATCAATCAATCAATCAATCAATCACCAAATCACGGATTCTCACACTTGTTTACTTCACTGCCTGATCCTGACCACATTAGCCCTATTCAAGTATTACCAGAGTGAAGATAGAGCAGGGGCTGTGGGGCCATTGCCTTTAGCTCTGCCCCCAAGGTCACATGGCCCCTATTGGTCCCACGCGTTGAGGAATAGCTTCTGCAGGAGAGAGTCTTTTTCCAGGGTTCTAAATCATGTGGGCAACCTACACGGGTACAAAAGGCTCCTTGCTGCAGTTGTTACTTTCATTGCATGAGGGTCCGGGAGGAGACATGCAATCTCAGGGCAGGCCTAATTCCACAGCCCCGTAGTCTCTGTGTTGCCTCTTCACTCCATTCGTGCCTGAGAGAGCTATTCTTTTAGAAAGCACTACCTATTTACCTAATCAGCACTGCAACTCCATTGCCCATTACTGTACCCACAGTTTCTACTAGTACATATTGAGCTTTTTAAAAAAATGCTAGCTTAGGGCTGGGCACGGCCCCTCCGATCTGATTCCAATTCCGATCTGTGTAATCGGGATCGGGCCTGATTATGAGTCTGTCTGATCTGTATCTATCCTGATCCGATTACGATTACGTGGAATCGATTACAGTAACGGAATCAGTTCCGTCTAGTTTTTTTCCATAGACATGCATGGGGGGGGGGGGGAGAATGTCTTTCACTTCTTCATTTTAAAAGATAGAATCATGAAACCTGGTGAGATTGCAGATTTCCTCAAACTGCTTATGCCCCCCAAATTTCAGACACATGGGTGTGGGGTGGGTGGGTAAACTTCACCTGTTGAATTTGTGCCAATCCTGACCATTTTTAAACAAAAAGAAAGGGATTGCCCTGCAAGCACTGACCCCCCCCCCCCAGGAATACACTTTCCTGTGAGTAAGTCTGGCAGGAAAATACTGAACAGAAGGCTAGCAGATTCAACCACTCCCTCACTGCCACAAACCGTATGAACAAAAAGGACTTTAATTGTCCTAAACTAAATCCTAATAAAAGATTTTTTAAAAACCTTAAGATATATTAAAGCAAAGCAATTAGGAGCCCGAGGCAACAAACAAACGCTCCTTCAGTCCCCCTTCCCCAAACTGGGGTCAGAAGAAAAGAAAAATAAACGGATTTGTTTGTATTCAAAATGAAGCTACTGCTAAATGAAATAATATTGAGGAATAAATCAAAAGAAATCCAAAAAGAGACACCCACCTCCTATAATCCTCCTCTCTCCAATGCCACGAGGCAAGCGGCAACTGATCCAAACACACATGGTCAGAGAAATAAAAACAAAGCATGGATCTCCCTTAGCCCTCCTCCAGCCTGCTTCGCTAGCTATTGGAGAAGGGCAACTTCCTCATTAGCACCATTGGGTAATGGTGCTGCCAATAATACTCTCCTCCCCCCCCTCTCCGTTCCATTCAGAAAGGGGGGGGAGCTTCCTGCCTGGCTGCTCACCCAGATCAGATGTAATCACCTGTAATCAAATGGAACCAATGACAGCCGATTACATCCGATCTGGGTCTGGGTTGATCCAATTCGACTGTAATCAAAACATAAGCCAAAACAGGCCGATCCGATTCCAATTCGGGTTCAAGACACAATTACATGCACAGCACTACTAGATATTATAGCATTTAGGAGATAGATTCTATGATAAATTACTTTCAAATATCTCTTCTGCGTAGTGTAGTTTACTAGTCTGGGAGTGCAATGTGAAGGGGCATGTAACATCAGCATAGATATACTTTTATTTATTTATTTATTTATTTAATTATATTTATGCCTCGCCTTTTTTCCTGCAAGGAACCCAAGGTGGCTTACATAATCCTCCTCCTCTCCATTTTATCCTCACAACAACCCTGTGAGGTAGGTGAGGCTGAGAGTCAGTGACTGGCCCAAAGTCACCCAGTGAGTTTCATGGCTGAGCGGGGACTAGAACCCGGATCTCCCGAGTCCCAGTCCAACACTCTCACCACTATGCCACACTGGCTCTCCTACTATAGGAAACAATTTAGATAACTACCAGAATTGGATGTCAGATAACCAAGATGGAGTTTATTTGTTTAAGCATTTTTAGCCTGCTCTTCAGCTACAAAAGCAGGCAGAACAGGTTACATATGACCAGTAAGAAATGTAAGCCTTCAGACTTACAATCTAATATATATGACACAGAAGAAAGAAAGGGATGGAGAGGAAAGAGGAAGGAGCAAACTCAGGCACTACTTCCTAAAGTCACAAAGTTCTTATAATAGTCAGCATGGAAACAGGGCAGAGAAAAGAGGAGCCCAAGTGGAGCTGGTCTCACAACTGAGCCGACTGATGGCCCTATTTTGGTGGGGCTCCTTTTCCACTACAGGTTTTATTTGGAGCTTCATAGGAGCTATCCATGGTGCTGAACTCCATCCCCCAAATTGGTTCACCACCATGGAGCACCATGGATAGCTCCTTTGACGCGCCAAATAAAACCTGCAAAACATGTAATGGAAAAGTAGCCGCACCAAAATAAGAGTCACCGGCCTCCCTTGCTATCAGTCCCTCAGCTGCAGCCAGGTTGAATGGTTACTGCTAGATGGCAGTTAAGAGGAAGAACCAATTGGAGCTGGTCTCTTAGCTGAGCCAATGGAGTGGGCCCTGTTATCCATCATGGAATAACCAAAATGCCTACACCATTTGTGTTTTTCTTCCCACAACCCTGTATGACTATATATCCAACTCAGTGCCATTAACCTAAATTGTGTAACCCTTGGTGCCAGAAAAGTGAACATAGGCTTTCATTTCCCTTCTGTCCCCTGGTAGGATCTGAAAGTACAAGGCTAAGTTGAGATGCTAGGCTTGTTTCCTTCTTACGGAAAAATGCTGGCATGTGACTGAGTTATTGCTGAAGTTATTATTCCATCTGACTAGAAATCAGTTTGCAGGCATCTAAAGGGAGCAAGAAAACTGCGGGAGAGAGGGTAAAGAACCTGTGTCCATTGCCTGAAGTACATGTGAAAACAAGGAAAATGAATGAAGTTTGACAGAATGTTCTTTTACATTTCACTCACTATTCCTTTCATGCTAGGGGCCCAAGCAATACTGGCAAGACATGTTATTACTTCTCAAATGTCGGAGTTAGCTAGTTACCCCTCCTCATTTACACCCCCCCCACACACACACACCTGTAGCAATGATTTGACAATTAGCATGAGTTGCCCTTAGAATTCTAGGGGAATGTATTTGCACAAAATTTCCTTTAAGGAAAAAAGGGGGGAAAGGAAGTAAAAATGCCCCCCCCCCATGAAAATGAAAGTCAAAGAGGTCAAAATCCCCCCACCATCACCATGAAAATAAAAGTCTCATTTTCAAGGACATTCAGGGAGTTGGAAGAAATGTCTTACAATTTTGAGTGGGGGGAGGTAGCATGATATATATGAGATAGCCATCAGTCTCTCTTTGTGGTAAAGTGGTGTAGTGGTTAGAGTATTGGACTGAGACTGGGGAAATCAAGGTTCAATTCCCCACTCAGCCATGAAGCTCATTGGGTGACTTTGGGCCAGTCTCACTGACTCTCAGCCTATACTTCACAGAGTTGTTGTGAGGATAAAATAGAGCAGGGCTCTCCAACCTTGGGTCCCCAGATGTTGCTGGCCTACAGCTCCCAGCATACCTAGCCAGCATGGCTAATGGCAAGGGATTCTGGGAGCTGTAGCCCAGCAACATCTGGAGACCCAAGGTTGGAGAGCCCTGAAATAGAGAGAAGGAGGACCATGTATGCCACCTTGGGCCACTTGGAGGAAAAGCGGGATATAAATGTAACAAATGCAATTGAATAATTACCACTGACTCCAGCAAGCATTGTTATATCAGTCTTCTTTCATGGGAGGGTATGCTGGTCATTGGCCGTAATAAATGAAACTGAACTGAACTTTCATAGGAGGAGGGTCATGGGCTTCTTGGAGGGAAAGGTGGGATTTAAACGTAACAAACAAACAAAGATCACTTCACTGCTGCTTCAAGCGGCAGTGGCCAATCTGTAATCATTAGCGGCAGCACAGCAGTGTTCCTCATTGAGAATGGCCCAATGGAAACTGCACTACATGATGATGCAGGATGGTTCTCATTGGGCCATTATCAATGAGAAATGCCCGCCAGGTTGGTGCTGCTTATTGCAGATCCTTCTCGTTTCAGAAATGCACCCAAACACTCTGATGCTATTGGGCTCCCTCCAACTCATTCGGGGCCCGGATGCATTGTGAGCCTGCTCTTGCATGATGGTGTCGAGGGATCTGGAGTGAGTGAGAATAGTGGGGGTGAGGACCTGATGTCCACCTCCTCTCCAGCATCCATTGTGGGATGTGGTGAAAAGTGCACTATACCAGGCAAAGGTGGTCCAACTGTGCCTATTGTTGCAGTACCTGGAGCAAATGCCTCACTGGTTCTGGGTTTATCTGTTCCCAGTCTGTGGGACAGATGATGGGCCACGGGTTCCCAAGCACAGACAAGGGCATTAGGGGGAAGGATAAGTTTGGGCTCTATTTACTAGGAGGAATAGGCAAGCAGCAGTGGGAAGACTTCACAAAAGGGAGTGGTGTTAATCTCACTACAGATCCGTTGCACAAATGAAATGACTTTTTACACACTAAATCATTTTAACATTGTACAAGATGAAGGGTCAAAGTACTACCTACATGACTTCTGTTGAAAAATTAGAGGTTTCTTCTGAAGGAGCCTTTCAGAAACCCTGGTGTAGGTGTGTGCAGGCAGGGCACAATGAAGACAAAACTAAACTTGGTAGAACTGCAGGTTCCTTCAAGGTCACTGTGTAGATTACACACCGCTGACTCACAAGGGAAAGAAAAAAAATGGCCGCTGACAATTGAAGTGGTGGCTCATGCTGGCTCAGCTTGTCTGTGCATGGAAAGCTAAGCAGGGTCAGGCCTGGTTATTACTTGGATGGGAGACCCCTCCTCCAGTTTCCTGCATTGAGCAGGGAGTTGGACTCAATGGCCTTGTAGGCCCCTTCCAACTCTATGATCCTATGAAATCATGTTGGAGGTGGGGAAGAGAATGCCAAGGGAGGCAGAGGCGATAGCAGCACAGTCTATTCCTAGGTAGAGTTTGGGAAGTGAGATCACTTGCAAGGAGCAGTACACTTTTTGGCCGCTCTTGCCAAGTGACTCTGTAGCCCTTTTCAACAACCAACGGTGAAATTGCCCTCCCGGGTTTGGGTGACACAACAAGCCATCATGGGTATGAACAAGCCATGGGTTCTCAGGGTGGCTTGTTTGAAAAAAATAAGCCACCCTGCCAAAACTGCACCGGGTTTGGATGACACGATAACCCACCATGGCTGATCACCCATGGTGGGTTGCCATGTCATCCGAACCAGGTCACTGTCTGCTGCAGATTCCTGCCTGCCATTTAAAAGCAATGCATTAAACCCCTTTCTTCATGAATGTGTATGTACTCAACTAGAAGTAATCAATAATTCTATTTACTGTTGCTGCACAGAACTGCATGCCAAAGATATCCATTAGAGACTGTCTGTAGGGGGAGGATAATTTGGGAATTATTGCTTTCAGCAACCAAATGAATTCCAGATTTAAACCACCATTCCCCACTACCCCCAATGGAGAAGAGAAACATCTTTAATGGACAGAGATCGCACCATGCATTAAAAAAAAAGTTATTTACAATTGTAAAAATAGTTTGGTAATGCTGTAAGCTTTAAATGTCTACCTCCAGCAGATATCACCAAGCAGAAATGTGCTGTCTCTTTCTGCAAATCTTATTGCTTTTCTGACAAAAAGTGCATCATTCCTAGGATTATTTTAACACAACATTTCACCAGTACAAGTAAATAAATATGTGAATACTTAGAGAATATACAATGGAGGTTCAATATCAAAAATCAGAAAGTATCATTTTGGGAAGTAAATTTCATTTCACATTTAGCTATACTTCAGATTACCCAATACTTTGGGTAAGACATCATGCCTTGTTGAAGATGTCTCATGGCACCTGGCGGGCCATGTGTGAAGACAGAATATTGGGCTACATGAACCTTGGTGTGAACCAGCATGTCCGTCCCTTCTGTTTAGCATTTGATCATGTACTATGGGGAATGCACATCATTTATTTATTTATGGGGTCTATGCCTCACCTTTCAACAGGTTCCCATGGCCAATTACAAAAAGTTTAAATGACAAGAAAACAGTTTTAAGATAAAAACATCAAAATCACCAGAATATAGAAGTGTGGCATATAAAAGCAATCAGCATAAGTAAAAATGCACGCAAAAACACACACACATAAAGTAGCAGAAAAGCTATTCACAGAAGATTAATAAATGGGAAAATCAGTGCTTATTTCCCCCAAATATATGCATTTCTGTATGCATTTTTTTGATTGGAAAACTTCATTGCAAAATTAGGGGAAGTACACATATCAAAGGATAACAGTTTCAATTTGTGTGTTGATCCAAATGTAAAATCAGGTAAATTAAAATGCAAATTTCTTCCCCATTTCTCCCTACATAAAACTCAGTATGTATCCCTTCCCCACACACAATGTAGGCTGAGCTCCCACCCTCTGTCAGGAGGGCAGAACAACATGCCACAAGCTCCAGATGTTCCCCAGGTAGCTCAAGAAATAATTACCAGGAAGCTCCAAATGAGTAGCAGACAAGCTTTGGCCAGTTCAATAGCCAGGGTAAGATAGGGAAGGCAGATGTGCCATGCCAATAACAACCACCAATCAGCTGCATAGTCAAGTTGTTCTAAGTAAAAGCTCAGAAGCCACGAAGAACGGTGTATGTTCCACAGTGGTCGTAACATTGCACACAACACATTTGTATTATTCACATGCACACATGTATGTGAGTTCTCATGAGAGAATGACACAGCCATAGCACATCCATAGGGCACAAAAGAATGGCACAACCATAGGGGCAAAACAGACATTAATTTAAGTGTGTGTCTAGCAGCTTTGCTAGGGTCCTGATAGGCGGGGGGAGGTGGGCATTTTTAGTTCTGGACTGAGGGCTGTGCACCTACTCTGGAGTAAAAATGAAAATAAAATCTAGCAATGTTTGTTTTTCTGGCCCACAGTTTAGCATGAGAGGCACGGCCTAACACTGGGGGAGGGTTAGGGTAGTATTTCAAGCAGCCTGTCAATCCCTCCTCTGCAACATGCTCACCTCCATCTCCTTCCCTCTTTAAATTAGGTTGACTGCAAGTTACAATGACTAAATTCCATTGAAGTAGGAGTCATGCCAGTCCCTGAAGAGTTAGTTGCTTTCAATATTATCTTTGTCTGGCTGGCATAACCTAAGGGTAAGATTGCAGCGTTAGTCATCCTAAAAAGGTCAAGATCCTTCTAACTCAGACCCCCAGAGGTAAATGGTCATGGCCTGCAGTGCTGAAGCTAAATGTCTTCGAAAAGAAAAGTAAGAATTTAACAATATGCCCCCCACAGCTTTTCTTTCAGATAACCAATTTAAAACATCATTCCCATTTGACATCATGGGCTGAAAGTCTTCCATTTTCCTTCTGTTTATACTGTAACCATAAGAAACCTGAAAGGCTTATCTGGGAAATATCACCTTGGCAGGGAGAGATAAACAAACACACACACACACACACACACACCAGGACATGTTTTCACTTAGATGTTCAGAGTAAATGCTAGACATTCTCACACAGGCCAACTCAAGTGCCAAAGTCAAAAGAATAAATAAGTGAGACCTGAAACACAATGGTGCAGTGTATCTTCAGCTGTAACAGGAGTGCTGCTACTAAGGGTTCAAGCCAGCTGGCCAGCCATGACCTCCTCTAGGATACTATAAGCTATAAGGAGATGAACTGGTACATAAAGAAAGTGAGATTTTAAAAATTCTAATGCGGGGAAAACTGAAATGGAGAGATTCGTCCACCCAGGCTTTGAATGTTTTGCTCTTAAAATTCTGGGTTTGAATCCCTGTGAACCATGTTAGTTCTTCAATTAGGGATGCCACCTTGTTTTTCTCGGACAGGTTCGTCCTCCTTAAACCTATAAAGGCGTAATCCTATGCATGTTTAGACAGAAAAGAGTCATACAACTCCCAGCATCCCCCAGCAGCTATGCTGGCTGGGGGATGCTGGGAGTTGTACGACTTTTTTCTGTCTAAACATGCATAGGATGGTGATCTAAATGGCTTAGAGCCTGGCTGTCTGACAGACCACTATCTTGGTACAAACCTGCTCAGTTATTAAGGTCAGCAGGAGAGACCCTTTTGAAGACACCTGTGCTTGCAGAGGCCCAATTGTCTGACACACAAGAAAGGGTTTTCTTCTGTGTTGTTCCCAAACTCTGGAACACACTCCCTTTGGAGTTGTGACTGGTCCCCACTGTCTCTGCATTCAGGAAGCGGATCAAGACACTTGGGATTTAAAATTGTTATTATGGTTCCTATGGCTTTTTAAGGCTGTTTTTTTTTTCCAGTTTTACTATGTTCTTATTTAATTATGGTTTATTTTCTGAAATCTTTTTCAGGTGGTACAGAGATACAATAATACATAAAGAAACTAACAAATTTAAGAACTATATGGCAGGCAGATACATCACCGTCCTCTCCATGCTGGGAAAAGCTGTATCTATTGATTTTGGCGAGAATTTTTGTTTCAGTTCAGTTTTGGTAAGACCTTACCAAAAATCGCTAAGTTCTTCACATTCAGGATAGAGAGAACTTGAGATTTATTTATTTTTTAAAAAAATGAATATGGGAGAAAATTAAAATGACAGATTTACTCATCCCTTTGAGTACCTTGTATTCTAAATACAAAAACTTATCACTCCTGGAAATGAACTTGTCCACTTTTCTTTTCTTTTTTTGAGGGGGGGGTGATATAAAGTAAATGTATAAAATGGGCAAAATAATTATGTAGAAAATTCATTTATGAAAGAATGCGTGATGCGGAACAAAACTTCTAGCACTGGCAATAAAGCAATAATATGAGTACAACCGATTACCTAGTCATACAAAAAAAAAAAGGGCAGTAGATGAATGCTCACAGCATTTGCTGGTGGCCCTCCTACAACTGAATCCTCTAGATAAGATTGCATGACACTTTCTATAATAACTTCCTCTTTTCACTAGATAATAAAAATCCCGCAAACATTAATCTTGTTAGGCTGCAATTTGCCAAGCTCAGCACATGCCCTCAAAAGGCGTTCCTCTCTCTGGAGAGACACTGAACCAAGGGCCTTCAGAGTTTCTCCCTTTCACTCCTATACCTACAAAAGTGCTTAAAAACACACACTAGGGTCACAATACTATACCCACTTTCAGGGTCGGCATGAAGGGCAAGCATGTTCAGGCACCTGCTGAGGGCCCACACTCCAGGGGCCCCACTGGCAAGAGCCCCCTAGAGATGCTCCAGAGCCATCTAGAGATGCTCCTCCCTTTTTCACTGCAACCTGCTTGTTCACCTGCTCTCACTCCGGCCCAGATAACAGTGGTGGTGAGAAGGAAGACCAGTAGATGCCACTGTCTACTTGCACACTGCCTCTCTGACTGTCAAGCAAGCAAGTGGTAGCAATGATGAGAAGAAGGATGAGGAACAATAGCCGCTGGTGGTGATGATGGTGAAAAGGTAGACTCACTGAGGGAGGGAAGCCATTGAGGATGTCCTGCCCAAGCAGTATTCTCAGATTTAATTCAATAAATAAATAAATAAATAAATGAGGAATGAATTCATGAAAAACTGAATGGAACAGAACAGCAACTTGGCTGCCTCCACTAAGGCAGGATCTGCTAGGTCAAAATTATGTCTAAGAGGGAGGAGGGTGGAAATTACTGTGACAACTGATATTACGGAGTACTACAAGTCAACAATAAGACCAGAATCGCTGCTTACATGCCTTTAAGACAAGAAATACATTTCATGTTAAGCATTCTGATGATTCATTTATCCTTTAACAGTCATTTCACATATTACACTGAGGGAAATCCAGTTTTGCTAGCATAAGAGGGAGCTGCAGCCAATCAAACTGCCTCAAAAGTACACTAATATAATGCATGTGCTTTTTTTTCTATTCACATTTTGCCTTCCCCTCCCCAGATGTACAGCTAAGATTTTTTAAGTGCACACCTAAAAATGTAATGTGTGTGAAGTGACCTTACAGGGCAACTAGTCGAATTCTGGGTTTGCAACTAAACTGTTGGGTTTGCCCCATCTTTCATATTAAGATCAGACCTGCCCCCCACCCCCCTCACACATCTGATGCCTCACCTTTCATTGTGCCTGTCTTGCTTTTCTATGCATAAAAAGGATAGTAAGAGTGGTGCCTGTGGTGGTTTTAGCTGACTCATCTAGTTGCAAGGGACCAGCAGGGAGGTGCAACACAGATTGGAGCTAAGTGTGCTAAATTCTAGGAACTTCATTGCAGGCACATTTTTTCTAATACAGGGTACACAACAGGAGGTGAAAGGGTTACAACCATCTGGAGCTCTTCACCATAGTCATGTCAAAAAGATCTCCATCTACCAAACATCCCCATTGTGCCTTCATGGAGGGATGGCACACTTAGGCTTATGGTTCTTTTCTGGAAGGGATCATGGACCCAAGTGAACTATAGGAGACTGCAAGGCCTAGTGACTCTGCTGCCCATTTCCTAATTATTTTCATGATTGTAAACTGGGCTTTCTTCTTCCTTCTCCTTTGTCCCTTTCTTTCTTACATCCCAAATCCCATAGCCTTGACAGGGACAATGCTCTGCCTCCCAAAACAAACCCAAGGACAATTCTAGGCCAGGGAGGAGCCAGGTGAGCACAGGTAATAGGAGGTGAGTTCCAATGGGAAAAGCTAAGCATACCACTCTGGTATCCTCAGCAGTGGAAAAACCAACAGATTTATGTATGGACCAATAAAGAAGTAACAAATTGTCATTCAACACTCCTCTGTCACAGAGATCTCTTTGGTCTCATGACTGTTCTGAGGTAACTAAGCAGAATTTTACCCCTCTACAGAAACTTGCTTCTGGACTACTATCTTACATTTGTACTAACTGGCAGCTTTATAGCATTTTGCGTTTATTCTTTCCTTGCCCCAGACAGCATTGAACCAACATTCTGCAGTAGCATGCAAGATAAATTCAAGAGGACATTTTTGTAAATCTATTCTGCATTTTAATTCAATTAGTCTGGAGAATCCTTAATTTAGATGTGTAATCAACTTATGCTGATGCTAGCAAATTATGTTAATGAGCTTGTCTTTTTCCAAACAACCTCGGTGAAAGGTAAAAATATCTTTCTTACTACTTAATCGGGCATGTCACTTGACAGAATTGTTGCTATCATGCATATTTCACTTTACACTGCCACATTGTATATTAATAGGTGCTGTTTCTGGTTAGCGTGGTTTGCTATTCAGAACCGTCCCGCTACTTACTTTACCATTTTGTCCCAATTGGGCTAATCTTACCATCAGGCCTCGGATCTCCAACAAGGTGCCCATGGGCAGGCACCAATGTGCCTATGAATACCTCTCTTGGCATCCACCAGGCTCTGTCTCCTCCTGATTTTTATTTTATTTTTATAGTTTTTAAAAATCTGGTGTGCTCCACAGTGAAGTGGCACCTTTTAGTGCCATCTTTATTTGTGCTTAGGTGCCTGGACAAATCTCAAAATAGAGATTTACTAGTTCAGAGCCGTCCCCCACCTTGTGCTTAGGTGCCTGGACAAGTTACTTTTCTTTTAGCTTCACCAGTTTGCCTTCTGAGAAACATGTATTTTGTGAGTGGCCATGCCCACCATGGTGGCTTTTTTATGAATGGGAAATCCGCCTTTGACAGCCATTTTGTGACAGCATCCATAACACTCGCAAAATTCAAAACGGGCCCACTGATCCAAAAAGGTTGTTTGGTTGCAATACCTAATTGCAACCAAAAAGGTTGCAATTAGGTATTGCAAGGCAACCATCCCATATGGCAGTTATCGGAGGGTGACAGCAACTCTCCTGGCCATTCCCCGTCCTCTTGAGTTGGGGACCAGGCTGTGGTGATGCTTGCATGTTCCTGGCCTGCACTGACTGGCTTTTTTTGCCTAGTTGCCTACTCCCAAGGCATCACAGAGAGTGGTGTTGGGAAAGACGCCTGACTGAGCGAGCAGGAAGAAAGGAGTGAGACCAGTCCATGTACCACAGGAGCTATTGTGCCTCATGCATTGCTCTGCTCACAGGACAGGAGTTAGTGCCATCACTGCTGCACTGCAGTATTTGTTCAGACAGGAAGCAAGCAACAGCCAGGCGGAGCGATGAGCAGGGAGTGGTACAGGGCTGAAGCCCAGTGCTCTCCAATCTCTAACGTAGCCTGCTGCCCTGGAGAGTGCTGGGGAACGCTGTCCCATTGCCAGTGTTGAAAGAGAATTTGTCCACCTCAGGCAGCAAAGTGGCTCTTGGGCCAGCCTGCCATCTCCACTCCATTAATCCCATCATGAAGGCACGGCAAAGACCTAACCTGAACATTGTGTTCATCTGCTTTTTTTTACAAATGTGCAGATAAATATTCAGCACCTTGTAGAATTCTGTGGAAATGCTGTCCACATTGTACAATCCACAAATAAGTATCTGTTCAGCTCTTCAGTTCTGGTTGAGCAACAATTCCATAGAGGATACCGCAAAGTGCAGTTGAGGCACCATAACTGGAATAAGGCAGTGTACAAATAAAAACAATACACAGCTGTGATACAATGGAATACCATCATGGTACAACAGCCTTCCCAAATAGGTGCCCTCCAGATGCATGGGACTACAACTCCCATCATCCTCCATACTAGGGGTGATGGGAGTTGTTGTCCAACACATCTGGAGGCTGCCATGTTGGGGAAGACTGCTATACAACATAGATTTTATAAACATCACAGTCTTTATATTTTAGAGTGGGGGTGTTGAAACTCAGGCCCGTGGGCCAAATCTGGCCTTCAGGGATTGTACAGCTGTGTGAGATTCACCTGGCCAGATGTGTTGGACATCTTATGTGGTCATCACACAGTATTCACAGAAAAAATGCAGCCATGTCTTGGCTCCAGGTACTGTGCTGGCTCCAGGTTGGGGGGGGGGGGCTTGCGCAAGATGCCTTCAGTGGGGCCCCCTCTTCCTCACCACTGTGCACTATTTTGCAATTTCTCCCTCTGGATCCAATCTATACAATGGCCCACAGGGAGATTACAAGCTAAGTGGAGGATGCTGCTCCTGTATATTCACTCCTGTTAATGCTTGCATGTTTGGAGATAGATTTCATAGATTTCATAGATCATAGAGCTGGAAGGAGCCTACAAGGCCATCGAGTTCAACCCCCTGCTCAATGCAGGAAACTAGAGGAGGGGTCTCCCATCCAAGTAATAACCAGCTTAGCTTTCAGCAGAAGGATAGGCAGCAGCAGGATCAGGGGGCTCTGAAAGTTGACAGTGATCTCTTTACAGGTGTGTGGGTCTCATCAGGGACCCAATAGTGCCAAATTCTGATGCCGGCCCTGCATGGGGAAGCAGTTCCCACACAACTAGTGTGTGCAAAAGACCCCCCTTCCTCTTAAATTATATAACATTATTTTTATTTTTATTTTAAAATATACAAAACACTTTCCAGGAAACCATTATGCAAAAAATAGCAAGCAGTAATAATAAAAAAATGAATATTGAAAATTCCTTAATATAACAACTAGAACAGTCAGAACATTACCAAAATCATAAAATCAATCTAACACAGGGAATTCCATCCATAATTACTCTCTCAATAAAGGGACATTGTTCCAACAACGTTTAATACCTCATCACCTCTGCATTGTCCTCCTTTAGATTATAGCAGGTAAGTTAATTCAAGGAAGTCAACAGTCCAGATGTTGTTTAACCATGTTTTAAATAGCCATGCCTCTTTCTTTTCCCAATATTGGACAATTAAGTCTCATGCAGTCATAAATTAAATAGCAACTCAGCTTCTCACTTATCATCCCTCAGAGAAGTAGGAACCAATATCACCATTTAACTATCCATCGTTATTCTGAAAGCTGTTATAGTCACCATTTTCTTTACACCTGGCCCAAATACTTTTTTTTAATACCTGGCCACCTAAATCATATGTGCAATATATCAGTACTCACCACTCCACAGTGAGTGGGTAAGGCATTCTGATTTTTAAAATAATATTTCTCACTAATAGTTGTAATAGTTCTGTTCAGTTAACATCGGGGGAAAGCTTTAACCCTATTTCCTAAATATATTTCCAAATAGATTCATATCTCAGAACACAGAGCTTTTTCCCCCTATGGTTGACAATAACTGTTATGCCTTACAGCATGGAACGTAATTATAATTCAATAACTCTGACCAAGAGCACTGCCTAATGGTGCAACCTTATACCCATTAGCCTGGGAGTAAGTTTCATTGAACTCAACGGGACTTACGGTACTATAAGCATAGGACTTGGTTTAATTTTTATAGTTGCTCAGTATTTTCAGAATTGGTGTAGTTATTGCGTTACGGAATTGTGCAATCTTCCTTTCTATTTAATTTTGACCAGGAAAGATACTTTAGATTTGTACAAATACCATCCCGCTCATAATTAAGCCAGGCTATATATACTATTATCCTGCTTGATCCACTATGATGAAGCTAAACACTGAGCTGCATAATAATAGCAGAGCAGGCTAGAAAACACCAGTCCTCCCCTACTGTGTTGATGTCTGTAAGCTCCTCATTTGGATTCTTTGCTTTTCCACCACATGCAAAAAGACTGAAGCAACTTTTGCTATTTCTCTTATGTTTAACGAAAATCAGAAGTATCTGGAATAAGTAAAGGATTCTAAGTCTAGCCTATGTTTTGACTAATGATATACGTATATTTTTTCTAAACCAAGACTGCTTACAGTGTCTATCATTCCAATTCTCTTGTTATCTTATTGATGGTTCGTTGTAATTCATGTCACACAATTAGTATGACGACCACAAGCTGGTAGTCATTAGTGCACCCAGACACCTTGCAGGTTTAAGCCTGGTTCAGATATAATAATCCTGACCTTCTAAACCACATTATATCAGCCTGAAAACAAGCCAGATGCCTGTACATTCCCTTCTGGGACTCGGGAGATCCAGGTTCTATTCCCCACTCAGCCATGAAGCTCACTGGGTGACTTTGGGCCAGTCACTGACTCTCAGCCTCACCTACTTCACAGGGCTGTTGTGAGGATAAAATGGAGAGGAGGAGGAGGAGGAAGATTATGTATGCCGCCTTGGGTTCCTTTCAGGAAAAAAGGCAGGATATAAATATAATAATAAATAAATAGTTTCTTAAACCACAGTTTCCAGTGATATCTGTACAAGGAATCTATGGCTCAAGGGCTCTTTGCAAACCAGGATCTGATCAGAGTTAAGAACATAAGAACAAAGGAGCTCTGCTGGAGCACACCAGAAGCCTATTAGTCCAGCATTCTGTTCCCATAGTGGCCAGCCAGATGCCACGGGGAAGACCACAAGCAGGACCTGAGGGCAATAGTGCCCACCAGCTCATGTTCCCCAGCAACTGCTAAGCAGAGTCATACAGCCTCTGATATTGGAAGAAATATATAGCCATATGAAGATGGACTAAGCCATAACAGCTGCAAATATCTGTTTTTGCCAAAGAAAGGAAGCACTTTGTAAAATAATAATGATAATAATAATAATAATAATAATAATAATAATAATAATAATAATAATAATGGTCCATCTTCACCTTTTCTTTTAGTACCCTAATATTAAGATTATATCTTCTTGCTCTAATCTGCCTCTCACTAGGAAATGGCCTCATGAACTAATTTACACCCCCGATGTAAATTTAATTTGCATCAATTAAATGCATTAATTAATTGAACTAATTTAATTTGCATTTGCTTTTAAATTAGTCATTGTCTCCAAAAAGTATGAATACATATTCACAGCAGCAATGTTTGGGATATGCATGTGCTACTTGCATGCCATTTTGAAGTAACACATCATTTCACAGCCAGTATATTCCCACCCACCCCTTCATTTTGCTGCTATGTATCACACATGCTCACCTTAAAAGAGACGGTGTCATGCAGCTCCATAGGCACATATTACAGATTTGCAGAATGAGATTTACAATAACCAGAGTATTAAATTATGATCCAATGGCTTCCATAATGCGTTGGGCTCCATTTGGTTTGCTGCCTGCATAGAACCTGAATGCAGAGGGCACCATATGGGGTCAGCCTTCCCCAACCTGGTGCGAATCGTGCGATCCATATGTGTTGGACAGCACCTCCCATGCTGGCTGGGGCTGAGAGGAGCTGAAGTCCAAAACATCTGGAGGGCACCAGGCTGGGGAAGGCTGTCATGGGGCACACTGGAACTCTGTTTTTCTCCTTCCCCCTCAGGACAGCAGGCCATTTTGGGGGATGGCAGTTGGAGTTCCTTGACCAAGTAGAGAAGGGTTGGGCCAGCGTGATGCTTGTTGCACATGCCCCATAATGGCCTGTCACAGTGCTTGAGTATGCACCACTGTGCATGCCCCATGGATGGGGGAAACTATGCCAATATCATGCCCTACTGGATCTGTCAGTACAGGCACGCTGTACTTATTGTGGACTGTACTGAACCCATACAGTCAAAATAGAGTCCTGGACCAAGCCTGCAATCCTTCCAATCTGAGTGAATGGCCAAATTCAATTGCTCCTTCCATCGGCTTTGAGCGAGGCACTGGATGTCACACAGGCCAGTGTTCTTCTGATAGCAAGACAAGTGTTTTACCTTAGAAAAGTGGAGGGATCCAATCACCGATGAGAACAGAAGGCTGAACACAAGGTTCTGTCTGATTTGAATGCACCAGGAAGAATTGCTTATTAAAATAAGAAAAGTCTGCAGGGCTTTGATAACATTTAGACTCTTTGCAGCAAATTACAACATATATCATACATCGGACATTGCTGCTGTTTTTTCCTTCCCATTTTTTTCCAGTTCTATATATTACTACTAAAACTCTACCAATCCTGTTTTTCTTTACAGGTCTGTATTACTCACAATTGTTGCTCAGAGATTCAGCATGTGCACCCTTTAGATTAGGTCCAAAAAGACGTCAGGCTTTGGGGGTCTACTTTTTTTTTTTTTTATTAATACAACTCTCAGGTCTACAAACTAGAGCCAGGTCCAAACTACTGGTGAGCAGAAGTGCCTAGAGGGCAGGACCATGGGGCACAGATACAGACTCCCAGGGTCTGGGAGTGGCCCCCCTTTGGCCCCCTGGCAGGTGGCTGCCAGCAGCACTGCGTGTGGTGGCAGCTCCTCTTCCTCCATCTGTGCTGTTCCACTAAAGGAAAGTGCAGTAGTGGCAAAGCTGCAGCCCGTTGCTCCTTGGGAGTTTCATGCAGATATCACTAAAGAATGGTGTTGGGGAAGCTTCAGAGTCAGAAGTGTATTACTTGGAGAGCAAGGCCTAGGGGTGCACTGCAAGTTGAGCAGGTAAGCTCACCCCCACATTAACCATGCCCAAAGGCCATTATATGGTATTGGAACTGGACTGCTCTCCTCACAAAGCCACCTGCTGAGTGGCTTTGCAGCGCACACTCCTATATTAATAGAAAACACAGTACGGCAAGAGGAGGAGAAAATGACATTCCCCGATAAAAAACAACTCAGAGCTGGTTTGGGTGGCAGGGAGAGGCTGGCCAGGGGGAGGCCGCCTGCTGGAAAATATCTTGCCCAGCCCAGGGCCCTCTCAAATCTGGCTGTGCCTCTAGTGGTGGGCAGTGGGAGGTGACCATATTTTGCTGCAAAATCAGATTTTTTTTCCAAACAAGATTAATGCACATTTATACAACCCTTTTCTCTAACCGTTACACTGACAACAAACAAAAGCTTTTTAATAGGCCAGTTGCCATTCAGATAATACGCATACAAAAATCTCTGCAGAATTCAATACGCTTCTGTCAACTTAATCCTGAAGGAAGCTGCATGGGTTATGTGCAGCAGTCGAATGTGTGTGTATTTTGTTTCAATGCTTTGTCCAAAGATGATTGAATTACCAGCCACATTATGGAGGGAAGACATTTCCAAATTAGCAGCAAGAGATCTGAGACCAATTTGCATTGCATAGCTTGATATTACACAACCCCATGGATTTGCAAAATATATGAAAGAAGGCACCCTGGTAGATTAATATGTTTTCAGTGCGTGCAAGGCACACGAGTACATCCGTTTGCAACTCCTGTCTCAGAGTTAGTATAATTAAGTAGTTGTGCTGGTTAAGAGTTTAGGCGGCTGAAGTTATGGGTTCAGATCTCAAGGCCATTTTATTTATTTATTTATTATATTTATTAATCGCCCATCTGGCCGGTCACCCGGCCCCCCTTGTTCATTGGCCAAATGAGAAATTTGTCCCAAGAACTGAAGGCAGCACTGAGTAGCAGTCAAAGCATTGTAATGGTGGGGCTGCTCAGGTATTGGCAGATCAGTACCTCCAATTTAAAGTTGGTTTAAGGTTTAGACAGACAGTAAAAACTGTATAGTTCCTCCTTGTTTTGTGTCTCCCCTTCCCTCAATGCCAGTATTTCCCAAAGAACATGTTATTAATATCTCCAGCTCTGTTCTCAGCCATAACTGCAGTTACCTTCTTCCACCTCACTTCCCTTCTTTTCTTTCCTAGTGGGGGTCCCACCCAGGACAAACTTCTCAAGCTAATAGTTAACAGGTCACAACACCAGGTCTTTGGCTTTTAAAAATGGTGTCCAGGTCCAGTCTGTTATTAAAGAATGCTCTTGTTTTGTTTGTTTGCATTTTCAGTATGTTGTGATTTTATTGGATTTTATTGTATGTTGCTTTGAGGGCCCTGGTGGGCAGAAGAGTGATAACTTATGTGAACCACTTGGCAATTTATTATAATAAGCGGTATTATAAGTATCACAAATAAATAAATACTTTTAGGGCGCAGTCCTATGGAGATGAGCATAAGCCCCTGAACTTGGAGGCTCATGCTCATCCAATGCAGAGCAGGAGGAGTGGCGGAAGCAATCTTTACCTTCCTGCTCCTCCCATTCTGCATTTTCGCTAGATGGACATTTTCATCTATCTTGTGATAGCATTTCAGGGGGTGGGGAAGGAGGCTGCAGCAACTTCAGGATACCTCATGTCCTGGCCTCTCCAGTTTCTTCTCCTCCTTGCCCCCCAAACGCCCCCTCTCCGAGGTTGCTTTCCTGACCTCGGAGAGCAGCTGGCACAGTTCTTTCCACACCAGCTGCAAGGGGATGAGGGGTGGAGCTCTGATTCCCAGCTTCAAGATCAGAGTGGTGTCTCCAGCCTCAGTTCTGGGAATCTAAACCACCACATGGACCCTCAGACTATATCTAGGGGGCATAGGATCATTCCATCCATACATAAAATAAAATAAAATATTGATCTTACTGGACCACAACTGAAGCAAGAGAGTGTCCTCCATAAATTTATCCAGAGGGAGGCAGTATACAGCATCAAGCTCCCACATAACTTCCTTCTATATCTTTACTGCACAGAGGAACTACGTAATTAAATATCAGTGCTTTTTTAAAAATGGGATCTCTGTGGCTTCACAAATCCAGCCTACTGTCTTGGAAATCCAGGGGCAGGAGTTGGGGGCAAGGAAGAACCCATTTTCAAGTGAGCGTTCTAGTACAGCAGTGGTTTTTAGGTGTTCTCCTTTCTGGGAAGCATGGCCATCAGCTTATCTGCCAAAGAATCCCCTACAAATCTGCAAGAGAACTCTGGTAGTTCAATGATTCTGGGTGCACACAGTTCATGCAAGGCAATGACCAGGCCAAAAATGTGGATTTTAAAATGTGCACAGAAATGTGTACTATTTTTTTGTGCAAACTGAAAGAAATGTAATCTGATGCTCAGTCAGAATGGAACAAACTTAGCACTGGAAAAATGAGAACCTGAGCAAAACCAAGCTTGACAAATTTGTCCCTCCATATGTAGAACACAAACAACACTCTCTTGCACTTGTACATTTGCCTTTCAAGGTTGTTTGTGTACCAGTTCTGATCTTCTCCTTGAGAAACCCCTGACAGGTTTCTTCTTAAAAATATATATTTCTATTTTAAAAAAAAATTCAGAGAAGGAAGGAAGATCCAATTACAAAATAAATACCTATCTATAATTTGAATTCCAATACACAATATATCCATGTCAAGTGTCTGAAGACATTTTGGATGACTCCTCAGAAAGAATACAGTTTGAAAATAACTTCAGTACAGCACAGTTCGCATTACTTTTCTACTACAAAGTAAAAGGGATGCAAAAGCCCAGTCTTCTCTTCCAAGAGAAGACTGCCTGAACAAGGTTTTGGCTGCAGTGAAACAAGTAAAGCATTTAAATGTTGCAATCATTCTAGGGCAACTATTTTGGACACTTGCAATTCTAGTACATAAAAACAACCTTCTAATTTCCTGACTAGTTTTCTTTATTAATAACCTAGTTTATATAGCCATTAGCTCCTGCACACTGTTTCATGTCCCTGAATATCTTTATCTATATGAGTATGTCACCCACTCTGAATTGCTCAGAGGATTCCTACATAGCACTATGTATTATTTAGGCTGGATTCATATACACATGAACCTGAGAGTAAATTCCATTAGACTCATTAGGACTTACTTCTGAGTAGACCTGGATAGGCGTGTTCTGCTAATATGTTTTAAATAGAGTTCAACATGGAGTGTCACTTTTATATTCAACAAATTGAAGAGGCATCAGCAGCTCCAGAATCTTGCTACATTTAAATGGAAAGTTTCATGAAAGGGGGAATTCATATTTGTAAAGCAATAATTACTAATTAGTGCTCCTGGTAAATTGCCTTTTTAAAATGTTCCCATGGACATTTTACAGTGCACTGACACTATACAGGTGCTAATTAATTGCATTTGCTATCCTAATCTCCACAAAAACAAACATCAAGTATTAAAAACATTTTTACCAAATGTATTTTTAGGACACACACACACAAGTAACAGAGAATATGCTGATGGATATGGCCATATGAGAATTTGTGCCTTAGGTTAATAATCAAAGGGAACTCTATCCTTCTCGAAAGAATGTTGTGCAGGGTCAAAACTCAAAGCATAATCATATTTTCCTTCGGCAGAATAATTAAAGAACCATTATACATGAAGCAATTTAAGCTTCCTTTCTTCGTGTACTTCCTCTATGCACCAAATATAATCATTTAGCGAATGTAGTAATTTTTGAAGCATTCATTACTAAAGGCTGACAAAGAAAATATTAAGCAAGGCATATAATTTGATAGGTGACTGAGATATAGGAATACATAGTGACACAAATGGGAATGGGATTTCATGGAAGATCTATCACTGGGCATGTACAATTAGATTTGGAAATGTGTACTGCTACAAACTATAGGTATGAATTTCAGGGAAGGCTTTTATTATAAGATCTTGTTTGAGGGTATTTGATGCCTGCCAGACTTAATAGAATCATTTTGAGGCTTAAAGGAAAACTGTTGGAGGTGTGGTTTCCCAAGAGCAGATATATTTAATATAATGATGAGATGATGATGAGATGAAGAAGAAGAAGAAGAAGAAGAAGAAGAAGAAGAAGAAGAAGAAGAAGAAGAAGAAATTATTTATTACCCGCCTCTCCACCTAGATCGAGGCGGGGAACAACCAATATATTTTGGTTGTGTCCTAAGATAAGGAGTTACTGGGTCTCCATAATAACCAAAATTTAAAAATATTGCAGGATATGAATTGTCTTTAGAACCAATAGTTGTACTGTTGTGTTATGTTAGCATCTTATCAGAAGACATCAAAATTATAATTCATTTACTCACTGCTTGCTGTATAGCTATCAAGTTTAAATGGGTAAAAAAAATTACACCCCCTTCCTTTGATGAATGACGTTCAAGACTATGGGAGATGTGACTAAGGTTACTAACACAGGGCATTTTCCAACACTGTTTGCGTGCTAGCAGGACCCACCACTGGAGCAACGGGAAGCTAGCGGCTCGGAAAACAACTGGAAACAAGCCAAAACATGCATTTCCAAAATGGGGGAGGTCAGTGGAGCTCACACAAAGGAGCTCTGCTGATCTGTCCCTGTTCTGGAAATAAGTGTTACATCTCTTTTCCAGGGTTATTTTACGAAGCACTAGGCTGCCTGTTGTGCCCATGGTGGTCCTGTGGGAGCAAGACAATGAGCAAAGGCTCAGTAGCAGTTTTGGATACTGCCCAGAGTAAGAAAATAGGGACAATTAGACAATCAATTCACTGAAAAATGGAGTGTATTTATTATGTATTGGAATGCTGGGATTCATGTTGTAGAAAGTTAATTTTTTTGTTAAATATCTATATTTTGGTGTATTTGCATGTCCTTGTTAACTTATTGTATTACTGGTTCCTCTCTCTTCTGTATTTTTCTTTTCTAGAAATGTAATATAAATGAAATATATAAAAGCTTTTGTAATAATAAAAATCTAAAGAACCAAAAACCAAACCATTTTAATTTCTACAAAGAAACTTGTACTACTGGATGTTTTTACCAATATTTATTTGGTATAGGAAGCGTAACATCACTCACCAAGGGCTTGTTCGCACGACACGGGAACCGCGGGGGAGCAGAAGTCCCCTGCGGCTCCCGTGTTATGTGAACGCCAACCGGGGGTGCCCCCGCAGGACAGCCGTGCGTGGGACACACGCAAAGTGACCATGGGTAGTAGAGGGGTAAGCCCCTACCACAAGTGGCCACCCTGCCATGTGAACAGCGGGCGGCCATCCTGCGGGGTCGGCACAGAGGCGGCTGCCCAGAGCAGCTGGAGGTGCCGCCGCTCCAGCCTGTAGGGGCAAATGGCCCCTCTGGGCATCCCGAGCCTCCACCCCCTAGCGTCGGGAGGCCTACACTGCAGTGTGGGGAATGCCAGCTCCACCAGGGTCCGCCCACACGCGTGGGGCACAGGTAATCTGCGGCGCCCCGCTGGACCCCACGAATGGCCCCGTGGTGCCTCCCCCGCCCGCAGCCTGGGTCGTGCGAACCGGCCGGCCCCAATAGTCAATGGTAATCAATATATAAAAGCCCCACATTTCATAACACTGTAAGGTATCTCGCTTCACTGATGCACAGCATGCATTGTGTAACAGGTAGAAAGAAGAGTCACAAATAACTGTGCACATATCAACTTAATAAGGGATTTTTTCTGCTTTTCCTCATCCACAGTTTCCCAACTATCTACCCACAGTTTCCCAACTATCTACCCAACTATCTACTCATGTCAGCAATGAGTTGACATAACCATACCCAATACAACAGGACAGTTTTATATCACATAAAGTTGATACCACATTTCACTTAAAATATGTCAAGGAAAAAAGGGAGATTCTTCTTTAGGCAAAAGATCCAAGGAATTTTGAGATTTTTATTTGTTTAAGTTTTGGTAAGACTAGAAAAAAATTCTAGGGATGCATAGGACATATCACGGACTACATATCCTGGTGCACCCTCCTACTTAGAAAATGGAAGATGCTTTATAATTATTTCAATTAGTGTCTGTGAAGAAAAAGCGTCAGAATTTCCTGCACCCTGCACCCCCCCCCCCCCACACACACCCCTCCACATGTGTAAACAAGATAATCCCAGCTGGGGGTTGGGAACATCATGCAAAAAGTACATAGTTCCTCTGATGGCTCCTGACGTCTCAGAGTCTCCCATGTCTTTGATGTCCCAGTATTTGCATGCAAATGCGGCCCAAGCATTCTATTCATGACCAAGGAGCCACCTCTTCTGCTTGGTCCAGATGAAGTTCATCCTGATTGGTCAAAGACAGCTGGGCTACTGAAAGGAGGGGTGGGGGGAAGAATATACTGCTGCTGTGGCTTCTGGTTTGGGTTGTTGTCTGCACACTTTCACGGGAGTAGGGCTTTTTTGCTGAGGCAAGCTCTGGAAGAGGACCAACCCCCAGACAAAGGGAGTAAGTGCCTGGGTATTTATATAGTAAAAGACTAGTTTTGTTGTTTTGTAGCTCTACTGTGTATACCAAAGTGTCTCCCCACCTTTTTCCCTCTTCCCTCATTCCCTACCTTTTGTTGTAATCTGTTTACCTTAAATAAACTTTCTTGGTTTTACCCCACACGGTGTGTGTGGTTCCTCTGTGGTTCAGTGCTAAATCCAGTGTATAGACCAAGAGCAAGGCCCTGAGAGAATCAAGTCAAGACGGCAGAGCTAAGGCTGGCAGTTTTGCACCTTTGATCTCTGGTCTTGAGTAAAGGACCGGTTGGCAGTCCTTCACAGTGTCCTTTTAAAAGGAGCAAATCCTGAGGATGGAACAAGATAAACATACTATCACACAAAGGCTTTCTTAATTCCACTATAACAATTTGTCTGCAGAGAACTAACTGTAGACCAGTTTGCCTGATGATTATTCCAGAGCTGTACTACAGCCATGCCATCATTTCATGGTGGGTGTGAAGGATTGAGGCCTACACAGGCTTAAGTTTGCTGAAGCCTGAAGGCCCAAACACTTCCCTAGATTAGTTGGAGCCTGAAGGCCCAAGCACTTCAGGATGGGAGGGGGAGTTTGAGAGTTTAGTTCACCCAATAGAAGTTAAGAATTATATCTCCTGTTCAAAGTCACCTGATTATAACCTTCTAATCCCGGGAAGGCTATATATATGTGGGGTGTGGTCAGCTAGAAGTAGAGAGAGATGAGAGAAGTAGAGAGAGCCTGACTAGAGAGAGAGAGAGAGCTGACTGCAGAGGAGAGAGGTAGTCTGAAGTTAAGCTAGAGAACCTTATATTGTTTGTTTGTTTGATTTGATCATACTTGCTTTTGAATTATAACCACTCTATTAAGTAAATACCCTTATATAATAAGTAAAGTGTTGTTGTGTACCCTGAGAGTTTGGAGTGACTTATTCACCACGTCTAAAGCCTACACCCATGCTACTGGAAGCAGGCAAAGGATTTGATCTCCTGGAACGGGAGAGGCTTTGAGAAGAGGCAGAGATCTTCCAAAGGCAGATCAAGGGGTCCCTGTAGTAGCGGAACCTTGACAGTGGGTTAGGCCAATATTTAATTCATCTTTAATTTAATGCCTAGCCATGCCATCCAAGTATGATGTACAGTTCATTATTCTGCTGACTTCTGTTATAATGATTTGTAAAGACAGGTACCAGCCATCAGCAAAAAAAACTGCTTTTGATGAACTGCCTCAGTTCTTCCCAGCAGACCAAGGAAAAGTGGGTACGTTGTAAGCAAGCACAATTTGTGAAATTGCACAGCATGATAACTGATCATGGGGCACATCAGTTAAGGCACCAGCCTTAGCTTCCTTCCAATTTCCTGGCTTTGTGGAGCTTGAGCCAACAGGAGGAGATAGCCTTAACTCTGGTCTTAACCTGCCAGGTTGTTTGTGTGCGTGTGTGTTTTATATCATTGACATTGAATGATTTTATTTTTTTTGTCATGGCACAAAAATATGTCCAGGCACACAGTGTGGGAATTAATGGTTTAGAGATACTGAATTCTATTCCAAATTTGAGATCTTATTATTTGACACACTAATGTATGCCGGAAAAAGTCTTTAGAACTGAATGAACAAAGAGTACACTTGCGTTTTATTCATTTTGAAGTTGCTGAATTATGGCATTTCTTCTATTGAGCAAGTGGTGCAAATGGAAATTGATATAGCAAAAGCAAGTATCGACCCAGGTGCCTTTAACTTCAGCTAAGCAGACATTCAACTTGGAGCAAAGAGGCTATTGCTTCCAGTATCTGGCTCCAGCTGCTAGCTATAATACAGGTGCATTGTCCTAAGAGGTGGTATAAAAGCAATTAACATGTCTCCCCATGTCTCAAAAGCATATGCATTTATAATCATGTTTGGATATTAAAATGACCATCTCCTCATGAAAATTAGGATTGTCATTGAGCAATGCTCTTTATGCCATTTTTATTATCACTGTTATGACTCAGCAAGGGAGCTTTCCAACACAGTTCATTAAAATTATCCTTTTTTATGGTTGTCCAATGGTATACAGTTGGAAGTTAATCCAAATAGGTATTTACATAAATGAAAAGCACTTAAGAAGGGGCAGACCACATGCAGTTGGTAATCAAAGTTACAGGCAATTGGCTATATTTTTAAGGGGGCATTATCATTTTACACTCCCAAACTGCCATGCTTTAAAAAAGTTAGTTATCGAAAAATTCATATTCTGGACTCCGAGTGATTCCAATAATACCAATTAGAACTCATCCCAAGAAACAAACAATCTTTATCGAATGATATCTAATGGTATTGTACACACTGGTAAATCTAGCAGAAGTTCACTGCTGTTTCTTTTGGAATACTGGAAAGCATATTTATATAGGATTCTGAAACAGAATAGAAGAGCCAGGATATACATTACATTTCCCACATGAAAAGAAAGTTTCTTCTTTCCTCCATTTCCCCCTTGCAGCTACCTGCAGCCCCTCAAAAGCCTCTTTGGAGGATCAGGTGCCCCTCGTGAACAATGTGGGCTGGGGCGGTAAGGCTTGGATGACTCATCCGAAACCAACAGAAATCAGGCAGAGGTCCACCTGATTTTAAGTGAGTTATCCTTCTCCCAGCTTAAATTTACACGTGCCCCCTGATCCTACATAGAGGCTTTTTGGCAGATGCAAGTGGCTGCAGAAAGGAGGAGGGATGGGAAACTTTCCTTCCATCATGAACTTCCTTCCGTTCACTAATCGCACACCCAAGCCGCTGGCAAAGTCATATGGGAAGGCAAGGAGAAGCCCCTGGCCAGCTTTATTATTTCTTGTAGTTAATTGTCCCTAGTTCCCTTTCAACTACTAGAGAAGATTAGCCACCAGAGAGGTAACAATTTATCTGGCTAGTGGCTCCTCTTCTCTGAATGCATGGCAGCTTTCTTGCCTGTAGGAAGGAGACCATGCCCACCAGGGAACCTTCAGAGCAAGGCTGCTTTTCATGTGGCAGATGAATCTTGTAACCCAGACTTAAGCATTATTTCTCCCCCCCCCCCCCCCGGCTGAAGGACCTTTTCAGAAGTATCCTCCTCCATGCTCCTTATTTAATGCAAATACATTTGGGATAGCCACTGCATTCTTCTCAGCATGGAAATAAAGCAAAGAGAAAGAGCTACAGTATGATCTCTACTTGAAGTGGTAGGGCAAACTGTAAAGAAAGAGCTGATGTCAATGTGGAAAGGAGATACCACCATTTGGAGATGTGAACCCTACTCAATGAGCATACATTTGCCATCTCAGCCCTATGTACAAAAGCCACAAACATCACAGAATTAGCTGTGGGAAGCCTCAGTCATGCTGAAAGCACTCCCAACATATCAATAACATTATCAATATGAGAGGACAGTTGCACAGGTAAAATACCTAGCACTTGCAAGGTGATTCTTGCAGGAATCAGCCTGGTGGCTGATTATCTTCTGAATTCATTTATTCACCATACTTTTAATCCACTTAGTAACCGATGTTCTCTGGGTGGATTACAACAATTAAAAGACTAAAACACAAACAGTTAAAAATATAAAACAGAATACAATATTTTAAAGAATAAAATACAATATCAAACAGACAGCACGAATAGATAAAACAGCCATAAAAACTAGAACTAGGTCTCTAAAATGCCTGGTAGAAAAGAAAGGTCTTTACCTGTAACCTCAAAGATAACCATGTATGTGCCAGGCAAACCTCTTTGGGTAGGGCATTCCATAAACAGGGTGCCACAACTGAGAAGGCAGCTGCCCTTGTAGCCACCAGGGATAGGTGAACGAGCAATGTTTGAGATCGCTAGGATTGTCCTGACATCAACTCACTGCTCATCTTATGCCTGATTCGAGTTTGTGTTTGTGATGGCTGCTCACTCTGTGCGAATGGGAAAATTGTGCAAATCAAGTAAGGATCAAGCATGAAATTTGTGCAAATTTCCCCAAATTTGCACAACCTTCCTCCATAGACTATGTCCGATGCTATCTCTGCCTCTTTCTGTAAACAAGCCAGTAACTTGGAAGTTCAATAAATTAGCTTTTATTATGCAAAACTTAGAGACGAGCCAGCATTGCTTCAGGCGACAGAGCAAACCTTCTTGCAGTCAACAGAAACAAAAGATTCAAGCAGACTTTACAGAGTACAAGATCAGTTTCCTAAGTTACAGCAGCATGAAAGAAAGTTGATACACAACGGTTAAGGATGGCTATGACCATTGGGCTACCATGCCCCACCCTCAAGGTGAATCATTCCAGTGGGTGGCATCTGACTGCTAGTCTCTGATCATCGGATTACACTGTGTTGTGCTCCCTTTTCATCCAGTGCCTGATCCTTGGATCTCTGATGGCCCACATCCTCCTCCTCTTAACTAGGAGCCTGTTTTCCCATGGTTTCAGAAGGACCTCTTTGACTGCCCTCAGGTAGTCTAGGCATCAGCTGGATGGCCTCCTCTCTATCGCAGTTATTATCTCCTATCTCCTGCTCCTGCACCCTTGACACCTTGGCAGCATCCCCCTCCCAGTCAGACTCAGAGTCAGTTCCCAGCTCTTCTGGAGGCACCTCTGCAGAGGTGTTGGGCCTAATCTCTACACAGCAAAGCAGGGCTGATTCAGCCTACGGGGAAAATTGCACAAATTAGGAAATTTGTGCAAAATCAAACTGGGAAATTTCACAAATTGAACTCAAGCACATCTGGCAAACATTTCCAGCAGACAATTATTCAGTGTACAATTTGTGAACATTTTCATAGAATCATAGAAAAGTAGAGTTGGAAGGGGCCTACAAGACCATCGAGTCCAACCCCCTACTCAATGCAGGAATCCAGGTCAAAGCATCCCTGACAGATGGCTGTCCAGCTGCACCTTGAATGCCTCCAGACTGGGAGAGCCCACCACCTGCCTGGGTAGTTGGTTCCATTGTCTTATTGCTCTAATAGTCAGGAAATTTTTCCTGATGTTTAGGCAGAATCTGGGCTCCTGTAACTTGAGCCCATTATTCCATGTCCTGCAAACTGGGATGATTGAGAAGAGATCCTGGCCCTCCTCTTTGTGACAACCCTTCAAGTACTGGAAGAGTGTGATCATATCTCCCCTCAGTCTCCTCTTCTGAAGGCTAAACATGCCCAGTTCTTTCAGTCTCTTCTCATAGGGCCTTGTTTCCAGTCCCTTAATCATCCTTGTTGCCCTCCTCTGAACCCTCTCCAGTTTGTCTACATCCTTCTTAAAGTGTGGTGCCCAGAACTGGATGCAGTACTCAGGGTATTCATGCCACAACTACACCAAATTTAAACCCAGCCCATTTTTTTACACCACCACAAGTTGGGGTTACATATCATTGAGCGATGGCTCCTTCCCTATTTCCTTTCAGGCTACCTGACTAACGTAGGTTGTCAAAACAGGTGAGCTACTAAAATCTTTTGTAGGATGGTCATTCTTGTGAAATTATTCACTGAGCTGAAAAACAGCGACAAAGACAACCATTGCCCTATAGTGAGCATATTGCCTCATTAAATTTAGAGTCATTTTGTACATTTTGGACGTGTCATTTATTCCCATTTACAGATGGACCATGAAGACTATTAATATATTCATGAGATCTATTTGACAGGGTACCCTTCGGAAGTAAGCTTAACAGCGGGAGTAATCAGTGACTTATTCCACTCAAAATGACTGTAGAAACTCATCCTAATTTTGAAGGTACTGGACAAGAGAGAGAAAAAATATTGAGATATCATTTCAATTTCTCCATTTAGGATATTTTCCTGCAAAACAAGATTTTGGGTAAAGTTAGGAATCTTAATCCCATAAATGCAGCAGCTATAGCTTTCAACTGCCATCAATGTTCCCAATTCTCTATTAACTCACGAAATTATGTTGTCTCCCATTAGATTTACATATCACTTAAAGCAGCTTGAACTCCTGTATCCAAATCATTTGTGTCTACCTACTCCTTGATGCTACTGGCATGTGAAGATGACAAGATGACACCTTAATTTTCATCAGATACAGTAGGTTGACACTTGTCTGAAGGAATGTTTGTTCATTAAACTGAACAAACGCTGAGCGTGTGTGAATGTAGGATCAAAATGGGCTGTTTTTTATTTGATTTAGCAGGACTAATTCCATGTTTCAAAGGAGAAGAAAAATCCTTTAAAACCTGTTTGAATTGAATGGACAGGTCAGGACAGAATTATCATGGATAAGAGTGAGCAGACAGAAATTAATGAAGAAACAAATTTCCTCCTCTCCAAACAAAAGCCCTCTTTTCTTCTGAACAACATTAGAAACCACCACTTTAATTTTCAGGGTTCCAGAACATGTTTACATGTATCCTTGATATAGAATTAATGGCGCTCCAAGTTTCATTCAAGATTTAATGCCCTCATGAGGCAATGTACAAACAAGAAATAACAGAAACATACAACAAGGGACTATGTTTAAAATCCTGACAGAAACAAAGCATAGAAACTTAAAAGTCAAGAAAAAATATATAAAATATAACCATGAAAATATAGTAAAATAGACTAAATTTTATAATGTAGTATAAAAATTTCCAGAAATATTTTTTAAAAATTATATATATAAAACATGTATAAGACAGAAACAATTAGACCTGTAAAATACAACTTCTCTAGGGTTGAAGATAATAATAATGTCCTTTCAGACTTCAGGACCTCTATCTCTAGACAAAGTATTATTAATGCCGAAGTTTTTTTTTGTTTGATGCTTCCAGAGAAATGTCCTCACAGCATGTAAGCTTTCTTCCTCTCTTGTGTAGAAGCCAAACGCGTTTCAGCCCAAAGGCCTTCTTCAGTGGCTTAGGAAAAATACAAAACTTACAATGAATCAAACTACAGTCAGCTAGTTTTTCTTAAGAAATTAGTAGAATATAAAACATAATTAAATGATGTCATGCTCACCCCTGTAGTTTTCACTTAATTCAATATACAAGCTATTGCTCTGTATTTCTCCATTCTATATAAAATATACATTTGCTTTATTAGCACATACATTGATAAAAGAATTATAAATTTAAAAAGATAGAAAAGATAACAATGTAAGAAAACCCTTTCAGAAGGAGTATATTGACTCACCAAAGTTGGTTTCATTTACCTGAGGCAGTGCTCCAGAGTTTGGCAGATGGAGTAATTTATCTGGTGTGATACTCTTACACACACCTGGTAGTCATCTTCATTTAGAGGTTGCCTGATAGTATGGCTATACATCTAGTATTCTGAACAAACTTACACTAAATTTGGTCTTTATACATAATTAATAAAACATAATAATATAATACTGGAAATGCAAAATCACCTTCTTATATATATATATATATAGAGAGAGAGAGAGAGAGAGAGAGAGTGAACAGTGCTACAATAAATCCTGTAATAAGATTTTAAAATTAAAAAGTCTTCTAGGAGGGGTGTTGTTGTTTTTTATAAAGATATTGATGGAGCCACATGAGCCTTGAGAGCAGGAAGTGCATTCCACAAATGTGGAGCCACTGCTGAGATTGCCCTGCTCCTGGTACCCATCAATCTAACATCTCTTCATTACTGGCTGGAAAGGAGGGCCCCAGACATTGACCTCAACATATGGGCAGCTTCGTACAGGTGCAGGAGGTCCTTCAGTTAGCCAGGTCCCAAGCTGTTTAGGGCGTTCAAGGCTAAAACCAGCTTTTTTAAAGTGGGCCCAGAAATGAATAGTCAGCCAACGTAACTGGTACAGGACAGGTGTAACATGTTCTGTTTGCCAAGTTCCCATAAGCAATTTTATGGACCAATTGAAGTTTCCAAATCATCTTTAAAGGCAGCCCCATGCACAGCATGCTGGAGTAATCCAGTAACAACTAATGGCATTGCCACCTGATACAGGATCAAGAAATAAGATAAGAGATATTGGCTTTCTCTTTTTTCTTTAGACATTTGTAAGTGTCAAAACAACAACAACAACAACAACACACACACACACACACAGAATTTAATACAATCAATGTGGACTCACATTGCCAAACAGTTTTTTAAAAAGATATTCAATCGACTATGGATCTAGATTTATACCCAGTTGCCATATATTTATATTATATTTGTTTGTGTGATTTCCTGACTTCAGTGGCCTGTTTGATCCAAAAGCTTGTCAGAAAACACTTACACTATACTGACATTACAATTTCTGCCAAACATATGAAATATCATTGGCTTAGAACCTAATTAGGCTCCCATGAATGGAAGAGCTACTTCTGCTTATGGATGGGACAGAGATCCAGTGGAGGATCCTGATGGTGGAAGTGTGGGTAAGTGATTTTCAACAATTCCTCCTCCCCTTGAACCCCTCCCCCCTTGTCCCAGAGGATCCCCCAGCACTCCGAAACAGATTGTTGGGGGCACAAGGAGCTGCATTAAGAAATGGGTATTAGTGAAAGTCTCCTACTCCCCTTCTGCTGATGGAAGTATCCTGCAAGAGGAACACCACTTAGGAGACACTCCCACCAGCAGGAACAAACTCAAAATCTAAGTTTGCTTTAGCTGGAGATACTGTCTGCTAAATAAATTGTTACAGAATTTCTTCCAATGCTATTGTAAAATCAAACAACCCACCCCAAACAAAGCAATCACAAATCAAGCTTTTCTAAGGTCACACACTGATAAAACATATAATTGTAGAAAACCAACATAAAACTGGACTGTTCCTTTAATAGTTAAGACTGGAGGACTCTTCTATTCCTCTGTATCCTTGAGGCAATATATCAGGCTTCTGCTTAGCAGCAAACATAATCCAGGCTTCCTGATAAAAAAGCAGGCTTCCTCTTATATGTACCTAGACATATGATCATATATCTAATACAGGGATGGATCAATTTGAGCAGCAGTGACAGAGAAATATTCCTCATGTGGTAAGAGGTGAATAATAGAAAGTGATTTTCCGAACACTGGATACATTTACATTGTGTCCAAACTTAAAGAAAACTTATCTGAGATTATTTGATTTCACAGTGCACATTCTCATCTAATGTGGAATTTTGTGTGCTAGTCTTGAAGAACAGTTTTCAATTTTATTCCATTGACCGGAATGGGGCTTCAGAGATAAGAACTTTGACATTCACAACTTCTCCCAATAATTTATCTTATGTTCATGTTACAAGAGTTTCATTTGTATAGTTATCCTAAATCAGCATGGTGTAGTTGTAGTTGTTTTGGACTACAACTCCCAAAATTCATGATCATTGGCTATGCTGGCTGCAGAGGGGGGTGTTGGGAGTTGGAAAGCCACAGGTTAGGGTTGGCTGGCTTAGACACTTCCATGTCAAATAAATTAGAGAGTGTGGCATCATCAAGTTATAAACCACAAAGAGCAAATAGAAATCTTGTGGCACTTTAAAGATGAAGAGATTTTATTTTGGCAGAAGCTTTCATTGACTAAAGCCCACTTTGTCAGATGCAAGATAAAGAGAGAGTCACAAATTACAAACTGATGCAACAAAGTTAAACATTCAAATTGAATTACATAGTCAGAGCAAACAAATACTCAAATTTGATTCATTAGCTGGTAAATGTGCAATTCATTTCCGCCTGAGCCATGATGTACCATCTCTAATAACATTATTTAAAGCCTATAATCATTGATCTCAGTTTGCTTACTGAAACCAAAACTTGGTGTTTCTCTGCAGAATAGGCTTACAAGGCAAAATCTAACAGCTGGCTGCTACTAAGAAACAGATTCTCAACTGCCTGTTCCATCATCCTATTTCTTGTAACTGGCTACAGTATCTAAAGCTCTGGATATCGGTTTCATGCAATACTTTATCTACAAAACCTTTGGTGAGTATAAGTCTGAGCCAAAAAGTGTGTGTGTGTGTGTGTGTGTGCTTTTCATAAAAACGTTCAGCAGCTGCAAAAGCTTGCATCCTTCTGGCAAGTTCTTATGAACTGCGATAAAAGAGCATAAAGATTTCCACCTATTCTTAGTGAGGGCAATTGGTGTTCTTATTGGGTGGGACCACCCATGTTATTCTTGTGGGAAACATTGTTCTTATTGTAAATTAGATTCATTTACCTTCAGTGATGTAATCATGTATCTAAAGCTGATTGGCTATGTCCTGCTGCAACACCATCAATGTCCAATCACATTCAGTGGATCACATAGTAAAGGAGAAAGCTACTCAACAAGCCAGGGGACAAATGACACTGAAGCAGCAGCATATTGGAGGAATGATGGCTGCAAGCAGACATGAAAAACAGTCTTCTCAGAGGTAGCAGGTGGGAGGCAGTCATTTTGTACCCTAAAAAATCATACCCTTCTCACTGAAACATTCCATGAAGCCGAAGATCATATGGTCTGTCCTAGTAAGCCATGTGTACCCCAAGCGTTGTAGGTAATGGTGGCTGTAACCTGGTTTGGAACAAGGGGGCACACTGACCATGAAGCAGCATAAATCCAGGCCAACACTCCAGCATGTCTCTCCCATAATGCTCCCCAGCTCACTAGACAAGAGGCAAAACCACAACAAGGCAAATTAAAATAGTTTGGGCTATGTACATACTGTATTAGGAGGACTGAGATACCTGTACCTGATATGGTTGGGCATGTGGTGGGATGCACTGTGGCTAGGCCTGTGGCTCACGCTGGCTCAGCTTGTCTGAGCATGCAAAGCTAAGCAGGGTCAAGCCTGGTTATTACTTGGATGGGAGACCCCTCCTCTAGTTTCCTGCATTGAGCAGGGGGTTGGACTCGATGGCCTTGTAGGCCCCTTCCAACTCTATGATCTATGAATCTATGATCTATTGCCAGCCTCCTCCTCCTCCTCCTCCTCCTCCTCCTCCTCCTCCTTTTCTTCTTCTTGTTCTTAAATAGTATTTCTTAATTGCCCAGCACTGTGAAGAGAAGCACTGAGTGAAGCAGACACCTCTAACCTCCTTATTCCCAATGCCTCATCAGGACCTCAGCCCTGATGTAGTCATCAGGGGTGAGGCCAGAAATACTGAGAATAAGGATGATGGCAGAGTCAACAGTTATAGCATCCTTGCCCAGCTCTGTAAAGAAAAACCCTAGTGCTTTCAGGCAGTTGCAGCTAGGGATATGCCAATATTGGGCTCGGTTGAGCTCAATGGACTTCCTGCCTACTTCTGACCTGGTGATTGGAAGTGAGCCGACGAGTTGGGGGTTCTCCGTGGACTTCCATCTCTAAGACAGGCCACAGTTTGCGCATCTTTTTTTAAACACTAAGGAAATTTGTGCAAATTGTGTAAATCGGGGTATTTTGCCTGTTTTGTGGAAATAAACACCTGAAAAGCGCATGGATCTAGCTCAATTTACATAAAATTGGCTAATTTTATGCAAATCATGCTAGATTCATGTGCTTTTCAGGTGTTTATTTGTGTAAAATATCCAAAATACCCCGCTTTACGCAAATTGCATACAGCTACGCAAATTGTGCAACTTTTTAAAAAAGATGCGCAACTTGCAGCCCATATATCAGAGACAGAAGTCTGCGAGCTGGTTCGACTTGCTTCATGCTCAGTCAGCGCCATCACAGCAGGGCTGGCAAACCTGAACCCAGGGGGCTAAATCATGAAAATCCATCAGATTCCCCCCCCCCACATTAGATTCTTCACAGATCCCTACTTGTAGCCAACAGCCATTAACTTGTGATGAAGTGGACTTCAATCTATGAAAGCTGGTGCCATCATAAATTGGTTAGACTTCAAGGTGCCGCCAGACTCTTTGTTGTTTCTGCTGCAAACCCTCTGGAAATTCCTTATTCTCAGGGTGGGGTCCACAGGAAAGGAGAATAAGGATGTTAGCAATGGCTGAACTGCAGTGACCTGCAGTTTTCTCTACACTGCTGGGCTGATGGAGTACTGGTGGTTGGAGCAGTGCTGGTTGCTGCCACTGCTGCTTGCCCCTGCCACCAGTCTCCATCTGCCCCCAGTAAGCTAGGGTGGGGCTTACCAGGGAGGCACTGGTGGCCTAGCAGAGCATCATGCCCAGGGACCACTCTCACATACTTCGGCCTCATCTCATGATAACCATGTTTGGTGAATCAACAAATCTGTGTTAAATTTAGGGATGTGCAAATTAGCAAAACCCAAGCTCATCACGGTTCTCCAATTTCCACCTCAAAGCTTGTTCCAACTTGTGTCCAGTTTCAAAATGCGAGCTTTTTTTTTATTTTTCTTTCCACAAGAAAAATAAATATGGTGTGAATTTAAATGCAGGCATCTATTGTGCACATCTATCTGCATCCTACATGCAGCAGGCATCTATTGTGCACATTTTTGAAATATATGCATTTTTCTCCCATTGATTAAAGCATGTCTGTGGGCATTTTTCAATTGTAAGCATTCTTCGAACACATTTTTTTTAATGGCACGAATCACATCACAATCTCAGAAATGCACAGACTTCAACCACAGATTTTTTTTTCTGGTCCAGGAGGTGCAAACTGGGTATATACTGATAAAAAAAAAACCCTGAAACAAATGTCTCCTATTCCTAGACACAATACACAATTATTATTTTTTTACTTTTCCCTAAAGAACATACACAACATTTTCATACATTCCTAACTAATCTGAGCTGCTGCTCATATCAAGACAAGAGTCTGTTCCCATGAAGTTGCATGCCAAGACCATTGCCACTACTTCCACTGAGAATTTGAGCCCATGCTACTAACCAGAATGAGCTTGTCTGTCTTTGTATCTGCTGTGCAGTCCATGGAGAGTTTGACACATTTAAGTACTCCCTTGAGGGCTTACATCAATTGAGATTTAAATTAGAACACTATCATGTTGCAGAAATTTTGATTCTTTTGGAAGTAATCTTTTTTTCAGGAGCACCTGGAATATCTACTGACTCATGGCAGGTTTTGGATCTGATGTGAGATAACCGTCAATCATGTAACAATAAGCGCATGTAACTTAACTCACGCCTCTTGCATGATTGACAAATTTATATTTGTTCTATGATTGACTTGAGCATCTTGGTGGAATTCAAATGAATGCTCTAAGAATGTGAGGTAGAAGAGAGAGATGTTGGGTTATCACGTCCTTTCCCACAGAAGCTGGTGTGTATAGATAGTGTTGCGCCAGGTGCCTAAATAAGCCCTTTCCTGAGTCTCCACCCTATTTGAGCCATTGGCTCATATCTGTAACCAACCTGACCTGTTACCTGACTCCTCTCTCCTCCCCCACGCGCAAACCTTCTCCCCAGCCCCAGGTGAGGGGCCATTGGAAGTCTGTTCTGTCAGAAGACAGGAGAGATACCAAGCTGACACTAGACTTGAAAGACCTGTTCCTTTGCCTTTTGCAGGATTACCCTCATGCGTATGGAATGACTAATGTTCCCTGTAACAGCAAACTCAGGTGGTGAGTGCCAACAGGGCTGCAGCACAAACAGGGCCCTTGAGAAACAAGAAGGAGGTATCACCCCCACCCCAAATAGCACAGCCCAATGAGGATTGAGCATGCTAAGTAGACACAGAATGTTGAGTGGGTAGGGGTAACGGAATGGAGTATACCAGAGGGAGACATGCCTAACTGACTGGGATCTTGAACAGGAGCACTGCTGTCTGGAGTGGAGGTTACAGCACAACATTTTATCACAAGTTCCACTTGGTTAGATAAAGTTGGAATCAAAAAGTAAACTTGTCAAATGTGTCATAAAAAAAGATCCATAAACTAAATAAGCCCTTACTGCCACCACTTATTAAATCCCGGAGGCCAACTAGAAAGGAACAGATTCCTATACAGTCTGCCCCCAATCACATTGTCCCTAGGGGACAGATTCCACATTGTGATACTGAGCAGGACAGCCACAAAATAATGCAGTTGAGCTAGAAGAGGTGCCGTAGGTGGAACAGACCTCTGCCCTAATCAGATCTGACCCTTGCGTTCCCACTCCCCCTCAACCCAGGCACAACATACCCCCACTTGAGAGTGAGGGCATTTTTTTTCTATTTATGCATAGAATAAAGGCAATTTTAACTACCTTATGTATTTGGGGTCAAATGGACTCTGAAGAGCTATAACACACATGTACAAAATGTCCCCACACCTGTGCCATTTCATATACCGTATATGTCTGAAAATAGGTGTCCCAATAATGTGTTTCAATACAAAACATAAGATGACTGATTTTGTTTTAATTTGAGGGTTTCATTAAAAGGACACTAGGATCAGAGAAGCCCAAATTAAAGTGAATGGAGAAGGGGAAGCCATGCATGCATGGCCCTCAAGATACTGGGTCCAATGATCCTACCGCATACCAAAGAAAGATATGGTGTGACTTTAAACTCTTCTATGTTGGTGCTGTTGTTATGGAAGTGAAACTCTTTCAGTAGTTATTTTGCCCCTGTTTACATCTCTAAGAGGATGAAGTTTGTTTATATAAAAAAGGCATGACTAAGTTTGCAATCCTACTCACTTACCTGGGAGTAAGCCCAATTGCACTTAATGGGACTTATCTCTGAGTAGACATGTATCAGATTGCGCTGTAAGCTATCGAAGTTGGTTAAAGCCCCACTTAGAAAATGGTGGCTCTAAAGCAGCTATTGTGTCTACTGTTGCAGCAGATAAGATAAGGGGAAGTTAATATTTCAGCACTGGGTCGCTGACTACATCTCTAGAGACTTTTGAGTTGATAAAGCACACTCAGAGAAAAAAAAGTATTGGGCTCTCTCTAAGTGGCTCCCCCTCACCACCTAGAAATGCATAGTTAACAATGCAGTCACATTGGGTCAGAAGTTACGGTAAGGAGGTTAGCCTTCCAGGAGTGATTAAAAAAAATATATCATAAGGTTAAAAGGTCAAGAGCACATGACCAATAGGAAGGTCAGCAAAGTCACCTCTGCAAGAACGCAACCAAGAAGGCCAGCAAAAGAAACCCAGGGTGGCCGGGTGACTGGCCAGATGGGCGATTAATAAATATAATAAATAAATAAATAAATAAATAAGAAGGGAGTAAGAAAGGAAACACATCCAGGCTAATGGTATGAAAACCTTTGCTGTGAATGTAAGATGTAATTGTTTAAATGAAATAATGTAACTAAGGGTGCAATCCTATGCAAGTTTAGACAGAAACAAGGCCTACAACTTCCAGCATGCCCCAGCCAGCATGGTAGGCCTTTTTTTCCTGTCTAAACTTGTGTAGGATTGTGTGCCTTAACTGGATTTATCTGCTGGAGTTTAGCTTTGATAACTACTTGTTTCCTCTGATTTTAATATTTTTTGCTTCACTGTTACCGCCGTTATGTATAGAGTCTGTGCCACTCTGTAACCCTATTCAGAAGTATGCCACACTCATTGGATGACCATGTGATGGGGCGAGTGGTGCTACCTCGACTATCCCTGTCCATGATGTCACACACACCAACCAGCCCTACTCCCTGGTGCCTGTGTGCATGGGTGAACATCTGCAGGGCGGGAGCCTTCGTGAGTACAGCTCTGCGATTGGGGTTCTAGATTGCATGGAAGCCCTCATGCACAAAACTCCTTTCCTGCAAGGCATCCACCACACTGCATGTGTAGATGCCGGGGGTGGAGCTAATCTGCATGGTTCTGCTCCCCGTCACATTTTCATTCAGTGTTCAGAGGGGTGTTTTGGAATGGGCCTGCTGTTTCATAAATATGGGATCATTTTGACCCATAGTGCCCTTGGTGTGTGGTGCAGTGATTAACATTGTACAGCTTCCCTGCATTGCTGCACCCCTATATTACAAAACACACGCACACAATCCAACACATACCTCCATGGCAAACAGCATTTTTCCACCCCAAGCATTGGAAGTTTTAAAATGTACAAACTTGTGTTTAACTATGGCTGGATAGTGACCAAAGTTTGGATCGTTTAAAACTTCCAATTGGGGGGGGGGGGTTAGGAAGCTGTTTGCCATGGAAGTATTAGGACCAAGCACAGGCCCCCATTAATTCATAGTTAGGAAAACAACACCATGCATGTGACATTGACGCCGGTTCAATATAAAATATATTTATGGGCTGTTGGGTGGGTGGGTGGATGTGTTTTGTACAGCTATGCAGGGAAAGTATACAATGTTAATCATTGCAGCACGCACACCAAGGACAGAATGGGTCAAAATAAATCAGGGGAGGCTGGTGACTCCTATTTCAGTGGGACTCCTTTTCTATTTCAGGTTTTGCAGCTTTTATTCTGAGCTTCATAGGAGCTATCCATGGTTCTGAACTCCACCCCCAAAATAGGTTCATCACCATGAAGCACCATGGATAGCTCCTAGGAAGCTCAGAATAAAAGCTGCAAAACCTGAAATAGAAAAGGAGCCCCACTGAAATAGGAGTTACTAGCCTCCCCTGCAACAATGCCTTATTTATGAAACATTGACTTCAATGGGAGAAATAAGTATGCTTCTCCCCCCCCCCATTGAAATTAATGATCACCAAAAAGTACTCAACTTTGGCTGGATCATATCCCTTGTTAGCTTATTTGTTCATTATATTTTGTCCTTGCTAGACAATAGCAATTAAGGATTCTGGCAATGTTCTGAGCAAAATTCTGAATTCTATGGGGATGTGTTTAACAAAGGGCCTCATTTTCCAGAAAGCTGAAGATCAAACATCCTCAGGGTGATGACTCCCTCCTCCTTGGGGTCACCTGCACCCAAATTACAGCTATTACTTTCCCTGATTGCCCATTTTACACAGAGTTCATCACAAAACATTTAACCTGCTCCAGCAATGAAGAAAGTACCGTAAGCAGGAAGGGATACTTTCTGGGTTTCAGGAAAGCATAAGGGGGCATATGATATGAGCTCTTGTTTACTCACCCAGCCCCTCTACAAGTGTTTATCGAAAGGCAATTTATTGTAGCAGATTGTGTGTTTATTGGGTCTAATCAGGCCACAATTCTAGCATGTACACAAAAATCATGTTGTAGCTGAGTCAGACCAAACACCATGAATTGCATCAGCTGAAGACTTTCTGGCAACATTGCCTATGTAATGCCATTCTATTTTTCAACCAATGTTCTAAAACAAAGACATATCCATGAAAAAGGGTTTAAATATTTATTCTCTCAATCACTTGCAATTCAATGCAGGGGAAAGCGAAACTGGCAGATTCACCCATCTCTAAGTCAGATCTGGAGTCCACACTGGATTAACATCTTCTATGATGCTTACAATGTTACAGGGCCAGGACAAGATTATTATTCTGAAGGAACAATTTACCAAAATAGAAAAGTGACATAGACACATACAGGCACACATCCCTGAAAGCCCACAATTCTTCATAGGAACCCAGATGGATTAATAGCTTGAAATTAGATGCTGTGAGGGTTCATCATTGCTTACTATTAAGGAGAATTCTAAGGACTAAAACTTTATCAGGAAAGATGTGTAGAATGAAGAAAGGTACTACAGAATCAAATGGTGAGATGGTACCAAAACATCCAGTCTCCTGCACCAAACATCTCCCACCAATGAATTCATAACATGTACCAGTATAATGCCTACAAACAACAAGGCACAACAAATATATTGCATTAAAACAGCCACCCAAGGGTATTGCAATCTCTTCACGTCACTGTTCACACATCAGCAAATAAATTTGCCAAGCAAATTATTAGTTTAGCTCTAATATACAGCAACTAATTATTAAGCACACTCAACAGCAGACCTTGGGAAGCAGGATACAGCAATTAACTGGCAGCTGATTTGCAAGGGCAGCAAATATGCCTTAAGGATAGGGGCAGGTTATAAGTCTAAGTCGTATACATTTTGGAAAATATGCAGCATTAGATAAGGTAGAGTGCACAGTCAGTTAATTAAAGAACCTCTCATATATATCCAGAGTGTGTTTCCCTAGAAGCAAAATCTTTTCTCATGATTTTTCTCAGTCTTATTTATTTATTTTATTTATTTACAGTATTTGTATGCCGCTCCATATCTAAGTAGATTCAGGAGCAGTGAACAATAAAAAGATAAAAACAGATAAAAGAAACAAAAACAATACGTTGAAAACAAGGTAATGGTGTCTGGTCAGCAGAGAAGGCTTCCCAGAACAAGGAGGTCTTCAGCAGGCACCAAAGCAACACAGTGTCGGAGCCTGCCTGACCGCCAGAGGCAGGGAGTTCCACAGAAATGGAGCTGCCACACTGAAGACTCGTCTCCTGGTGGACTCCAATTGGGCCCTAGGTCCACAAGGAACCACCAGGAGCATGCCATCTGATGACCTCGGTGATCGGGCAGGTTGGCAAGGGAGGAGGTGATCTCTCTCAGGTAACCTGGTCCCAAGTTGTTTCGGGCTTTGTATACAAGTTCCAGATCCTTAAACCTGGCCCGGTAGCGAATAGGTAGCCAGGTTTATGCACACACACAGGGATGTCTCACTTCTATATGTTGCATCAATAAAGATATTTCTCTTTATTGACTGAGCTGTGTTTGGAATAAAACACACCCACACCCCTATGTAGCTATACAACCTCTGGTCCTTAAAACACAAAAGGCATGTGGGTGTGCTAAATGCTCACTTCCACCACCTCCATTGCAACTGCCTTCCCCTGCCTCAACCTGAATAGCTTGCCATGGGGCCAAGAAAGGTAGGCACAGAGATTTCAGTTTGTCAATAAGGTCTAGATCTTCATCTCTTGTCACCACTGTTGTCCTCAGCACCTCTGGCTCCCTTCCTGAAAATATCAGAACAGGCACATGTATCTGTCCTACATCTTCTACAGCCAAGATAGATGCAAATAATTGATTCAGCTTCTCTGCAATCTCCTTATCCTCCTTTAACTCCCTTGTCATCCAACAGTCCAACCGCCTGCCTAGCTGCTTTCCTGCTTCTGCTATATTTAAAGATTTTTATTATTATTATTCATTGGTCTTCATGTTACTAGCAATATGCTCCTCAAAATCTTTCTTTCTTTCTTTTTTGTATTCCTTATTGCCTTCCCTGCATTTCTTTGCACAAGTTTGTGTTCCTTTTTGCTCTCTTGTTTGGGCAAGACGTCCATTTTCTGAAGGATGCCTTCTTTCCTCTAATAGCTTCCTTAAGAGTGCTTGTGACCTCTTGCACTTGATGGTACGTTTCCTGACCTGCAGTATACATTCTAGCTGAGCTTCTATTATTGTGGTTTTGTGTAACCTCTGTGAAGGATTGAGGCCTACACAGGCTTGAGTTAGGTTGAAGCCTGTAGGCCCAAACATCTTCGGATGGGAGGGGGACATTCGTGAGTTTTATTTTCACCTCATGGAGTTAAAGTTTCCTTTTCATTGAGAGAAGTCTCCTTTCCCCCCTAATAGAGTTAAGTTTCATTTCTCCAGTTTGAGGTCAGCTGATTGTAGCCTCCTAAAGTTGTGGGAGTGTATAAAGTTGGGGGAGAGATAAGTTGTGTGGAGAGAGAGAAGCTGTGTGGAGGAGAGGTTCTGCAGACACCAAGAAGCAGAGACAGATAGAGAAGCAGAGTCTGAATATCACTGAAGAATGCAGAACAGCCAGGGCTAGGCTGAGAAGGAATCTCTATTAAAGTTACAGGTGAAAGAGTACCTAGGTTAGAGAGAACTGTGTTATTATTTATTTTATTTCTATTATACCTGCTTTTTGAAAGTATACAGCTATATTTGTGTAATTACCTTAAGTTATTGTGAATCTAATTTACCAAAATCTACTAAAGTAAACAGTTATTGTTAACATTAAGTTGTTGGAGTGTCTTTTGCACCATGCCTAAGGCCTAATCCCACATTACTGGGAAGAGAAGGCAAAAGGCAGAGAATTGGCATCCTGGTATAGGAGGGGCTCTTAAAGAGGCAGATATCTTTAAGGAGCTGATCAAGGTGTCCTACTCCTGGTACAGGTGGAACCTTGACAACCTCCAAGCATTTTGGAGAGATATTACCCTCTTGACGCTCCATTTCAACTTCCTTTTTATCAGTTTGCTCATTTTAGGGTGGTTTCCTCTTTTGAAGTCAAATGTGACTATGTTGGATTTCCTTGTCAATTTCCCACTTAAATATAAATTAAAGCTGATAGCACTGTGGTCATGGTTTCAAACTCGTTCGACAACAACATGCACATTTTGCTCAAGGTCCTCCTGGGCACCACTTAGGTTAAATGTAGAGTAACCTCCCCTCTGCTCAGTTCCATGACCAACTGTTCTAGGGCACAGCCATTTAAGGTATATAGAAATGTTATGCTTTGTCATGACAGGAACATGTATTTGTCCAGTCTCTGTGAGGGTGATTGGGATGCACTGTAAACCACAATAGAATGAGGCATCAGTTCAAGATCTACATTGGTACAATTTGGTACTTCCCAAGGCAGCTAACAGTTTGCTGTCCAGAAACCCATTACTATGACACATTCTTCCCTGAATGCCTCCCTGGCTTCATTCTCCATCCCATAATCACCCTGAACAGGGGGGCCATAGCACTAAATTATTTCGGGGGCTTGGTGTTATCACTCATATCAATTCTGTGGAGGAGTCTGTCCCCTTTTGAAATGTCTAGTTTGCTTGACAGTATGCCCTCTTGACAAACGGAGCAACACTGTGCCCAGTATACCTTTCCTTGTCCTTCCTATAGCATTTGTGCTTGGGGCCTCACATATTTAGGGTCTTGAGACTCTTTGAAGGAAAAAAATAATATAGGCCTTGTACAACAGTGCATGCAAGGCAATGCTCCAGAGTAAATTGATGGTGATCATGATAAACATTCTGGGTTTTGTCAGTGGTTCTGGACAGCAAACTGTTAGCTGCCTTGGGAAGTACCAAATTGTACCAATGCAGATCTTGAACTGATGCCTCATTCTACTGTGGTTCACAGTGCATCCCAAAGAGTAGAGGTGGAATGCAGAAATTGAGGACATTGATTTGTAAAGAGACACAGACTTCCACAAAACCTAAATCTGGCCATGGCAGGATAAATGTAACAAAGAGAAATTGCAAAATTAACAACTGGGGGGAAGTTCTGTTTCTACTTTCAGGGGCAAAGAATTTGTAATTGCTGGTGAGAGTCACTCTCTCCCTTTCTTTTCTCAAGTGTGGCTCCGTGGAAGTCAGCTAAGGTCTCATCTGTATCAACCCATTTTTTCTTGAATTTGCAGGTTGGTGTGATTCTTAGGGGCTAACAGGATGAAACAATGTTTTTACAATAATATTTGGAGTGATCTAAGCAGAGGAAAAGGTAACATACGGCGTTTTGCTCATTTTCAGAAACTGACACACACAAGAGAGCCCATTTGACTTGACGCGTGGGAAGGAACCGACAGAAGAAAATGAAATCATGTTTTCAGGGATTTATTTATAACCAAATTGCTTTTACCCGGGAGAAGTATAAAAAGGTAATAGTTATATGTTCCCATATAAATGAATTGCTTCTTGAGAATGTATACAAGTGACAAATAGGTGGCTTTTTATTACTGGAAGGCTATAATACACAAAAGATATGGTATATTGCAGACAAAAAAGGGGAAAGAGTGATGGAGGATTTGAACAACACTATTAGCTAACTATACTAAAAAATAATTTCTAGCCATTCTGTTTGAGAACTCATTGAAGTTGCCTATAGGCCATTGAAAGTCATATGTTTGTGCACCCCCCTAAAAAAAAAAGTCCTTTGGAAAATAAAAGGGATTTGTTGTACTTGGGGTCTAAGTCTGAGATGTTTATCTAAAGTCAGAGGCAGCGTGTTTCAGCCCTCAGAAGTGCACAAGCATTACAAGCAAAGGGATCCCAACATCTTTTGTATCTGGTCATCATATCCAAGAAATGGCTCCCCCTCTCCCTCCCACCCCCCAAAATTGCATGTGTGCGCATGCGCGCTGCACACACACACACACACACACAGAAAGAAAGGTGATGATTTTTCACCTTTCTGGACTCATTGCTGAACACTCTACAGTCCCTGCAGAGACAATCCGCTAGCCTATTAATATCAACTTATATTAAGGTTGAGTTGTAGCACTCCAAAATGGGATGTATGATCTTTTCCCTGTCTAAGAAGATGTCACACATTACGTTACCTGGGGGCAAGTAGAGAAGCCAAGACAGCAAGACAGAGAAGAAAAAAGAAATCTTACCAGCTTGTGGCAGGACAGTTCATTTATGCCCTTCCCCAACCTGGTGCCCTCCAGATGTTTGAGACTACAACAAGCTGAATTCCTGACCATTGCCCATACTGTCTGGGGCAGATGGGAGTTGACGTCCAAAATATCTGGTGGGAACCAGATTGAGGAAGGCTAATTTATGCACTTTGCAAGGGAGGATGTTTTTAATGCTCCAGGGGGCTCGGATGTATTCCTTTTCAGAGCCTAGAATTTTATTTTATTTTGAGTGGGTAGAACAGGGGAATAAAAAACTGTTGCCACTAGAGAAAGAACTGGTTCCTTCAATATGGAACCAGCATGATGCACCCCAAACCCCGGACCAAGTGCCATTCTAAGAAACTGTAGGGAGAAAATGGCGGCCACCACAAAAAATGGTGGAGAATATTTGGAGAAAATTCTGTAAAGTGGTCTTCTTTTTCTAGGGGAGTGAAGATAAGAAAAAAAATCTCAGATTTTTTTCCAGAAAAAATGCCTCTGTGAAATTTTGTCCCAGCTCTACATGGGACCACTTTAATCATTCTTCAGATCCTGGTGTCCGTTCCTCCTCCATTTTTCTAATTTGTAAATGATGGTTTATAGTGGACTGGTTGATGCTGCATGTTAATGCATTGGGGTTTGGGTCTTACTATTATATAATCAAGCCTGTTGGTCCCTTCTAGTTTTAAAACAGCAGCATTTGCATCAGAGATTTACACTTGGTTTTAAACACAGTATTTATCACAGTTAAGTGCCACTAAAACTCCAATTTGACAGCAGTAATTGTTTTATTTACTTACAATTGTGTAATGCTATAAGCAGCCAAAACATTTGAAAACTAATGTAAAGTGTCTTATGCAAATCCTAAAAGAATTTTAACTAGCTCTCATAACAACATTATTCCTCCATAAGAAAAAAATGCAGTATTTCCCAAAGAACACTTTATTGCAGCCTTCCCCAACCTAGTGTCCTCCAAATGTTTTGGACTACAATTCCCAGGATCCCTGACCATTGGCCATGCTGGCTGGTGCTGACTGGAGTTGAAGTTTGAAATGTCTACAGGCCACCAAGAAGAGGCTACTTTACTGGTTGTCTCCAGCTCCATTCCCAGCCAAAAGGGCAGTAACCTTCTCCTTCCACCATGCTTCCCCTCTTTCCTTCCTACTTATATTTAAATGCATTCTCTCAAAAAAACACATTTATAAGTGTATTTTCTCTCAAAAATATCCATTTTGATATTATTTTTTGAGTTGCGAACTGTGTCTGAACCTTTGGGAAGTGCACCAGCCGGCAGATAACTATTTTGATGCACATATTACTCCAGGAGGTGCAGATCAGGGTAGTTCATATCAGAATGTGCAAATATCAACTCCCACAAGCTTCCCTACTGCAAAGTCAAATGTTCCCATTGCTTAATGAAGCCAAGCTAGCCCCGTGATTTCCCATTAATTGTCACTAAGGGTCTTCATTTAATATTTTTATTCAGTCTCACATTCGTATAAATATTTTCCCTTTTCCAAAAAGTTTGTTCTCTTTGAACATGTAAGCTTAATGCTGCATTAATCACCTTCCTCAAATAAAATAAAATAAAAGTGGGGCAAAGTGGAAAGGAACTACCCGGATATAATACCATGTTTCCAAATGCTAGCATTTGAATGATCCTAATTAGACTCCGAATGTTACGTTTCATAATGATAAATGGATCAGGAGTGGTAAATACCTATGGTTATTGTTATCGTTGTATGGCAATTCTGTTAGGGTTTGTAACACTCCATTATCCACAGGTTCTCTTCTTTTACCCTTTGGTATTGCCTGATTTGTAGAGGGGGAGGTGAGAGACCATGATACAATTTCCAGTTATCAGAACAGGGCAAACAAAATAGGTAAACAGTTTCTCTTTATCCCAGGTTTTATTTAGTTTTTTGATATCCTCTGAACTCCAGTCTTCCAAGTGTCAGCCATATGAATCTTTTCCATTTGCTATGGGAAATGGAGCTGCAGGTAAGTAACCCAAATATAGCAACTGGTTTCTGACCTGTTTTGCAGACGCACAAATAAATTTGTGGGTCCACACGTGTGCACGCTCTCTCTCTCTCTCTCTCTTTGTGTGTGTGTATGTATATGTATATGTATGTGTATATATATATATATATACACACACACACACACACACACACACACACATACACACACACGGGTGGGAAGTACTGATTCATTGTGCAAGAAGCTTCCCCATTAATCCAAAAGAACAGGATAGAATATGAAATTGGAAGCCAAGCAATGACTAATGGTTGGGCTGAGTGGCTGGCAGCCATTTCCCCAACCCTAGACTCTTCCCTGAGGTGGTGATGGTGGGGATAATATCTAGACAGGCCCCAAACAATTATTTATGTAATATCTTCTGGCGACTTCCTTCTCTAGGACAAGCACTAGTTGGATTGGTTGAACAGCAGCTAGCTGGTCTCTGCATCTTTCAGTTGGAAGCCAGGTGGAAATGAAAGACTAGTCTCTATGCCTTGAAGCTGGGAATGCTGGACTGACATGTCCAAATAATTAAGAAAATCCCTTGCAGCGCATTTCTAAAGGGTTCACAGGGTGAGTAGGCTTGCCATTGCTGGTGTGAAGAGTGTTCTCCCGCCCTCTCCCCCTCTCTAATTTGAAACAACAATGAGTGATTTCTCTTGGGTGGCTGGCAGCCATTTCCCCAACCCTAGAATCTTTCCCTGAGGTGGTGATGGTGGCGATAATATCTAGACAGACCCCAAACAATTCTTCATGTCTTCTGGTCACTTCCTTCTCTATACTGGATACACTTCCTTCTCTATACTAGGACATCTGGCTGGTTTGGGGCTTGGGGTGCTATTTTCCAGGGGGGGGGAGTTGGTCCTATCAAGCTGAACACTCTCAGAAGGTGGTAGTGGGTGGTTATGATTTCCCACCCCACAGGTCTTCTCCTACTGGATGCCTCAGGGCTCTATTATATCCCTTACTCTCTTTAATACTATCTGCATGAAGCTTCTGGGAGTGGTCATCCAGGGTTTTTGGGGTTGGGTTTCATCAATTAGCAGATGATACCCAGTTCCATCTCTCTTTGCAACTAATGCCAAAGAGACTGTGGAAGTTCAGAACTGTTGCCTGGATGCAGTGATGGACTGGATGTGCGTGCTAATGAATTGAAGCTCAATCCAGACAAGACAGAGCTATAGTTGGTTAGTAGACAAGCTAACCTGGGATTGGGAGTACAGCTTGGGAGTGCTCCTGGACTAGGCATTGCTCCTAGATGCTCAGGCGGGTGCTGTGTCTAGGAGTGCCTTTGCCCAGCTTCTGCCTGTAAAAGTCAGCTCTAGTCATACCAATACATGCTTTGGTCACTTCCTGATTAAATTCCTGCAACCCACTCTGTGTGGGGCTGCCCTGAAAACATGTTCAGAAACTGCAGCTGATGCAGAATGCGGCAACCAGATTGCTCTCTAGTGTATGTGTTTCAGACCACATTACACTGCTCTTAGGTCTACTACCCTGGTTTCTTATTTGTATCCAGGCCCAATTTAAGGTGCTCATGCTTTTCTATAATGCCTTAAATGGTTTAGGGGCCAGGCTACCTGAAAGACTGGGTCCTCCCATAACAACCGACCCATAGGCTGATGAGATCATTTTCAGCGGCCCTGTTCTATCTCCTATCACCAAAAGAACTTTGTATAGTTAGAACATGAGGCAGAGACTTTTCTATGGCAGCACCCTAGTTATGGAATTTTCTCCCAAAGGAGGTGAGACTAGCCCCACCCCTGATGGTGTTGAGGCAGGCAGTGGGAACTTTCTTATTCTACTTTGCTTTTCATGGTTTTTAATATGTGGCTGAAGGTTTGTTTGTTTGTTTCAGTCTGCCCCATTTGACTTTAAGGTCCTAATTTTAATTTTTGTTAGTTGATGGTGTTTGGGTTGGTTCTGTTATGTCAAACTGCTCTGGGGGCCCTTGTGAAAGCCAAGAAATAGCATAAAATGCTTTTATACATATGGAAATATACATATATATATATATATATATATATATATATGAAATCAGCATTCCCAGTGTGAAAGATGAAACATATCTAGCTCAACAACAGCAGCAAGAAGCTAATCATGGGACATATACGACAAGGAAATATTCTCCAGGGGAAGCCTAATGTATGGACAAGCCTTCAACTGTCAACAGGATGCTAGTTAGGTGATTTATATAAATTGTTGCACCCCTGCTAAGGAGGCTTGGAACAGCTCCTGGTCATAGAGCTTTTTTTATTATTTTTTTAAGAAGTAACCTTAAATTAAAGGTTCAGACACAGATGATTAAATAGCACACATTTAATGCAATACACAAACGCAATAGTATCGACAGCGTGTAATTCATGGTTGCATAAAAACAAGTTACCTCAAATGATTAATTACTGTAATCATAGAATCATAGAATCATAGAAAAGTAGAGTTGGAAGGGGCCTACAAGGCCATCGAGTCCAACCCCCTGCTCAATGCAGGAATCCAGGTCAAAGCATCTCTGACAGATGTCTGTCCAGCCGCACCTTGAATGCCTCCAGACTGGGAGAGCCCACCACCTCCCTAGGTAGTTGATTCCATTGTCTTATTGCTCTGACAGTCAGGAAATTTTTCCTGATGTTTAGGTGGAATCTAGGTTCCTGTAACTTGAGCCCATTATTCCGTGTCCTGCAAACTGGGATGAACGAGAAGAGATCTTTGCCCTCCTCTGTGTGACATCCCTTCAAATACTGGAAGAGTGCGATCATATCTCCCCTCAGTCTCCTCTTCTGAAGGCTAAACATGCCCAGTTCTTTCAGTCTCTCCTCATAGGGCCTTGTTTCCAGTCCCTTTATCATCCTTGTTGCCCTCCTCTGAACCCTCTCCAGTTTGTCTATGTCCTTGTTAAAATGAGGTGCCCAGAACTGGACACAGTACTCAAGATGAGGCCTAACCAGTGCCGAGTAAAGGGGAATTATCACTTCCCGCGATTTGGAAGCTATACTTCTATTAATACAGCCCAAAATTGCATTTGCCTTCTTTGCAGCCACGTCGCATTGCTGGCTCATATTCAGTTTGTGATCTACCACAATTCCAAGATCCTTCTCACTTGTAGTATTGTTGAGCCAAGTGTCCCCCATTCTGTAACTCTGCATTTGGTTTCCTCTCCCTAGGTGCAGCACTTGGCATTTATCCCTGTTAAATTTCATTCTGTTGTTTTCGGCCCAGCGCTCCAGCCTATCGAGGTCACTTTGAATTTTGTTTCTGTCTTCCAGAGTATTAGCTGTTCCACCCAACTTTGTGTCATCTGCAAATTTGATAAGCATTCCCTGTACCTCCTCATCCAAGTCATTAATAAAAATGTTGAAGAGCACCGGGCCCAGGACCGAGCCCTGTGGTACCCCGCTCGTTACCTCTCCCCAGTTTGAGAAGGAACCATTGATAAGCACTCTTTGAGTCCGATTCTGTAGCCAATTGTGGATCCACCTGATAGTTGATCCATCTAGCCCACTCTTAGCTAGCTTACTAATCAGGATATCATGAGGCACTTTGTCGAAAGCTTTGCTGAAGTCCAGGTATATAATGTCCACAGCATTCCCACAGTCCACAAGGGAGGTTACCCGATCAAAACATGAGATCAGATTAGTCTGACAGGATTTGTTCTTGACAAATCCATGCTGGCTTCTAGTAATCACTGCATTGTTTTCAAGGTGCTTGCAGACTGACTTCTTTATAATCTGCTCAAAAATCTTCCCGGGGATTGATGTCAGACTGACTGGCCTATAGTTCCCAGGTTCCTCCTTCTTGCCCTTTTTGAAGATGGGAACAACATTTGCCCTCCTCCAGTCGTCTGGCACTTCACCTGTCCTCCATGATTTCTCAAAGATAATAGACAGTGGTTCTGAGAGTTCTTCTGCCAGTTCCTTTATTACTCTAGGATGCAGCTCATCAGGCCCTGGAGATTTAAACTCGTTCAGAGTAATCAGGTGCTCCTTGACCATTTGCCTATCAATCTCAAGCTGCAATTCTGCCCCTTCAGTCTGCATTTCAGGTTTGCCAGGGGGGTCATAGACCCTCTTTTGGGAGAAGACCGAGCCAAAGTAGGAATTGAACACTTCTGCCTTTTCTTTGTCTTCTGTTATCAATTTGCCATCCTCATTGCGTAGTTGAACCACCAGTTCTTTCTTCTGTCTTTTACTGTGCATGTATCTGAAGAAAACTTTTTTGTTGCTTTTAGCATTCCTCGCTAACCTTAGCTCATTCTCAGCTTTAGCCTTCCTGACACTATTCCTGCAGTTCTGTGCTACCTGCCTGTACTCTTCCCCTGTAGCCTGTCCTTCCTTCCACTTCCTATACGTGTCCTTTTTTGTTTTCAGGTCATCTTTGAGTTTATTGTGAAGCCACATTGGCTTCTTCTGTTGCCCTCTGCCTTTTTTCCTTGTGGGAATTGTTTGCAATTGTGCCTTTAAAATTTCCTTTTTTAAAAACTCCCACCCCTCCTGGGCTCCCTTTCTCGTGAGAGTCATTTGCCATGGGATCTTACTAATCATTGTTCTGAGTTTGTTAAAATTGGCTTTCCTAAAATCCAGGGTACGTGTTTGGCTACACTCAGCTTTTGCTTCTGTTAGAATCAAGAACTCAAGTATAACATGGTCACTTTCCCCCAGAGTTCCCGAAACTGCCACTTTATCCACTAACTCGTCTCTGTTGGTTAGAATCAGGTCAAGGATAGCCGATCCTCTAGTTCCTTCCTCCACTTTCTGTAGGAGGAAGCTATCAGCAGCACAGCTCAGGAATTTCTTGGAGGGGCCATGTTTGGCTGAATAAGTCTCCCAACAGATATCAGGGAAATTGAAGTCTCCCATTACTACCACATCGTGCCTCCTTGAAACACTGGCAATTTGTTTTTCAAAAGTTCCATCCTCGTCTTCTCCTTGATTGGGTGGTCGGTAGTAGACTCCAACCGCCATGTTCGCTTTATTCTTTGCCCCCTTTATTTTAACCCAGATGCTCTCAATGGGGCTGCCAAGCTCCTCTTCCTGTATCTCTGTGCAGAGATACGTATTTTAACATACAGTGCAACTCCACCTCCCTTTCTGTTGCTTCTGTTCCTTTTGAACAAGTTATACCCTTCAATTGCTGTATTCCAGTCATGGGAGTCATCCCACCAGGTTTCAGTTATCCCTATCAAGTCGTACTTGCCCTCATGTATCAAGAGTTCAAGTTCGTCTTGTTTGTTGCCCATACTCTGGGCATTAGTATAGAGACATTGAAGACTATGTGCTTTACAGTCCGACTTTCCCCCTACATTTTGTGGTAGACTATCAATGGGCACCGCTGGAGCTGTTCTCTCCATTGTGGCAAAGAGGCCTTCTTCCATTGGTACCCCCGAGTTTATGTCTCCCTCCCCTGTTGGATTCAGTTTAAAGCCCTCCTGATTAAGTTCCTCATGCTGTGGCCAAACACATTCTTCCCAGTCCTTGTGAGGTGCAACCCATCCTTTGCCAGCAGTCCATCTTCCAGGAAGTGTAGCCCGTGGTCCCAGAATCCAAATCCCTCACGTCGGCTCCACCTTCGTAGCCAGTCATTCACTCGGAGTATTTTTCTTTCCCTTTCTATGCCTCTTCCAAGTACTGGAAGGATGGATGAGAAAACTATCTGGGCCCCGAAGTTCTTGAGTTCCCTTCCCAGCTCTTCAAAGTCTGCCGTGATTTCTTTGTAACTCCGCTTGGCAGTATCATTTGTACCCACGTGGAAGAGAAGAAAGGGGTATGTGTCGGTGGGCTGCATGAGCCTCGGCAGCTGCTCTGTCACATCCTTAATCCGTGCCCCAGGGAGACAGCACACCTGGCGAGTCCATGGGTCTTCGCGACATACTTTGGCTTCGATCCCCCGCAGGAGGGAGTCTCCCACTACGAGTACTCTTCTCTTCCTCTTGCTGTAGGCCTTGGTTTGATTGCCTCCACTTGACTGACCGTCAGCCTCTTGCTCGCTGTCACGTTGGGTGCCCGGTAATCCGTCCTCTGCAGGCTGTCCTCTGCTCTCGTCCTCAAGTACATGGAAGCGGTTCCATAGCTCCACTGCTTCCACAGGCGCAGAGTGTCTTGTAGTATTTCTGCTCCTAACAGTCACCCTTTTCCAGGGAGTTCCCCCTGCGTTATTTTCCCTTGCCTCTGCAGTCTCCGACTCCGCCTCATCCTGCCGTTGCCCTTCTGGCTCCTGTACTGTGCTTTGGTGCTGTAGATCCACCGTTCTGTCTAAGAACTCCTCGCTTTCTCTTATGCTCCTGAGGGTTGACACTTGCTGCTCCAGTCCTCTGACCTTTTCTTCCAACAGCGTGACCAGCTTGCACTTGTTGCACGTGTAGGCCATGTTGATCTCCGGCAGGAAAACAAACATTGCACACCCCTTGCAGGTCACCACCACTGCTGAGTCCTTTCCTTCCATAGTGCTCTGTTTCTGTCTTCCTAGAATATATATATATATATATATATATGGTTTTTTTTTTTTTTTTTTTTTTTTTTTTTTTAGGGACCTCCCCCTTGACCTCCCCCCGCCGAACTCCGCTGCCAAACTCCTGTTTGCTCTCCCTGTGCGCTCGCTCTGTTCGCTCGCTCTCTGGGAGCCTGCTTGCCTTTTCACAGTCCCAAAAACAGCTGGAGCCTCTCTCCTGTTGTGCTCCTGCTCAGCTGGGAGTCAGGAACAGAATGAGCTCCCAGGCCACGCCCTGCAATCAGCCCCACTTCCTGCAATCAATCAGCTGCAATCAGCCCCAGGTGGTTGCAGTCAGCAGGAGCTTCTGCTCAACAGAATGAGCTCTCAGGCCACGCCTTTCCCTTGCAGCACTTGTTGTTGTACTACTCCGCTGCCAAACTCCTGTTTGCTCTCCCTGTTCGCTCGCTCTGTTCGCTCGCTCTCTGGGAGCCTGCTTGCCTTTTCACAGTCCCAAAAACAGTCCCAAAAACAGCTGGAGCCTCTCTCCTGTTGTGCTCCTGCTCAGCTGGGAGTCAGGAACAGAATGACTATGTAATTGAAAGTTGAATAACTATGTAATTGAAAGTTTATCTAATAGAACTAATATCACACGGGAAAAGACCATGATTCCAAAGTTCCAACTATAATGTGTGTATTCTGCTGCTACATGGATGAGAAGCCTGATTAAAGGTTTTATTCCATAATTAGTCATCAACAAATATCAAAGGTTGGTAATAATTTCCCTCACCACCATCACCATGGCACCTACAACAAGTCTCATTATTAATTTAAACCTTCCTCCATGCTAAAACAAATTTAAAAAGCAAAGACTTCCAAAATTCAGATATGATGTAATATTTTAAAATTAATTTTTTTAACTGAATTGCTTTCGAAGATGTTGCTTGTATGTTCTCTTGGCACATTGGATGAAGTAGCTAGTTCAGTACTACACCATTGCTCTACACAGCAGCATGCCACCTCTCTATTCTTCTTTGGTCCTTATTTTCCCCTCCCAACTGTCATGTGAAATAAAGTGGAGTACAATCAAGTATTAAGACTAAATTAATTTCTGATCGTCCATAAGAAATAGAGGGGGAAAGAAAGTTATTTTCTTTTTTTGTAACTTCCACTAAAGTAAAGTGATTTATACTGATTATCTAAGAAACCATGTATCGTTAACAGCAAAACCTCAAATAATGGCTTGTCATTGTAGCCTCTCTAATAAAGTGATAAGTGCATTCATCATAGGATTTCCACCAAAGGATGAATGTAATTTAAATAGGCTCCAACATCTCCCATTCCGACTTCAGCTAAAAGTGTTCTTGATAAGAAAACTGGAGTGCAAAGTGTCAAGATCCCCTGGACTTCAGTGCACTCTAGCAAATGTGAATTAGAAGTGGGACCTACAACAAAATGTCACAATATGGAGTGCTCTGTTCCAAGTAGCTAGCCATGCCCTCTTCCAAGATACTCCATTCCACCCCTCCCATCCCCACCCAAGATTTTCTATCCCTGTATACAGACACACACATGTACATATGTGCATGCACACACACACACACCATTTAGTCAACATTTTGTGCACATTGAGCATGCTCAGTCCTTGCTGAGCTGTGTTTGTTTGTTTGTTTAGTTCTCTTCTTAAGGTTAAAAAAAGATTTCACCATCAGCATTGGCAGTAGCACAGTGTGTGTGTGTGTTTTTACCAATGTGGTGATAGTGGGTTTGTTTTTGTTTTTTTGCTGCTACTGCAAGTGGTGGCAGCAGTTAACTGTGTTGGCACCTGAGTTCCATTTTGTAATCTCCACAATGCTCCAGGCCTAGTATCATTCCTGGGCATGGAGTGGGGAATGGTGGCTGCCCCCCAAAAATGAGAAAATGAAAAATTTCAGAATTTTTCTCATAAAAATGTCTTCTGAGTCTGAGATATTTAGGATCAGCTCAGTTCCTATCCTGACAAATTCAGTTTGTCTAGCACTTCTAGAAAAGTGACAGTTAAATGATCCTTTCCCACAATTTCACTTTGTTAAAACAGAAATCAGTCTCCAAACAAAAGAACACCAAACAAATCTATGAAGACATTGATTTGCCAGTAGAAATCATCACGAGGGGCATAACACACTTCGTGCTTAAGTTAATTCTCCTTCTGCAGCCCTTTCAAAAGTGTTTAGAAGTGTCAGATAAAATAAGGCGGGGGGAGGCATTTCTCTAAGGTAGACTTATCTGAAAGATGACCTGGCAGAACCACAGCATGTGATTGGAGCTTTGTGGGATATACTCAGCATCTGAAGATAATTACCAGCAAGAGATGTTACATTGATTAGTAGCCTGTGTGAACAGAGGAGTTAAAGATTCCCTTTCATTTTCTCCCGCCTCTGGTTGCCTCATGGGAATCTGTCAAAATCCTTCTTAAGAAAGCCTGATTTAACAGTATCTGCAATAGCAAAACCTGGGAAAAAATAATCATTTCATAACTTTAGGACATACCTCATCCATCTGCATTTAACTGTGAAAGTTTCTGTATTTCTGGCGAGTCAATATTCAGATATGTCTACCATGGAGAAATGCCCCCCACCCCCCGTATCTGACACTTCTAAACTCCTGTGGCTCACGCTGGCTCAGCTTGCCTTGTCTGAGCGTGGAAAGCTAAGCAGGGTCAGGCCTGGTGATTACTTGGATGGGAGACCCCTCCTCTAGTTTCCTGCATTGAGCAGGGGGTTGGACTCGATGGCCTTGTAGGCCCCTTCCAACTCTATGATCTATGAATCTATGAACTACAGAAAGAGAGAGAATTAACTTAAGCACAAAATATGTTATGCACTTTAACTTCTAATTTCCCTAGTATGTCAGTATAGCAAGATTCCCTCAATCAGGGACTGCACATTGGATTCAAGTGAAACCCAAGCCAAATTGCCCCCCTTTTGAATATTTATAGTGCTTTCCAAGGCAAAGAGGGCTTCCCTCTGAAGAAACCAGAAGTGTAGCTGGTCCCCTCATGAAGCTTCACCCACAGATTAGGTTTCAGAAAGGCAGACAGGGTGTGGGGAGAGGTGGGAGTGATGGAATGCAGTTGAATGACTGACAGGTCCACAGGTCTAATGCTAGGGCATGTTTTACCAGGGGCTTTGCAATCACTGTGCTTTGGGGGAGAGATTAATAAAATGGTTTCTCCCAGCTGCCTATTCTCAGTTGCTAGGTTGTTCTGTAGCAAGAAAGTAGGAAGGAAGTCTGAGGTTCTGTGTTGTGTTCTGAGGTAGAGTGGCGTCAAGTTCTGTTTGATCATGATTTCAAAATCTTTTCCTTTCCCCTTCTTAGTTATTAAATCAAACCTCCTCTGACTTTTTCCTGAAGTGAAAAATCTTTCTTTCTGATGCTACCTTGCTTCACTATTAAAAAAGAAGCAAAATTGTTTCCACTCCAGTCTTCATAAGTCCCTAGTCCCTGGTTTGTTGCAAAACAATGAAATCATCCACACAGATAGCGTTGTTGTTTTGTTGTTGTTTACATTTATATATTGGCAATAGCCAATGCTCTCTGGGCAGTTTGCAAAAGGTCAAAACCTTAAAAATACAATATACAACATAATATTAAGAACCATTTACATACGAAACCATTAAAAACAATCAGCAATAGAAATCCCACGATTGGTTAAAATCTAATCATATGCTGTCAAATGGGAGTAGAGGAAAGTCTTAACCTGGCACTGAAAGGATGACAATGTTGGTGCCAGGTGGAACTCATTCAGTTAACTTGGCAATAGGTCAATGCATTCAAAATGAGGTCAATTGAGAGCTTTGCTTGCCCTCAGTGATGCTTTCTCTTACCTAGTTCCAATTGGCTACATTGCACCATCGTATCATCATTCTGGCTATGTGATCCCTGATGGGCTAGGAACACATTGCCAGAAAGAAACTGAACATCTGAATCAGGGATATCCGAGCTCACTGAAATCCTCTGAACTCAGTTTGAAACCCGGTTCAGCTCACTCCCATTTTTTTTGTGACCTGCTTTTTCAGTTTGTTCAAATAGGAAAAGTGTGCTTTTTGAATGGGAAAAGGGTGCATTTCTGTGTGCATTTTTCAAAAGTGTGCACTTCCCCCCCCCCTTGACTAAAGCATGAAAATGAATCTTTTTAAAATGCACATTTCAAAGTGTGCATTAAAAAAATGCATTTTTCTAATTTGATCACAAGTTTGGGAAAGTGCGAATATTTTTCCAAAATAAATAAATAAATAAAATGTATTTGGGCTTGTGAACTGGCACATTTAGTTGATTTGCAAACTTAAACTGAGTTCTCATACATCCCTAGGTGTGAAGCAGCTAAAAGAGTCAGCAAAATGTAGATTTTATTTCAGGTGACCCCATCCCCACAACTTATTTTTTTTATTATTTTTTGCATTAAAATGTTTGCTTTGGGAACATTCAGTGCAGGACTGCACTTATCTTCTTATACCCAATTCTTCAATTAACAATTTGCATCAGACAGAGCATATTGACTGCCATCGCACATTAAGTTTCCCTATGTATTCGGACGCAGCAATCCCTCTTAAGAAATACCTAATCAACCCTTATTGTATGGGGATCCTTGTCAATTATGGATGTGGAAGGATAAAACTTTCGAGCCATTCAAAATAAATACATTTTCTCCCTATGTAGGTCAGAGCGAAGTTTCCAAAAATCCTAACTTCCATAAGCTCATGAGGGGAAAGAAAAGACTGGGTATCTATCCAATGATATGCAGCCTATGTAAATGGAACTGTTTGGTACACCTGATAAAATGTTGGTTGGCTAACTTGGCTATACAAAGAGATACATTTCCCTATTCCTAATTGCCTAGTTGTTACTGTCGATAGTTCTGAATATTAACATGACCAACATCTTGGAAATCACATATGATGTCCAGTTTTGCACACATGCATTCCTGCACATTGATGGTCCTTATCCAGAAATTGACAGGATACCTTAAAATATATGGACTAGGACAGGGTTTCAAAAATGTTCTTGGCCAAACTAAATGTCTTACCTATCACTCATAATGTTGCTTTACCTTCATTTAAGCGTGCATGTTCCTGATTCAGATCAGGACGACTGCACTCGGGGCGGGGGCTTAAACCTTCCCCCAACTTATTTTCCCCTATAATTCCATCCTTCCCCGGGGGGTGGGGTGGGTTGACTCCAATGAAAATTAACCTCCTCCACTGCAGGAGAGGTGGAATTGGTGGGGGGGGGAATGGGTGGGTAGGTTTACCCCCCCATGCAGACTCCTGGAACACTATGGTCCCTATCTGAATCAGGGCCATACATGCTTACACAAAGGTAAATAAAAACTATCACTCATAGCTTACGCTATGCATGATTAGCTTAATGTTTAGATCGGTCCTTAGTCTCCTCATGACAAGTAACCCATGATTGAGAAATTCACAAATTTTAATTAATGCTATTATATACACACCTGACCACACACTTATTTATTGGAAAATATTTATACCCCACTTTCCCCTCTCAATAGGTCCCAAATGTTGGTGTGTAAGCTCCCCATTCATGAAACGCAGAAGAACTTCCAGTCACTCTTTACTCTCTGCCACTACCACTTATTATGATCTCCACATGAGTGATATATGCATTGAAAAAGACACCATCTCTTACACTACCCTTATCCAACATGATTGTAAGTATGGCAGATGGCTAAAAGGCTAAACATGGCCATACTATATCCTTGGCTGTGACCACTCTTGGCTTTGGACCAAGAAGATATATCACTGGAACATAAAATAATTAAAAAGATGACTGCATAACCCAACAGAATCTTTTATGGTGCTGATTGTCTCTGGGAGGGATCTTAGCACTCAAGTGGCAGGCAGGCTAGCAGCACCCATTGTAGTCCTGATGCTGAGCACCAAAAGAAGAAACAAATTCTTTTGTATGGTTCTTAATGTGTGGCTCTCTGCCTAGTGGCACACACCATCACTGCGAGATTGAAGGAAAATCTGGCCAATGTATGGAACTGTGGACATTCTCATGAGACACACATTCACTAAAGAGGGGCTTTTTGACACTGTCGATAGAGCGTCTATGGCTAAGAAGGCAATCCCCATGCAAAAGATCCACACTCACACAAGATTTGGGAGGAATGCCACTTGGCATATTTATTGAGTTCGACATGAATTTAAAATGCACAAACTGATTTTGGGGGAATTTGCTGAGCAAAGCATTTGCAATGAAAATATAGAATCAGACATCACGCAACTAGAGAGAACACTCCAAGCTTCACCGAGAACCATAATTCATTGGGGAAATTAGTTGCATTCTCGGCAAAGCTGGATTTTGGGCCTAAAAGTGAGGCTGTAAACATGTAGAGCCTGGTTTGCAAGGGGAGGTGTTGTTAGTATTTCGTGCTGACTGCAAACAATGTTTCATGACGTTTATATGCTTGTGACTTATCACAGAGTCTTGTGATTGTATGGGATGGCAAGGTGAGTAAGTGTTTTATTTATAGGAGCAGTGCCTGGCTATAAATATATCCAGAAGCCTACCTTGTTATTCTTCTGAACTGAACTGCCTCTGGATGTTGTAGGAGGCAGTGTGAATGGAAACAGGCATTGCTGTTTCAATGCCTTCTTCTCACGTGAGTCTTATTCAAATAAACACATTATTATTATACAGTAATACCTTGGATTACGAGCATAATTCGTTCCGGAACCATGCTCGTAATCCAAAATACTTGTACATCAAAGCGAGTTTTCCCATTAGAAATAATGGGAACTCCGCTGATTCGTTCCACAACCATTTAATCACTGCTTTGCCCCATGGAGCCCCATGGAGGGAGCCGGCAAAGCAGTGATTAAATGGTTGTGAAACGAATCAGCGGAGTTCCCATTATTTCTAATGGGGAAACTCGCTGATGTGCCGGCTCCTGGCTGCGCCGCGCTGCGCCTCCACTCGCTCTGCCAGGAGTGGCCAGGAGGCGGGGGCATCCCTGGAGGCGAGGTGCGGCTCCGAGCCGGCATTTACAAGTTGAAAAAAAAACTTCTCCTGCCGCTTCCTACCTTTGAAAGCAAGCCGCACGCGCCGCTGCCGGTCCCGTTGCGTCACATCCGGCTCTGTCAGTGATGGCCGGATGTGACGCGACGGGGCGGCGGCGGGGGCGGCGGAGAGGCGAGCTGCCGCTTTCAAAGGTACGAAGCGGCGGGAGAAGTTCTTTTTTCAACTTGCAAATGCCGGCTGTATCTGGGCTCCCTCTCTCGCTTCTTTTTCTGACCCTGGCAAAGGAAATGTAATGTAATTAAACAGCTGTGTAGGAAGCAACTAGTTTGGCGTAATCTTTTCTTTTCCTGCCTTTATTTCTGCATGCAGAGTGGTGGAAAGAGGAGGGTATAAAGGTGGTGGAGTAGGGAGCGTTTCCTGACAGAAAATGCTTGAAATACATTCAGTCTGTCTCAGTATTAGAAAGATTATGGTTCATACTGTGAGAATTTGTAAGGATTTGTGTGCTTTTTAGAAAGGATTAAGTGCTGCCGATGCTGCTGCCTTTTGGGGAGAAAGGAGCCCGGCCGTGCCTCCACGGAAGCCCCCACCTCCTGGCTACTCGGCCGGCCGGAGCAGCAGTGTGAGGCGGCAGCCGCGCCAAGCCTGCGCCTTGCCTCCAGGGATGCCCCCGCCTCCTGGCCACTCGCTTGGCTGGCCGGAGTAGCAGCGCGAGGTGGCAGCCGCTCGCTCAGCCGGCACCTCGCATTGCTAGCATAAATTTAAATTTGAAAGACATCTCGCAACAGGAGCCACATACGGCAGCAGCGGCTCATGTTGCGAGACTTGCTCGTCTTTCAAATGTAAATTTATGCCAAATTTTTCCTCATCTTACGAGAAACTCGCAAACTGGGTTACTCGTAATCCGAGGTATTACTGTATACAACTGCTTCCCTACTTCCATGTTTCCAAGGATTACAGCTGAAGAAGTTTTCTCCTCGGATTCTCCACAGGTGTAAGTTGGGCTAAAAGGGCAAGGGGAAGGGGATTGAGTAACCAGGAGTTCCTAACACATATGGGAGCAGAAGGAAAGAGGAACAACAGACGCCAGTGTTGCGTAGTGGTGAGAGTGTTGGACTGAGACTCGGGAGATCCGGGTTCTAGTCCCCGCTCAGCCATGAAACTCACTGGGTGACTTTGGGCCAGTCACTGACTCTCAGCCTAACCTACCTCACAGGATTGTTGTGAGGATAAAATGGAGAGGAGGAGGATTATGTAAGCCGCCTTGGGTTCCTTGCAGGAAAAATGGTGGGGTATAAATATAATAAATAAATGAATAAATAAATAATAAATAAATAAATAAATCAATCAGGATTGGGGTGAACATTGAGAGTGGAGTTGAAGGAGTAAATTGGAGAGGGTGTTCGTTCTCCTAGACAGTCATGCAACTGAGCAGGTTCCTGAGACGCAGTCACTGAAGCAAGCAAGGAGGGAGAGAAGGGGTCTGTCTAAGGTATGTAGCTTGCTTACTTCAACTCAGGAGGCTTCCTCTTGTTTACTCTTATAGGAATTTGTTGTGGAGATGTCAAGACAACCTCTCCAGTAGAGTTCATCTTGGGTGGCAAGGAAACAAGGGGAACCAGTCCGAGGAAACCAGGGGCTGTGGCTGTGCTGTAAGTGGCTGGAGCTCCAACCACATAAAGGTTTAAAGGAAAGAACCAATTAACAAACACGCACACGCACGCACACGCACACACACACACACACACACACACACACACGCACGCACAGAGGGGGGGTAGAGGGATGGAGGATACATGTGTAGTAGAACCTCCCAGAATTATACTGGATTGAAGTCTTTTTCCTGCAGATGGGATACTGGCAACTGGCAAGCATTGCAGCTCCTTGGCTTGGCTGGCTGAAGACAAACCTTTTCCCTTTAAAAAAACGAGGTCTGTGTTGTGGCTTGCAAAACACAGACCTATCCTGTCAGGCTAACAGCTAGCTAGGCGGGCAAAAGCTTTGGCGGGAGTTGAGCTAGGCAGAACCAGACATTTGTTGGGTTTGTCCGATAGGAGCTGGATGCTGGGTTTGCCTCCCTCCCAGGAGACTGGCCCTAGAACTCTTCCTTGGAGTGCACTCCTTGGAGCAGTGGAGAGTGGTGGCTCCAATGTCAGCGGGTGGTGTATCAACTGGGCTGTAGCCTGAACTTTTAAGGAGCTATCCATGATGCTGAAGCATATCCCCAAAATAGGTTCAGCACCATGGATAGCTCCTTAAAAGTTCTTCAGACTGAGACCCAGAGTGGACACACCACCCCTCTGACATTGGAGTCACCAGTCACTGCTGCCTTGGAGTCTAGGCAGGGTCCTGTGGTGCCCCCCCCTAGCTAGTGGTCCATACAACAACCATGGTTGGTCACTGATTCTTCATGGGAAAATGGCACCAATTCCTACACGAAACGCTAGATTTTATACTTTCTGCACAAAAGAATTGATGCCACAACTAGAATGACAATTCTGTTAAAACTTTCAAAACTTGTACCATTTACTGGGAATGTTAGTGCTTGCCTTGAAACAATGACCCTGATGGCTCTTCCTTCCACAACCATTTCCATAACAAAAGAGGGCACTTGGTGAGGATGGCCATCGGAATGGCACACATTCAGAAACATTAGTTACAACAGATGGAGCACATTGCAAGTCACTGGCCATATTCCAGAGAGACAGCACTCTATGTAAGAGACACACATACCTTGCTTAATTTTTACCACCTCCTTTTCCTTTGGGGCACATGCACATTTGCAGGTTTGATTAGAACTTGATGATGCGCAACCTAGCCTTGCATACATGACAGGGCTCTGTCTGTGTTTTCCCACTTTGCAGGGGCTTGGGGTGAATGCATACAGCTGATGGTTTCCAGCCAAGATGGGGTCTGTTTGGTTCACTCTAAAACAAAGCTACTTGGTTACAGCCTCACTGTTAGCCCCATGTTTCAAGGGAGTAACAGATGTAGTCAGTAATTCAGGGCAAAAGGCAGATTACGTTATAAGACATGTGGCTTTTAAAAAGATTAAAAGTATTGCCAACTGGTTAGACAGGAGCAGAGATGCTTGAGCAATTCAACCTGTGCAAATTCCTACAGAAAATCACCTGATCTGCACCTCTCCATCCCAGAGGATCTTAAGGCAGCTAACAATCAAGTTAACACACAAAATTCAATAAAACAAGTAGCTAGCATGACTTAGGTAATGACTGGGAAAACATTTTGTATTACATGATTCCTTCATGATATCTATGGTATTCACCCATGTAGTATCCCAGCTGAACAGCTCCATGTACCTTGAAAACCACCTCTGTTTTCAATTATTATTTGGATGCTGCCAAATTCTGCCCAAGCCACATCCAAGCAGCAACTGTGGTGGGTAGGGAGGCATCAGGAATGGATATAGTTTGGAATAGAACTAGGACTGGCCCATCCTGAAAATATTTGGAACACGGAGCTGGTGGTGAATACAGTTTGTCATCACCGCATGTGTGGTGTCATTTGTGCTGTCAAAATGAAGAAGTGGATTGCAGAAGATGGAATCAATTCCGAAGTCGACTCCAGGCATGCATGAGGATGCAGAGCACTGCTTGGCCTTTTCGTGTGCACCCAGGTTTGGCACATGGGAGGCCAGAGAGCCCCATCACATGAACAGGGCAAGTACAGTAATACCTTGGATTGCGAGTAACCTGGTGTGCGAGCGTTTTGCAAGACGAGACAAAAATTTTCAAAATTTTTGACTCGATAAACGAGCGAGGTCTTGCAAAATGAGCACACCGGGTTACTCGCTGGCTCGGCGCCTCGCTCTGTGGGCACCTCGTTGCTGCCGTGCCGGCTCCCTGCCGGGCACAGTGGCACGAGGCGCCCACAGAGCGAGCAGCCATGCCTCGCCTCCATGGGGCTCCCTGCCAGGGAGCCCCGTGGAGCACGCGGTGGGGATTCATTCCACAACCATTTAATCACTGCTTTGCCGGCTCCCTCCATGGGGCTCCCTGCCAGGGAGCCAGCAAAGCAGTGATTAAATGGTTGTGGAACGAATCATCTGAGTTTCCATTATTTCTTATGTGGAAACTCGCTTTGATATACGAGTGTTTTGGATTACGAGCATGGTTCCGGAACGAATTATGCTTGTAATCCAAGGTATTACTGTATGTTGAAAGAGGCAGAAGGGCCACACATTTCGCTCCACTCCACTTTAGTTGCACTGCTCCTTCGCCCGCCCCCCCCGCCCCCCAATTGACACTGTGTAAAGTGGGGAGCCTCCAGATTACGCAGGCTTCAAAAGTGTGTGGGGAGCCTCCACAACCACTGGGTGCTACCCGCTTCAGATATTATGCTGAACACATTGACAGTGGAGGTGGAAGGAGCAGAGTGACTTTTAGTGTGGGACTAAATACACAGTTCAATTTCTCCTTTCAACACACTTGCCCTATTCATGTGAGTAACGTGTGAATAGGGATTGCTTTGTATAGCGTCCCAAGGTATTATGGTTGATCCCAGCCTCCTTAGATCTTATCCCTGTACAGAGATTTGCCTGCTTACATGTAGAGCTAAACTGGGGAGGGAGAGATGGGCATGCACATAGGGCCACCCCACCCACAATGTCCTGCCATGCCGGGCTGCTTTATGTGTCGAGTGCAAAGGTCTGGAAAGGGCTCTGAAACCAAGTTTGGCTGAATGCACTTACAGAGCTTTCAAGATTGTGAACCCTGCCTTATCAGGGTCTCCGATCACAAGTTCTCTGTAAGTGCCTTTCTGAGCCCTTTCCAGACTTTCAAGCCGGGCACATGGGGACACTGGGGGCAGGGCTTATGTGCGCAGCCACATCCCCCCTTCCCACTTTAGCCCTACACATGAACAGGCAAATGCCTGCATTGGCTGTTATGTCTTGTAAATATACCTCTGCATTCAATTACTGACTACATCTGGTACTTCAATTTGCTTGCATGTAACCTCACCTTTCAAGGGAGATCGTTTTAATACAGTTAGGAGAAAACGGGTACCGTTTAAGAGGTCTTCTAATGTTTTCCCCATCCCTAAACTGTTTAAAAGTCCCTTCAGCAACTTCCATTTGCAATATGAGGAATCTTCCATAGAGCAGAGAAGTATGTAAAGCATATGCTAAGAGCAAAATACCCATTAAGCTGAAAGATATCTTTGATGCCTCACCAACCATAAATTTACCTTGAATGAACACCTCAGAGTTACTTAATTATAAGAGACTATTGCACTCTAGGCAAGAAGGCAAATCACTAGTGAAACATGTTATATTCTGGATTTAAATGTAGTCATAAATGATCAGACAATGCCCCAATTATGCAGCCAGGTAGGTATTTACTTCATAAGCTATTAGCCTTGATTTACACCAGTGCATACCGTAAGCAATTGAAATCTATAAAAATAAATGATTAATGATAAACCAGATGACTTTATGGCTTCTGTGAAGGACACTACAACACTTGAAATCCCCACAAAAATAGCAATACAAAAAGTGAAAGGAACTGCATGGCAAGCACAACAGGAAAGAAAGATGTTATTAGAACAGAAATGAACCACAGACAAATACACCAATCCAGACCAGGATCATGTATTTTAATTTCACTGTATATTGTGGGGATCCTGAAGAGCCTTAGGTAACATGAGTGCCATAGTGTAATGGTATTTATACGGGGACAAAGACTGTATTAGCCTATTTTTTAGCACCACAACAAACACTGGTAAGTTGATATACATCTAGGATTGTAAATAGCCAATGCCTGTAGTAAGTAAAAATTACCTCCATCTGACCCGGCAAGGAAGTTGTACAAACGTTGGCACTTCCCTGCCTGCGCTCCTTTTAGATCACCTATGACTAACATATGTATGTGTAGGGCAGTTAGGATAGTTGTAATTTTTGACAGGCTACAGGGAAGAAGATCTTGTGGTGTAATATTATTCCACAATTGCAACTTAATTCTACCCAGTACCTCTTTTCCTGACTTACCTGTAGGACCCCCCTCCAGATGTTGCTGGAATGCCACTCCCAGCATCTCTCACCATTGGCTATGCTGGCTAGGGCTGATAGAAGCTGCAGTCCAACAACATGTGGAGGGCCACAGCTCACCCCTGTTGTAATTTCCCTACCAATCTTCAATACACTCTTACGGCTTTTCTACATGAGGCTGTTAATCTACTGTACCTACTTTTGGTTTCATCAGAGAATTGAGATATATGAGCACTACATGAGGAGTGTTTTTCCTGCTTTCCTCCTACATAACCTCTAGGTGGCACCATGGTATAGTGGAATAGCACAAATAGACAAGTGGAAAAAGACCTGTTTACTTAGAATCACATTTTCTTAGGCTGATTTTTATCATGTCGCTGGTCTGACTTGGTTAATTTTAGTTACTCTTAGCTATTTCAATCAATTTTATCATTGGTATGTTGGACTGGATATTACTATTGTTAATGTTACTGTGTTTTATTGTTTTAGGGTGCAATCCTATGCATGTTTAGACAGAAAAAGGCCTACAACTCCCAGCATGCCCCAGCCAACTCCCAGCAAGGGCATGCTGGGAGTTGTAGGCTTGTTTTCTTTCTAAAGATGCATAGGATTGTGCCTTTATTGATTTTATAGTTTTTTATGGGTAAATTTGAATGGTGATTATATGTTTATGTTGGAAACCACCTTGTAAGGGATTGACCCTAAAAGGCAGTCTAAAAATACCTTAAATAAATACAGAGTCTACATAACATGAATACATACATACATATGCAAGGCATAAAGGAAAATATTCTTAGCCTATGTTGTACTAAAGAATAGGGTCACACAGTTTACTTTTGGGATCACATCTCCATTTTTAGGGCAAAGCTGACAGGGTGGCTGTTTGTCCAAATAAATTGTCACCAAATCTCAAATACGTTACATGACAGAACAGGCCAGCGCTACCGCTAGGCGAACTAGGCAGCTGCCTAGGGCGCGTGGCTGAAGGGAGCGCAGAAACGCTCTGCTCCTGCTGGCCTACTCTTCCTTGCTGCCACTGGGGCTGCTGGGCGACTGCGCTGCCCGCCTGCCGCTCACGGAGCCCTGATCTGTCGGCGAGGTGGCCGGGCGGGGCAGCCGCGGAGACACCACCGGCCATGGGGAACAAAGGCACCACCAGGTCAGTGGGGGGGGATTGCGGGTGCCAGGCGGGCTCGGGGTCGCACTCGGCTTTCCTCAGCGGGGGGGCGCCTCTTCCCGAGCTAGGCCGGGGCAGGAGCGCGTGTGGCAGAGGTGACCGGAGATGCTGTGCTGAGCCTCCGCGCGGTGGGAACGGCTTGGCAGAGGGGAAAGCGGCTGCCTGGAAACGGGTCCCGGAGATGCCTCCGCCTCCAGGCCCACGGAGGGCTGCTGGCACCAGTGATGGGGCCAGGGCGGGGGGCACTGGGCGAGCAGGTGTTTCCCGGCTGCTTTGCTCCGGAGACCCCCCCAGCACGAGGGGGGCACTAAATATCATTTTGCCTAGGGCGCCAAACTGCCTTGCACCGGTCCTGTGACAGAATGTCTCCTCCTAAGACCTGAGACTTTTAATTCATTAGATCTGGGGCCACCTCTCTACAAACAGATTACTTGTAAATCTGCATGACATCATCAACAGAATCCAATGCCATGTGAGTGGACTTCCACTCACAGGACATGACTTTCTCCTCCTCTCTTCCACCCCTGAAGCCCCTGAAAATCTGCTCTGGAGGGGGCCCCAACAGTCCAGTACAGATTCTGAGGGTTGAGGCTGCAGGGAGGGAAGGGGAATCACACCCTCCCTCCCAGTTCAATCGACAGAAGAAATTCCATCAGTGGAACAACTTAAATTGGATTTTACCTCTTATTTCTCTATGGTCAAAGAGTCAATCAAACAGGTATGTATAGATCTAGCTCAGGGTAGGCAGAGTGGTGCCCATGGGCACCAATGCACACCTGGACAATTTTCTTGGTGGTGCCCACCAATGTGCCCTACCCTACCCCCTTTTTAATTAATACATTTTCTTACCAGGAGCTGGGATTGCTGTGATATAGGTTTCTGCTGGTGCTGGAGAACTGTGGGTTCAAAGGACCTGTTTAGTGTGTTGGGGCTCAGGTCCCACCTCTGCCTTGTACTCAGTCTTTTGGGCAGGGTACTTGTCCTTTGCCATACCTCCCATTGCAGCCATTTTGTGGTGGTTTCCAGGAAAGTTTCTCAAATTGCCAAATGTGCCCATGGTCCAAAAAGGTGGCTGTGGCGTAACCCCACAATTCAGTTCCCTGGTGTATGTCTGTTTAGTATATTTAGTGAGTATAGAATGTTGAACTGAGTGGGTGTGGTTTGTGATGTCTTGGAAAGGGTGGGGGGAGGAGTATATAAGGAGTGGTTGAGTGTTGAGTTAAGGGTGTTGAGTGTGTTATGGGAGAGTATTTGGAGTGTGGGGAGAGTTGGGAGTTAGGTTAGTTGGATTATTCGTGTCTTGTCTGAGGAGTGAAAGTATTTAGAATAATAGGGACTTAGGTTAATTACAAAGTGTTTGGGGTAAGTTATTTTCTGGAACTAAGATTTTGAGAATTAAAATAAACTTATTTTTATTTTGTTTGTTACCCAAATCCTACGTGTCAGCTTGGTGTTATTAACCTGCATTACTTTTAAATCTACACACACATACACACATACACACCTTTGTTCCCACAGTACCATACATTTAAGCTAGATCCTTAATAACCAGTATTAATCTTTTCCCTCATTAGTAGGGGAAAGGTTTCATTTGACCCCCCCCCCTCAGGTTTTTAAGTGTTGATGCTTAGCCTGAGAAGGGTTTATGCGCCTGGTCCTAAAGTGTAAAGGGCTGTGTCGTCACAGTTGCCTAGCTCTGATCTAACTAAGAAAGGTAAGACTGTACTAGTAATTTATTGATCAATACTCAGTTTCCATCTGCTGAACATTTAAAAAAAGAGGAATGCAATATTTAATGCTCTTTCTTCTAGAAGGAAACACTATATTAAAAGAACTGAGGAACAGTCTGAGGGAAAGAAAGTGTAAAGCTCAAAGAGTGAGAAATCTGAAAGAGTGGGAAGTTATGACAGGTGAGATAAGATGACTGACTTACCTGCTTAGTCAGCTATTGACTTATGGATGAACTTTTTTCTTTTTCTTTTTCTTTTTTTAAACGTATGTATCACTTGAACTCTTGAGGTCAAAAAGATTTAAGATTCAAATTCACAGCCTGTTTACGCAGCACTTCTGAAAAGGAAAATGTTGAACTGCACAGTGGCATGGGATTCTAGTTTGTGCACATAGTATGTGCCTCTGAAACACATGTGTGCATTCTCCTTGTGTGTGTGCACATGCTTTGTTGCTTAGAGTCATATTCCATGACATTTACAAGCTTATACAGAGTGAGAGAAAATTCTCAGAACTGGGAATTTGGCAGCACTAATGCAGAAGAGAGTGTCATATTCAAGTGCCACACAAGAGTCAACAAAAAGATGGTCAGCCCAAAACAAGATATTTTAGACCTAAAAGTGGGGACTGTTAGTGTTAAAATGCAATTCTGCTTTCATGAAATGCTAAAATGAAACTGTTGATTTCTAGTTTAATGGAAAGCTATTTTGTAAAAAAAAATAAATGTTTGAATTTTTAAGTTTTTTTCTTTTGTTTTAAAGAGAAATCACTTTGTATGTTGGGGGTGGTCTAGGGCATAGCTGACATTTTGCTTGTCATATGTACAGAGGCGGACAGCATGTTTCCATCTAGAGCAAAGAGGGTTCTTGGGAGAGCTAAGAACTCACACCCCTGACCTTCTGTGTAGAACTAGGTCTTCAGTACAAATGAAAAGAGCAAGGCTGTGATATGATACCATCTGAAAGTCTGGCTAATATGCTGCAACTAAAGAGCTTTATATTTTCTCCTAGGATAGCTTAGGAGACCTCCTATAAAATGCTTAACTTCTTTTCAAAAGAATGATTGAACAGGGTCATAAAATACGGTTTTCTGCATACATGGGAGTGTTCTCTTTTGTTCGTTCTCTTTTGCAATAAGGGCCAATAACTATTCAAATGTTATAGATGCCGTAACTTTAAATGCTGTTCTACTGCAGCCATTATGCAGCTCATTGATATCCAACATACATATAATTTTAGACAGGGTGCATTTAGCAATAGCATTTCCCCCTTTTTACAAAAGAAGTACCACACCAAATCTAAGCCACAAGAGATTTGTCAAAAACAAAGAAAGCAGCAACACAATCCAGCAGCTAATAAGAATTAAGAACAATGTTTAAAAGGGGTGGTGGTAAAAAGAGGAAGACATAATTGGGCTTATTTTCATTTTACATTCAGGAGACAAAGAAATCTCTTTCAGGTAACTGCCACAAGTTGTCAATCCAATAGAAGTAGCCAAGAGCAATTATAGTGAATTATAATGATAAGGAAGTAATGTTGATTCAAATTAGAGGAGATTCAAAGATTTAGAGGCTTTCTAGGCAACATTGCTCCTAGGATGTGTATTCAGATCGGAGAATTGCAGGAAAGGAATCCATCAGCCCTCCATGTCTGGAAGAAACCTAGGTGAGCACCCTTCTTGCTGACTTGTAGTTTTTTTCTGTACAGCAGCCCTTTCAACACTTGGATCCACAGATGCTGTTGGACTTCAACCTCCCTCATTCCGAGACTAGCAAAGCCAAGGGTGGGGGATGATGGGAATTGTTGCCCAACATCACCTAGGCATCCAGGTTTTGAAAAGGCTGATGTATTTGCAGGGTGGAGGGAGGAAGCATTCAACTTTGCAATGTCTCACCTGCAGTCCAGGAAGCATTTTACCATGAAATGGACTGTCTCTCTAGAAAGCCTCCCAGTTCCCATGTTGTTGTTACATCACATGCACCTGGGTTCTCCTCTCTGCGTGATGGTTCTACAAGCTCCATTTCTCCTGCTCTTCCCTCTTCATGGCACTGGAAGAACCAGCATGAACACTTCTGTAATATGTCACCAAAAAAGGAGTGCTCAAAGTGTCAACCAAATCGGATATACCTCCAACATATTTATTTATTTATTTATTTATTTATTTTATCTTCTGCCTTTCCACTAAAAAATAGTGCCCAAGGCAGGTAACAATAAAAATACACATAAAATACAAAATTATAATTAACCAAAAATTGAAACACAATTAAATATATAAGAACATAAGAAAAGCCATGCTGGATCAGACCAAGAGTCTATCTCATCCAGCATATTGTTCACACAGTGGCCAACAACCAGCTGCCCATGGGAAACCCACAAGTAGGACACAAGTGCAATAGCACCTTCCTGCTCATGTTCCCCAACAGATGGTGTACATAGACATACTGCCTCTGATACTGAAGGTAGATAGCCATCAAGACTTGTAGCCATTGATAGCCTTATCCATGAATTTGGCTAACTCCTTTTTAAAGCCATCCAAATTGGTGGCCATCACTGCATCATGTGGTAGCAAAATTTATAATTTAGGCACTGTATGAAGAAGTACTTCCTTTTATCTGTCCTGAATCTCTCACCAATCAGCTTCATGGGATGACCCCAAGTTCTAGTATTATGAGAGAGGGAGAAAAATGTCTCCCTAGTCCCTATGCACTTTCCCCACACTATGCATAATTTTGTACACCTCTCTCATACCTCCCCTTATACACCTTTTTTCCAAGCTAAACAGTCCCAGACATTGTAACCTTTCCTCATAGGAGAGTAGAGTTGCACCAGCCCCTTGATCATTTTAGTTGCCCTTTTCTGTACTTTTTCTATCTCTACAATATCCTTTTCTCGGTGCAGTGACCAGAACTGTACACAGTATTCCAAGTGTGATTGCACAATAGATTTGTATAAGGCGAATATTGATTCTTTCCTAATTATGCCTAACATGGAATTTGCCTTTTTTTCACAGCCGCTGCCTACAGAGCCACTGTCTACAGAGAGAAGGGCCTGTCCCAAGAATTCTAAAACCCAGGCAGGCTCATGTGGGAGAATGCAGTGTTGTACAATTAAAACCACCATCACTCCAGCAGAAATAATATATTGGTGAAGTTTCATGGTGAACTTAAAAGATTCATTAGCATATAATCCTTTTCCTTCTACCCAAGCTACGGATATAAAATACTCAAAGAAGCGAGGCAAGAAATGGACATAATGTAATTTTCTAACCTCATTTTACCTGAAGAACCCATATTTAGAACCAGAACATAGAAATACTTTGTCACATTAATGAGCACATTCTTGCGCAAATAACCCAATTGAAACCCACATAAGTCTGTTCATACTCTCACTTGCTAACCACCAGATGGAATAAGGAATCCACAGTGGACATTAACAGGTAACTAGAAGGTCAGTTCATTGAGTATTCATGGAACACATTTAGCCTAATATCCTTGAAACCAATGGGAACATATTACTGTTAGCCACCTTGAGTGCCATTTTGGTTAGTGGAAATTGAATAAATAAATTAAAATAAATAAATACATGGTCAGCAAACCACCAAATTTAGCCCTCAAGTGAATAGTCCAAAAGTAGCAGAACTTATTCCTTTAGAGCCTTGTAAAATGTACACATGAACTGCTTGCAAAGAACATTCATTCCTAAAACAAACACATTCATCCATAATGACCTGTTAAAGAATATGGGTTTTCATCCAATGCTAATCCTATTTAGCGTAGACTTTTTGAAATGAATGGGAATTAAGTTAGACATGACTAACTTAAGTCCCATTCATTTGGATGTGCCTACTCTAAATATGACTAACATTGGATGCAACCCAAAATGTGTGCATCATGTTCAACTTCAAATATATTGCATTGCTATGTACAAAGCGATATATAGAAGGTACACAAGAAATGGTTTATTGCAGTTGTTTCAGCCACTTCAGCACGAGAGGGGGCTCTGTCCTTCCTACCCATCAAGAATTCACTCTCTCGGGATGAGTATTGTTACCAGTTTCTTGTCACCTCTGAATGAGAGCTTTATAGCCCTCTTCTACTTTATACATTTAAATATAGACAGATTCTAGAGGAGGGGAGGCACATCACCCCCTACAGAAGCAGTGTCTGTCTTACTCTTTATTCATGTGAAATCAGGCTCAGAAATGTGACTCAACCACCATTTTATTCATGTTCAGAATCTTAGCAGTGAGATCCGTCTTTCGTCAGAGATTCACAATTTCCCTTTGCTCCGATGTTTTTTAGCATCCTTTATAACTTGACTACAAGTCCCTGAGAAGATTACTAAGACAGTTGTCAGAGACCAAAATACTTTAGAGAAAATGGAAACCTCCTGTGCCACGAAGTTTTATTTGAACACGCATCAGTTTCTTGCTGGAATAGCAACTTGCATATTGTACACAATTTTATGTCTCTGTGTGTGTGTGTGTGTGTGTGTGTCAGGGGGTATGTTGGGTGTTGGGAACTTCAAGGGGACAGCAAGTATGATACCCCTTCTAAAAATCAAGCTCGTGTACCTCCTAAAATTGTATTTTTATTTTGAACAAAATATCACCTAGAGAGGCCATTTTGAACATTTTTTGGAAAGCTAATTTTGACCCTTTTGGTGCTCCAGACACCATATTTTATTTTTATTTTTTCTAGCATCACAGAGGGTGGCGGGGGGAGCTGCAGCCTGTAGGGGAGGGGAGGGGGGGCTGTGGGGTGAAAATGGCCCCTGGATCTCCTGGAGTTGGAGGATTATGTAAGCTGCCTTGGGTTCCTTGTAGGAAAAAATGTGGGATATAAATATAATGAATAAATAATATAAATATATAGTTGTTTAGGTGGCCTGAAATGAGCCATGGTGAGCCTGGACTGCACACCTTCTCCCTCGCTCTCCATGTGTGTGCAGAACGTGGGGTGGGGAGTGAAAGTAGAACAAACCAAAGCTCTGTCTTATGTCTGACCTAGAACTATGGTTCGTTCTAACCAAACTTAAAATAAGCCAGGAGGAAACTATATTTTCACATCCTGTTGTGTTGACTTTAGTTAGAGCAAACCATAGTTCCCTGTGTTCAGACATAACATGGAACTATGCTTTATTCTTAAAGAGGAAGCGGAAGCTTTCATTCTTCCCCTCTTGTGCACAGATGAGGAGAGGGGAGCGGAAGTGTGCATAGATGAAACTCACCGCAGCTCATGCCCAATCACCTCCTAAACCATATTTTATGGGGACGGCTATGAACTAGCTTGTTTAAATATGGAAACTTACATATAGAATGTGATTCTCCAAATGGTACCGTCCAGTAACAAGTTTACAACATAAGAACATAAGAGGAGCCATGCTGGATCAGACCAAGGGTCCATCTAGTCCAGCATTCTGTTCACACAGTGGCCAACCAGCTGCCCACAGGATCCCACAAAGCACTGTGAAGTACTGAATGCTTTTCAACAGCTATGTAACAAAAACAAGACACATTTCAAGCTACAGCAATAATCAAATTTCCAATATTTTCTTACGGAAATAAGTTGTTCTCTTTGAAGCTTCTGAGATCTTTATTGCAGAAGAGTTGCACAAGTCAATAGTATGGATTACACAAATGCACATTGATTAACAAGGATTTTGCTTATGCTGCACATAGAAAATATTTGGCCAGTAACAAAATTTCTGTTACACAAACCCCTGAGGAGTAGTGGTTTGAAAGTGAATGGAATAAAATTTCATGTAGCCAAAGTTTTAAAATACTGCTTCTGTAGCCTCCTTGGGAAGTGACATTGTAACAAAAGGTGTCCAAAGCAGACCTGTAAATTCTGGGCATTTTACAACCCTGTATTTGAAGCATGATGTCATAAACTATAATTAGACACTATATCATTACAGAAGATGTCATGAACTGTAACAATGTTGTATTTCATTGCAGAATATGATGTCAAGGTAGTGGCTGAACAACTTCTACACCCCATTCACTCTGTACCCCCCCCCCCGGCTCACTGATATAGTAAAGAATTACGGTATGCTCCCATAATACTTTTGTGGATGACTGCAGAGGAGTTCCTCTCTCCAGAATCGAGTGCCATTGCAAAAGTTCTAGTATTTTTTTATTTTTCTGTCTGCCATTTAGTTTTGTCACTGTTGACAATAACGTTAGGGAAGAACATTTTTACTGGGTTTAGTTTTAAAAAAACAACGAGGCAACACACAACAAGGAAACTAAGTACCAAGTAATTGTGGACAAGGACTCTGCTGGAAAATGGAAGAGGCAAATTTGGGGGAGCAGATTAAACCATGTAGAAAAATGTCAATTTTTCTCAGGTAAGTATGTGTGTATGGTAACATGCCTACGTTAGGGGTTCCAAATTTCCCACAGGGTACCTAGAGGCCATATTCTAGACTGAGGAAGCAAGACTCTATAGGAACACAGACAGGACAAACTAGAAACAATGCAAAGCAGAACCTGCTCTAGTGACTGCTTTTACACATTACAACCCTACCTTTGAAAAAACAACAGCCCTATAACATGAGTATAGTTAAAAAAATATATATATTAAGCATAAGGGGATTTACCTTGATGTGTCGGGGGTGGGGGTGGCCAGAATGACAAGCATTTGCACATCCAAAAAGCCCCCAGAAACTTGAACTAGGGCTACAGAGATTGTTACTGTGAGGTACATTTCATTCTCTTGGCAGCTTGCATTTCCAAAATCAACTCTGTTTTATTCTCAGTTGCCCATGATGGCACATTGCCAGTGCCAGCTTCAGAATTTGGGGACCCTTGGGCAAGATGCACTTAGTGGGCCTACCCACCTGATGAATCACTGTCTGATACCCCCTCCCCACAGTCTCCAGTTCAAGGCCGACTGAGGGTTTGAATCCTGACACAACCCTGTAAAGTGCTGGAAATATTGCCCGTGATGCAGATAAGGCATAGTATAAATGCTAATAAATAAATAAATAAATAAATAATAAAATAGCTCAATGGCATTGTGGGAACACTTCCTCCAGAATCGCAGAAGAACAGCCATGTATGGCAATTACATTATCAATTAGAAAAGTAGCAATATCTTAAGATGGAGTATTTAACCATTTAGATTGTGTTGGAATTGGGTTGTTGTTGTTGTTGTTGTTGTTATATTTCACAAGACTGCACTTTATTTATTTAAAATTATGTTTAGGCCACCTTTAAGAGGAGCACCTTACAAGTTCCAGCTGAAGATTTGGGAAGAACAGAGTGCCCTCAGTCATACCATGGCTGATCTGTGAATAGATTGTTTATATGTGTGAGTGTGTGTGTGAGTATCAAAGTGCATGTGCACAGACACACATAAATATGTGCACATGTGCACACATATACACACACATGCTTCATTTTCTCCACAGTACCCAAGACAGCACTTTCACGGATAGCAAATGCCCTTCCAAGAGAGAGAGGGAATGAGACTATCACATACAAACAGTAGAGATCCATTTGTACAGAAAGCAACATTTTCTTCCTGCAGGAGCCACATCAACGTCCTTTAGGGATCACAGCCATCCTTTATCTTCCTGTCTGGACTTTTGCTGCTGAGCGACTGCATGTTTGCACTAATGATATCTCTATTCCAGGAGGATGGCCAGTCATAAAAAGTTGTGGGGGAAAAGGGAGGGAGAAGGTGTGTGTTTGGGTTTGCTGTTATAATAAGGCAACCAGGACAGCATTTGTCCCAAGATGTACTTCATAGAGGATGGCAGGAATTCAGACTCTTTGCCACAAAAGCTGCCATTATTAAAAGCCAGTGGGGCACTGCATTAGGAACTCCAAGGTCTTTCCAATTATAGTCTACTATACTTCTTTAGCTGAAGTGTAAAGTATGCCTTCCAATAATTTGCTTTCAGTATGCCATTAGTCTTCTTATGTATATTTCCCATGCTGTGGTGGAATCCTGAAAACAGATTATATTTCTAGCCATAATTCTGTAGTGATGTTATAATAACCACTCTAAAAACAACAACACCAAGACATTTAAATATCTACAGAACTTAACTATGTCTCACCTAGCTTTTGGTTTCTCAGCACACAGGATATGAGAAGCATAATTTTCAGATTCTCCCATTAGCTACACAATGCCAGGTGTGCAAGCAATACCTACGATAGATGTCTGACTTGGCAGCACTGAAGAAACAACTCCTGGTGGCTTCCTCAATGTAGCACCCAAGGGCAGTAGCCCATTTGGTGGTACATGTGTGTGCATGAGACGGGGCATAACATAAGGGTAGTTATGGATGTTTTAGAATTGTGTGCTTGCATCTGCTATCACTTCTTTTAATATCAAACTCAGGTTGTGAGTGCCACCATGATTGAAGCCAAATTGGGACCACAGAAAAACAAGAGGGAAGTATAAGCATGCTTGGGGGAACCCCAACATTTGCAGAAATACAAATTTTTATTTTTATTTTTTTTTGCAAAACTTAAGGGGTAAAAAGACAACAACCAGCCCAAGAAGAACTGGGCTTACACGGTAGTCACAAAATGGAGAGTGAACACGTAAAAAGGAACATGGAACAGGTTCACTGGAATCCTGAACAGGAGTATTCCGCTTAGTACTTTCTAATTCATTTTTGAATGTTGTGTGTGAATCAGAGATGGCGGGGGCAGATAAAGATGTTAAAATGTACCCACAGTTACAGCTTATGAAGGGAATGCACTACCTACCACACCACTCACCTTATTGAGGCATTGCAAACTGAGCAAACATACTCTCCTGGGATGTGACTAGTTGATGCTAAATGTAGCCCCTCCCTCCCTAATAAGCATCCATTTCCGTTGACTATTTCAGCAATATGACAGCACTTTGGAGTAGTACGCCACATAGGGATGTATGAGAATTCCACTTCATTTCAAAAATCACTTGGAAATGCCATTCCCATTTGCAACTTTGAATGTGAATCTAGGGATGGGCGACCCGCCTGGCACTGAACTCGTGGCGCACAAGCTGAGCTCCTGCCACGCAAGCTGAGTGCGAGTGTCAGCTGAGGCACTCACCATTTTTCGGGTTCCCGGCGCTACATTGTTTACATAGAAAACAACCTAATTTGTGCAAATTATGGTCTAATTCACGCAAATTAGGCTGTTTTCTACGTAAACAATGTAGCGCCGGGAACCCGGAAGTCGCTTCCCCAGCTTGGCTTGCAAGAACGCGAGTCGAGCCAGGGAAAAGGTAGGGTGAGCGGAGCTCAGGGGGTTGAGCCCAGTGAGTTCGCCAGACTTCCACCTCCCAATCGAGCTCTGCGCACATTGTATGTTCTCTGAAAATGTTTGTAAATTCCAACATTTACTTACGTTCGTGTTCACAGAATGTGCACTTTAAAAATGCACACCATTTTTAAAATGCACAGTTTAAATGCACTTTTAAAAATTCATGTTTTCATGTTAGTCTATGGGGTGTGCACACATTTAAAAATGCACATTTTTAAAAAATACACAATTTATAATAAGGATTTTTTTTTTAAAAAAAGAGTACATTTTTTAAAATGCACCTTTTAAAACTTGCATTTTCATGCTATAGTCAATGCAGGAAAAGTGCACACTTTTCCTGTTCGAAATACACACTTTTCCTGATTTAATGAACCAAAAAAGCAGGTCATAAATGAGAACGGGAGTGAGCCAAACTGAGTTTTGAAGTGAAGTTTGGAGAATTTCATTGAGCTCCAGCATCCCTGGTCTCCAATCCCTACTGCAAAGGAATCCACCATCCAATCTCCACCGGAACTTTCTTTCCAATGAATGGCTGTACGGAAATCTGGTGGTATCCATAGGCAGTGAAAAAAGTAACTTGGCTTGGGGGGGGGGGGGGTTACTTAATAACTTACAGCTGGGAGGTGGTCCAAGTCCTATTAAACTTTTTTAAAAACTTTCATAAAAGGAAAAAGCCACTTGGATTAATTTGGAAGTGTGATGCTTTCAAACTGGGGCTGGCATCGTTTATTCCATACAATGCCTCTGGAAATAACACTGAGTCATCACACTGCATTATTCTTATGCAGCAGAGGCCTGTGGCTTACGCTGTCTCAGCTTGTCTGAGCGTGGAAAGCTAAGCAGGGTCAAGCCTGGTTGTTACTTGGATGGGAGACCCCTCCTCTAGTTTCCTGCATTGAGCAGGGGGTTGGACTCGATAGCCTTGTAGTGTGGGGTCTTGCTCCGGAGCCAGCTCTGACAGCAAAGATGAGCGGGTGCAGGGAGAAGGGTGCCCAGCTGTGGCTGATTCCAGCCCAGGCCAGTCGACCTTGGACAGGCCTCCTTCCCCCCAGCAACATGAGCAGGGAGGGCCGCTTGCTGATTCCCAGCTGCAGCCAAAGGCCTTGGCCTGTCAGGAGGACTCGGGGGAGGAGGGCCCTTCAGGGATGCCGCCCTCCCAAAAACACAGGGAGAAATGCCTGGCTGCTAGGCACATGAACCGAAGGAGGCGTAGCAAGCGCCTCCTGGCTCGATACCCGTGCCAAGACCAGGGATCTGGATCTGACTGACAGTGAGGCTGGGACAGGGTTTATATTCTGGCCTAGTCCTACGCTCTGTGTAGAAAGCAACGAGACTGTTTCCGGGCAAAGCTTCTGCACTCCTTGAATCCCTCTATCTGATCTCCTGGCAGCTACGACTTTGGACTGTGACTCTGGACTCTGGCACCTTACTCTCCTTCCCTATTAACCTTGGACTGTCTTGACTTTGGCACGCCTACTGTATTGGTGTTTGGCTTTTGGACTTACTGTTATGGAATCTTGGCAATAAAGACCTCCTTGTATTCACGTTGTTTGGAGTGAACGAGTGGGACAGGACATGTAGGCTCCTTCCAACTCTTTGATCTATGAAATCTATGAAACTTCCTCAATTTATTGAATGATGGAGTTTATTAATCATCAGAATTCTTCTTTTTTAAAAGATAGTGCAATGTTATAATTTTTCTCTTTTGTATACTGTGAATTGGCCTTATGTAGGTATATTAAAGATTAATGAAATCAGTGGCATCACTAAAAATTAAAATCCAGATGCTATCTTCATGAAAGGAATGCTCATTATTACATGTTTATCACCTTCACAGTCATATGGGTTGTTGTTTTTAACTTCCTTATTTATACGACAGTGGTTTCCAAACTGTGCCCTAGGGAACCCTGGGGTTCTACAAGGAGAAGGTCAGTAATGGTGGCTAAACCTCCATGAAAGAGATAGCTTGCCCACTACTAATGACATATCACAGGCAAGTGTTGGGTGTGTTCTAGAGTGTACACTCAATTCCCATGGAGTAACAGCAAAGCTCAAGAGCCCTGAGCAATGCCTTTGTAAACAGAACATCCACAGTGCAACGCAAACCATAATCCTCTGCAGGGGCAGTTCTAAGTACCAAAAAGATTCAGGGCTCAGGCCCACAGGACAAAATAAAAATAAAAATGCACAAATCTGTATATGCTAATTTGCATATGCTCTAAAGTCTGTCTCTGTGTGTGTCTTTAAAGGACCCTGTCTCCTAAGGACACCCCTATTTGGAAAAAGGGATGTATGGGCAGGGGAGAGGAGAAAAAAACCTCAGGCAGAAAGATTCTAGGGGGGGGGGAGCAGCAGGAGGTGAAGCACCTGTGGGCAAAAAGCCAGCTAATCCAGGGGGATCAGATGCAACAGAGATCATCAGGTCCCCTGTACCTTTATTTTGCAAGTACCCATGGACAGAAGGGTGGTGGGGCAGATGGCCTGCCAGAGATTCAGGGCTCCATCCCTAGTGGGCCACCCCCTAACACTGCCTCTAATCCTCTGTAACATTCCAGTGTTCCTTATGGTTCCTTGACAGATAAGTTGACATAGAAAGTATTCCCTGATGGTGGAAACTTTGAAAAATGATGCTCTATGTTTTTGCAGGTTTTAGTGTTTTCAGGGCAAGGAACAGGCTACTCAAGTGGAATGAGATCTATAAGATAAGCATCTTTACACAACTGCATTCATTGCCCTGTGCCCAAATAGAGTGCTTTGGGTGGGAGACGGCTTTGCAGCCATTCCAGAAGCAAAGCAGGATGCTGAAATAGGCAGACACGCATAGCACCCCTATGTGGGCACTGGTAGTGGGGCCAGAGAGCCTTTATAAGCCAGCTCTGACCCAGCTCAACCCCTCTTTGGTCAACAGCATCATGCCCCCCCCCCCCCAGCCTGTAGTAACAGTGTAGATAATAATACTGGTTGCTTTGGAACAGAATAGGATTTTCCACCTGGGGACCTGATTGCCTGTGGTCACCAGGCATTTTTAGGGGAGGGTTTCTCCTAAAAGGTGGCCTATAACTCTTTAAAATTTTTTTCACCTACTCCACACTGTAGTGCATAGCAGTTAGTTAATATTGGGGTGGCATCAGTAAATAAGTTGGCCACATTGGCAGGGCAGTATGAGAAGGTAGAGCCATAGCTGAGCAATGGGGAGCAATATATGGGCATCTCTTTGGTGACCAAGAATACTCTAGACTGGCCTTTGGAACTCTAGAGGCAAGGAAAGAATCCCATTTGAGACTTAATCAGATCACCCACCTAAAGCTGTGGGGTTGGGAGGGTAATGACTGGGCAGAGCCTCCCTCAACACCTACAGGTGCAGCCTGCAGGCATGCAGCCATGCAGCCAAAATGAGACCTGGCTCCACCCAGGTGAGCTGCCAGAGGATGGGGATGTCCAGGAAAGGGCTCCTGCCTTGGCTATATCCCGCACAGCTAGGTTGTTTGTTGCTGCAGATCTTGCATTAATAATAAACATGGCCCTAGTTAATCTCAATTCATGAATCTCGCCTCTTTCTTTTTGGTATAGCCGCAAAGGAAAATCCACTTCCTTTGAGGTACAGTCCATTAGCACCTACGAAGATCCCAAGGAGGTCTTTATCCATGACTAAATGAGAGTGTTTATCCATGACTAAATGAGAGTGTTATCTCTTCTCCTCAAATGAGCCAGCTTTGCCAAGAAATCTCTTCTCTATCACTTGCAGTGTGCTAAACCTGGAAAAGGAGATGCTATTAAAATGAATAATGTAAGACTGCCCACGTATTAGGCTTAATCTCCATGGTTCTGCACACAGGTCATGGAAATTGAAGAAGGAGTCCACCACTCCCTTTTTGAAGGCTGCTTCATTCTATGTTTCAGGACTACAGAGATAAATTCTTTTCCACTTGTGTTTTTTTTTTTTTGGTATGGTTTTTAAATCATAATTGAGAGTGCCAGTTCAATAAAAGCACCTGAGCAGGCATGTGCAGAGCTGTGTAATATTGTGATTCAGAGAAGAAGTTGTAGCCTGTAAGTAACCCAAAGTCACTAGTCTGGATCTCACCTCATCTAGTAACATGCTGGAGGACCTTAGGCACATCAGAGAGCCAGTGTGGTGTAGTGGTTAGAGTGTTGGACTGGGACTCAGGAGATCTGGGTTCTAGTCCCCGCTCGGCCATGAAACTCACTGGGTGACTTTGGGCCAGTCACTGACTCTCAGCCTAACCTACCTCACAGGGTTGTTGTGAGGATAAAACGGAGAGGAGGAGGAGGGAGGACTATGTAAGCCGCCATGGGTTCCTTGCAGGAAAAAAGGCGGGGTATAAATATAATAAATAAATAAATAAATAAATAAATAAAAAGTGTCAGCTTTGGCTCCCCAACTGCAGCAGTGAGATTATAATTCTGGTCATGGCAGACGTGCTGACCTTTTTCAGCCTGATGGCTCAACTCCAGTGTGTAGAAGCTCTTCAGGGCCACATTCCAGTGGTGGGTGGAGCCAAATACAAAAGTATTTATTTGTATTTGGCAAAAATACCAAAAAATACCAGCATATTTTAGCTTAAAGCCCTTAGTCCAGGAACTAAACATTAAGAAAGGCATTTCAACCTTTTAGAATGGGGGAAAGCTGCAAAAGCCGGGAAACCACCCAAGGATTGGTGGTTGGGGGCCAGGGGTAGGGGCGAGGAAAGGGGGTGTGGCCATCTGGGGAGCCCCAGGGAGTTTGATTGGGACCCCAGGGGAGCCCACGGACTTGAGGTTCTTCACCCCTGTCCTAAAGACTGACGTGTAAGCATGTAAAACACTTTGAACCCTAAGAAAGAAGCACCACCTGCTTTGGGGAAGACCATATCTCCATGTCGAAGCACACGCTTTGCATGCAGAGAGTATCAGTTTCAGTCCCTGTCATCTCTGCTGAAAAGGATCAGAGAGCAGGTGACGGAAAAGTTCTGCCTGAAACCCTGAGGATCCATAGCCACTAAGGGAGACAGATAGTCTGACCTGATATAAGATGACTTCGCATGTTGCCCCTTCAAATACATCAGATATGAAGGGGCCCCTTCTGGTATGACCTGACCAGCATGAGAACCACTGGATGGTAGTTCCAGTCCTTCCTGCATCACTGGGCTGATGTTGAGAAGCCTTGGACCACATGGGAGAAGTCACGATGCAGCCCCTCCACACAACACAATTGTCCAGGGCCGGCGCTACCACTAGGCAGACCCAGGCGGCTGCCTAGGGCGCGTGGCGGAAGAGGGCGCAGAAATGCTGCACTCCTTCCTCACCGCCGGCGCGCTCCTGCCCCGCCTGGCTGCCTCGCCGACAAAGGCACTGGTCCGCAACCACCAGGTCTGTGGGGGGGGGATTGCGGGCGCTGGGCGGGCTCACATCGCGCTCAGCTTTCCTCTGCGCCCGGAGCTAGGCCGGGTCAGGAGCGCGCGTGGCGGCGGCAGCGACCGGTAGGCAGCGGGGAAAGCGGCTGCTGGAGGAGGAGGTGGGCGGGGGGGCGCTGGGCAAGCAGGCATTTCCCGGCTGCTTTGCTCCGGAGCCCTCCCCCCCGCCGCACAAGAGGGAGGCGCTAAATATAAGCCAGCCTAGGGCGCCAAACTGCCCTGCACCGGTCCTGCAATTGTCCCAATTCTGGGTTAGGAAAAGAACCAAATTGTCAATGCTCGCCATGTGGTCTGTTACTTCTGGTGTTACCCAGCAGTGTCAGAAGGAGCTGCATGGTAGCTGTTCTCATGTCACTTTAAAATAAATTTTAAAAACCATCCTTAGATGGTGTTATATACAGGTAAAGATAATTAATGCCACAAGGAAGAAAATCCTAAGCATCAGGCACTGCAAAAAACAACAACCCCAAAACAAATAGACAAGAAACAGGTAGTTTAATATGATAGAATCCAGTGACCTATTAGTCCCAGGATTAGACCAAAATAATCCTGCCCACACAAAAGGCTCTTGCATTATTTTGTACTTGGATGGATCTGGCTTCCATATGATCCTGCTACATTTTTATGATGCTACAGGTTGAATGATTTTCAGCCTGTATTCTGGGGGATTCTGGAGTTCCTTGGAGACGTATCAGTGGGTCCTACATGAAAAGGTCAGGGAGGTATGGATTTTGTTCCATCTGTTCCATCTGTGTTTTATGGATTGTCAGGCATCTTTCGTTCCATCATCCACTCACTGACGGATGAATTACCAGAATTTTGTTTGACTTGTGCTAATTTACATCCATGCTAATTTGCATTAGCGCAAGTGCTCATTAGCGCTAATCCTAATCCCCTCCCCTGCCCCAGTGAAAAAACAGTCTGCAGAATCTACATGACTTTGAAAAAGTCTGCTGTGGAATCCGCAGGTTAGATTCATAGAAAACTGAACTCCTGTGAATCCATTGTGGATTTCTCTGACATCCTTAGTGATGACTGACAAGCTTCCCCCTAGGATAGTTTGCCCACCAAAACCAAAACCAACCTTGTCCTATAATGGGTAGTCACAGGGGTCTATTCCATGCAGCCTAGAGCACAATATCAAAGGAATGATAAAGGGCCCTGAAGGCCTGGCCTCAGATCAGTCTCTCCCTGACCTGGTGCCCCTTCAGACATTTTGAACTAGTTCAGCTCCCATCAGCCCCAGGCAACATGGCCAATGGTTGGGAATGCTGGGAGCTGTAGTACAGAACAGTAAAATAAATAAATAAATAAATAAAGTAAATCAAATAAATAGTCCAAAATATCCAGAGAGCACCAGGTTGAGGAAGGCTGCCCCAGATGATCTGAGCATGTGCCTGAGGAGATGCCTCACAGTCCTCTTCAATACACAACAGTTCTGTGGCAGGTGCTTCAGGGTTTTCTGGTAGGCAAGTCAGTGCAGAAAGTATTCCCTGAAGGCGGGATGTCTGAAAACTGCTATGCTCAAAAATGACTAGAGTCAGACATCAGAGTATCCCTAGTCTAAATACTGCTGATGGGAGAAAAACATCCTCATGCAGTTCCTCACCGAAATCTATTAATCGTTTTAATCTAGCGGCCATTCTTTTTCTCATTCATGCTAATTTGTTCATCGGAACATATGCAGGATTTTGACATGACATTGTCATTATAGGTAGTCTTTGTAATTTTTGCCTCTCTGGCCTCCTTGTTGTTTTCTCTAGAAAGGCTTCTCAGCCCATCTAGAGAGGCTGCACTACTTGGGGCAGGATGGGGGCTAGAGAGGCCACAGGATACTGCATATCCCGGCTTCTCCTCTTCCCTCCTCACCCACCAGAATGCCTCCTTTTTCCTCTATCCAAAGTTGCATTTACAACCTTATTTATTTATTTATTACATTTCTATACCGCCTTTCTGCTAAGGCACCCAAAGTGGTTTACAATGTTTAAATACTCAAACAAACAAACATCCCCCCCCCCAACCAAACATACACCAGTTCTCTCAGGCCAACTGAAGGTTTCTTCTGGAGCTGCTGGTACACTCTCCCTGGCCTGGGCTTCTCTTCGGCCTTCCCTCAGGGCACACAGGTCTTAAATAGCCCCAGGGAAGGTGGGGGAGGGGCTGCCCCAACAGCCCTCTCAGGCCGGTGATAGTTGTTTCCAGAGCTGATGGCATTTGCTCCCCGGCCTGGGCTTCTCTTCTGCCTTCCCTCAGGGCGCACAGGTCTTAAATAGCCCCAGGAGAATAGCTACCTTGGAGAATAGCTGCTGTGGTTCTCAGAAGGCAGCTGTGAGGGGGTGCAGGAGGGGTGCAGGAGGGGTGGTGGGAGGGATCGGAACACAGTGCAGTATCCAGCGGTGTCATTCCACAAACCCAACTCGAGCTCCACCAAATTGTCCATTGTGCAACTGACTGTGCAGCCTCTTGTGCAACCACTTGTTTAAGCAGAATTGTGTAAGTAACCAGTTGCGCAATGGATTGCACAAGTGTAATGTGAAACCGCTTGCACAACCACACTTGCGTGAGTGTAACTTTAGTTGGATTCTCCTCTTGCACATAGTTTGGGACCTAGTTCCCATACTACCACAATGTCATTTGTGTTAGCGGAATGACTCAGTTGGATATTGCCCATAGAGTCCCCCTCCTGAGTTCGTAGCAGTGTCTATGATCTTGAGAGAGGGTCCTGGGAAAATCCTATGGTCTCTGGGACTCCGTCCTAACTGGTTCGCACTAAAATGTATCTACAATACAGTATTAAAAGCAATTAAAAATAATTAAGGAAGTAATCCTATGGTCCCTGAGTAAGTGTCCCAGGGATCATAGATTCCTCATAAACCCATCAATGACAGAGTTCTGACCTCAGAAGGGGGATCAGAGATCCAAACCCAGACCCCCCCCCCCAGCTGATGTGGAAAGAACTGCACCAGCTGCCTCTCTGAGGTCGGAAACTTGACCTCATATGCAGGAAAAGGAGTGTTCTGGTGGACGGGGAGGGTAGGAGACTAGAGAGACCAGGATACAAGTTATCCTGAGCCTCTTCCATCCTTCCTCCCTCCCTCTCTGAAGCTCTATCACTAGATGGGCTGAAAAGCCCTTCTGGTGATAATACCAGAGATCAGACAATGGGGAGGTGACAATCGCCTCCGCTGCTCAGCCCGCCCTGCCAGCCTCAGCATGGCAGGGCACAGGAAAATTGGAAGCCTCCGGGTTCAGGACCTTCCAAGCGGCAAGGGTGCAAATCAATAGGATTGTGCCCTAAAAACAGTATTGCAAAGACAACAATACAACAGAGCAGTGTCATAGCCCATTTCTCTTCTCTTGTAAGAGAAAATCTGTGTAAACAAATATGTTCTCAAGAGGCACTTGAAGCTTGCCACAATTTCTGCCTCCCAAATCACGTGTGAGAAAGTGTTGCAGAGTGAGGGGGCCACTACTGAGAAGGCCCACTGATGTACTATTACCTGGCGACATTCTGTCGGTTGCGGAATGACCAAAAATACCTCCTTGGAAGATCTCAAGAGGTGAACTGGGCGTATATAGGGGAAGGCAGTCAGCTAGGTTGGACACATGGGAAAAGGTATTTAAGGGTGCAATCCTATGCATGTTTAGACAGAAAAAAGTCCTACAACTCCAAGCATTCCTCAGCCAGCATGGAGCTGTTGACTTTTTTCTGTCTAAACATGTATAGGATTGCGCCCTAAGTTTATGATCACCAAATGAACTTATCTTCTTTTGGTGTAGATCACTTTGCCAGAAGGAGACAGCAGAAGCAAACATATCTGAGTCTTGATGACTCAATAAATTAGGCAAGAAGAGTAGATGAACAATTGTGTAGTAGTAACACAGAGGGGTATCTTCCATTTGGTGGTCATAACAAAATATCAGGGAATTAATATTCCATATTTGTAAGTATGGATAAGTACCCCAAGCATAGAACCAGGTTTCTAAAAAGTTATCACTGTCATGCAATAATAAAAAGCTGCCATGTATAATATTGTACAGATATGCCAGTTACATCAAATGGGGAAATATAGGCAACAGCAAGTTTGTCATTTCATAGATTTCCTAGATCATAGAGTTGGAAGGGGCCTACAAGGCCATCGAGTCCAACCCCCTGCTCAGTGGAGGAAACTAGAGGAGGGGTCTCCCATCCAAGTAATCACCAGGCCTGACCCTGCTTAGCTTTCCACATGCAGACAGGCTGAGCCAGCGTGAGCCACAGGCCTGCATAGGCATGACACTAATCATATGCACAATAGCGAGGTGGTCAGCAGCAATTGAGTGAGGAACTATGATGAGGAATAGTGTTTGCCATATAGATCTTTCCCATGTGATGCAGCTTTCATATTTTTTAAAGCCATTTAATGTGCTTTTCAATTCGGAACATACAAATTCTAAACCAGTGTTAACAAGTTTACCATTATACCGTAAGATACAAAAACAGAAATCCCCCTCAAAATCAGGGGTTTAGCATTCACCCAATGTATTGTGCTTTATAGAGTTAATGAAAATCTTCCTCTGTTTTTTCTTTTTCTTTATGGAGTTGCTGCAGCCTTTCCTCTTATTTTTCGAGATGGCCTTCAAGTAAGCCTTCCTCTCCATCTTTCTTTCTGAGTGGCTTAAAGCATTATTTCTCCTTGGAATGATTTCCAGAATCCTGATATTCACAATATCCTCACTTATTTTCCCAACAAGAAACCGGTTTGGAATTCTTGTTTCGTGCATAATTGCCTTTATCAAGGGTCTGAAGGATAGTCGTGGGCTGTATCAGTATCAATACATTCGTAATTATACAAATAACCAGTGGTAATTACCCCCCTACAATCTCAGGGGTTTAGCATCCACCCAACTTGCTGTATTGTGCTTTATAGAGTTAATGAAAATCTTCCTCTGTTTTTTCTTTTTCTTTATGGAGTTGCTGCAGCCTTTCCTCTTATTTTTCGAGATGGCCTTCAAGTAAGCCTTCCTCTCCATTTTCTTTCTGAGTGGCTTAAAGCATTATTTCTCCTTGGAATGATTTCCAGAATCTTGATATTCACAATATCCTCACTTATTTTCCCAACAAGAAACCGGTTTGGAATTCTTGTTTCGTGCATAATTGCCTTTATCAAGGGTCTGAAGGATAGTCGTGGGCTGTATCAGTATCAATACATTCTATAATACAAAAACATTTGTTGCAGTGTTGCTAAACATATTTACAAAACAGTCAACCACCAAAAATCCCAATATTTTACTTACGTTATCTTTTATGTGGGTTGCTATTACACTTAAATCCTATAGTGGCCATACTGTTGCATGCATGTATATGTACTCTATAGACAGCTGTAAATCATTTCAGCAGAACCAATTAACGCTCCCTCAAGGCTATTACAATTAATTAAGTATTTTGGGAGTTACCCTGCAAGATACTCCTAAGGATATATCCACCCCCATATACTGGTTAGTTTACAATATCTATCCTTACTTTGACGTATACTGGGTGGTTTCAAATCCTCAACCCTCACCAAATCACAAGGCTTTACTTTATTTATTAAGGGGCAATGCATACATATCCATTTCCAATCTGACTGAACAGAAAAAACCACAATAAGATATCCTCCTTAATATAATATACATCTTAATGTTTATAATTTACATTGAAGTCTTCCAACCCCGGAGGTATATCTACTGCAAGAACCTTAATGATTTACAAGGGGTGATGCATATAACCCCATATGTCCATTAATACATTATAATGGTGAGTGATAATGCATGTAACACCATTATTCAAAATTTACATTCCATGCTCCTATCTTTGGGGAGTTGTCTGCTGATATCTTATTCTACTAGAATAAGATACGGCTCCCCTAACTTAACTAGCTGACAACAAAGGAGAATCACGGAAATACAAGTTTTACCAAAAAAAGTGTGAAAACACCACCGTGATCAGAACTATCTTTCATCTGTTTTTAATTTTTTTTTTTTTTTTACAATGCATGTTGCAATATTAAATTTGTTGTATTAATATAAACTTTCAGTAATCAATCTTTACAAATTCTTCAATACTCATGCTGTAACATAGAGTTTTAAACATATATACCGTAATTATACAAATAACCAGTGGTAATTACCCCCCTACAATCTCAGGGGTTTAGCATCCACCCAACTTGCTGTATTGTGCTTTATAGAGTTAATGAAAATCTTCCTCTGTTTTTTTCTTTTTCTTTATGGAGTTGCTGCAGCCTTTCCTCTTATTTTTCGAGATGGCCTTCAAGTAAGCCTTCCTCTCCATCTTTTCTTTCTGAGTGGCTTAAAGCATTATTTCTCCTTGGAATGATTTCCAGAATCCTGATATTCACAATATCCTCACTTATTTTCCCAACAAGAAACCGGTTTGGAATTCTTGTTTCGTGCATAATTGCCTTTATCAAGGGTCTGAAGGATAGTCGTGGGCTGTATCAGTATCAATACATTCGTAATTATACAAATAACCAGTGGTAATTAATAAGTGAGGATATTGTGAATGCTTTGCGGCATGCTTTGCATGAAATGAAAATAAAATGAAAACAAGATAGGGATCGGGGTGATCTTGGCTCTCCATCAACAGTCCAAAGAAGCTTCCTAAAACTGTAATGAAGACATATGTGTCTCATTCCAAGGGTTCCTTGGCAGATAAAGCCATTTTCCTTCCTCCTCCTCCCTTCATCAAAATCTAAATGTTCCTATATAATTCAACAGGCCAAAGTCAACATTCACTCTGGTTTTGTATGTTATATGCCTCACCATCTGAATCACTCGGGAGTATGTTTACTACAAAAGCAACCAGAGAAAAGGATCATGCAGAACTCCCGATGCTTTTGTTTTCTTCTTGTCAGTCTGGCTCATTTGTAAAATGTTCCATCATTTCAATTATGCTGCCACATAATGTACATGAAGGAAAGATGAAGTCCTAGCAGCTGTTGCTCAGAGTAATAAATCATTCTAAGAAGCCCTTATGTGTAATTATAACTTCATATTGTTCAAATGCAATTCGTCTCTCAGTCATGCATTCCAATTGTTCCAGTCAGACATTGTTGAGAACCAGGTGTGAAACTCCAAGTCCATCTGGCCAATTATCTTCCAAACCCCTATTATCAGTCACTCGTTTCCTTTGACCATATCCTTCTCCCACACACACACTCAAATCTAAATTTGGGGGAAGAAATCTCCTGAAACTGATCCAAGTCTCTATGACAGCTCCATCATTCCAATGTATAAATGGAAAAATAAAGCACAGCTTACATTTTTCAGGCAATCTTTGTTTCTTGAAAGAAACCCATTTTAAGCAATGTATTTTGTGGGACAAAAGAGGATTCTAAATACACTTGCCAGCCAGACTATATATTAACCACCACAGCCAGACAGTTTCGAAGATGCAGTCAAATAAGGGCTACAAAGAATTCATTATGAAGAATTCCATTGCTCTGGAGAAGAGGTCCCCAGCATTTTTGGGTCAGTGTGCATATTTTGAATGTTGAGGGTGTTGTGGGTGCTCTCACAAAATGGCTGCCATGGGGGAGGGGCCTGACCATTCATAAAATGGCTACCATGGAGGGTATGTCTGGTTTCAAAACAGTCATTTTTCATAAGGCAAACTGGTGAGAGTAAAAGAAAAACAACTTGCCCTAAAACCTAAGTAGAAGACAGGTGGAGGATGAACTCCAAAACTCAAAAACTGTTATTTTTAAAATTACAAATATTAAGAAATACAAATCATGAGAGGCAGGGAGGCTGGCAGGCACAAAGAATACACTGTGAGCACACTAGAGCCCATGGGCACCATGTTAGAGACTCCAACTCTCAAGACTACCTTGAACATGCTCTGGAAATGGTGCCAGTGTAACTCATGTTTTCCTTTAAGATGGCTGGCTATCCATTAATTTTTTTTAACCCATCCCAAGAATTGCACCACCACTTTTGCAGGGCATCCTCCTCCCTCCCCCTCACCGCACAAAAACAAGACAGATTTTCAGCTGCTTTTGGCAGCGAGGGAGAACTTTCCTCAATTGTGGGAGTGGGGTGGCTTCTTTTCATTTTTCATATGAGGTAGCTAGGACTAGGAGGGATCCTCATGGCAGCCTGGAACCACTACAATACTCTCAACTTTTCGCCTGCTGTGGTTCTGGGTCCAAAATGCCCATGGAATCCAAACCCAGAAATGCAGCAAGAAATAAGCCAAGAGATTGTGTAACCTTACTATTCAGGTAATTCACTATTGAGGTAATTACTTCCTCCCAAAAAAGCTTTCAGGAAATTTTGCTTCTCCTCCCCCAAATCTGTAGGGGCATTTCTTTCCCCCCCACCCCATTAATAGCCAAAAATATCAGCCCACCTCTGTCACTTAAGGGGGGGGGGAGTTGGAGACGGCTCTTGCCAGTTTGCATTAGGCAGTAAGGACACCACACAGAGCATGTGTGCAGCACTGCATCAGTTTTCATATCTCCACCTGCAGGGGGTGAATTCCTCAGCGAGCCCTGCAAAAAGCAAGACAGTCTCCACAGAAGGGAAAAGGCCAGTGGCTTTTTAACTGGGAGTGTTTCCCTTTCGATTATAGGCCCAGACTTCACCCGGATGCACCACTTTGCATACATTATTTACCAACAAACATGTCCCCCCCCCCCAATGCACAATAAACACAATTAACTATCAGGCGAGAGAGAGAGATCAAAATTGCTAGCTTAAAATCCCCTCCAGGCCCCACCTCCAATGCAATAGGGGAGATTTTACTTATTGCTGTGGCGGTGATTATTTTCATGAGACCGCCATCCGTTTCTTTGGAATAGTCAGACAAAATCAGTGAAATTGAGCTATGCCACACAGGTCAATCAAAGTAGGTGATACAAGACAGAAATGACCACGGGAAGAGAAGAAACAAGCTATAGAAGGAAAAAAATAATAATTACACTGAGTTTATTTGCTCAAAATGTAGGCCATCACAAAATGTTGCTTTAAGATACAGCATCACTAGGACAGAATCTAGTGCTAGAGACGGGTGAGAATCTTGTTTCAGTTCAGTTTTGATGAGTATTTACCAAAATTCACAACATTGTCCATATTTGGGACAAAAAGGACTGGGGCTTTTTTTTATTTATTTTTTATTTGAATGTTTGAGGAACTGAAACAGAAAGATTTGTCCATCGAGGCCCAGGGCTTTGAGTGCTTTGGTCTTAGAAGTCTGGGATTGAATCCCTGTGTATTCAATGTTAGTGTTGCCACTTCTTTTTTTTCTGAAAGGCTCCTCATCTTTAATAGCTATATAGCAGGCAGGTACATCATGGTCCTCTCCATTCGGGAAATAGCTGTATTATTAAATTTAACGGACGTAAAACTGACATTCGCCCATCCCTAATTTCAAAGGATCAAATATGAGGCAACCCAGAAGATACAAATATGCCTCAGGATGCAGAATCTGCATGCAACCAATGAGATATAATTTCATGTACAAAAATTCCTCCACTCTCCAAGCTGTCAGTGTAACAAATGATTCCTATAATCACAAACAGAAATTGATTGTACAAATTCTACCCTAATCTTCTGAGCTGCTAATGCAAGGAGTACAGTTCTGTGAGTGATGAACTTTTGATTGGAAAGATGACAGTTCATCTTATCATTATCAGACATGCCTAAAAAAACCATTAAACAAATCCGTGAGATAAAGCCTTTCCTGGGACTTCCGCACTGTGAACAATATAGCATATGATGGATGAAATCCTCAACACCTCCCTGTCAATAGACAAAGGTTCACTAATATGGTTAAATAGCATCTACTTGGATACACACTACTGGCATTACCTGAAAATGGAGAGCTATGAAGTCTCTCCTTAATGAGTGAATTGTTCAGTTATGAGAATGATTTCCCAAAGTGCAGCCTTTTTTTTTTTTAAGGTAGTACCATTTTGAGAACCTGCTGATATACAATAATCTCCCTACCAAGCTTAATATCCGTTAAAAATAGATTTTATATTTATTTATTTGGGGCTTTATTTAGGCTGCTCAAAAACACTGTTCTCTAGGCAGCTTAGACACATAAATATTAAAATACATGATCATATAACAAAAAATAGTAGTATAAAAATGTCATCAATTTTCTCTTTTTTTCTTTTTGCTGCCATCTAGTCAGCCAAAAGGTGGAAGCAAACCCTCGTTGTTTTCTGCCTCTCATATAATATGAGAATCCAGGGTCATCCCATGAAGCTGATTGGTGGGAGATTCAGGACTGATAAATGGAAGTGTTTCTTCAGAGTGCATAGTTAAACTATGGAATTTGCTACCATACGATGTACTGACGCCATCCACCAATTTGGATGGCTCTAAAGGGAGATTAGACAAATCCATATAGAATAAGGCCATCTCTGGCTACAAATCATGATGGCTATATGTTCGCTACAGTATCAGCAGTAGTATTCCTCTGTATACCAGTTGCAGGTGAACATGAATGGAAGGGTGCTATCCTACTGACGAGTTTCCCATAGGCAGCTGGTTGGCCACTGTGTGCACAGAATGCTGGATTAGATGGAACTCTTCTTGACTGATCCAGTATGGCTCTTGTTATGTTCATGTTGCCTGGAAATGGTTCAACTGCAGAACCAACCATATTCCATCAACTAAGGGTAAAATTTAGGCTGTGCTATTTTGGAAACAGACAATTTAGAAGGTAAAAGATAACCTTCCCAAGGCTTCCTGCTTCAGCCCTTCTCCTCCAACAAGTGGAAGATGGTGTCATGCCCCTGCTGGAGGACTCCTTCTATGAGGAGGAGGAACTAGAGCTCCCATGGATGGAACTAGAGCTCCCAGAGATGGATGCCATTGCATGCCATGTCAGAAGACCAGGAGGAGCCTGGGCCCTTGGGGCAGATGGCAGCATGTCCATCTCTGCCAGGGTCAGGGGACTCTTCCTCTGAGGTAGAGGCTGAGCCACCCCCTGGCCTCCAGGAGCGTTATTGCCTCAAATGGCAGGCATGTTGGGCTCCTGTGAGGAGTGCTCACTTACAGAGAAGGACTCCTCATGAGAAAGCAACTCCTCATGAGTAGGGGGTCTGGCCAGAGAGTTCTAATGCACTGCAGCTGAGCCATGGACAAGGCACAGGTGATATAAGCCTTCAGTGTCTGCCTAGCCCCATTTCTCGGAGTCAACTTCAGCCAAATCAGGACAGATGGCAGGGGCAGGTGATGGGGACATGGCCAGCAAGCCCAATACCTCCTCCGCTTTTCCTCATGCAGTGGTAATCAAGCTGAGGGGAGAACTAGAGAGAGCTTACAACTATTTTATGTATGGGTGCAATAAATATCTATGCTATCTATTCCTGAAGATAGAAAATGCAGATTCACAGTTTCTTGAATATAGCAACAAGTTTTCTAACGCTATTGTAGATCCGCAAATGTGGTGGCCTGCTACATGTCAGCTTGCTGCACAGAATGGGGATGGACGTGGATGTGAAATAGCTTGACACCACATAAAATAGCAAACGAACCAGCCAGCACTTTGAATAAGGAACTAAGAAGAGCAATTGTCCAGCAGGTTCATAGAATCATAGGGTTGCAAGGGACCTTGGAGATAATCTAGTCCAAACCCTACAGCATCCCTGCTAGATGGCCATCCAGCCTCTGCTTAAATACCTCCAGTGAAGGACAATCCACCACCTCTTGAGGTGGTTCATTCCACTGCCAAACAGCCCTCACAGTTAGGAAGTTCTCCCAATTTTGAGCCAATGTTGTCCTGCTCTCCGGAATAACAGAGGACAAGAAGAAATTTTAAAGGTGAAAGTGTGTGCGTGAGAGAGAGAGAGAGAGTTTCAAAAGCTTAAATTGTCATATTGACCTGTCTTTAAATGAGGTACAGTGCACAATACTCAGATCCAAACTACCACACACAAAAACAATTTAGATAATCCTAGCTTAAGTACTGCATGTTTGCTATTTCAGAGAAGTATCAAACACATCAACACTTTCCACTGTAGATGGAATATCCATGAAAACAGGGAAGATATTGCACGACTCTAATGATGTGGGACCAAAACATACCAAGCTGTAAGATGAGAGTGGGCTTGAACAATCTAAATTGGGGTGTGTGTTTTTTTTAAACTGGAACCCTGCCATCCACCAATTAGAGCCTGGTGCAAAAGACACTTAGATCAGGAGTGGCTAACTTGAAGTCTAACAACATCTGCAGGACCACAACTCCCATCAGCCCTAGCCAGCACACCAACGGTGAGGGATAATGGGAGTTACAGTCCAACAACATCTGCAAGGCCATAGGTTGCCCACCTCAGTCTTTGAGTTATTCTGGGTACAGGAATTTGTTTTGCATGTAGCAACTGGATGGAGTCATTCCACAAAAAATTCCACAGTCATTCCACAAAAAATCCCACTCCAGGTTACAGCAAGCTCTCTTCATTTCAGCAGTATAGTTTACCGGGGTGAGCGGGAAAGTTTGTTATTGCTGCTGTTAAACAACTGGGAGTTAGAAATCCTTGATGATCTACTGCAGATCACCCAGAGATCTATTAATAAATCCAGATCTATTTTCTGGCCACTCCTGCTGTAAGACACTAGACAGAGCCAGGATTGTCCTGAAATATTTTGCTACCTGAGACGAAGGTGCAAATGCTGCCCCCCCCCCCCAGTCAAGGTGCATAGTGCCCAAGTAAAGCCAAGTTATGTTGGCACCAGAGGCAGAAAAACCCACAAATACCTCACCCTATCCCCGGTAGTGAAAATACAATAATAATAAAAACTAACAATTTGTTGCCCTGTCATAATCTGCTATCTGAGGCAGCAGTTTCCCTCTGCCTACTGGTAGGGCCAGCCCTTTACACAATGCTCTCCAAGATGATCATGTATCAAAGCCACAAATAATCAATAACTTCATCTCCTACTTAAGCGAGTGTTTTTTCTCCCACTTCAATCTTTACTTATTTTGTTTCATAAACACACAACGTTATGGCGTATTATGCCACAGAGGCATCTTGGGGGTGGGGGAGGGAGACCAGTACAATGCTAGTCCCTACCCTGACAGGTTAATTATGAAGCACTCCAAGAGACTTAGAAATCAGCCAGCCATCCTTGGTGAATTGAGGGAAAATAATTTCCCTACATCTCAGAATAATTAAAACGTAGGGTTTCAATTTTACATTAGCACTCACAAAGCAGCTCCACTGTGTACACTGTACATTCTGCTTTTTCTTTTTAATTTATATCTTTCTGTTCATAATATAGACATCAATCTTGGGCTGCCTCTAGGCAGAGAGAGAGAGAGAGAGAGAATGAATGACTTTCATTTATGTCTATGGTCTTTTAAGCTTTTCTCAACCTGAAAAGAGTAGGCAAGAAGGATAGTTTTTCCAAAAGATTACATCGTTGCTGTATATGTAGTTGGGGCACCACTAGCTAAAATTGCCAGTGTTTGGCATTGCTGTATAGCTGTCCCCAACGTGATGCCTGCTATCCAGATGTGTTGGACTGCCATTCCCAACAGTGCAAGCCAGTACAGCCAATGGTCAGGTCAGGGCGATTGGAGTTGTAGCCCCAAACATCTGGTGCACATCACATTGGGGGAAGTTTGCGGCAGTTCATTGATTCCCTTTTGCTAAGAACAAATGATGAAGCACATTCATTTTCTGGCAATTCTGAAAAAAAAAAAATCACTTCATTTCATGATTAAAATGGGTAGGATCCAGATTTTCAGCTGGATCAACTGTGCTGGCAGAAGAGGACTTTTCTCTGCCCCCTCCTTCCCACGGCAGCCCCTCCAACCCCCTGAAAAGGCTACGCAGAGAGTCAAGAGACCCTGCAGAATGGAGCAAGATGTGGTATGGGGGGGGGGGAAATTGGGCAAAAGGTCCCTTCTTCTGATGGAAGGCAGGTCCTGAATCCAATTTGATAAGTTTATTTATTTATTTAATCTTTATTACATTTTCCAAAAGAAAAATACATGCGGAAAAAACAAAATAAAACATAATTTTCTTCCTTCCCCTATTCATTCTTAACGTTTGTGTCAACTTTTCATTCATCAAATTGCCAATTTGATAAGTGCATCATGATGAGAGCAAGAGTGTGCTGAATCTTGAGGTCTTGCACTGGGGTTAACACAAGGACCAGTGGGCTTGCGCCCCAAGGCTGTGAATGGAAGGAACTTTATGGAAGGGACGTTGCCTCTCACCTCCTGAAACACCTGTAGGAATGGTATATGGCTTGGGGCCTGTGCTGCTGCAGTGAGAAGGGGCAATCATGAATCACCCCAAATCAGGATGGTGGGTGGTACCTTGCTTGAGTGGAGTGCTTGCTTTGTGCAATTCCTCCTTGCCACTGCAGCCACCTGGGCCCCCATCCTATGCCATTCAGGAGCATCCTCCAACCCTCTGGATCAAGCTTTTTGGGAGATGCAGGAGGAGGTTGGGGTGTGTGTGTGTGTGTCAGGAGGGAATGGGGAAATCCCTTTCATAAGCACCTTTCCCTTCACAGATCTCAGCAGGGGAGGCTGGTGGTGACTCCTCTGTCCGTGGGGCTCCTTATCCGTTGCAGCTTTTATTTTGAGCTATTTATAGGAGCTATCCATGGTGCTCCATGGCGGTGAACCTATTTTGGGGATGGCGTACAGCACCAGTGGCTAGCTCCTATAAAGCTCAGAATAAAAGCTGCAGTGGATAAGAAGCCCCGCTGACAGAAGAGTCACCAGCCTCCCCTGGATCTCAGGATCTAGGCCAGTATTTCTACCTCCCCTGCACCCATCCATACTTAAGCAAACACATTATTAGGAGCAGTTATTCCCTCTGCAGAAAGATCTCCCCCACGAAGGCTCTTCACCCCTCAACTGTTGCCACCCGCAGCCAGTTTACTAAGCTGTACAGAGGGAGATGAAAGAGGAAGCAGGGCCATTCCACCAGCCCTGCTGAAAGACTGCTTATTTCCCCCCCCCTCTTCTTCCCTTCTCATCCCCTTTTCCTTGCATGTCATGCCTTTTTACAGTAGATCATAAGCCTTGTGGGCTGTCTCGTCTTCCTGATTGCATGTAAGCCGCTCCAGGAGCCTTTTTTGGCTGAGGAACAGGATTTTTTAAAAAAACTAAAAAAAAACTTTAAATAAATCAAATAAATTCCCATAATAGCCCTGAATCAGGCATTTTTTAAAAAATGCAAAGGAGAAACATCTGAGCTACCCTTAAGCTTCAGTACAGCAAAAACAAAATGTAATATCCAATTCACTCCACTTTTTAAAAGTTACCATTTTATCAGATTTTTCCAATACACAACTGATAGCAATTCCATTATGCTCTGAACTACCCTACCCGCAAACATACATTGAAGTTATGAATAAATACACTAACATTTCAGGCAGTCAGTTGTAATTCCACATACAAGCTGCTTCTATTGATCGCTACAGTAGCCCACAGAGCTACATCCCTTGAAGCATTTTCCCCCTTCGGAGATGCACAAAATGGCAGCCCATGGTGGCTAACTTTGGGTGGCACCATGAATTAAACACTGCCACTCTGGTGCATGCCACTACAATATAATGCAAACCACCCAGAGAGCTTCAGCCATTGGGCGGTATAGAAATAAAATTAACAACCACCACCACCACCACCACCAGCGTGCCCCATGGACTGGTGTGGCTTTTCCCTCCAAGACTACTGAGCTGGGGATGTTGGATCAGGGAGAAGATGAGGAGAGAGATCTCTGTCTGAGACGCTGGAGAACCATTGCCAAACAGTGTGGACCGGCCTTCCCCAGTCTGGTGTCCTCCAGATATTTAGGACATCAGCTGCCACCAGCCCCAGCCAGCACAGCCAATGGTTAAGAATGCTGGCAGTTGTATTCCAAAAACATCTGGACGGCAACTATTTGTGGAAAGCTGGGTAGACATTACTGGGCTGGATAGACAAGTAGTCCAACCTTGTTTAAGGTGGCTTCCTAAACAGATAAGGCATTTATTTATTTTATTACATTTCTATACTGCCCAATAGCCAAAGCTCTCTGGGCGGTTTACAACAATTAAAATAATAAAATAAGATAAAATACAATATAAAAGTTTTAAAAGTTTAAAACTACAGTACAAAAAATAAAAAATAACCAAACAGAGCCTAGCTGCAGTGCAAAGATTTAATGAAGTATCAGATTTAAAACAGAAATTAGAAAAACTTGGGAAAATAAGGTCTTCCCCTGCTGCCAAAAAGAGCACAGTGTAAGAGAGAGTACAATGTAGGCACCAGGTGAGCCTCTCTGGGAAGCTCATTCCATAAATGGGGTGTCACAACAGAAGAGGTCCTCTTCTTAGTATCCACCTGCCTCACTTCCTTCGACAGGTGCTCCCTGAGAAGGACCAGAGAAGGATGCAGAAAACATCAGAGTACTCTGGGAAAAGGGAGTGGAAGCACAGGTCAGGCCCATAGACTAGTCTACTAGTCTACCTAGGAAACTGCAGAAACTGCATCTGCACTTGTGGACCCTGCGCTGCAGGTTGGTGCCCACAGCAGCAGAACTGGCAGCATGAAGGATAGGCATAGTCAAGCACCTGCTGAGGGCCCACACCCCAGCAACTAACAAGAGGCCCATGGTCTTGCTCCTTGTCTTCACCATGGGAACCTACTTGTTCACTGGTGTCTTGCTCTGGCCCAGGCAGCACTGGTGGTGAGGAGGAGGAGCAGGAGATTCCACTGGCTACTTGCTCACTGGCTCTCTTGCTTGCTGTGAAGCACACAAGTGGTAATGATGATGAGCAAAAGGATGAGGAGCAATAGCAGCTGGTGTCAATCGCGGTAATCAGATAGACTCACTGAGGGAGGAGATCCATTGAGGGTGTTTTGTGCAAGGGCGGGCCCTCCAAAACCTGGAACCATCACTGCTGAGTAGGATTAGCAGAGGGGGGCATCTTGGTTCAAAAGAAGATTTGACAAACTGAATGCACGATTTTATGTAACCTCAGATTTTAAGACTATGCTGAATGAAGCTTTCATTCCTTTGGGATTCTCCCCCCCCCTCCCATTTCTGTATTAAGAACTGCCTTGCGTTGCAAGTTTAAGAACACCTCATTTTCCCAACGGAAGTTACAGTCCAATATGAGGTATCACCTGGCCTGCTTTGTGTGTCTCAAGCTATGAAATTGCAGCAGGAGCCATTTATACCAGAAACAGTGACAGCCCCTTAAATTATGTTATCTTGAACAGGAATCCTATAATAAAATAGAATGATTAACATCAGGCAGGTTCATGTGAAATGCAGTTAATTATCAGGAAGGCTGCTCAATTTTCATATTTTTATGTAATTAGATTTCATGTCTTCTCTCTCTTTTTTTTTTATTGAAGCACTTATGGCTTGATATTATACATGAGGTCCACTATGTCAAGGAATACCAAGACATAAAGCAATCAGAAATGACTTATTAAACCCTAATTCTCTCAGTGAGTGAGTACAAGCACTGGAGACTTTGCTGCCCAGTATTACGAGTGGCTTTGATGAAGAAGCAGATAGGCTTGAATAGGCTCCAATATGAACAAATGAGGCAAGCTCGCAATGGTACCAGGACCCAACTCCAGCGCAAGCAACCAAAACTGATGCGGCTTGAACTGTACTCCTCATCTTGTGCAGCACAGGTATGACACACAAAACACTGGAGCTTCTTAACTGACACTTTTATCAGCTGAATGGTGAAGAGAAGCACAATCCTAGGTCACTGTTTCACAGTAATGGAAGGGGGTGGTATAGCATATGTAGGTGGCATCGAGAGCACATAATGCAGGCCACATGCTGAAGCTAAGCAGGTATGAGCTGGGTCAGTGCTTGGATGGGTGACTGCCTGGGCTGCCCACATCTGTTCTCCTGCATTGAGCAGGGGGTTGGACTCGATGGCCTTCTAGGCCCCTCCCAACTCTACGCTAGGATTCTATGAATCTCTGTCCCACTCACAAAAATCTAGGCAGTGCACTAGCTGCAAAGGCACAAACTGTTCGTATCATAGCAACTTGATCCAAAGAATCAGATGTGGAGAGGGGGAATTCTGAACTGGAAAACTTCCAATGAAAGTAAGTCCAATAAAAATTATGTTTTTTCTTAACTTGTCTCTATGATATGAGCACACTTAGGGATGGAAAATTCTGTCAGTTTTGCTTTCTCCCATATTTGATTTTTTTTTAAATTGCAAGTTCTTTCCGCATCGTTTATGAAGAACTTTGCCATTTTTGATAAGTGCTTATTAACCCCCCCCAAAAAAAAACCCAACCCCCCACACAGCTAAAACCACTCCAGTAGGCCCACACTGCAGGACATGGACACACTATTGGATGTTTTGCACGGACGATGGCTTCAGTCAACAGATGTGCTTGCACCAAATGTGTTGGGATGGGGCCAAAGGTCAGCAGAATAAATGCACCGCTGCAGAAGGTCCTGGTTCAATCTCTGGCACCTGCATTTGAAAGGATCTCAGGAAGCACGACTGGGAAATGATTCTGCTTGAGAGACTGTAGAGAGCTCCTGCCAGTTGGAGTAGACACTATTGGGTTGGATGAAATGGACAGCCCGACTCAGAATAAGGCATCTTCACAGATTGCATGAAGAGGATGGGTAGAGATTTCCCAAATATTCTCACACTTAAATTCTTCATGCAGTTGAGCTACCAAAGACTTTCATCATGCCTATATATAGATGGCTGAGAATTTCATTGCAGTTTGGTTTTGAAAAGAATTTACCAAAATTTGCAAAGGTCTCCAAAAAGAACTTGAGATTTTTTAAAAAAATCAAATGTGGGAGAAACCAAAACTGACAGATTCATCCATTCAAACCCAAGCCTTTGAGTACTTTGCTCTTACAAGTCTGGGATTGAATCCCTGTATATTCAACCATGTTAGCGTTGCCACCTCTTTTTTTCTGACAGGCTCCTTACCAGATTATGGAATGGCCTGCCGGAGGAGATTCGTCAACTCACCAGTATCTTGGAATTTAAAAAAGCCATAAAGACTGATCTCTTCCGGCAGGCCTATCCGGCGGAATTTTAGGATTTTATTTATTTATTTATTTATTTATTATATTTATACTCCACCTTTTTTTTCCTGCAAGGAACCCTTTAAGATGTTTTTAAGATATTTTAAGATGTTTTATGATGTTTTTAAGATGTTTTCAAGATGTTTTAATAGTATGTATTGTGTTTTGCTTAGTCTATGTATTTTATATTTTTTGCTGTTCCCCGCCTTGATCTAGATGGAGAGGCGGGTAAGAAATATATATATTTTTACTATTATTATTATTATTATTATTATTATTATTATTAAACAGCTACATGGCAGGCGGGTACATCATGGGTCATCTCCATGCTTGGAATAGGTGTGCCTATTGAATTTGCCTGGTGCAGATGGGTGAGAATTTCATTTCACCTCATAAAATAAGACTTTAGGAAATTCATGCATATTCATGCATATTCAGAAGAGAAAGAAGTTGAGATGCAAAAGATCTGAATTCAGGAGAATGCAAAACTGACAGGCCTGCCCATCTCTATAAAGCCTGTGAGAAACATACTGGCCACCCAAGCTCAGCATCAACGTAATACCAACTGATCACCTAAGCATGGTAATCAGGAGCATCCAGGAGATGTGGAAGTATCCTCTTCCTCACTACTTCTAACATGGGTAATTCCTGCCCCCTCCCTTTCAGTTTTAGAACTGAATTATCATTGGCAGTACATCTGCACTGATGTCAACCATAATTAGCCCAAACAGATTGCAAGTCAGCTCACAACCATGGTTGCAGACAGTGGTTAGACGCGAACTATGGCTAACATAGGTGCAGAAACAGTAGCTGCATTGTTCGCTATGAAACTGGAATGAGGGAAATTGCCCGTGACAGTGGGGTAGAGGAGGAAAAGCATGCGGAGGAGGATGGGGGAACTGGGAGACATGTGCGAGCCTGCAGGGTACTCCCAAATGCCTAACTGAGCTTTATGCTGGTGCAATCCCACAAGCGATAGGGACTTCTCAAGCTACATGCCATTTGCCCCCAGAGACTATGAAGCTAGTCAGTTGGATGGATAAGCATTGCATTACAGTCCCCAAACCCTTGGGGGCTATGCTAAGCTCAGATCCAATTCTCTCACTTCAGAATATGGTGTTTCCCCCCACCCTCTACCACCCATGTAAAACAATTCATTATAATGAATGTTTACTTGCTTCAGGCAAAACAGGAGTGTGGGTGGAAGAGAGCAACAATGTAGAAGCAATATATTATCACAGTGGCACTGTTAGCAGCCATAGATTCTAGCTGGCATTCTTATCTAGTTCTCATTTCCAATTCAGCTAAAATACCGAAGATGTTGACTAATGACCTGAAACGCAGTGGGTGACTGCATAAATCAAGTCCTTTTTCATACCCACTTGAAAAGTTCCTAGATACCTTAAGGTCAGAACTACTGAAAAACCATGTTTTAGCAGTAAGCAATACTTGCATCATGCCAAAATGGAAGCTTCCTCAAGGATAAATAATAATAATAATAATAATAATAATAATAATAATAATAATAATAATAATAATATCAAAGAGTAGCATAAACAGAACAGAAGTCATACTAAGCCCTTTTCAAAGAGCAGATGGTTGGTAACTGAAACCTACAGTCCTTTTCCTGAGTTTCGTCTATAAGACTACAGGGGCTACAGTGCACAGATTACAATAGTTGTGTGTGCAATATATGTTTACCAAATCTGCTCCCACTTGTGCAGACATGTGTATACCCTGCCCTGTTCCCATTCCCAGACATGTATTCATTTTTAGACATTGGTCATCAAGCACCTGTGGCTAAGGGTAGACCTCCCACCTAAGGATCCATACTCTCACCACACCAAAGTTTGGGGGTAGCACCACTTGACACATATGGATTACACGTTGATTTGGGGGAAATTAACTTGGTAAAGCAATACAATTTAAACATAAGCCTGATCATGACAATGAACAGGAAATCCTTGAGAACTGTACTCTGCATGGAGAAATTAGCTACATTCTCAGCAAGGCCGGTTCCTGAAACTCAAAACAAAGCTGCAGAAATGTGTGAACAGTCCATTCTGCAGGGGGAGTGTTGGATTGGGAGGCTAGCACAAAGAGGAGGGGAAGAGGTAATGTGGAGTCTCTAACACTTATGTGAATAGGGAAACAAAAGTGGGGCAGGTGGATTGCAGGTGGGGAGAACACTGGGAGCAGGTTGGAGAGGGGAAACTAAGCTATTTGGAAGGGGGGGGGTCACATTCCAGCTACATCCAACATTCACTCACTGTATTTTACAAGGCTATGGGTGGAGGTCTACCTGGAACTTGTAATGTTCATGTACTCCAATTCATACATGCCTCTGGTGGCCTCTCATCTATGAAAAACTCCCAACTTGCTGTTGGATGATGGCAGAGCGTAAAAGCAGCAGACTTCTCACAGACAAACTCACACACACACACAGGACTTGTTTGTAAGTAGATGTTTTTTAAAAGATAAACAACTGTCATATAATATTACTCAGGTACTAAAGCTTGATGGTTACAGTAGTGCAGCTTCTTAAACATTATTCATTCTATGAGGTAAGGAAAACACACACAGGTCAATCCTCCTTGTTAAACCCTAGCAAGTGTCAGTTAAGTCAGTTAACTCTAGACTGGTCTGTCAGAGGAGTGTCAGAATGGAATTCAAAACTATTGCTAAGCAATGTCCAGCATTCCCTCCCCTGATTCAATCAAGTGGTTTAGGCCACTGAACTCCGCCCTTCAACCAGACTATACACAGTCTGCCTTAACCCTTTAATGGGTGGACGACTTAAAAACCCTCCCTTCAGAGTTTACATCTTCTCACCGCATTTTACAAGATTGGAGACTGCTCACCTTCAAACCCTTTCTCCGGAGAATTTGCCTTGAGTACACAGGGTTTGGGCAAGGGATAAACAGGGGCCTCATCCACAATCCTTAGCACTGGAACACCAGGGTAGGCTTGTTCAAACTAAAAAAAAAAAAAAGTGGCTGGGACTCCAACCAAATACCAGTTAAAGATTAGAGCCAACTTACACACACGCATGTACATATCTACACATGCTTGCTCAGAAAGAGGGGGTGGAGGATACATTTGTAGCAGGAACTCCAACCACTGTATACCTTTCCCTGGGCTGAAGCCCTTTCCTGCAGACCGAATACTGGGGAGCACTGCATCTCCGTCTGAGGCGATACTGGAAAGCCGCTTCCCTTTTTCAAGTAGGCTTGTGTTCCCTGGCAGGGAAGCACAGACCTACCCAGGCAAGTAGGCCTGGGGCGGGGGGTGGGGACCTGAGCTAAGGGAATGGCAGTACCTCAATATCTCAATTTTACTATGAGAGCCCTGGTCTCCCAAAGTGGAATTAAGTGTGAGTGGATACTGGCGTTTGCCTTCCTGGACAAGGATTGACTCATGGATTTGCGTAGTAGAGTGTCCTCAAAAGACCTGAGACTCAAGCTTTGCCTCTGGTGAGAGCAGATGAACCATGGCTTGGCACCCATCAAAGCTTGCCAAATACCTTGCTACTGAAAACCTTTGCATTTTATGCTGTTTACACCAAAGAACTGGCATCACACCTGTCATGACAATCTTACTAAAACCTTGCACACTACTTGTATTACTGCTTCCAACACTTTAGACATGTCCTCAGACAAAAGAACTTGATCACCTTTCCTGTAGACATATTCCTGATGCAAAAGGAATACTTGTTGCATATTGCTCTCCCAACAATGCCCATTGGGGAAACCGGTTCATGACACTTCGTAATATTCTGGAGAGAAATCATGCTATGCATGAGATAGGCATATCTTGCTCAATTATACTCCCTCCTTTTCCTTGAGGGAATATACACATTTGCAAGTTTGATTAGAACTTGATGATGTCTGACCTAGCCTTGCATATGTGACAGAGTTGCTGAGCAGTATTCTTTTACCTGTGTTTTCTCACCTCACTCAGGCTGGGCGTGAATGCTTACTGTTTTCTAGTCAAGATGGAGTTGTTGTCATTAGAAGCCCAAGGGACATCTGTGACAAGCAGCGCCTATTACTAGTTTCAATTGGTATGCCAACGACACCCTTTCTTGGACAGGCCTGACCACTGTGGCCCATGCATTGAAAACCTTGCATTAAGTTTACTGCAGTACACTTTATGTGGGGCTGCCCCTGGGCTTGGTCTGGAAGCTGCAGCTGGCACAGAACATGGTGGCCAGGCTGCTATGGGGTGCCTGGCCATGCACATTTTGCACCAGTGTTGAAGCAGCTGCCCTGCCAGCCTGTTAGCTATTGAGTCAAGTTCAAGGTATTGTTGGTGGTATATAAAGCTCTGAACTTGGGACCAGGTTACCTGGAGGATTGCTTTCTGATCACTAAGATCATGGGAGGAGGCCTTGTTGGTTGCGCGACCTGTAGATTGCTACCTGGCAGCAAGCTGGAAGCAGCCTTTACCTATGGTGGCACCTCCTTTGTGGAATGCCCTCCCCACTACTATTTGGGAGGCACTAACGGTTGTATACTTTGGGTGCCAGTTAAAGACCTGCATTTTCATCCTGGCCTTCCCTGATTGGTTGTGCTGCCCAGTTCATTGATTGTGCTGCCCGGTTTAGTCATTGTTAGTTTTCTGATTTTAAATATTTTAACTAAGGATATTTGTATTTTCTGATTTTAAGTGTCTTCACTGAGGGTGCTTTGTAAACTGCTTCAAGATGTCTTCTCAGATACGGTAAGTGGTCTATAAATGGATTACACAATAAATAGCCTGATCGAAATATGAAAAAAATAAGCAAAATGCATTTTTTAAAAATAATAATAATAGAAGCACTTATTTTTGGTATTTCTTATTGATAGCTTCTTTTCTGCCAGTCCTCTTCAGCACTAGCTAGGTTTCCCCTCCCACTGTGTAGACCTTTATGATAAGATGGGCCATTGCTGCCTAAAGAATTGGGATACAGGTCTTAAACCAATAAATGACTGGCAAGTGAAGGATGAGCCCTGTTATCCATTTCCCCATCACTATGGGTGGATATAAACTCAAACACTCATTTTGAAAGGCAGAGCCTCTATACTTTCACCACACTTCAATGCCACTCGTCCCCTCCATTCATCTTTCTAAACCATCCAAAGAAGAATATTGCCAATTCTTTGTTCTGTAGGTACCTTTCATATTAACAAAACTAATAGTAGTAGTGTTAGAAAGCAGTGTTGAACTACCAGTACCAATACAGAGTACTTCCTACATTACTACTACTACTACTACTACTACTACTACTACTACTACAGGCACACACTGAAAATATAATGTTCTTTAAGCAATGGATCAACCATTCCAGTGTAGTGGTTAAGAGTTTGGGATTAAGACTGCAGAGACCCAAGTTCAAATCCCGTTTAGTCATGAAGCTCACAGAGTTACATTGTTCCAGTCAGTAGCTCTCGGCCTAGCCTAACTCACAGGTTTGCTGAAATGATAAAATGGGGAAGAGAGGGAGAGCCATGTATGCCAGTTTGAGCTCCTTGCAGGAAAGATGGGGTGTAAATGTAATGAATGAATTCCAGCAGTGTACCACAATATCCAAACTTTGCTTTTCAAAACTATAGTTAAGGAAATACTACAAATTACCTAGGCTGCAGGTATCACTCAAGGATTTGTTGTTGTTGGTTGCTAGACTAAGCAAGTGGAGGAGGGTGGATTCCAATGCAAACTGAGACTAAGGTGCAAAGACGTTGAACCACAAAACTAGTTAAATTTGCAAAAGGGGTGGTTTACACTTGTTTTGCAACAGATCCGATGCCACGTAGTAAAAAGTAGTTTCTGATTTTTTTATGTGAATATTTCTTTATCCTGCCAAAATGAAATACTGACAATTAGCAACACTTAATTTTTATTTATCACATTTATAGCCTGTCTTTCCTCCAAGGAGCTTGAGCTGGGGTACCAGCAAAAGGAGTAGGGGAAGTCACCCCTATTTTATCATCCCAATAGTCCTGTGGGTAAAGATGGTGACTGGCCAGTTAACTTAATGGCTGAACAGCAATTGAAACTCAAGGGCTGCATCCACTGTCAGTCCTACTTAGAGTAGATCCATTAAAATGAATGGGACTTAAGTTAGTCATGATTATCATGATTAATTTAAGTCCCATTTATTTCAATGGGTCTACTCTAAGCAGGACTAACATTGGATACAACGCCAAATCACCACAATCCTGGTCTAGCACCCTATCTGTTACACTACTGTAACCGCTTGATATAAGGTGGAGATCAGGTGTTCAAAAGGGAGGGGGAGATCCCAGAAACATTTTTCGTAAAACCTTCTGGTACAGGCACTCCATTCACTTGGTGAGCTGGCCATGCTCAGAACAGCATAAGAGCTCTTGAATTGGTCCTGGCTAGGCAGCTACCCTACTGTGCCTGCATGGTAGAGTAATCCCTAACACCTTTTCAGCTGGGCACACTCAGCCATCCTATTTGCATAAACACATTTGGCTATGATATACACATTTCCCTTCTTGGGTCTGGAGTACAAGCTGTAGAAACAAGTCATATGTCTATTTTTGAGATGGAGTCTCAGTGGAATTTGTGAAGCCTGGAGTAATCAGATCTGTGGAGCAGCATATTTTTAGTTCTTCACAATCCCAATGACTATGAAAACCAACGGAGACAATAAAATTAGGCCAGTCATCACAGCAGTGGCGTGTTCCTAGTGAGAGCCAAAAATGGATAACTGCCCTACTTTATCATTTTGGATAATATTTTGCTTGTCTGACATATCCTCTTCTCCCCCCCCCCCACATGATGACACTCTTCATGGAAAAACAAACCATCATCAGATTTATGGAAAATATGAGCTTTCTCTTCAGAAGTTTTCCTCTCACATGTTCAGATACATGTGGAAGGACCATAAGGCTGCATGTGCTAGCTCCATCCCCAGTGTCCCCATCGGCTTCAACCTCAACCTTTGCACATTGAAGCCAAAGGTATGAAGGGGAAGGAGTTGTGTGTTTGTTTGTTTTTCATGCACATGCAGCTGCACATGCTTAGAATCCTCATGCATTCAGGAACGCTGAGCAATTGAGGTTCCTGACTGCATGGAAGATTCTAAGCACCTTTTAGCAGAACATGTATAGAATCCCACTTCAGAACTTTGGGCTCGGTTGGTGTGCTAAGGTCAGGGGTGGAGATTGGTGGACAGGGCTGATGACCCCTCCATATGTTGTCTGGAGGAAAATTTCTGAAGAGGGGACAGCTATTAGTTACAAAGGCGCTTCAGATGTACAGTAATTGCAAGTAACTTGGTTTGAGAGCGTTTTGCAAGACAAGCAAATTTTTAAATATTTATTTAATTTTTTTTACTTGATATACAAGCGACGTCTTGCAATACAAGTACTATAGTATGTCTTAAATTAAAAATCTCTGTACAAATTTTTTTTTGAGGGATTTCGTTTTGATATAAGAGTGTTTTGGATTACAAGCACGTTTCCGGAACGAATTATGCTCTCAATCCAAGGCATGACTGTACTGGCTCTCTGTCATGCGTATTATGCACTACATATTTGATTAGCATTGCCTGGGCATCTTGGCTGAAGGATCCATTTTAGTTCCAAAAAGCACAGCCTGAGAGCTGCCAGGAATGACATTAAGGCTCTGGAACCGCCACAGGGGCAAAGAAGCCATGGACTGTACTTCCTTCCTCCTCGATTAGATGAAAGAAGGTCATTTCCTGCAACCCGGTAACACATGTGAATACCGCCCTCACTCTCATGCCACCACCCAGCTGGCTCATCCACAAAGATACCTTTGAACTGAAAAGGTATCTTTGTGCTTTGAGCTAGGGCTGGACCCCGGGGCCAAAGTCCAGGGCCATGCTGCCCAGGGCTGCTCCTGCAAATGACCACCCAGAGAGCAGCAGATGATGAGGGCATCAGAGCAGTAGACGCAAACTCAATCTTATTCCCATAGTCATGATGGTACTGTGATCTGAGTTTAAAATGCAAAGCTGCACATGCTCAGTCTATTTTTTTTTTTTTAAAGTCTATTAAAATAGTTTTGTTATGTAGTTTTGTGGTGTTGATCTAACATACCTACCTCCCAGCCAGTTCCAGCACTACCCAAGTGTCTTTAATGGCACCTTTTGGTTTGAATAGTGTGTTACACTGCTCTGTATGGGCAGCTAGATGAAAAAATAAGGTGCAGGGAACCTCCCCGAGCCTTATATTCAGTTGCCAGAACCAAAATAGTGTTCCCTTCAAACCAGCCTCATTCCAGCCTCTGAGCCATCAAGCTCTTTATTCCCTTTGTTTCAGACTCGATAACTACCTTGGAGTTGGTACAGTCAATGCTGATTCTTTCTGTTTGGGGATCCCTCACCCTGGGGTGTCTCAGCTTTGAGAATCCAACCATTTTGGTGCCTCGTAGGGGTCCGATGCATGAGTTGTCGGTTTCAAGTCCAAAGATAGAAACATAGAACACTGGGAGCATAGAGCACTGGAATGTGGCTACTAAAAAGTCCTGAGCTGAATTTACAATTTCTGAAACTGATTAGATACCCTAAGAGGAAGGCCCATTGGCTCTCCATCTTAATCTATTTTTAACAGAAATTGTGATGGGTCTGGGCCCCCAACAACAGCTTGGCCTCTGTTTAGTCTCCCCATTATCGACCATTCAGAAACCTCTCTTTTTGATGTCTGTGGACAACATGATGCAGCCTGTTGTCAACAAGGCCAGGGTGGTGTGAGGCTAACCCCCTTTCTTTTCTTTTTTTTAATTTGGACCAAAGCTGAGAAACCCAAGGGTAGGTGCACATAGCATTTTTCTTTTCTTTTTTTTTTGGCAGCCAACCAGGAAGTGAAATCATTTTGGCTCCCCCTCCTACAGATATGGGAATCAGCAAAATTTGAGTCTTATCGAAGTTCTCCAAATCCCACCTCAAAGCTCAATTCATCTCATGTCTGTATCAGAGTGGGAGCTTTTTCTTTTTCTTTTCTTTTTTGTATGAAAATTCATATGCATTTCCATGCATATGTTTCCAAATATATTAATCAATTATGAGAGCCAGTGTGGTGTAGTGGTTAGAATGTTGGACTGGGACTTGGAAGATCTGGGTTCTAGTCCCTACTTGGCCATGAAGCTCCCTGGGTGACTTTGGGCCAGTCACTGACTCTCAGCCTGACCTACCTCATAGGGTTGTTGTGAGGAGAAAGTCGAGAGGAGGAGGACCATGTAAGCTGCCTTGGGTTCCTTGCAGGAAAAAAGGCAGGATATAAATATAATAAATAAATAAACAAACAATATCTTTGAAATGTACCCATTTTTCTCCCCTTGCTTAAAGCATGTGTGTGCGCATTTTTCAAAAGTATGCATGCTGTTGAACACTGTTTTGTTGTTGTTCGCGAATTGCATAGTGGACTCAGAAATGTATAGACTTCCTCTACAGATTGTGTTTGAGTCAGTTTTCAGCCAAAGGGGTGCAAACTGGATAAATCCTGATCAAAAATGAACTAAAACAAATTCCTTATACATCCCTACGCCACCCCTTCTTCTTTAGTCAGGTAATTATAGCCACTCCTCCCCTATTTCTTTTCTGTTTCTCCTAGATAACTTATTTAGATTGGACACTTCCTGGTTCATAGTGAGAAACTATGTCCCCAGAGATGGAAGTGAAAATTATAAAAAATCAATGGAAAAATCCAAGATTCTAATGTAGCTGGGATTGGACACGAGCATGTCCTCGCCCAACATCTCCCACCCTGGACAAACCCCACAAAACTCAGCCCAATGAGGACAAAGCATGGTCAGTGGCCAAAAATTGCTGACTGGCTGCTGGAGAGAAAAAAAGGAAAACCATGGGTGGAGCAGTGCCAAACATAATACAGTGACTGGAACTCTGAACAAAAGCGCTCCACAGTGTAACCTTTGTGGCAGGGACCCATTTGTTCCTGTTTTCGATTTGAATTATAGCATCATGTAGTTTTTTCCAGCTCTGAGTTCTTAAACATACTAAATATTAAAACAGCTACATCATAACAAGGCTAAAAAAAAACAAATACTGCTTGGAGAATATCAACATGAAAGTACCTATTTACCAGCATTTCGGTCCTTTCATACATAATCATCTCCTAGATAGGCAGAATAAGAGAGCCGCTGTCTCCATTCGGGAAGAAATAAATGAAAACAAAGTTTAATTTCATTCATATTTTAAAAGCCCTAATGGAAGAGTACAGAAAGTACTGAAAAATAAACTTCAACTTCTCCTACCAGCTACCTAACAACATATAATCCGTAACACCTATTTGCAAAGCCCACTTAATTGAAGGGTTTTCCTCTGAAGATTTGCATGACAAGTACAGGAGAAACAAGGAAAAAATGCTCTTTTGAAACAACAGGAGCTCTCTGAAAACAGTTATGAAAGGCAGAAAAATATATATATGACACCCCTCAATAGGCACCAGGCAACTATTTATGACATAAAGTGCTGAGCAGTTTGGAACGCTCATTTTAAGTTGGCTTTTCTTGCCTACCAGAAGGTTTTTGTTGGTGCTTGGAGGGGGGAGATCTTTCGTCAAGCACCATACAGTGTGCGTAGGTCTAACAGCAAAGGGAAAGCTACAAAGGGGGGGGGACACACACTCTGGGAATACTGCAGTTAGCCATCCAATAAAGGACATTTTTTCAAATAGTAAGTAGAGGGTGGGGAAAATCACAGAGAAGTGGGGATTAGCAGCACATAGCTTTTTGCAAATCTTAGAGGGCATCACCAATAAAGCTCTGAGGCAAATGCATCCCAAAACATTTTGGTGCCTGAGGCAGAAAACTCAAACGGTGCCCCCATAGTGGTGAATATGTAATGCATCAAATGATCAATAATTTGCTACCCTTTATTGGTACCAGAAATCTGACCCCTGAGACAGCCTGCTTCACCTGAACTTATAGGGCTGGTCTTGCTCGAAGGCTCAACCCCCCCACCCCACACAAACCAATTATAGCACTGGTTTGAAAGCACCAGCAGAGAGCTTGAATGATCCATGTGGCTTTGAGAGTCTCTTCTGCCTTTGAGAATAACTGCTAACAAACTATCGCTTCCTCATACGTGTGTGTGTGTGTGTGTGTGTGTGTAAGGCATATGTTTGGCTTCCCATGTATAGAAACATGTAGGCCACATGCTGAAATGAAATAATAGGAGGTTCTTAGGGAATTATTTTCATTTCAGTCACAGGGTGCACTTGACTATATGAAAAACAAAAAAAGAATGAATTCTCAGAGGTTCCAAAGTGTAATTTACTTATTTCAGAGACTGGTTCCTTCATCAGAGGCATACCACAGTGTATGAAGGATAGCCACCACCATAACAAGCTGGCTGAGTTTGTTTTCAGCGTTTGCATTTTATAAGATTGCCCCGACAAAGGAGCCACAGTCCCTGAAACCCATTGGGTTTAAAATAAACAAATTACGCTTTGGCACCTCTGAGAATGTGTTCTCTTTTTGCTTTTCATTCATCTCGGGTGCCTCCCTCCTGGTTTTTGTTCGCACTTGACTATACACCATCCTAAGACAATATCCTGCATTCATTCTCTGCCATAATATTAGCAAAAAACATTTAAGCCTGCAAAGCTATGTGACCTGACCTTTGGCCAGTTACTCTCCTTACTTAGCCTAATCCATCTCATGAGATTATTATAAGGATACAATATGATAAGCCACCCATAAGCCAATATGGGTTATTCTGAAGACAACCACAATCAAAACAGAATAAACAAATATACACAACCATTTACCTTTAAGGTGACATACCTCTTGAAATGCCCTGAAGAGTGGCATCTGACCAATACTGTGTTTCCCAGGGGTCCATAAACATTACCCTCGTAGGGATGGGCAAATCCATCAGTTTTGGTTTCTTCCACATTCATTTATTATTATTATTATTATTATTATTATTATTATTATTATTATTATTATTATTTCTTTCTGTCCCAAATATTTACAACTTTGCAAATTTTGGTAAATTCTTATGAAAACCAAAGTGAAATGACATTCTCATCCATTCCTTCTACCATCTCCACTCCCTCCCCACCCAAAGTCCTCAGGCAGGGAATAGGGGAAAGGCAGGGAAGTATCTCATTTCTACTGCAGTACAGAAACAATAAGAGCCTCTTCTGCTGCTGCTTCCATTCTCCAAAGTGCCACGTGCAAACCAGAGGAAACTTGGCCTTTCCTCACAAGCTTTCTGGAAAACAGAGAAGGCTTGGAAGAGAGGTGGGAATCTTTCACTTGCACTGAGCTTCCTGTAAGATAAGAAATACTGGGAAAGAGAGACTCCTGCTGCTTCTCCTCTTATCTAAAACTTCAGCAAATGCAAAAAAGGTTCCACATCTTCCTCAAACCCTTCAACAAGTGCAGGGGGCTTGGAAGAAAGACAAGAGTTCTTTCCTATTTGCAATGCAAAGGGAGAGGGGTCAGGAGTATTCGCCCCTTTTGGTGAATGAAACTGTGGACACCCAATGTTTTCCATCTAGCACCATTTTCCTTTCTCTCTGTCATCCTCAAGAATGGACGACATACTGATTAAAATCTGAAAACAAAAGCCACACATAAGCAAAAAGGTTACCCATGACAATCCAATTGTTTCACTTCACCACATGTAGCACCTAAAAAGCTAACTCATAAACCGGCTTATTCATGGGAGAATTTTTAAAAAAGGGAAAGAAAAAACAACCCATTCCTGAAAAACCTACATTCCTGTGCTTGACACAGCCTATAAATATTAATTGTGATTGCTAAATGTAAGCAACTCTTAACTCCATTCCTACCCTGCAGTCGTCTTGTTTGAAATTAAATTTATTACCATCTGGGACACCAGAACCTTCTCCGGCGTGTGTAGATTTCATTTCTAAAAATGCTATCGCTAAGAAAAAATATGGTATTTACCCTACGACAACAGGCTGCTATGAATATTTAAGATGACATATAAAATATGAAGCATTCACTATTCAAATGTAATCTGTTAAGAGGAAGCACACATTGAATAATAATGAATCAGGAGTAAGGGTGATGATAGATAAATAAGTAGGTCAAGTGAGTTTGACCTCAGCACAATTGAACCAACATTCACTAGGGAATAGACATCACTGTATCTCAGGAAAGACACATTGATTCTATCCTGGTCAAAGTTAGGAAGGCACATAGGAAGATACCTTACACCAGGGCAAACTGTCTATCTCCTCCAGTATTTACTCTGGCAGCAGACTTTCAGGTTCTAAAGCAAATCCTTTCCTATCACCTTCTACCCAATCCTTTTACATGGAGATGCAAGAGAGGAAACCTTGGACCTCCTGCATGCAAAGCATGTGCCCTGCCACTGAGTTATGGTCCTATCCCCTCCAAGAGACATGGCAGCCCTTTCCTCATTCTCCTCCCACAACAGGGCTAGAATCTGCAACCTTCTGCTCTGCAGGCAACAGTTCTGACCAACCAACCAGCAAGGTTACCAGTTCCCTCACATCATAATCTGATGCAATTTGCATGGATGATGTTTTCGGGATTATATTCCAGATGTCCTGGAAAGTAAAATTGCAGATTCCTTTTAAAAACAACAAGAACACACCAGTGAACACATGGTCTCTCTCACTGATAAGGTGGAAGAGAGACCATCACTGATACATATGGCAAAAAAGGGCACCATTTAATCTACTGTAAATAACCATCCCTTACAAAGAAATATAATACTAGAACCAGAGGTCATCCCATGAAGTTAAGTGGTGGGAGATTCAGGACAGACTAAGGGAAGTATTTCTTTTTTCACGCAGTCCATAGGCTATGAGATTCGCTACCACAACATGCAGTGACCAATTAGACACATTCATGATCGGACAAGACTTTGTGGACTAGTCCACTTCACAAGATGCATGAATGTTGTGATCTAACAGATACATAAACAAAAGTGGAACCTCCTGCAGGGTGTTCTCCTGCAGGATACTCCATTCCACCCCTGACCCCCATCCCCTTCATTCAGCCATCTGTGGTCACTTTTTCCCATTTTTTTTCCAGCCCCCCTGCCCATTTGTCCCCAAGTCTTCACCACATATCAGCCCGCATATACAATGGTGTATGCATGCATTATGCATGCGTGTGTGCGTGCATGAGCATGCATGCATGCACACACACACCTGTGCAGACCATCATGCATTCAGCACAACGATCTGAAGTGGACTTCTTCTAAGCACATTCAGCTGAGCATGCTTAGAAGCTCCTTTTTAGACCTTCATGATAAACACACGAAGGTCTGGACCTTCGTCCCATGGGGGCAAGGGTAATGTGCATGACCCCAGCTCTTCCTTCACACTTTCCTTTTGTATGCCTGAAGGGGGGGGGGAGGCTCTTCTCCATCAGCAGTTTCCAAACTGTGTGCCAGGAAAAATGAACGAGTTAAATGTGCTCCAAGCACTTGAGTGGATGGCCACAACAGGTAAACCTTCACTGAGAGGTTGCAATTCCGGTGTACCTTTCCAGTGGGAGCTATTACATTTGTATCGCTCCCAGAGCAGACACGACACCAGAATTGCCTGCCCCACAGAGGCACCTTCCCACTGCATCTCTGCAGTAGTCACTGCTCTATGCTTGCCTCCTGCTAATCAGGAGGCACATAAAATCTTGAGTCATGCGGGAAAATGAAGGGCTCATCTGAGGGCAGGTCATAAACCTTCATCTGAGGAATAGACGGCACCTTCTAAAGCTTAGCCAAACTTCCTGGATCAGCTTTTTTTCTTTATCCATTTGGGGATGTGGCAGGAAGAAATAATTTCATTACAGGAAGTGGGAAGAAAGCACTGCAAATTTTGGGGGGCAAGGACTTTGCCTGGACACGTGGAGCCACAGTGGGACCTTCTATCTTTCCCCTGCAACAATGTCTTCAGAAAGGCTACATCCTGACAGTGTCATTCCTAGTGAACCACTACTGGAGGCAATTTCTGCGCTGCTGATAGCCATAGTGTCCAAACTAAAGTTTTAAAAAGAAACCTCCCCCCACTCTCAAAAAACACTGCCTTGGTGCCACTTGTCCACCCCCTCAAATTGTGATCTGAAATGTGGTGATTTTCTCCTGTCCTCCTGAGAAATTGCCCCAACCACCTCCCCCTTACATGGGCTGTTCATGAGCCCTTGATAATGGGGGGGGGGGATTTTTGGCTCAACCCATTTACACATTTCAAAAACCTTTTCAGACGTAAAGGGGAAGAGTTCCTACAGCTTGAGTGCAAGAATTGAATTAGAATACTGTTTCTTCCTGAAAAAACCCTGTGAACTTACTACAAGGAAGCGTGCATGACAACAGCCATCACACAACAGTGTTCATCATTGTAAGTCAGTGACTGACACACACATATGTATTAGAGTTAACTCCTGATCTATGCACAGGAGAATATGTTCATGTCAAATTCCCCCACTCATTCATTCCTTAGTGGAACAGGCCATTTTCTCTCTCTCTTCTTCAAATAATAGCCAAGGCATTATTCTATAAGCTTGAAAGTTCAAAAGTGCTAGTGCTAGGTTTTACACCTTCAAATCACTATCCCCCCCATTTCTTTCAGCACCCCAAATTCACCCACTTCCAATTCTTGATTTAAGCTTGGGATGGCTCTCTGCAAGTCTGCCCTCTTAGCGATGCACTTTTCTTTCCCTCCACGGTACTGCCAGCTGCCACACTTATCCGCTGTGTGAGTAATTTAATGCTGCTTTATTAAAAAAGAAAAGATGACTAGAAGGGACAAAGAGGAGCCATGAGTGCACTCTAGCTGAGCACGAGTGACATTTGAAGATTCATTAGCCATGTGCCTAAGGACTGACAGACAACACCACAAAAATTCAAAGTATGCTGACCCAGTCTGTTAAGGGCAACTGCCATTACTTTTTGCCAAGTGGCAACAGGTATAATATATGTTCAAGTGTAGAATAAAATAATTACAATGGTAGAACATTTTCAGAAGTCACCAGAATCACATATTTGGAGGCCTCTCTCTCACTGTGTCTAAGAAACAAAAACTACATGAGGCAGACACCAAATATGGCATTGTATGGTGACTTATCTCTACATGGAGACCATCACATGTAGTACAGCTTACTATAAGGATTTTTTTTTCATTGTGTAGTAAGTGTCCACACTACCATTACAGATTCCTACTAGCAGCAATGGTGTTGGGATCAGCTTAGGCAAAGAAACAGGGCTGGAGGAGATGCAGGCCCATCACCATACACTGGGACCAGAAGGAATCAAGGCACGCTGAATGAAACCCCAAAACCACCATCACGGGAGATGTCCTTAAAAGGAACTTGCAAAATCAGGGAACCTGATGCATCCTAACTGGACTCTATGCTTGGCTCTGAACACCTGCCCCAAGACATCTAGAGCAGAAACAACAAGGGGCCGGGGCCTGGGCAAAGTCCAGACCAGAAGGCACAGCACCCACGTGGCAATGCGAGGCACCCTTCCTCACAAGGAAGAATTTTTAACTCAAGTATAGTCAGAACCAGGGTCCACTAGTGCACTCATAGAAGGGCAGGGTAGCCAAGTTGCCTACAATGACCCTCACTTGCTACCTGGAAACTGCTGATGCAACGACCTATGGACCGGCTCAGAATTTCTAGCTCTAGTGACCTCCATTTCCCCTGCTTTTCACAGCTTTGCTCTCAAGAGCTCTGACTCTCAATAACCCTACTGGACAGTTCCTCTGCTGTTTAGTAGTCTGGCTGCCAGGCCTATAACTTTCAACAAACCTTGCTGGCTCATCTGGTGCAAGGACAGGAGTAAGACAGATACAGATGACCCACCTGGTAAGTGACATTATTTGTTGTGGCCACCCCATGAAAAGCCACAAAATGTCTTAAGCAACCATCACTGGCCCCCAACATGTCAACCATAACATTTGGCATGCTTGAGCAGACTAGTCTGCTTCCACTAGTCTGTGGAAGCAGCTTCATTACTAATGAAGTTCTCAAGTAAAACCAACATACTGATTTTCTCAATCACTCAATCATCCAGGTTACAGCTTTTATCACCTTGAGAGCTGTAATGTTTTCAATGCCAAATTGTCAAAGGAAGTACATATCAGCTAACATTACGAGATCATTTCTCTAATGCCCTATGTACATGCCACCCACATGTAGAAGATACACATGGATCCAACCCAGACATTGAAAATGCCACTGGTCCTCTATGTCCGTGTTGCCTGCGTAGTGATGGTGGAGAATTTTGTTTCTGTTCGCAAATTATGTGAACATGTCCCGTTCACAATCCTGAAAACAAACATAAGCAGGAACAGTGGTTTCTTTCTTTCAGAAATGTTAGCAAGCTCCCAAATTTGTGGTTGTGTTAAAAAAAAAAAATAATGCTTTTTTTTTTTTTTTAATGTGCACTTTGAAATGTGCATTTCCCAGAAAACTTTCACACTTTGGTCAATGGGGGGGGGGGGAATGCACACTTTTGAAAAATACACACAGATGTACATTTATCTTGTTTGAAATGCACTTTTTTCTGTTTGAACGAGCCAAAAAACAGGTCAAAAACAAAAACAGGAGTGAGCCAAAATGAGCTTCAAAGTGATTTTTTCAGAATTTAAGCAAGCTCAAAAATGGTTGGTTCTCTCATCTCTAGCTGCAGAAGGCAACACGCTCACATTCAGCGGAATGCATGATGTAATTGGGGGTCATGATCAGATGGAGGTGCCTACACACGTTCACCCTTGCAGATGCTTGCCAGGGCAGAAGCTGAGATCCTGCTCCCCATTATCTGTGTGTAGCTTCTACGCACAAGCAATATCAATCAATCAATTTATTGTGTATAGCCAAAGGCCTTTACAATGCGCAACAAGGACAAAAGAAAAACATACATCTGAATACATACAGTATTACCTGCAAAATTTGCAAAATAATATTTATACCTAAATCTTAAGGTTTAGTACATTTGCATAGCTAGATCGGAGCTTCTTAGCTGCCAAGGCAAATTTGGCTACCAAATGTGTAATTTGCAGATGTTTATCAGCTAAGAGATTGACTGTCAGTTCCTGGGGAGATCGTCCTGGGAACCAGCTAAGGATAGGCCATAAAAATTTCCCTCTGGGCACTGTATATAAAGGACAAATCAGTAAATAGTGCATAATATCCTCGACCTGATTACAACCAAATATGCATTTACGATCCCTATGGGGAATTCCCCGATATCTCCCCTCTATGTAAGCCGAGGGCATCTGTTGGAATCTCAATTCAACAAAAGTCCTACGTAATTGTGGAAAAGTCAAAGTCTCAAAGTATTGGGCCCTTGAATGATTTGCCTTAATTTGAGGGTACCAAATAGAGTATCAGGCAGCAATAATGGATGCTCTATCTTGATTGGCATCCTGATCAAAAACCCAATTCCTAAGATCACGCGGGCTTAGAGATAAAATTTTCTCCATCTGGAGATTATAAACTATAAGCTTGTCCTCACATTTCCAAGCCCCTCCCCCTGACTTTAATTGTTCTAACCAGCAGAGCTTGATAAGGTTGTGATCATCAGAGGCATTTAGTCTGCACCAATATCTAAGATAGGCTAGATCAATTCTGGCTGCTATCGAGGAGAGGTATAGATATAGAGGTTATATATATATAGATATAGAGAAATAGTGGATATCTCCTTTAAGTACTGTTAGGTCTTAACAATTCGGGCCCACAAATGGGGTCCGTTAATTTGTATAAATGTCTACTTTCCACCTAGAGCCCTAGATACGACAGCAGAGATCTGGCGAAAGATGGATGACTTGTTGGATAGAATTGTCAATGGATACCCTAACCATTTTCTTATTGTCTGTGGGGATTTCAATGCTAGGATGGGGAATGACCCCTCCCAAATTAGTAGGGCTCTAGGACTTGAACAAGAGGATGCCTTGAGCACCTCTCGTATCTCATATGATATGACCATCACCAAAACCTGGCCAAGAGTTGTTTTCTTTATCTTTAATTTACAAATATCATTTGGTATGTTTTAATGGTTCCCCTTTTGACCTTTCTGAGGGTTACTATACTTATATAACAGACAAGGGAGCTAGTGTTGTCGACTATATGCTGGGCTCTTATTCTATTCTGCCCTATGTAGACACCTTGTTCCTAGATGAGAGACCCGATAACTGACCATTTTCCTCTTAGGCTGACTCTCCAAACGCAGCATATTCGGACAAAAGCTCTGACAGAGTCTAAAATGATGGGCAACTTGCAGGGTGAGAGAAGGTTAAAATGGTCCCATCAAATTGACTATAATGTCAGACAGATGATGATTACAGACAAATTCCAAGGGCTTCGTCACCAAGCCCTTGAAAGGCCTAGGAATATTCAAGAGTTATATCAGGAGATAATTAGAGAATTTAGACCCTTCCTGATTTCTTCTTCCCATCCCAAAACTCCCGCAAGTGCATGGAGTTGGTTTGATAGGGACTGTAAGTTTAAGAAGAAAGAACTGTCAAAATTAACTCGACGACAGGTCCAGTTCTCTCGATCAGATGAGGCCATTGTTCTCTTACAACTGAAACGACGAGAGTATAAAACAATGATAAAGGAGAAAAAAAGGGTGCATTATGAAAATAGCTGGAAATCCTTGGGCCTTGCTCTTATTGAGGGGAATGAAACCACAAGCAATATGCATATTGGACTCACTGCTCAGGGAATGTTGCCAGGGGAATAGCAAAACTTTTCTTTGGGCCCCAAGCAATGGCTAGCCGACTCATTTGTCTGGGGAAAAGCAGATGCTGCCGGAGTCAGTAAGAAGGCAATGAAGTTGCTGGGCAGCAAGTGGGCAGTTGTGATAACAGCTAGGAAATTCCTTGTCTGGAACGAAATAAGGGGGTGAGTGCTTGTAGTTGAAAGCCTGCTCCCTTCTTTGAGAGCAGTTTCCCCCAGTCTGGTGCCCTCCAGATGTTTGGGACAACAAATGCCCAGCTTTCCTGGCCATTAGCCATGCTGGCAGGGGCTGGTGGGAGTTGAAGCCCAAAACATCTGGAGAAGACCAGGTTGAGGGAGGCTGTTTTAGAGCATTATTGAGGTGGAGATGGGGAGAGCGTGACTGCTAAATCAACCCCTGGAAAGCCAATATTCTGCAGCGGTTGTGTGTTTTGCTGCATTCCAGATGAAGACTCAGCTCATTGTGCATAGACCAAATGCTTCTAAAAATTCATGGTTACGCATTTAATAATTATCTGAAACATCTATACAACCCAGGCAAACATAGTTGTTTTAGTATTTTGGAATCATTTCCATTTCTACTCCATTCTGTTCAAAATTATGCCAATTTTTCCTTCCCTAGTATAATCATTTCTTTCTTCTTATTTTTTCCATTTTCAATTTGGAAATTCCCTTTTTAAGCTTCTTCATCTCTAAGAAAGATTTAACACTAAAAGGATGTGCTGTTAATGAGAGAATCTATACATATAAAAGCCAGTTTGAAACATCCAGTCACTGGCGTACCGAATGCAGGACGGGACCAAGCAGGCTTGATTCTTAATTCCCTGGTTGACAGTGCAGGGAGGGTGGGGGGTGCATTTCAGACAGTAGACCGTTTTTGTCCAGCACTGAACAGGGAAGCATTCCTTATCTCTTCCAGGGTCTGAAGTGCATATTTAATTCAAGGTTGAGAAAGTAATGGAGCTCTCCCTCCCTCCAATCCAAATTGATAGGCCTTTGTGTAGTACCTCATGCATTTCATAATAATTTCTTTCTGGGCATATGTCCAACTGCTACTGGCAACTATATGGTTAGTTCAGGCTGTCAGTTGTAAACAGGACACACATTCAACTCCACATCTCTCACATCTCTCTCTTTTTTTTTAAAGGAAAAAAGCCCACAGGTTCTGGGCACTATTTGCATTCTAAAGTGACTAGGAACAGTATTGCAGCAATACCTTTACCACTACCTCAGTTCACAACACTTCCTTCACTTTGTCAGCATTTACAATCCAGTGGAAGACTCTCTCGAACCAAACTCTGCTTTCCAAACCCATCCAAAAAGGATTCATTAAATATGTGTGCTTAGACAGCCTAGGACTATCAAACCAACAGGCAACAAATTTTCAGTTTACTGTAAGAAACTTTAAATACTGTTATAGACCACCACAGTTATTTGAGGAAACACACACACACACACACACACTATGCTTATACTAATCAATGCCCTGATTGCAAAGAGAATAAACACTGCATGAAGAAACAGAATTCCTAAGCAGGCATCCGGGTTTGTATCAATGCTGCGATGCACTCCAAGGACAGCCATGTTTTTGCAGACGTGATGCCTTTTAAAGCAAATAGAGGAATGGGGGGGCATTGAGAAACACACAATCAGCCTATGGGAGCCACTTCTCATGTTTTTCATTACATAATTTACATGTCAATGTGACAATTTGTTTACAAACATGTGTAAGAATGGTACACTGACTAAAGATCTAGGATTGGCCAAGGCTCCCCATGATTTAAATGGGTCACGTATGCAATTTCAAATAAATGTACACTTTGCTTAATATTAGTTATTTGCATACTGTCCATCAACCAAGCAAACTAAGGATCTAGCTACACCTTTCACTATTTTTTGTATCCTATACAGGCAAACACAGCAGTTTCTTTTTCATATAATCAGAATGCGTATGTTTGCTTCCAATAATAATAATAATAATAATAATAATAATAATAATAATATAAAAAATTATTTCTTACCCGCCTCTCCGTCTAGATCGAGGTGGGGAACAACAAAAATATAAAATACATAAACTAATCAAAACACAACACATACTATTAAAACATCTTAAAACAACTTAAAAACATTATAAAACATCTTAAAACATCTTAAAAACATCTTAAAAGCATCCTAAAATTCCGCCGGATAGGCCTGCCGGAAGAGATCAGTCTTTATGGCCTTTTAAAATTCCAAAATACTGGTAAGTTACAAATGTGACAAATCAGCATCACCATTGTCATCTAGAAAACATTGGTTCCAAAGGTTCTGTTGCGGAAATGGAAAACAAAAACATCAGTTTTCACTGATCCCACTGATGCAATTCAACCCCCTTCTAAAAGTGCTTCTAAAGGTTGGGGGACCCTCTGGAAGAGTATAGGATGTAGCACAGGGGGCAGGACTAAGAAAATTAGACAAACACCTCCCATGAGTAGACATGTTTAGGATTTGGCATAACAGCAACTTTGGATCCAAGCCATTTGTTGATGTTAAATGGTAGGCTACAGTACTGCCCTTGAGGAAGTAGCAATTGAAGTAAATCATGCAAAATTGCCAAATTGGCTTACAGATTTTATATACTGAAGTAAAACAAAGCGATCGCTCCTATTCACTGGACTCTTTTCATTTACACTTTGCATCCAAAGAGAGAAAAGCAGCTTGGCCTTCAATGTGTACACTCTTCCTAAACACAGGAAAAGGTAGAACAAAGGGAAAGAGGGGTAAGAATAGCCATGCAGGCTTGAAACATCATTCAAGACCCCAGGGGGAAAAGAAACACAATTTTGTCATATTGACTCCCATCACTATTGCTCATCTAAAAGCCACCATGTGCCTGGAAAGCCACTGGTTCAAATGGCATTCTGGGGCAGCCCTGTGTTCCTTGAAAGCTTCTTTGTCAACAATATCAGCAATGACAGACAAGCTTGTCTGAAAATCAGCTTGTCCATCATTAATGATCATCCTTGGAATGCAGAGCCACACATGCAGGGTGCATGTGCCGTTCACATGAAGTGTCCCATGTAAACATAAATATTTTATGCTGATGTGTGTGTATGGTGGTGGAAGGGCAGGTCTTGGTCCACTTTCCACAGGTACTGTTTACATCCTTTTTGTTAGTGTTGAGAAATCATGAGTTGGTTGCTTTGAGAGTCTTCACTGGTGCTTCATTCTTTCCCCTTCCTCCTCGCTTGGAAGTGCAGTTCTGCTATTTCTGAATGAAGCTTGGGAGTAAGTAATCAATGCTTGGGAGTAAGTAATTAATATTTGGAAGCAGAATAAGAAGAATACAGTTTTTTTAAACATTGTGTGTCTGGTATGTAATTATTAGAGCTAACTGTCCAGGTTAGACAAATACTTTATCCTTGTTAATAAGTTATTAAATGCCTCATACCAGGGTTGGTGTTTTTATTAACTTGTTCTTGAATAAGGGATCTGATGCCTTCAACTGTGTTACCCTAACAGGGACAGGCTGCCCTACAGAGTGTGGCAAAAATTGGTATAGGGGAAACCCAGATCTACCCAGCAATATCCCACAGCCCAGTCACCACCCTAATAAAGTTTTTATTTATTTATTTATTTATTTATTGTAATACTCATATACCACTTCATATAATGAAATCCCTAAAAACAATTCAAATTACAACAACAATACAAGGAACCGTAAGATGGAGCAGCATATGATTAATTGCAATTAATTACAAGCCACAGAAAGCCTGGGTGAACAAGTGCTTTTTCAGGTGCCGTTTGAAACATACCACATTTTCTGCCACCCAAACTGCATGGGGGAGGTCTTTCCAGAGGGTGGCCATTGCCACCGAGAAGGCCCACCTTCAAGATATTATGTGGTAACGTTCTTTTGGTTGCAGAATGACCAACACAGTCTCCTCTGAAGAGCTGAAAAAGTCAGCTGGGTATATATAGAAGAAAACAGTCTGCTAGATATCCTGGTCCCAAGTTGTTCAGGGCTTTGTATGTCAACAACATCACCTTGAACATGGCTTGGTAGCTAACAGGCAGCCAGTGCAGTTCTTTTAACACAAGTGTTATGTGAACATAGATGGGTGTCCCAGGGAGCACCCTAGTTGCTCCATTCTGGACAAGCTGCAGCTTCTGAACTAGGCTAAAGGGCAGCCCCACATAAAGTGAATTGCAGTAGTCTAATCATGAGGTTACCAGTACATGGATCACCATGGCTAAGCTGTCCCTATCCAGGAATAGGCATAGTTGACACACCAACCCAAGTTGGTAATGGGTGCTCCAGGCCACTGAGGTCACCTGAGCCTCCAGTGACAGAGGTGGATACAGGAGTACACCCAAACTACACACGTGCTGTTTCAGAGGGAGTGCAACCCCATCCAGAACAGGCAAACAGCCCAGTTCCTGGACCTGGAAAAGGCCCATCCATAAGGTCTCTGTCTTATCAGGATTCAGCTTCAGTTTATTAGCCCTCATCCAAGCATAACTGCAGCCAGGCACCAGTTCAGAATGTACATGGCCTCTCTCAGTTCAGATGTCACAGAGAAATAGAGCTGGGGTGTCAACAGCATACTGGTGACACCTTGCCCCAAATCCCCTAATGATTGTTCCAAATGGCTTCATATAGATATTAAACAACTTTGGGGACAAGATGATGCCACACAGTTCAACTGCCAAAGGCCCAAGGCCCAGTCACCCAATGTTATTCTCTGGAACCAGCCCTGCAAGTAAGAAATGAACCACGGTAGAACAGTGCCTCCAACTCCCAACTCACAGGGGTGGTCCAGAAGGATTCTGTGGTCAATGGTATCAAAAGCCACTGAAAGATCAAGAAGAAGTAAGAGGGTTGCATTCTCCCTGAATCTCTCCCAAAGAAGGTCATCCATCAGGGTAACCAAGGCTGATTCTATCCCACAACCAGGCCTGAACCCAGACTGAGTGGATCCAGATAATCACTTTCATTCAAGAGTGCCTGCAGCTGAGATGCCAGATGAACTACTGGACTGAAAAACATGCTGATAAAAAATCTTTCAGATCATACAAGGAATTTGACCAAAGGAGGTGAACCCCTATAATCAGAGGTAGGGATGAATAAGAATTCCATTTGTTTGTTTTCCAAAAGAATTTACCAAACAACACACATTTCTTCATATTCATGATAGAAAGAACTTGAGATTATTATTATTTTTTTTAAAAAAAAATGAGTTTGGGAGAAACCAAAACTGACAAATTTGTCCAATCAAGCCCAGGGCTTCAGTGCCTAGCTCCAAAAAGTCTGGGTTTCTGTCCCTGTGCATTCAACCATGTTTATGGTACTGAATTAGGGTTGCCACCTCTTTTTTCTATCAGGCTCCTCATCTTTAACAGCCAGGTGGCAATCAGATACAACATGGGTCGTCTCTCCTTGTACCCGTTGAATTTGGCTGGTGCAGATGGGTGAGAATTTTGTTTGTTTTTGATAAGAATTAGAAAAAATCTGCACATTTCTTCACATTTTTGATGGAAAGAACTCAAGTTTAAAAAATTGTGGGGAGAAAGCAAAATGGATTGATTAGTGGATTACGCAGACATTAAAATGGGTACAGTATCAGAACAAACAGTTATAACCAATGGGCCTATGAAACCCATCTGGAAACTTCAACTGGTTCAGAATACAGTGGTGGCCTATTTCTTTCCAGTTGCAATTCAAAGTGCTCAGTTCTAACCTATAGGCCAGGGATGGGAACCTCCCCAAGCCCCTCCCCTTCAATGCAAGTGGGGAGAGGAATACCAGCTGTTATCCCTTATCACTGATCAGAGATAAAAACGGAAACTCCCCTGTACGCCACTCCCCGCCCAAAAAAACACATTTTTGTACACCTTCCCCACAAATATATGCATTTTCATGCACACGCTCCCTAGCGTACACATTTTTTCAAGCAATATTTCATTGAATAAAGTAGTTTTTTTTCTGCACATTTTTTTTTCTGCCTACCATTTCAAATGTATGCATTTTGACAGCAAATGTACAGATTTTGACAGCAAGCTACATAATGTTTAGGCTCAGGAAGTGTGAATTTCCACAGAAATGTGAACCAAAAAATAATAATTTTCTCCCCCATTCCTAGTCTTACCCGATCTGTATTACTGCTTGTATTTCCCTTTGGCTGTGTTCTATTCTGGATTTCTAAAGTTGTTTGTTTTTTATAATAATGTTTTTCTTTTTAAATAATGTGCATGCCACCTGGATCTTGCATTAAAAGACAAGGTAGAAATGTGTTAAATAAATAAAATATTAAAGTACAGTTGCTCCCTATCTTAAGCCTCGTGGATAAGGTGAGTAAGAGAAGTGGGTTGTAGAAGAGTATTAGCAGTATGCAGAGAACCTGCAAAGTTTTCAGTCTTGTCTTCCCTGAGGGGATTAGACAAAAATGACAACACTGGCGGGGGGGGGGGGGGGAGAAGTCCATTGTTATGTGACAGCACACTCAATCCTGCAGTGCCTTTCATAATACAAAATCCTCCTAAGAAATCTCAATTTTTCCCTTGTTCAGGGACAAATGCTGGTAAGAGCTTGTAACCATCACCAAGTACAAAAACTACTTGCTCTTTCAAAATTAGAAATGCCAACAAAATCCACTTACAGCTTAGCCATGTTGATACACCAAGTCACACCCACTGATTTCCATGGTGCTTGCTTTCAGCCATGCATGGTTGGGAGTGAAGCCTGAGCAACAGAACCAAAGCGCAAGGGATACAACAGAGATATGGAACATTCATGGAAATGGGGCTTTACTGTAAAAGGGAGATGCAAATATCAGTTTTATATACTATCACTGCTGTATTATCAGGATGTTGTATGTCACTGCGCTGATGGATCAGCTTTTTGCCACCCAGCTATGGCAGATGCTTTATGCAAAGTTTATTACATTTATACCCCACCCTTTCTTCGAGAAATTCAGGGCAGCATACATCATGAACCTGTACCCCTCCAGAGGCAGTTGGACTACAACTCCCATCATCCATGACCTTTGCCCATGCTGGCTGCTGGGAGTTGTAGTCCAACTGCCTCTGGAAGGGTACAGGTTCCTCACCCCTGATGTATACACAGGTGGGCAGAGAGCAGAAAGAAAGAGAATCATCACGACAATCTCTAACTAGACACTTGGAGGGTTCTATATCTTCCATAGACTTTCACCTAGTACACCACCTAAAATTAAGGTCCAGTTTTTGCTAATACAAAGACTGTCATGCTCCTTTTTATTTCTGCTCTCTGCCCACTCAGGGACCTGTAGGCTTTTATATTTCCAGAAATGGGGGTCAGCCATTGATGGCTTCTTTCTCCAAGAATGTTAGGTGTTACCCGATACCCGTAACACATACCATTGACTCATTCAGGGCAGAACCCAATAGGGTGCTTACACCCCCAACAAGGAAGAATCCAATGGGATGCTGGCCCCCTGTGCAATGGTGATTTAGCGCTTCTGGGGCAACCTGAAAGGAGTGGAAATGCTCGTTTCTGGAAGGAAAGCAGGTCAGCAGAGCTCACCGTTGGGGGTTTCCCCTAGGAAGAGCTAAATCCCCCTTGCGTAAGCAGTGGGTCCCACTTACACAACAGAATTGGCAGGACCCACCGCTTGCAGAAGGGAATTGGCGGGGCATAAAGGAATCAGTGGGGGGCGTAAGTGCCCCATTGGTTTCCGCCCCATGTCTGGAATCACCATCTTACCACCATTTTGGAACTGAGCTTATCCTGAAGACCTCATGGCCACAAGATCTGGTCTAATTTTTGAACTTTTCCATTACCGCCCTCATCCCCTGCCTCCTGTACTGCCTAGCTTGGTGAAAAGTTCTGGGGAACTTAAAAGCTTGTACAATTCATGACTCTTATTTTATTCATTTATTTATGTATTTTAAAAAGGGAGGAAGGGGAGCAACAAGCTAGGCTGGCAATGCAATTCATGGAATAGCATCAATAATGATTTTCTTTCAAAGTTATACTTCTGCCTTTATCACAAGATTTCCCGAAAAATTAGGGCTGAAAATATAATTGTTGCTTTGTACTTATATCCAGCAGAGAACAAAGGCAAACAGATAAAAGCAGGTTTGGGAAATATAAAGCCTCATAGAAATTAACTGATTTAGGTAACAGAGAATTTCTCAACTGCTAGGAAAAAAAGTGTCCCTTTCATAATAGTCAGCATGATATTTATAATGCACAATGTGAATACACAGGGAGGTAATTTTGATTTACATAATTGAAAAATCATTTGTATCCCCCGCCCCATAAAGTTGAAAACAATGGGCCATTTCAGCCAATGAAATTATTGCTGAGATTTCAGTCCAAAGATATTCAATTTAAACCTCATCAGATTTAGCCTTACTTTTTACAAAAAAAATAAAAGAGGTGTTTCTCTCTCATAAGAGCAGCTGTGCTGGATCAGACTAAGGGTCTATCTAGTCCAGCATTCTGTTCACAGAGTGGTCAACCAGCTGCCCACGGAAAAACCACAAGCAGGACATGTGGCTTACGCTGGCTCAGCTTGTCTGAGCGTGGAAAGCTAAGCAGGGTCAGGCCTGGTTATTACTTAGATGGGGGAGGAGTAATAGACCCCTCCTCTAGTTTCCTGCATTGAGCAGGGGGTTGGACTTGATAGCCTTGTAGGCTCCTTCCAACTCTATGATCTATGAAATCTATGAGTGCAACAGCATCCTCCCGCCTGTGTTCCCCAGCAACTGGTCTGGTATACATAGGCACACTGCCTCTGATGATACTGGAACTGCTTATAAGAGAGGCAGCTTGTTTCCTCCCTCCCTCCCTTATCACAATAAAATCCCAAGATCCTGTCCAGTAAGACACACAGGTGAAATCCACTTGAAATGAAAATTATAAAGAAATGTTCATTCATCAACTTCTGTCATACTTCAGAGCCATTTGTGTTAAGATTTTAATGCAAATAGGTTCGATCTGTTCCTCAGACTGCAATCTTAAGCACACTTTCCTGGGAGCAAGCACCACTGAGTCCAGTGGGTCTTACTTCTGAGTAAATATGCATGGGATCAATCTGAGTTCTGTAAGGAAGTGCAGACAGGCAACACTAGGAGGCTGAGAGACTTTGAATTTCTTCTCTGACTTCCAGCATTTTGTGATTGGCCATCCCCCGGCCCCCCTACCCATCAGTCATTTTGTGTGTGGTGCCCACAACACTTTCTCAAAATGCCAAATGTGCCCAGAGGCCCAAAAAAGGTTGTGGATCACTGGCACAGATATGTTAATGTTTGGTTAGTATATTCAGAAATTCTCTCTTGCTTCTAGTGACAGAATTGGATTGTTTTCTGTGAAGGTAAACTAGAAACAGGAGACTGAATTGGTATAACTTGGAGTATAATACATAAACTTACAGTTGCTTTAAAAAAAATAAAAATCTCTTGCACTTTTATCCTCCCTGAGAATTTACTGCATCCTCCATATTCTTGAGCTCCCAGTTTTTATTCTTGAAATCCAACAGCTCAATGTTATTGATGGAAGAAAGAAGCCAAAAATCTAAATTAAATGATCTTCATATGATTTCTCTTTTCTATCAATCACTCTACCTACCTATCTATGAGACAGGCCCACATTCCAGCAGTTCTCAAACTTTCTACCTTCAGGAAATCTTAAAGGTCAAAGAACCCCTGTGCACTTTTGTATGGGTATTCAGCATGTGCAGTGCAGCTTCTTTTTGAGAATTGGCACTGTGCATGGTGCTTGGATTGTGCATGTGTAGGGAGAGGCTGCTATGTTATGATAGGGGAGGAGACAGAATGCCTTGGTTACATACAACAATGCGGGAAGAGAAGTGGCTGATCTTGAAAGCTTTAGGGCAGGGCTCTCCAACCTTGGGTCCCCAGATATTGCTGGACTACAGCTCCCAGAATCCCTTGCCATTAGCCATGCTGGCTGGGGATGTTGGGAGCTGTAGGCCAGCAACATCTGGGGACCCAAGGTTGGAGAGCCCTGCTTTAGGGATAGGGCTTTTCATGTGAGCTATGAATCTGCCAATCATTAGCTCCACCTACTGCTACCCATAGCTTCACCTACCCTCTGCCCCATCAGCCACAATGGACAACAGCCACCACTCTCTCTTTCTCGCCCACCACTAATAGCCCTTCATGTATCTGATGATGAAATGGGCTCTGGTCCATTTCAGCTTATGTCACAGTAAATCTGTTAGTGTTCAAGGTGCAAAGAGAGTTTTTTTCTCCATTTCTCAGAAATGCTGTTGGCCCAGTAATGACCAGCCCTTGCTCCTAGCAAGTTACAAGCTCTCAATGAGCAGTTTGAGTTTAGCACACCTGACTGTATCACACCATGGCTCTTATCTTCAAGGATGCAATCTTGTTTAGTATCCTTGCAGCTGCACAGGAATAACTGGATTTCACAATCACCTCCCTTTTCTCTAAGGAGATATAATTGTGCAGTTCAAAAGGCATGTGTGCCACATGACCCCACAATGCCCAGTACCTAGTTAATTATATTATTTATAAAGCACTCCACCATCAAGAGGTATCAGAACAGTGTGCAATATATTAAAATGCAATACACAAAATGTTACAGTAAAAAGCAAATAGATCAATAAAACATTGGCTGGACTCTTAATAGACCACATACATCCCTATGGTCCTGCTGGGGAATTAAGATAGGTTGGAGTGAGATGGCAACCCCAGAGGGAAATTTACCTTTTAGTTATTGCAAAGACTACTGGGCTGCAATAAGGGGGGGGGGGAGTGGAACCACAACAAGTGCCCTGCTGCAGAGAAAGCAATGAGCAAATCTCTTGTAATAATTTATGTGCTGAGTGTGCTACATGATAACGGAACCCTGTGATCAGTGCATCCTGCAATCAGCTCACAGACCAACAGGTTTGCATCTGGCACTGAACGTGTGATTTGAGTTAAATCGGGTGCATGGTGCACACCAAGTTCCACCACCCACATCCGCTCAAGGATACTGAGCTGCCCCAACATGGGTCACATGGAAGGGCTCCCCAAAGCAGTGAATGGTAGGTAACAGATCTTTGCAGCTAGAATGCTGAGAGGGGAATGTAGGATCCCTGACAGAAGCAAAGGGGAAATCATGCGTCTTAACCGTCTCCCCTTTGTGCTTTGACTTATTATAGAATAACAGAAGGATGTACAAAGAGTTTTCCCTGATCAAGATTTTCCAGTTAAGAACTATAGCTGTACAAGAAAGAACTGAGCTATACAAGAACACACATTCCATGTGCCTGCCCTTGTCAATGCTTTCATAGCTCCTCCCAGCAGATCTGTGGTGTATTAAGATTGCTTCAAGCCAAGGGCTCTCATTTTCTTATTCATCTGCAACGTACCAAGTTCTCATTGGGCACCAGTATAAATAATACATTAGAAAATACAATTGGAATAATAATGATAACTCATTATCTCTGTGCATAGCCCATAATGCTTGGAGAAACAGTGTGTTAGCTCCCTTGGCCACATAAATATGAATTACACATTTCCCAGCTAGATCATACACCCAGCTACAAAGCAGAGTAGTTAAGGGACTGGACACAGATTTATGTTTCTCCCCAGAGGGCTTTCCAAAACCCATGAATCTATTAAACAGTTTTCCCCAGGGTTAAGTTAGGTTTTCTTTTTCTGAAGTATACAGTGTGAATGCATTGAATATAATGGCCCAAGACTTTCTTATTCCCAAATGCTGGCTGCAATAGGGCAAATCACACTTAAAAAAGCAGAAAGTGGCAAAAAAAAAAAAAAAAAAAAAAGCCTTGGCAAGCTAGCTTGTGAACTTCCATAACCACCTTAACATAACATAAGAAGAGCCATGCTGGATCAGACCAAGGGTCCATCTAGTCCAGCATTCTGTTCACACAGTGGCCAACCAGCTGCCCATGAGTTTCCACAAAGAGGACATGAGAGCAACAGAACCCTCCCGCCCATGTTCCCCTTCCCCAGCAACTGGTATACATAGGCATACTGCCTCTGATACTGGAGGTAGCATATAGGCAATCAGGATTAGTAGCCATTGATAGCCTTATCCTCCATGAATTTGTCTATCCCCCCTTTTAAAGCCCTCCAAATTGGTGGCCATCACAACATCCTGTGGAAGTGAATTCCACAGTTTAACTATGCACTGTGTGCAGAAGTGCTTCCTTTATCTGTCCTGAAGGTCCCACCAATCAGCTACATGGGATGACCCCGGGTTCTATTATAAGAGGGAAGAAAAATGTCTCCCTGTCCACTTTCTCCACACCATGCATAATTCTGTACACCTCTATGATGTCTCCCCTTCCTTGCCTTTTTCCTAAGCTAAACAATCCCAGATGTAACCCTTCCTCATAGGGAAGTTGCTCCAGCCCCTTGGTCATTTTAGTTGCCCTTTTCTGCACTTTTTCCAACTCTACAATATCCTTTTTTAGGTGTGGTGACCAGAACTGTACACAGTATTCTATGTGTGGTTGCACCATAGATTTGTATAAGGGGATCTCTGATCCTGGGCTACACTTCTTTTTCTGTCCAATGATGGCTCTCTCTACCTCTCAACACACAATGAAGTTTGCAGCAGCACAAAAACAGTGACAGATTCTGCTTAAATTGCATGAGCCCCCAAAAGTAGTAACCTTAAGGCTTCAAGCTTAGCTATAGCTAAGTTCAGAAAGGCAAACAATACACACAAAACAGGACGGGATCTACAGGAAAAGGAGAGGGAGGAATCTCATATGAATGCCTGTCTATGACAACCCTCCTTGCTCCTAGTAATCTAGCATGGCAGCAAGTAGGTTCTAGCCTTGCCTTCTCCCTGACATGCTAGCTTTCACATGCAGTAAGGTTTGTTGTTGTTGTTGTGTGTGTGTTTGTTTTAATGTGAAGAATTCAAACATATTCTGCTCTGCAGCCATTCCAAAGTGATAGAGTCCTAGGAAGGTTGTATCACCTGCTGTTATCATATATGTAGCTTCAACATATTCCACTGAAAATCTACAGAATGAGCCCTCCCACAATTAAAATAGCCCCATATATACTAGAAGTGTTCAGATTTAATTTGCCTAGGATCCACAAGACTGGCATGCTGCTAGATGCCTCTAGAAACATCCTGAGAACCAACTCTAGAGCAGGGGAAGCTGGAAGTCTGTATCTAGATCCAGGCTACTGGCCCATAGATGCCAAGTAGTACAGGCACTGCTAACAAGATAGCTTACATCACTTCATGAGTAGGACAGGGCAAAATGCTCAACCTTGGTGCCTTCCCCTACAGCAGGGGTAGGCAACCTTATAGTTCAAAGCATCTGGACAGCACAACTTCCATAAGTCCCAGCCCAGCCAACATGGCAAATAGTCAAATATTATGGGAGCTGTTGTCCAAAAGATCTGGGGGGCATCAGGTTGCATACTCTTGCCTTACAGACTGGTTTGACAGAACAAGGTCTTGATTATTAGGAAGGTTTGTTTTAAGAACTCTAACATATGTAGCTAAGTTGTCAAGTGCTAGAGGAAGTGAATTATAGATATAGGGGGCACTGAAGTTATAATATGAGGCTACCCCATGCACCATGATAGATCCCACACTTTGATAACTGAGATAGAAAAATGGTATTCCATGATAACTGACCACATGGCAAATAAGCACTACTGGAAAAAAGCTTCCAGCCAGTGGCACTCCTGTGTGAGAGCCTTTGGGGCTGTTGGCTGCTTTTTGAAATCCCAGAGGTGGGCAACTTGTGGCCCTCTAGATGTTGTTGGACTGCAACTCCCATCAGCCCTAACCAGCATAGCCAATGGTGAGGGGATTTGTAGGCCAAAACACCTGGAGGGTCACAAGTTGCCCAACTGCTTTAGAGGAACTGCTGGTCAGCTGTGGTTTTATCAATACTGTAAATTTTATTTTTGTGGTTTTATGCAGTATTGTATGTAATACTCTTGTTTTGGTAGACAGTCACCTTGCCGTGGCAGGGGAAGAGCTTGTGACAGGCTGAACAGATGAACAGAACATGCATCATTAATAACTTAACACATGGGCACAGCTCCTCATATAATGCATTTTGCGCATAGCCAATGGCACAGGATGATTTATGAGATGTTGTACCAACTTTATAGTTTCCATGTGGAAGCACCACCACACACAAGCACTTTTTGGTTGCATTCCTGTAAAGGCAACCAAAAAGGCTCAAGTTTTTTTTTGGGGGGGGGGGGCTTGGGCAAGGTTCCCTCAGTGGAACTCCCTCTTTAGGCTCTCATCCCCAAGACACTGCTGCCCACTTGCTTGTCCTCTCCCTCTGGTTCAAACCTGCACAACCGCCCAGAGGGAGAACACTAAAGGAGTGGAGGATGCTGCTCCATCTCTTCAGTTTTGGCATTACTTGCATGCTCAGAGTGAAGAGGCAGTGACAGCGAGGAAGAGGAGGACAACTAGCAGGGCCAGGAGGGTCTAGAATGGCAATGGCTCCCCTGCAGAAGTGTGGGCCTCAGCAGGGACCGAACAATGCCTACTTCTGATGTAACATTTGTACCAGAGTTTATGGGCTGAACAAGACATTGTGAAAGAGATCTACAAATGTTGGCTTCCTTGGTAGATCTAGTCAATCTTCTTACAAGACAAGGGAAGTTCTTATCTTGGACAACATGCAGAGTTCCAAAATGGTATTCAAAGTGTGCCCAAAGCACAGCACAAAGCACAGCACATTTCCCTAACCCCACTACCACCAGCCCTGCTCCAAGCTCAGAAGGGCTGGATATTGGCTAAGTCACACCACAACTCCCAGTTGCTTGGTGCATACTGGGAGCACAGTGCGACAATGAAGATAGTCCCCCCCCCAACCCAAATCCAAACTCGGATGAAAAGCTGCAGGTCATCACACTTGCTTGAACTAGGAAGGTATCTCACTATGGTGAGCACATTTGTGACCACCACATTTTAAAAAAAATGTAAATCAACCTTGGAAAGCTATCACAGAGTAAGAAGGAGATGGGTAATCACAGCAGGGAGGAGATACATAATCTTTTGTGTCTTCTGCCGCTTGTCCACGAAAAATTACCCTTCCCCTCCTAGTTACTTTTCTCCTCAGAGGAGACAGCATTTGACACCTGTGCATTTCTTTCCTCATCAGTAGAAAAACAAACAGCTTGCTGGAGGCAATTTTTTAACAAGCAAAAGGAGGAGGGGGAAAGGGTTCAATTGTGGCCTTCCAGAAGTTGCTATTCATTAAAAACAGCCCCCATATAATCCCATGTCATGTCTAGTTTGTTCCCAAGTGAATTCTGCTTTACAGACCCAATGAACTACCCAAGCATTTTCTCTCATTGTGATATTTACTTGCTGCATGTGTGGCACCAGAAGTTTCATTTCTTCATCCCTTTGCATAAATTACCTGAAGATTACAAAACAAGAGATCTTTGGTTTCTCCACAATTCTTATCAAAACTGAAATGAAATTCTCACATACCCCTAACAGCTGTATGAGACAAGAACACAACAGCAACTTGACCAACTGGAAAAAAGTTACCTCCTAGCACCCAATAAGTAATCCTACCCTTATGTTTCATTCAGAATTACCCTGTCTGATTATGTGAACAAGATGCTCCATCTTTCACTTCCTACATTGACAACTTCTTTCTTTCTCCTGTGTTCTTCTACACATGCTTCAGACTACCTCCTCTTCTGAAGAGTCAGAATGCATTGAAAATTCTCTCAATCTTTCCTTGGCTCCTCAGGTCTAAGACATCTAGACTTGAAGTACTCGTCACCTGTCTTTCAGGTTAGTTGGGACATCATGGAATATATGACTAAGCTTACAAGAAACTTGGAAGACATGATAGAATGTTCACTGCTGCTCTGGCTCCTTTCCATAAAGAGATTTCAGGCAGGTGTCAAATGGATGAGCCTTGGGGGTTTAAAGGCCCTGCCTTTCCTCCTTTAATATCATCTGCCTTGAAAATGTCAAGTTCCCAGTTATTCTGTGCTTTTCTTGTAATCTGCCAGTGGAAAGCTTAAGTACAGCAAATACCCCATGCAACCCCTATCTTAAAGTCAGGATAACTTAGTGTTATAGTGAACTTCACCATGTTTAGGATAACGTCCTACCACAAAAAATGTAGGGCAGAAGAGGGCAGAAGTTCACCTCCCCACTTTCCAAAGCATCATGTGCCTCCACATCATTTTAAAGATGTTCAGGAAGTCCTTCTTGAGAAATTCCACAAATGTTATGGAAATTGTTTGTTTTCTTAGGATGTTTTGCCCAAACAGGATCTTCCAAATTCACTTTAAATGCCTATTTGGGGTGAAATTTGCCTACAGTGCTACACAACTCAATCAATGTATTTCAGACTACATTGTGCTGCGAGCAGAGAGCAGTGAAAAAGATGAACCATGTGGCATGCTGACTGATGAACAGACTGCTTCAGTCATCTAGATCAGGGGTGAACAGAAAGTAGACTTCCAGATGTTTTGGACTTCAACTCCCATGGGCCATGCTGACAAGGGCTTCTGGGAGCTGAAAATCTATCTTCTGCCTACCCTTGTTCTAGATCAATAGGATGATCTTCTGTACAATGAAAAACAAAGCAGTGACAGCTAGACCAAGGGTGGGGAACCTTTTTCCTGTCAAGGTCCATGTTACCTCAGTTGAAACCTGCTGGGTTCTGCATTCCAGAAGTGGGCATGGCCAAAGTCCAGCTAATAAGAAAGTTTACAGTTCTTGAAAAAGGGAGGTGGACACAAGTAGTGACTAAGAGCTTTAGCATCCAGCCAGCAGGTGTTGGATACCATTAGAAGAGGAGAGAGAATGGGGTGGGAGGGGTTCAGAGATGCAAAATGGTGGCTTGAGGGTAGTGCCAATTACCTACCACACACACACACACACACACACACACTCATGGGCCTTCATATACAAGTACACATCTACACGTTATTACACATCAGTGATTCTAATGCCAAACTCTGAAACTGGAGAGCAGAGCTGCGTAAAAGGCAACCAACAGATTTGTTCCACTTGCACTAATTCACATGTGTGCTAATGCCCACTTGTGCAAGTGCACAAATGCAGCTAATCCACATTAACCATGAATGCACATTAGTGAATATGGATTTATGCAAATCTCCCCAAAATGGGGGGAAATGTACAAATCCCTGCCAAAAAAATCCACATTTTTATGGTTTAGCCTATGAGGGGGAAATGCACATTTTTGACTGGTGTTTCTTTTTATTCATATTTTTGTTCGACTACATTTTCGTATAATTCCTGGAAAGAAAGAAAAAGAAGAAAAAACCCACACACAGCAGTCCACAAGTCTGCAGAATCTGCGCAACTCGGAAAAAGCTGTGGGGACACCCTGGGTCAGAGATTCACAGAAATCTGACCTCATTTGAATTTGTTGTGGATTTCTCTGACATCTGGAATCCTCATCCTCTTTCTCATCCTTGCTACCACTTGCTTGCTGGACAGGGAGCAAATTGGCAGTGGCATCTACTGCTCCTCCTTTGCTTCACCACCATTCCCTGGGCCAGAGTGAGAGTTGCAATGGTGAGGAGGAACAAATCCAGGGGGCTCTGGTCAGTGGATCCGTGCTGGGGTATGGGCCCTCAGGAGGTGCCTGACCATGCCTACCCTTGCTGCTGTCTCTGGCCACTGAGAGGCTGCACCTCCTGCCTCCCGGGAAGAACATCATGGCAAGGGGCAGACCAACCTGACCCCATAAATTGGCCAGAGAAGGAACAGCTGCAAGGAGCTTGTTTTTGCCCTTCCCTGACAGAAAGAACAGCTATAAGAACTTTGAAACTAAGAACTGGTGCCCAACATTTACTCTCTTCTTCCTCCCTCCCAATCCCTTTGCTTTTTATGTCGTGTCTTTTAGACTGTAAGCCTGAGGCAGGGATTGTCTCATTATTAATCTTTGTATGCTGCTCTGGGAGCCTTTTTTTGTGTGTGTGTGCTGAAGGAGGAGGTAAAAATACTGTAAATAACTTATAAATAAGGCCTTTCATCAAACCCCCAACCAGCCAGAATTCTCAAAGGGTAAACCTGGGACTTGTTCTCAGCCCAACCTACTTCACATGGTTTTTGTACGGATAAATTGAGAATACTCCCCATGGATGTGACCCTGCGTCTCTCAAACTGTTCTTGGTGCCTTCCATTTTAAGTAGCCAGCACTGCTAAACTAAAGTTAAATTATGCATCGCTTTGTAGAGCAAGTGTGATTCTGTCATAACCCCCTTTAAAAAGAATGAATAACTTTAATGGAAAATAAAAAGGCGTTACTGCAAAAGTGTTTGAAAGCATTGAAACCCCTTTGCAAAAACACTTTTCAAAATTGTATTAGCCACAAAACTATCCACTAGACTGTTTACTCTGTTGGTAAGGAGACAGAAATACTATGTTATGCTAATTCTTTCTAAGTCTGGCTGGCAGACATTTTGCACCTATCCACAACTACATTATCAGAAACCAGCAGCTCATGGACAAAAATCCTACACACAGTCAGGGTTTAGCCTTAACAAAAAAATAAATAAAAATAAAACAAAATAACACTCCCCCTGTAGTTTTACTACCGAAAAAGAAATTATAGTTGTTTTTTCCTGCACACATCTCCATTATGAGAGAAATGTTCAGAGAGAAGAAAGAAATCACACACACACACACACACACACACACCCTTAGACGATGTGGCAGTATCAAGTGTTCCCAGTCTCATTCAGACACATCTGTTTTGACAGAGAAAACATAATTCTACTCTAGACTGACAATGTCACCTAAGGACTAAGGAATGGCATTTGACTCAGCTTCGGGAGAGGCAATGCATTTAAGAAAAATAAAAGCATAACAGTTTGGAACAAAGCTCACTCGACAGGCAACACTTGGAAAAATGGCTTGATTTAAACCACATTTACTCCAAAGAAAGGCCCTCCCTATCCAGTTAGACTTATTAAGTATGCAGAAGGCTGTGATCCTTGCATACTTACTTGGGAGTAAGTCCCTTTGGACGCAGAGGGCCTTGCTTAGGGATAGGCTGCACGTTTCATGCATTTCAATGGTGCCTACTTCTATGAAAAACTGCTTTAGGGCTGCTATCAAAGAATCACATCACAGCTCTTTTTATTAAAAGAAAAAAAGATACACAATCACGTGCATTTACCGCAATAAAAAGAGCACACACTCTGCTCCAGCAAATCCTACAGGGCCACTACAGAATTACTCTCACCTAGCATAAATCTTACAACAAGCGTTACAATGAAATAGCCGGCACTGCATCAATAAAAGAATGAAACTCCTTGGCAAAGCAGACAGATAGCAGCTTCAAGGTTCAAAAGGAATGCAAGATTAGCTTCTCACATCAGACACAAATTTCTGATCGGTTTGATTGCAAATAATCATTGCAAATATTATCTCACAAGCTGTTTCCTGTGGAAGGAGAAGAAAAATAAATAAATAAATACCAGCAACAAAGAACAAACACTTGGCTTGCAGTCTTCCAACAGAAAGTGGGTCACTGAAATGTCATTCATAACATGCCAAGAACAGTTTACATGTGTATGACAGAAATCCGCAAAGCAAGCTTAGATAGAACTAAGCTAGTTAAGAGCCCTATGCAGGCATTATCCCAAGTCAGCCTTCCCCAACCTGGTGTCCTGCAGACATTTTGGACTTCAGTTTCCATCAAGTCCAGCCAGCATGACAAGTGGTCTGGAATGTTAGGAGTTGTAGACATCTGGAGAGTACTAGGTTAGGGAAGGCTGTTCTAAGTGTCATAACTCACAACGCAAGCTGGAGAGCACAGCCCTATTCCAGCTTGTGTGGGGAGTGTTACCAGGACCGGTGCAGGGCAGTTTGGCGCCCTAGGCTAAATTATATTTAGCGCCCCCCCTCTCGTGCCGTGGGGGGGCCTCCGGAAAGCAGCCCTGCTCTGCAACCTCCCGCCCCCCCCACCTCCACCGGACCCCCCCTGCACGCTGCCGCTGCCACCCCCCACCTACCTTCCCACACCTCCTCCGAAAAGGGACCCCCGCGCTCTGTTTTTGGCCGGGGGAAACCAGAGCAACAGGGCTATTTAAGCCCTGTTGCCCTGGTTCTTCCCGCCAAAACAGAGCGCGGGCGGGGCTCCGGAAACAGCGCGGAGAAGATAGGTGTCAGGGGGGGGAGGCGGCGCGGAGGAGAGGCGAAGCGAGGCGAGGTGGGGGGGAGGCGGCGCGGTGGGGGGGAGGTGGCGCAGAGGTGAAGCGAGGCGAGGTGGGAGGCGGCGCGGAGGCGAGGCAAGGTGGGGGGGAGGCGCCCAGGCTCGGCCCCACCACTACTCCGGGCGCAATCCCCCGCACTGACCTGGCTTTCTCGGAGAGGCGGGCGGGCAGGGCAGGAGCGCGCTGGCAGCGAAGAGGAGCGCAGCGTTCTGCGCCCTCTTCCGCTACGCGCCCTAGCAACAGCCTAGTTGGCCTAGCAGTAGCGCCGGCCCTGAGTGTTACCACTTAGAGTAATGCCTAAGTAGGGCTAAGGTGTGATGCTCAAGTGGTTTATGGATCACTCCATGCATTTTTTCCTTTGTATGTTAATTTGTGGGAAGCTGTGGAGAGAACACTCCACAACAGGGAAAGATTTCAATGCAGATCATAATTTAACACCTCTTGATTGCCAAATGATAGCTGTTGCTATGTAAAAGATAACACAGCATCTTTCTTTAAGGACAATACTATATCCAGTAAAACAGGATGACCTTTTAGGGGGTGGGATCAGTTCTATAATATACAAACCCAATTTAAATCATGTTATACCAACTATTGGGCCAGCTTTTTAAATAATGCCACACCTATCTAACTCATGAAACATTCTAATTTGGATTACTTTCTTCCATTCATAAAGTAGTGCTTTTCTCAAACCAAAACTGGTGATTTTAAATGTATGAACAGGTGTGTGTGTGTGTGGGGGGGGGGTTAATCAGTTGAAAGGAAATGAAAACACTTGCTTGTTTGCAACTCAGCAACCTCAGCAGGGCTTATTCTCAAGTTTGTGTGGAGAGATATCACAGAAGATCGAACCTATCAGTGCAATGTCATTCATGGAGAAATTATGTGTTACAAATATAAAATATATAAATGTTAACCTCTTTTTATTCAATGTTCATGGCACAGAACAGAAGGTAAATTGCCAAGTTTGTTGAGAAACATACAAGATTCCATCTGATCTGCAAAAGACGGCCATATGTGGAGCCCCAGCAGAGACCTCACATGGTCAAGTGATCCCAATTTCTAAAGTCCACAGTATTCTAGAAAGTAAATGGTCAACATCATCACATCTGACCCTCTGTTTATTTCCAAAGCAATGGTTCAAAGAGTAACTTGCAATTTCATTGTAAGAAGCCTTTGGCACATCTCTAGGGTTGAAGCTGAGGACTTTCTAACTGGGATTCTGTCATTCGGAATGGGAAAAACCGTGATTAATCTTGTCTCAGTAATACAGTAAATACACTGAAAGAACTACATTCAGAACATCCAGTGCTCTCACATCTTAGTTTTCTCAACAATCTGCAGTGCAATCAACTGAAGCTTCTTCAATCATTCAAATGGGTTTTTAGATCCATCTCTGGAACAATCTAAACAGTGAGAGCAAAATATATCAATATTGAAAATGGAGCTGACCGGCCTACAGATTAATGCTAGCTTTGCCCCCATCCAATCCACTAATCTGTATCCATCTCCAGCCTGGGACAATAGTCATGCATGTGAACCCCTGATGGTGAAAGGTTCACCTTACAGCCATCAAAACCACACAGGCAGAGTGAGGTGGCCAGCTCAGGTGGCAGAAGCAACCTGGAGTAGAGTGGCAGCAACATGTTGGGAGAGCAGATCTGTGGGTGCCATGGCCATGCAGCCTGGCCCTAAGCTAATCTGTTGCCCTCAAGTGCAGTGAAAGACACTCTCCACTGTTGAAGAAAGATTCAGCTGACAGGCTGGTTGACTTCTGTACATGGAATTGAGGCAAGGAGTGCCATCTTGTCCTTCACCTCAAGCAGCAAATTGCCTTGGGACAGCCCTGAGACCACATTCACTGTTGTGTACAACTTAACTGCATTGCCGCAAGATGTAGAGCTTAATTCATTGCTACCTGTTAAATGGATTATAAGGCTTAGAGGTAGCTTATTCACCAGACGAGCATCTTTGGTACTTTGTATTTCCTCCACTCTTTCTACACAGGAAAACATTTCCACCTAGAGCCCTTTCACAGAATATCTAGAAAGAAAATAAATGCAGTAAGATGTGCATTATATTGAAACACCAATTGCAGGGAACAACGTCACACCTTATACCTTTTATGTAAGCAACTCAGTTTTGTGAAAAGAAATTTCAGGAATTTAAAAGCAACTGCTGCATCCACATTTAATTCAGATATTATAGGTAACATTGGAGTGTAGGTCAGAGGCCTCATTTTTTTTTAAAAAAAGTGAAGCCTAAAAAAAAAGGTACATAAACCCATTAACAGGGTTTCTTAATGAGCTAAGACATAGCACTAGATAACGAATATGCCTCTATCTGCACTTATTTTCTTTTTTTAAGTAAGAAACATTCTCACGGATGTGCTCCCTGGAGTGGAAGGTGCTACCTTAGAAGAACAGTGACATTTTGATAGTGAAGACAAGTCACACAGAATGAGTCTTACAGAGAAATCGTGCTCTCACTCTCTCCAAGACTGCAATTCTGTGCACACTAACCTGGGAGTAAGCCCCATTGAACACAGTGGGATTTACCTCCAAGTAAAGATGCACAGGATTGGGTTGTACATTTACTCCTCCTCTCCTCCAGCCCCTTCTATAGTCTGCATACTTTCTCTATTTGTGGTTTGCTATGTGCCCCTGGGATCCCATTGGGCGGTATAAAAATGTATTAAATAAATAAATAATAAAATAATTCCCATGAGAGGGTACCTATTATGCACACACACAACTCACAAATGCTTTCAGGTCTATTTCAGGTGGTGGTTCTCTCCATCCCACCACATACTTGCACAAGACCATAAGAATCACTTTCTTTCTATGGGTCACACTTTATTTTGCTTAAGAACAGCCTCCTTGTGATGCATTTCACACTTAAGCATTCTTAAAATGAAGACAGCTCTTTTTCTCATCAAAGCTGCAAATAACCAAACATCTCTCTTTTCTCTCTCTCTCTCTCTCTCTCTCTCTCTCAGCAAGCCACTCAAGTTTCAGCTATATTTGGGATGAAATTGTTTACCAAAATCTCAAATGGAATTGAGCTTAAAAACAAACCCACCACCACCCTTGCTCTATTTTGTAAATGACAACTGTTCAGCCAGTGTTGCAATAAAAACAAGCAAACCACATAACTTACATCAACTCATATTGCTATCTTTAAGCCTTTTATCAGAAAGCTACAGACAGCTTTCTGATAAAAGACTACTGATAACATTATTGCAAAGCACATGAAACAATGTTTCACAAGCACTGCAGAAATGTAAAACTTTTCAGTACCGACTGGGTAAAGCCCATAAGCCCCTGGTTGAGGATTTAACCATCCTGATCACAAGAAATGTCAATGAGAACATTAGTATTTGCACATACTATGAAAATGTGCTGTGTGACATAAACACGGCATCAATTAAAACTTTTAACTTTAGAAAGAGGACAGTTTTTACATAGCATGCCAGCTCCTCTCATATTAGATGATCTTTAAAAATGTACTGTACCTTACATTCCTGGCATATGACAGATCTTCACCATACTAAAGGTACCAGAAAGGCCTTATTGTATCACCTTCAAACAGTCATTTCATCCATTATTGCTATATTTAACAATGCAATCCTATTCATGTCTATTCAGAAATAAGTCCTTTTGAGTTCAATGGGACTTACTCTTAGGTATGTGTGCACAGGATTGCAGCCTTAGGCCTGTCCAGCACCATCTTACACCCCAAATATCTGGCCTTGACAGAGGAGGTGGTAGAGTCCAAGTATTGGGGGCAACCGTCTGCAGGACAAAACCTATTTCTTCAGAACTTGATTCATAAGCCAGTTCTCCTGTTCCCTGCTTAAATCATCTGCATGTGCTCCTAACATAAAGAAAGGGTTGCAATTTGATAGGAGTTATGAAAAGAGAATGCTATCAGCAGGCCAAGCATTTTAGCTGCCCCTCTCTGCCCCAGCAGCCTAGACACAAGGAATCAGACAGAGCCATCTGGATGAAGCCAACGTTTTACTGCAGTCCCTGTCCAGCAATTGCCCACTAGGGTTTCCTGGCAACCCTAGAGTGTTCACTAAATGTTGGGGTACACTGATTCTCTGGCACAGAAGCACACCCCAATCCACAGGCAGAGATAAAACTGGATGCTTTGGAGGCTATGCTTTTTCTTCTTCTAGGGTATCTCAAGGATCCTGGACCCTGGGTGGTAGAGTGATGCTCAATAGCAGGTGTCAACATGCCAATGCTTTATTTCAGGGCTTCATTCCCTACAGAATCTTCTCATCTCTCACCCTCACCCATGGGTGCTCAGTAGCTAGACAGAAAGCTGTGTTCAATGGTACAGTCACTTTACCACCACCCCAGTCCAGTTTCTCTCTTCTGGAGATGCATACTTAGGTGAGAAAGGGAGTAGCCCAGTTCTACCCACAGTGAATTGCTAGAGGAACCAAGAAGCAACTGGGAATAAAGAATTGGATCACTTCTGGGAGGAAAAATGAATGGAGCAGATAGAGTACGAGGTAGGGGCAGGGTGTGAGTCTCTCTCTCTCTCTCTCTCTGTGTGTAGGAGTGGCTGTGGGTTATGTAAGCATCTTCGGGATGTAGGGGAAATTGAATGTATGGCTGGAACATCAGGATCAAGACCCCTGAAAGACCATGCTTGTTAAATAGGAAAATGTGGGTTTAAAAGAAACAAACCCCAAAACCAACACCACTATTCCTTAGAGAAGAAAGCTAGGAGGAAAGCAAAAAATAGAAAGAAGCCAAAGCTGCTTCTCCCCTATCCTTGTGGTCAAAGTGCCCCATCTTTCCTTGTACCATTAGACCACATGGGGGGGGGGATGGGTCACCAAGACGCTCAAGGAAGGAGGAGATCAACGAGTAGCCAAAGGAGGAGAAGGTGGTCACACAGGATATCACTTCTGGAATAGCCACTAGCCCTATGTGAAGGAGCCAGGAGAAACGACGAGGGAATTTCCCCCCTCCCCCAGAGACAAGAGCGGCGTGAGCCTTTGGCGGCGGCGGCGGCGGCGGCAGCAGCACACATAAGGGAAGAGCTAAACGCGGTTTCCCCCTAAGCGAGGAATTTAGAAATGCCCCGATAAGGGGAAGGCAGGTCTTGGGGTAAAGTAGGGCAGACTGATAGGAAGGGAGAAATGGAGACGCTCCCATTTTACTCTCCCTCAGGTGTGGCTGACACCAGCCAGAGACTTCTCTGTCTCCCACAGCCTCTCTCGATCTACCGCTCCCGAGGAGCCTCTAGTGGACGAAAAGAGGCGCACAGCTGAAGCGAGCCTCTTCTTCCAGAGTTAAAAAAATCCCCTCGCAGACAACTGCTTTGTGACGGAGACGCAAAACTAGGCGTTTGGGCAGGTCCGTTCCTCCTTTTCTCCCTTCTACGCCGGGGCGGGGGTGGTGGTGGAGGGAAGGGAGAGAAGGAATTGCACACGCTGTGCCATCTTAGGACTGAAGGGCTGCGATCGATGCCAGTTCCCCACCACCCTGCACACACACAAACGCCGCCGTCGCCCATATGGGTAGAGCCAAGGGGAAATATGACAGGCATTCGGAGGCTGAGATTAGACACCCGAAAGTACAAATGCAAAAAGGAGAAAAGGAATGGGGGGGGGGGAGAAAGGGGGGGGGAACACCTCCCTCCGCCTCCATTAATCCATCTTCCCGTCTGCGGTCGCCTCTTTCCTTTATAACGACATAAGAACGACAATAACTTTCCCTCTCCTTGGAACCAATGCGGGGTGTGTGTGTAAGAAAAGGGGTGGAGGAATATCGTTTGAGGACTAGACTGTACTTTTGTGGAGAAGGAGGGAAATCCAATACACTGGGATGGAAAAGGAAAAACTAAAATTAAACATCCGATGGTGGTGATGGGGAATTGAAAGAAGATCCCCTTTCTCTTACCTGGTTGCCGTCTGAATTCTCCTCCACGTCCTTTAAAACAACCCAAGCCAACACACACACGCGCGCACACGCACGAGATCGGTGCCCGGCTTCTAATTCCACAGCTCCTTTCACGGATGGTAAAGAAATAGGGCAAACCAAGGGAGCAATCCTTACATTACGAACCCACAGGCAACGACGTGGAGGGAGGGAGAAGCGGACGGGGTGGGGGGGGGAGAGAGCTGAGGGTAGCAATTTCCCCGCTTCCCAAGTTGGCTTGTATTTCCAGCTGCTTGTTTTCCACAATTACATTCTCCCAGGTGAAGATGACCAGAAAGAAGGTGGTTGGGGACGGCGGGGTGTGTGTGTGTGTGTGTGTGTGTGTGAAAGAGGCTAAGGAGAGGAGGTTTCCCGATCAGCAGCTGCTTCCCTCTTTGGTTTCGCAACTGACAAGCCTCAGAAAAGAATAAAGCCTTTCTTTCTTTCTTTCTGCCACTCCAAACAACCTTTCCCTTCTTGTCTTCCCTCTCTCTCTCTCTCTCTCAATTCTTTTTCTCCTTTTCCTTTTGGCAATGGATGCTCAAGCAGAGATTCTCAGCACAGCTCCAAGGAAATCGCTTCCCCCCCGAGGCTTTGGCAGCAGGGCGGTCCGCTCGCAAAGAAGCTGTTTTACGCGGTGGAAACTTTCCGGTGGAGAAGGAAACAGCGGCGGTAGTAGCAGCATCTAGCGAGCGAGCGAGCGAGCAAACCCAGGTCTAGGTAAGGATGGATGGGCGGGCGGGAGAGCGCGCGTGTGCACTGCAAAAGACCCCGGCTCCTTCCAGGGCTCGAACACGCGCCGTGAAAGTCCCGCAAGAGCAGCGGGGATTGGGGTGGGGAGGGCAGAAGAGCGAGCGGGGGGGGGGGAAGGCAAAATAAAACAATGCACACGCATACACCCAAATCAACTCCTCTTCAGTGGCTAGAGCGTGATAATAAGCCAGCCAAGGTCCTTCCCGGCCCCCCTTCTCACGACCAGCTATTCCGCTGCTGCTGCTGCTGCTGCTATCTCTCGGCTATCGGCAGCCGCTACAGCGGAGCCAGCGTTTAACTCTTTCCCCTCCATCCTCCCCCTTCTCCAAGGAAAGGAAGGAGTCGCTGCCGCTTCTGCCCTTGCAGTTTGCATTGGAGCTCAAGGGACTCCCGCATTTCTCTGAGTAAGCGCGCGAGGCCATCCCACGGCCGCGGTTCCGCCCTCCCCTGCGTGACCTGATTAGCGGCGGCGGGGAAGAAGGGCGCGGGAAATGCCTTCGGAGTAGCGGTAAACACGCGGCAGCCATGGATGCGCGTCTTCGGATTTGACACTTCCACTCTTTTGGAGTCGCTCCTATTAGGAGATGGGTGGGAGCAGGTGAGACGCTCAGCGGGTGGAGGGAAAGGAAAACCCAGCCGGTTTAAAAAAAAAAAAAAAAAAAACTATCTCCAGGGCAGCCCGATCCTAATCCTATGCAGGAGATGGGATCGGGGTATGCGTTTAGAATGGGGATGCGAGAGAGAGGAAGTTAAACCTGGCTTACAATTTCTTTTTTTAGGGGATCCGACTCGCTTTTCTCTTCCCGGCACTAGGAGGAAATGACTGCGTGAATGAATGAGGTTAAGCTAAAACTCGTGGGCGCGTCCGTGATAGCCAAACCTTCTGCACACAGAGCGTGCTCCTACTCCTGGGCAAATCAGTTGGGGACTTCTTTCCGAACGACCACGCGCAGGATCGGGCTGATCAAATGTTCCTTATGGGTCCTTCCCGTCTTTCACGACCACAATGCGCATTCGCGTTACCACTCACCCGTCGCGCCATCCTAAACCTACCGGTATTTACTGGATTGAGGGCCAAAACACACATTACTTTATGTATGTGTCTAGCAGCTATCTCTTGTTTTCCTTTTTTAATCTGGAGTAGGCGCAGGAAGGCCGATCCGGATCTTAAAACCCCCTACCCCTCATGCTGGATCCAGATCAGAGCCTCTGCTGCGCCTGATCTCGAGTAAAAATGAAAACAAACGAACAACTACAAAAAAATCTAGCTGTTAGACGCACATTTAAAGTAATGTCTGTTTTGGCCCTGAATGCAATCCTGTTGCGAGTTTTCTATAGAGTAAGGGCCGGTTCGCACGACACGGGAACCGCAAGTCCCCCGTGGTTCCCGTGTCTTGTGCACGCCGACCGGGGGCGCCCCGCGGGACAGCCCGCAAAGTGACCATGGTCGGTAGAGGGGTAAGCCCCTACCGCGTGTGGTCACCGTGCCGTCCGAACAGTGGGCCGTCCCGCGGGGTCCCCACAGAGACGGCAGCCCAGAGCAGCCGGAGCTGCCGCCGCTCAAGCCTGTAGGGGCTAACGACCCCTCTGGGCATCCCGGGGCCCGCCCCCAAGCGCCGGGAGGCCCGCACTGTGGTGCGGGGACTGCGGGGTCTGCCCACGCGCGCGGGGCGCCGGTCGTGTGGGGCGCCCGCCGGACCCTGGGGACGGCCCCGTGGTTCCTCCGCCGCCGGCTGCTTGGGTCGTGTGAACCGGCCCTAAGTGTCATCGAACTAATTAGGATTTACTTCGGAGTAAAGCTATCTACTTTATCCTTTCCACGGACACGGAGTCAACACGAAAAGGATTGGGCTGCCATTCTCAGCACAAGTATTTACAGGCCTGCTGAGAACGGCAGCCCGATCCTGCTCGCGGTGACTCCGGAGTAAGCCCCACTTTGTTTAGAGAAACTTACTTCGAAAGTATGCTTAGCACTGCAAGCAAGCCCGGATGGTGGGTTATTATTACAATCCCTTTCAAGGATACTTGTCCTTTCTGAGTAAGGGGAGAGAATCAGTTGTGCGCATGGAGCAATCTAAAAATTGGAAATGGCTGAACCTGCTGGGGCAGCCTACCCAGTATCCTCCTGATCAGGGCTCTCCAACCTTGGGTCCCCAGATGTTGCTCTACTACAGCTCCAAGAATCCCTTGCCATTAGCCATGCTGGCTGGGTATGCTGGGAGCTGTAGGCGAGCAACATCTGGGGACCCAAGGTTGGAGAGCCCTGCTCCAGATGTTTTGTGAGTAGTACGGTAATTAATATTCCCCCTTCTTCCCTCCCCATTCCTTTTTCCTTGTGTGTCGTGTCTTTTTAGATTGTAAGCCTGCGGGCAGGGACTGTCTTGTTAATTGCTGTAAACCGCCCAGAGAGCTTTGGCTATTGGGCGGTATAAAAATGAAATAAATAAATAAAATAACTTTCCATTTAAGGGGGGGGGGGAATCCATGCCTATCAAGTAAAAAAAAAAGGACCCGGGTCCTTTTTTTTACTTGATCCATTCGTTCATATTTTTTTCAAACTATAGTCCGGCCCCCCAACAGTCTGAGGGACAATGAATTGGCCCCCTGTTTAAAAAGTTTGAGGACCCCTGTTTTGGACTAACACTCTACAATCTCTAACCACTGGCAGTGCTGATGGGAGTGGAGGGTGGTGTAGTGGTTAGAGCAGGGGTATTCAACCCGGTGCCCTCCTGAAGTTTTGGACTACAACTCCCATCATCCCTGATCATTGGCCAAGTTGGGAGTTGCAGTCCAAAACCTCTGTAAGGAACCTGGTCGCCTACCCCTGGGTTACAGCGTGGGACTAGGACTGAGGATACCCTGGAAGTTTTTTGGGGTGGAAATCCTATAAACATTTACTTAAGAGTAAGCACCATTGAATTCACTGGGGTTTACTTCTGAGTAGACATGATAGGATTGCACTGCGAGTGACCTTGGCCGGGTCACTAACCTAACCCACAGGTTAGGTTGTGAAGATAAAATGAAGGCAGGAACCAGGCATCTTGGACTCCTTGGAGGAATGGCGGGAAATAAATGAATAAGAATAATACTTTTTTTTGCACTACCCGCCCCCGTTTCTCTTCTCATTGGCCCGTTTATTTCCCAAACTGTCCTAGCAGCAACGTGCAAGGCTCGGTTGACAGCGTTCGATTGTGAAGGAGACAACCGAAATTCTCCTAAGGGTGGCCGCAAAGCAAGGCTTAACCCCGGAACGTGTTTGGATCGCATGAAATCTCAAGAAGCGCCTCTGAGCATGTGTAAAGAAAGTACTTTGCCTTCATCGACGAGTTATCGAGTCGCAACCAGCTCCCAGGATTGGAAGGGCAAGGCCTTGTGGGGCTGCTTGTGTTTGTTTTATAAGAGGGTGTTCCGAGTAGCGAGTGACACCCCGCCCCTAGCCCTCCATGATACCGTTCATTTTAAACGAAACTCCTGCGGCAGCGTGCATGGGGAAAAGACCCCTGTAGATGAAAGGGAGGGAGGGAGGGAGGGAGGAACGAGCAGGCAGCTTTGCCTCTCCCTGGAGTCTCCCGCTCAACCCCACTATTCTCCGGCATGAGAAAAGGGAGACACACGCCAAGGTGCCCGTAGACCTAGAAGCTGGGCGGCCCTTCCGCGGCCATCCGGGGAAGCCAGAGGTTGGATGCGGCGGCGGCGACCCCCCTGGGACGGATAGGACAAGATCTTCTCCGGAGCCGATAAGCGCCTCCGGGCAGGCGCAGTCCATTCTGCGGCCCCAGCTAAGCCCGGCCACTTCGCGGGGAGACGCTGCTAGGGGTGGTCCGAAAAGAGATCTGTTTCCGGGAGGGAGACGCTAGTGCGGGGATACCGGTCGGGAGGAAGAAGCTGCCCGAGCGTGGAGTAGCCTGGCTAATGGCAGGGAGGGGCTAAATGCCACTCCGGAGGAACAGAGGAAGCTGCCTTATGCCGAGTCAGATCCTAGGTCTATAAGCCCGGTATTGCCCACGCTACACTGATGGCAGCGGCTCTAAAGACAGTGGGTACCGCCCCCCCCCCCCACCCAGGACCTTCTGCATACAAAGCAGATGCTCTACCACTCAACCACGACTCTTCCATGCAGGCTGCGCTCATATGCACGCATACTTGGGAGCAAATCGCACTGCACAGTCGAGCACACAGTCAGGGCTGCTGGCACAGAGCACAGCCCCACCGTAGGTATGTTTATTCAGAAGAAAGCCCCACTGAATTCAATGGCAGGGGAGGCTGGTGGCTGGCTGCAGGGTCAGTGGGACAATTGTATCCACTCTGGATTGTAGTCTGGACTTTTAAGGAGCTGTCTATGGTTCTGAACATATTTTGGGCTAGCGTGGTGGGTTTAGTACCGTGGATAGCTCCTTTAAAGTTCAGACTAAAATCCTAGAGCGGGTACACCATCCAATGACATTGGAGCCAGGCAGCCTCCACTGCCATTGAATTCAGTGGGGCTTACTTCTGAGTAAACATGCATCCGGTGGGGCTGTCCAGCAGCTCTGACAATGCTCTGACTATATCCCTGAATAAATATATGTGTATATATTTTAAAATTAGAGTTCATCTTAGAATTGTTGCATGTGGGGGGGGGGATATGAACTTAGAGAGATCATCTACCAGCTAGTGTGGCTGTCTCCGATGTGGCACCACCCTCCAGATGTGTTGGACTACAAATCCCATCATCCCCAGCCAGCACGCCCATTGGAATGGTAGCCCAACGCATCTGGATGGTGCCATGTTGGAGAAGGATGTAATAGTGTATCCTTCCATCTCTCTCTTGCTGGGCTTCGAAAAGGAAAGGATTTCGCAGTGCTGCATTTTTTGTGTGCAAGAAAGCAGGGCAAGGAGTTTTCTTTGGATCTAGCGAAATCTTAGGGGGACTTGCAGGATTCCTTGGGATAAGTGACCAGGAGCATGTGGGATATCTCTGCAATAGACACAGGCCTGGCCCAACCTATCTTGCTCAGGCTTGCTGCCTGTGCAGACTGGCGACTCCACTGTCAGTGGGGTGGTGTACGTGTACCCACTCTGGGTTTTAGTCTGAACTTTAAAGGAGCTATCCGTGGTGCTGACCCCCCCCCCCGACAAGGTAGGTTCAGCACCATGGATAGCTCCTTAAAATTCAGGCTAAACCCCAGACTGGATACATTGCCCACCACTGTGCTGGTGGCACAGTGGAGCCACCAGCCGCCATTGCTGCCTTACTTCCTGGATGCGGGGAGCTTGCCTAAAGTCTAGAGAGACTTCAGGCATGAGGGGGGAGGATGCACTGGGAGTGTGGTCAGCTGATCCATAGAGCCCCATAGATGCCACAGTGCTGGTGGGGCTCTCGAAAGCACCCACTGGAGGTAGTAGGCCCTCCTGGTGAGGGCAGGGGGAGCAGTGCAATTTGCTGCTCTTCCCTCTTTGCCACCTGAATCATTTTCCTCAGTCTGCCGGCCCTGAGTACATGTGAAAGCAGATACACAAAAGGCAGGCTGAGTAGACGATTTATTTTATTTTATTTTATTTATTTATTTATTCTATTTATACCCCACCTTTTTTCCTGCAAGGAACTCAAGGCGGCTTACCTCCTCCTCCTCCTCCTCCTCCTCCTCCTCCTCCTCCTCCTCCTCCTCCTCCTCTCCATTGTATCCTCACAACAACCCTGTGAAGTAGGTTAGGCAGAGATTCAGTGACTGGCCCAAAGTCACCCAGTGAGTTTCATGGCCGAGCAGGGACAAGAACCCAGATCAGACACTTAAAAAGTGCAATCCTACACATGTTTAGACAGAAAAATGTCCTATGACTCCCAGCATGACGCAGCTAGCATGAGATTTAATTTGAATTTCTGAAATCAAATCTTATTATCAAATCTTCCTCAACTCGGTGCCCTCCAGATGTTTTGGACTTCAACTTCCATAAAACCCTGCCAGCAAAACCAATAATCAGGAATGCTGGGAGTTGTAGTCCAACACATCTAGAGGGCACCAGGTTGAGGAAGGCTGCCCTAAATTGTCACATAATCAGTGGGTATGCATGGAAAGATGGCTCTCTGCAAAGTCACCAAATGCATTTCTTAACTATCTTCACACTTTAGACCAATTTCACATTTCTTCCCCCCACCCACACACAAACACCTACATTTCTTTCTTTCTTTCTTCTTTCTTTCATCTAACTGAAGAAGCTAAACAGATGACAAAAAGTTAGCCTGAATATGAAATGAATTCTCCACATTGATAATTGCCCCATGACAGAAACCACTCCAAATTCGTAGAACAGAAGCCTTGACAATGTCAGTGTTGCTTCTTGTAAACAATTTAAGATGACAAATGCAGGGGATTCAAAACATTCCACACAGTGTGATAGCCTCCTGTCACAATTCCAAGTGATGCAGGATATCATGTTACTAAAAAGCTACTGCTCTTCTCCAATGCAAATGTAGGCTGATGCCAATCCAAAAAAGCAGAAACAAAAAACATCTGTTAGGAAATGATATCCCATATCCTAAGGCAATCTTCATCCAAATTTTTTACAGACAGATATTCGCTCTACAAAGAAAAGGATAGCTTTCAGCACAGTTTCTGCCAGTTTAATAATAATCCAGATCCCCTTATAGCCATCCTGGATATCTAGGAAGGAAAGAGGGAAAATCCTGATTCTCCCCAGACCTTACCTGCCATGGGTAGCCCTACTGGGAGCACATAGCTCCCAATGGCATTGCTCACAGGGTTCATCGGAACATACAAGCCCACTCACCACTTCAAGGCTGACGATCCAGCGAGAGGGTGAGTCCAATAGACTACTACAAAATGACTGGATTTGCACAACATGCTAAGCCAAAGTGGCTTAATATGTTCTGCGAGCCCAGTACACTTCTCGCAGGGTGGTTTATAAACCCGCCTGGGTGGGCCTATAAGCCACCCCAACCAGCCATGGCTTCTTCTAGGGTTTTGTAGCCACCCCTGGGCTTGCTGTGTCATCCGAACCTAGATAACACAACAAGCCCAGCGGTAGCCCAAAATGCTAGAGAGCCACTTGGCAAGAGCGGCAGAAAGGCTTGCCGCTCCAGCCAAGCAGTTCTGGGCGAGCGCCAATAACAGCCATGCCAAAGTGCGCAAGCAGCCTTTGGGGATGGCTGTCAGAGGCTTCCTGTGCTGCCACAGCCACCAACTAGCAACCCAGGAGCATGGGGTGAGCCACACTTTAATCAGCCTCCTCTAGAGGAGGCTGAGCAGAGCATGGCTCAGCTTCCTGCTTTCGGTGCTGCCGCCACGAACGGGACCAGCATGGTGGGACAGTTCTGCTGCTTCTGATATCGGCAGAGGCGGCTTGAGCAAGCTGCCTCTTCCAAGATCGGCAGCAGTGCTGTCATCCCTCACCACCACTGCTCGCGAGGTCTCCTCACAAGTTGGGGAGAGGGCTGCCACAATTCCTGCTCCCCACTTTGGTGCTCCTGTGGTGTCCCATGGGATACCTGTGGGAGGACTGAGGGGGGAGGAAGGGGAGGCACGGTGCACCCTACCCACTGAGGTGCCTGATTGTCCGTTGGGCACCTCGCTGGTAGGGTGGCTTCTAAACCATCTGGCTTAACGTGTGTCATGCGAACCCACCCAATATCAGATGAACAGAGAGCCAGTGTTGTTGGACTGGGACTAGGGATATCTCAGTTCCAGTCCCCACTTGGCGATGAAGCTTACAGGGTGACTTTGAGCTAGCCACTGACTCTCATCCTAACCTACCTTCTTGTGAGGATAAAATAGAGAGGAGGAAGACCATGCAAGCTGCCTTGGGTTCCTTGCCAGAGGAAAAGGGTGGGCTATCAAGTATAATAACAAATAAACTAAAATAAACAGCACAATCCTATGCATGGCTAGTCAGAAGTAAGCCTAAGACTGCCACCCCATGCATGTTTCCTTGGGAGTAAGTACCATTGAACTCAAACAGACTTTTCATTTCATTCATTCATTTATATACCGCCCCACAGCCGAAGCTCTCTGGGCAGTTCACAATAGAGTAACCAAGCATAGGATTGGGCTGTGAATCTAGTCAGATCGTTTCAATTCATTCTACTTTTTATACACAAGTTATTCTTGGAGGAGAGAACACTGGATATGTATTGTAACTTTTTTTAAAATATATATATATCCTGATAGAGGAGCCATTATTGGGCACTGGAACAGGCAGTGCTAGTGTGAATGCATCAACAAAACTCTAAAATCCAAATCTGCTTCTCTTTGGCAACACATTGGGCCTGGTTCTTGCATTACTCCAGTGGCATGCAGGCTGCTGCAGTATTAGGGTACTGTAAGAATGAGGCCTACGATTCATATGGCTCCTTCTGCTGCCACCCAATCAGTTAGCTGCTGGGTAAGCCTCAGAGAGCCAGTGATGAGGCAAGGTCAGCTCGTGGGGTACCAACACTTCAACCCTGGCCAGAAACAGAGCAAAGGAGAGAGGGGGGGAAGAGAAGGGAGGAGACAGAATTGTAAAGAGTGGAGAATGAGAAGGAAGGGGTGAACACCAGAAGGAGCAGGAAAAGCAGCTTGTTCCCCAGAGGAAGGCCTACCCAAATTGCCTCATGGGGGTGGGGACTGGGGAGGACGAAAATGTTGCCCAACCTAAAAGGGCATGGGTAGAGGAGAGGGCTTGATTGGAGTAGCAGAACCTGGCTTATCTTGGGACAAATGTGGAGTTGTCAGCTTGTCTTGAAGGGAAGAGAGACCAACTCTTGGCCTGTTATCTGTCCTCACCTAAACCAAAACTGGAGGGGCAAAATACTTATTTGCAGTCAGACATCTTTCACTGCCTTAACAGGACTGTGTGAAAGGCTTGAGCTTTATGAGTTCTTACCTTTTAGTTTTTGTTTTCTTTGGTTTTTTTACCTTGAAGGGTTGTAACTAACTGGCAGCTGAATTAAAGCTTTATTTTTATTGATGTGTCAGTTATATTTAATGTGGCATCCATGGAGCCTGGGGGCTTTGAAGTGCCATCGGCACCCCTACCCTCAAGGGCCCTCCCCTGATTTCTAACCAGAGACTTCAAGCAGGAGAAAATACTACAAAGTCTAGCCAAAGTGACAAGCTTTGAAGTCCCATTAATTTCACTGATGAAGCAGTTGTGAGGTCTCTTGGAAAGGGGAGCTTTTATTATATGTTTGTTTTAAGTGTTGTTACGTGCCCCAAGCTTTTGGAAAGGGTAGGGGTAGACATTGAAGTCCAAGGAGGGAAGGGCCATAGCTCAGTGGTAAAGCAAATGCTTTGCATGCAAAAGGTTCCAAGTTCAATATCCGAGCATTTCTAGGTAGGGCTGGGAAAGACCCCTGCCTGAAACCATGGAGAGTTGCTGCTTTCTGTGTAAATACTACTGAGCTAAATGGTCTGACTCGGTATTGGGCAGTTTCCTTGGATCTGAAAGCTGTTTAGCTCTCCCAGTGGAATAATTAAGGGTCTACCCATCTGCATGTTATGTTAACAGTGTGGCTTGAAACCATATCAGGTGATTTTTCAAAATAAAATGATCCTGTGTGTGAGAGAGAGAGATAGACAGACAGACAGAGGCAGAGAGGCAGGCCTGTGGCTTATGTTGGCTCAGCTTGTCTGAGCGTGGAAAGCTAAGCAGGGTCAGGCCTGGTTATTACTTGGATGGGAGACCCCTCCTCTAGTTTCCTGCATTGAGCAGCGGGTTGGACTCGATAGCCTTGTAAGCTACTTCCAACTCTATGATCTATGAAATCTGTGGAATCTATGGACTTTCCATTGGGACCTCAGTGTGCAGAGAGAGGAGGTTTAACTCTTCCTTTCCCAACTGCAGTCCCAATTAAAATTGCCTCCCCATCCCCACTTTGGAATTCTAGAGAAAATTAGTGGTGCCACTGGGAGCTTTATTTTTCTATTGCTAACTGCAGTACAGACTTTTATTTATTTTATTTATTTATTATATTTATACCCCGCCTTTTTTCCTGCAAGGAACCCAAGGCGGCTTACATAATCCTCATCCTCCTCTCCATTTTACCCTCACAACAACCCTGTGAGGTAGGTTAGGCTGAGAGTCAGTGACTGGCCCAAAGTCACCCAGTGAGTTTCATGGCTGAGGAGGGACTAGAACTTGGATCTTCCGAGTCCCAGTCCAACACTCTAACCACTATACCACACTATGCCACACTTTCATCAGGATCCTGGCTGGGGAATAGAAAGGTTAAATTCTCCCTTCCCCAATTTCTGCAGCCTGATGGAAATCACCTGCCCCACACCTAGGATTAATTTTTTTTTTTAATTGACTGATGAGGCTGAAAATCATGCTATTCATGTAGGGTTGGATCCAGATGTAATCAATACTTGGACCCATTGAAATGAGTGGGACTTTAGTTAGTCTTGCTATGTCCTATTGGTTTTAATGGAGCTACTCTAAGTATGATTAAATCTGGATCCAGCCTGTAATGTGCAATTAGGCCCTAATTTTGGTGCAATCATTGGGTGTATTTTGTTTCTCTTCAAGCATGGCCCTTTAGGCTGCAATTCTGTGTGCACTTATTTCTGGGTAAGCATGCATAGGATTAGGCTACAAGGCCTTGAGAGAGGATGCCTTCTTAAGAGAAAAGTGTATGGAAGAGTCATGGGATCATGTCATATACGGTATATGTTTGACAGCCTACTTTAGCCACTATTTGAGAGCCAGTGTGGTGTAGTGGTGAGAGTGCTGGACTGGGGCTCGGGAGATCCGGGTTCTAGTCCCCGCTCAGCCATGAAACTCACTGGGTGACTTTGGGCCAGTCACTGACTCTCAGCCTAACCTACCTCACAGGGTTGTTGTGAGGATACAATGGAGAAGAGGAGGAGGATTATGTAAGCCGCCTTGAGTTCCTTGCAGGAAAAAAGGTGGGGTATAAATATAATAAATAAACAAACTATGCATCTTAATTTTTCACTGAGAAATAAACATGCATCGGATTCTTCTTACACAGTATTCACTGGAAAAATTAAATAGTAGCCTTTCTATACACTTTATTTCATACTGTTGGTTTATGAGTTGTCATTCAGCACTATTAAAAAAAACTGTGCTTCCAGTTAAATACAGAGGCCTTGATCCAGAAGGAGTCATACTTGTCCAATTGAAATCAATGAAATTTAAGTTAGTTGCAGCCCATTTCTCCTATTGATTTGAAAGTGTCTTAAGCACCAATAAGGCTACAGTCTTAGACATACTTACCTGGGAGAAGGCCCCATTGCTCAACAGGGCTTACTTCTGAGTAGACATGTATAGGATTGTGCTGCAAGGCCACCATCCTATGCATGCTTCTTTAGGAGTAAGTCCCATTTGACTGAAATCCAGTGTAAGTCTCTCCCACCCCACAAGTTAAGTGGGACTTGCTTCCAAGTAAACCTGTTTAAGATGGGGCTGTAACTTTTCCTGGATTGAGCCAGTGATCATGATCCAGCCAAAGCAAAGCATTTGTAAATCCCATTAATTTTAATGGGACAATTAAGCACGTGTTAAAATCTGTCCAACTGAAATTGATAGGACTATTGGCTAAATCATGACCAATGCTTTTATTAAATATATAGACTTCTTTATTGCAGGGATGTTAATTTAATTAATTCATTTAAAATTATTTTAGGCTGCCTTTAAGGGTAAAACCCTTTTATATAAATACACACACACGTATGTACGTATGTAAAAGTATGTTTTACCCCTGCTGGGAGAGAAGCACTGCAGATGATGTATCACTGGAATAAGAGGTTGGGCCACAGAAATAGGGACTGGGATATATAGCAGGACTGGGATGTTGTTGTACTTCAGCTCCTGTCATCCCTGACCACTGGCCATGCTGGGGCTGAAGAGAGTTGTAGTTCAACACCCAGAAAGCCACAGGTTCCTCACTCTTGGTATATAGCACTCTGAGTTCTAATCCCAACCATTGCTTCCAATTATCTCTAGGAAGAGGTTCATCCCCAGAACTCTCTCCTAGTGTTAAAAAAGAGATGATTTTATCATCTTCAGTGCATTGGATTCCATTTCTTGTTTACTTCAGCCAACTTCCAATCAGCTTCTGCTCACACAGCATGCTCTGAGGACCAGTGTGGCACTGGCTATTCTTAGTTTTTTCTGGGGTTGCCACTATGTCCCATCCATTTGTAGTTGCAATTCATTTTGAAGCCATTTCCGATTCAGCAATTTGATGGGACGTTCTACTAATATCTTCTTCCCTCAAGTTCACCAGTGCAATATGCTTCTTGAAAAATGAAGATCCTTACAGCATCCATAATTTGGTTCATTTATCATTTAATAAATGTATCATTTGCCCATTGGAAGCAAACTTAACAGAGGCAGTTAAAACTAGTGGATAATTTGTTACTGTTACAGTGTTTCAAAAGCCACTAGATGTTTCTATTAGCGACTAGGGATTTCTTGAAACTACCTACATGGCTGCTTGCCTGCTTCAGATAGTGCTGTATCAAAAAGGTGAGCAATTCAGGAGCACACAGCTTTTTTACATTGACAATGACAGATATTTATAAGCATTATAAAGCTGCTATCGCTACTTCAACTTCCCCTCTGGTAACCTCCTCAACTGCTCCCCATAGCTACTTACCACTAGGCCTCATTCTTGTGACAGAAGATAAACTTTAAACCCAGAGCAGAGCTGTTCAGTAGGACTTGATAGTCAAGTTTCTTCCAACATAACTTTTTTTGCACCAGACATTAAGATATGCTCCTACTTAAGAGCATGCGATGTAGAAGAGAGGTGATCAAAATGACACTTCCCTGGACATTTAGTCTTAATCTAATCAAAATGCTTTGCAAATGAACAACATTTCTGCTTTCATAGTTTTTCATTGTTCATCTGCAAGATGCTCAATGATCTTATTACTAGATTTGCCTGTTTGTTCTACTCCTTCTCTTTCCTTCTACTACATTCTTACCCATTATTTTTTCCTTTCTACCTCCCACATCTTCTTTCTTTATATTCACTTTTTTTGTTGAGTTTCAACTGAAATTGTAATTGTTATAACACTTAAAAATAAAGAAATATCTTCTTATCCTGTAAATACTAATGTGCACATTTAATATATATTGTTGTGGGAATTGCTACCTGATTGTTTTGAAGGCATCTGGGCTTGGGCAAGAAGGGGGCCAGAAGGACTGCTTAATGTGCCTTAAGAGTAAGTGGCCAAACTGCCAGCAACATCTATCCTTAGGAACAAATGGCCAGGAACTGAAATCAATGGGACTTAGGTTAGTTATATGACTAGCTTTCATGTTGATTTCAATGGGATCTAAGTGGGACTATCTTGGTATGGATCCAACCATATACGTTTTGCATATAAATTGAAGTCACTGGTTCAGTCTGACACATGGGTAGCCGTGGATTCTGGCCACAACCCTAGACACGTCAAAAACAAAAGAGAGAGAAAAATGCTCAGGTGCCTGGAAAGAATACTTATTTTGCCAAACACATTTTGGAAACAACTCTTTTCCTTTGTCAGGGGCTGCTTGTCTTCTTTTGGATATATTGAGAAAAGAGCCCTTTTCTATTTCTCCCATTTCTGCATTTTAATGCAGAGGAGATACTAGATATTCTAAATATACTATTTAGTAAAGAATACTAAATATTCTTTCCAAGCACCTGAGCATTTCCCCCCCTCTCTTTTGTTTTTGTAATACACAAGTGCCTTTCCCTCTCATTGTTTCACATAGTCCTAGCTAGGCAGCAATATGTATCTGTGGAGGAACTGCACTCATGCTACTGGAAGTAACTTCTCCAGCTTGTCCATGTCCTACGATTTTGTGGAGAGGCTTTTCTCTGTGTTCATTCCAACTATAATGGCAGGACATTAATCCTGCAGGAACAAGAGAGTCTTTTCAGTGGCCACCCTCAAAGTGTGGAATTCTTTGCCTCATGAAGCTTGGTTGTCCCCCACCCTTCTTGCTGTGTTCCAATTATTTTAATTTCCTGCCTGGTATCTTTGCTAACTGTTAAATCTGTTTTTATCATATTGCTATTGTTACTTTCATGGAAGGTTACTGTATTTTATAGTTAGTTTTAATTGTTTTAAGCTGCCTTGAGCAGTGTATAAGCACTAGAAAGCCAGGATATAAATACACATGGAGCTACTACTACTGGAAGTATTTTGAAAGTTTTCATTGCAGCTGCTTACTTAAGGAGCTATAGGTCAACAACAGTTTTGCCTCCAGAAAAGAAATTTGAGATGACATCCAGAGGATTCTGCTAAGCTGAAATATATGAAGGAACTTCAGTAAATTTAGAAGAACTCTGACTTGCTGCATTTCACTCAGGGATGAGATAGGGGATTGCACATCTCTAAGAAAACAAATGTAATGTGTAGCTATAGGCAGGTCCTAGAAGTGGGGCGGGGGGAACCTTCCACCAATAGCTGTGATGTGAAATTTCATTAGTCTTTTCACAATTTTTGGCTCTCTCCAAATTCTCAGATATTTTTTTTTCTTGAGGAGGAGCTCTGAAGTTGCTTTTGAATTTTACTTCAGAAAAAAAATCCAATATCAACTTATGGATGTTCAAAATCTCCCTGAGAATCTTAGCTGATCTAATCAAAACTCTTTGACACACACCCTTCCCACTTTCTAAGGTGCCTGAAAGGAGCTCCCAAATTCACTTCCAGTTTTGCCTTAGGAAATTTTTTCCCTAAGTGACAACTCTAATCAGTAGGCCCCATTTGTAAAAAATATGTGTGAACATTTGCCATGAGTCATGGTTGTTTGTTATGTCACCGTAACCATTTGCGGAATCAAGGTTTTAAAAGATGTGAAAAGGCACAAGTGTGCTATTCAGCAGGACTGTCTTTGCAGTATGCTCAACATAACATATGAGCTAGTTATATTCCAATTCAGTTCAACTTGACCCCCATGCACAAACAAAAAGAGGATGGAACTGTGTTTCTATGAGTAGTTGGACCCCCTCCGCAAGACTCAAATAGGAGCTTTAAAATAAAACACACACAATAAATTAAGCTGCAGTAATTTGGATAACAGTGGCATTTTAAATTCTATCCATGAGAGATTCTACAGTTGATTTTCCCTTCTTGCATCAACATCCATTTGCAAGGGAAGTTGTACCTGTCTGTTACTACCAATTGTACCAACAATGATAAGAAATAAGGTTTCCTCCTCCAACTGAGCCTGCATCTTCTCCGGCTGCTCCTCCTGCTGCCCACAGCACTGTTGCCAGCCAAATACTTGATATTTCCTACCAACTTCCTGCAGGTGAGCCTTGGCTCCAACATAGGATCATAGAGTTGGAAGGGGCCTACACGGCCATTGAGTCCAACCCCGTGCTCAATGCAGGAAACTAGAGGAGGGGTCTCCCATCCAAGTAATAACCAGGCCTGACTCTGCTTAGCTTTCCACGCTCAGACAAGCTGAGCCAGCGTGAGCCACATAGTTGGCCTCTGGCAAAACTGAGAAACAAGTAGTGAGTGATGATCTTGACCTGTGGTGCCAGCTGCTTGGCTATAAGGCACACAAGCCAATGCAGTGCAGAAGAAGAAATCCAGAATCAAATCAGAGCTGCATATGCTGCATCATACCAACAGTCCATTTAAGTCCAGCACATTTTCTCCAATGACTGCCAGCCAGATGCCCCTAAAAGCTCATATGTGAGGCATAGAGGCAATGGCCATTACTTGTCATTTGCTCCCCACTGTCTGTCTCTGTAGCACATCAGAGTTCTATTCTGAGATCATGGCTAATATGTTGGAAAAGTGATGGCATGTGAATACAATTAAGTTCAATGCATACTGATGAAGGGTGCAACTGGTCTGCTCCAAGAGTAGGAGCTGTAACCTACCTTGCTGGTTAGCTTGTTTGTTTCTCTTTGATCCATACAGCTTTCTCTCTAACTTCCTGCCCCCCCCCCATGAAGTCCTGCTGTGTAATGCTGTAGCTACAACCAAGGAGAATCATGGTATAACTGCTGTATTAGAAAAAATGCAAACGCCACCATGATCAACTTACTCAAAATCTGAACCCTTTAGAAGTATTCACATACAAATTTAAATGCTGTAAGCAGGTTTTTTTGTTGTTGCTAACACAATAGCCATTGATAGAGCTATCCTACATTAATGTATCAAAAGATGCCCACCCCCAAATCCCACATACAGAAATTGAGTAGAGCGGTAGTTGAATCTTACTGTAAACAGGATAGTGTCCTCCATCATACCCGAGGAGAGCAGATTAGTTTAGGGGTGCAGGACAGGCCGTGTGGCACACACAGCTCTGTCCTCCAACCCCTTGCCACTGCTCGCTCATGACTGCCTAGTGCCTGCTCAAACTAATGCTGCAATGCATCAGTGGGAACACTGAGGTGCATTGTCTGAGCAGAGCAGTGCATGTGTACATACAGTGTTGGCTGGAGTGTGTGGCCTGGGCTGGCTGTCTCTCCGTCAGCTTACTCCATCAGGGGCCTTTCCCAGTGTAAGTGATGCATTGGGAGAAGGCAGTTGGGCAAGGAAGGCAGCCAGTCCAGGTCAGCAACAAGCAAGCATCACTGCCAGGGCCCCGGATCAGAAGGATGGGATGTTTGAGGGGCTCAGGGTGAACAATAGAGGGCTTCTGCCATCCCCTATGGAAGGGGCCATAGCTCAGTGGTCATCATCATCATCATCATCATCATCATCATCATCATCATCATCATCATCAGGCGATCACTCGTGACCAAGTAAGATCGTCTTCCAGGATAAAAAATTTACAAAAAGAAAATTTTAAAAGGAGGAAATTCTAAAGAAAATTGTGTAGACTCTAGCGATGGGTCCGTAAGTGACTGTGGAGGCCAAATCTAGCAATGGGTCCGTAAGTGACTGTGGAGGCCAATTCTAGATCCACACAGCTTCCCACAGTGAGGACACAGGTTACCAGATGGAAGACGGTCCTGTAAAGGATTCGTTTGACGTGCTTTTCGCTTAGCACATTTCTCCCTTTCACCTTGCACTCGGGTAGAGCACATGCTTTGCATGAAGGAGTTCCCAGGTTCATTCCTCGGCATGCCCAGGTAGGGCTGGGAGAGACTCCTGCCAGAAACCCTCGAGAGCCACTGCCAGTCAGTGTTGACAGCACTGGGCTGCATGGATCAGTGGTCTGGCTTGGTATAAGGCAGCTTCCTCCAGCATTGACCACCTGAAGTGACAACCTCAGTCTGCCTCATGGGATGGCCATCTAAACTGAAGCCATCACCACCCCTTGGGGTAATGAATTTCATATGTTGAGTATGAGTCGCATGATGTAGTACTAACTTTTGGCAGTCCTGAATCTATCTACTGCCAGTTGGTAGTAAATTTAATGATCTCAAGTCCATGGAATGAAAGGGAGTTCAAGTATTATGAGGGAGGTAAGGTTTGTGCCTATTCACTGTCTCCACTTCATTCCTACAACGATGCTCCACCATTTTGTGATGCATCTTCTACGTTTGATCCCCTAAAACAGTGTTCTCCAACCTTGGGTCCCCAGATGCTTTTGGCCTACAACTACCAGCATGCCCCAGCCAGCATAGCTGGCTGGGGCATGCTCGGAGTTGTAGGCCAAAAACATCTGGGGACCCAAGGTTGGAGAACATTGCCCTAAAAGATTCCCCCTTCTTTCCATTAACTGGGGCAGCGTACCATGCTACTGGTAAAACAGTTGCAAACACTGGCAGGGCTATTAGCTCCTTCTCTTGCAGTAATGCTCTTTTGTATTTTTTTCTTCTTTTCCGTAAAGGGGAAGAGATGAATCTCCTTGAAGCAAGGATTTCCCCTTCCCATTATCTGCTGGTGCGATACCATGCTGTTGGTATTGGATCAGGTATTATTCTGCAAAATCCAAAATGTTCATGGGCAACCATTTGACCAATAACCCTGACTATCATCACCAACTTTAGAATTATATTTGCGTCCTCCCCTGTACAGATCTATTCCATTTTATTTCTTTTTTAAGTTTTATTTTGCCTGTGAGGTAAAACAGTATGAGGCTGTGATTGGCCTAAGGTCTCCAGTTGTCACGTCTTCACAGGGCATTAAACCCATATCCCCTGGGGTGATAAGTACAATGCATCAGCTAATGCCTCAGTTATGTACAGTGGTAGTCTTTTTTTTCTTTTCTTTTTTAATGCTTTTGGGAAATGAGGGCCAGATCAGATGTTTGAAAATCCTTCCATGTAGAGTTTCCTAAGCATCCTTGAGGATGCAGCTGCACGAAAGAGGTAATAATATCTGAGCAAATGCACAAACTTTTCAGCCCCAACAGCTGCCTCAGGGATCTGCCAGTGTGACAGGAGCTGCATATGTGTGTGCGCGCACGTATACACGCAGACACACACACTTGGTCCCCTTGCCACCCCAGCCACCCCGACTTGATTGCTGTTAGCAATCCTGCCATTGGCATGACACCATTGTGGGTATTTTTGGGCTGCAGCAATTTTTACAGTGGTGGCTTGGGTCTTGGGGAGCCACACAAGAGGGCTTGCGGGTGGCATCTGTAGCCTGTAGGCCACAGGTTGTGTGTCCCAATCTAGAGCTATAGCTGAACCTTTGTAACAATGACTTGTTACACAAGCATGGTATATTTTCTAGTCGCCAGATGAACATGAATTGGTGCCAGAAACCAGCACCTGTTACTGGGGAAAATGCCAGATCAGATGTTACTTCTACACCGCTGCATCTGAGGGATGCTCAGAAAGTTCCACATGGGGTGATCTTGCAATGTGTAAATCAGCCCTATATCTACAGTTATGTCGCTTCAGCTGTCTCTTTGAAAGGCATTCATGAAGTCGCACTTTCTAAGAGAGATTCAGATTCATCTTGTTGTCAATGTACTTCTTGGAGTCATGAGAGTAATTTGTCTTGCCAATGTTTTGTATATATTCAGAAAAACACACATTTAACTGGCGAAATGTACACCCATCCAACCTGTGCCCATTTAATCTGGAAATACGGATGTGAAACTCAGCAAAACTCAATTTCATCAGTGATCTCTGAATTCCACCTTGAAGCTCATACTGATTCATGTCCATATCAGATTACAAAGTTTGTTTTTTTCTTTCTACACAAAAATTCATGAGCATTTTTATGCACATTTTCCCAAATGTAGGCATTTTTTTCATGCACATTTCCCCAAATGTAGGCATTTTTTTCATGCATCTTTTGCTGTGAGAATTGCATCGCAAGCAAAGAAGTGTACTGACTTCAGACCACAGATTGCATTTGGGTCTGTGTTCAGTTCCAGGAGGTGCAAATTGTATACATTCTGGTAAAAAATGAACTGAAGTGAATTTCTCACCTATCCCTATCTGGAAACATGGGTTAGTGTAATTACTCTCTATATTATTGGCACAACTAGAACTGACACACCGCGTACAGGCATTTCCTTTATTAGGGAAGGACCTGTTTGAAACCATTCCTCAACATTTTCTTTAGAGTAGCTAGTGTTATATATAGATATGGGTTTAAGATTAGCACTTGATACTACAATACCAATTATTTATTTATTTATTATATTTATACCCCACCTTTTTTCCTGCAAGGAACCCAAGGCGGCTTACATAATCCTCCTCCTCCTCCTCTCCATTTTATCCTCACAACAACCCTGTGAGGTAGGTTAGGCTAAGAGTCAGTGACTGGCCCAAAGTCATCCAGTAAGTTTCATGGCCGAGCGGGGACTAGAACCCGGATCTCCTGAGTCCCAGTCCAACACTCTAACCACTACGCCACACTGGCTCGCGACCTATTGCCAACATGACTTAGGTTTAACGTAAAACTGAACCTGAATTTAGGTCAGTCAAAACCAGCAACTTGGTCAGAATCAGGAGTTGGAGTCATTGGGTGTGCAAAAAATGTAGCAAGATTTCCCCGGGTAAAAAGGCTGTGGATCAAAAGGCATTATGACCTATTGTTCTAAGATCATGTGTTACACATTTTTATGTGCCATGAAAGGAACAATGTATTTTGTAACTTGAAAACTTAATTCTGTAATTTTGAAAGCTGACTTCCGTGATTTTGTTGGATACGTACGTATGTCTGAAGTAATTGCTAATATTTACTTCATTCCTATGCTCAGAATTAAGTCTTCTGAATAAAGCTGGCAAAACTTTTTACCATCTCTGTCTCTGTCTCTATGTCTGCCTGTGTGTTTGATCTTTCACAAGGAGGGAATCCAGTGCTTTGGTGGAAGTCCCAAACCCAGGCATTAACACTTAGTGCTGGTCATGTTTGGCTGCCTTATGGCAATAATGCAAATCAAGAGGTTATATAAAACAATAAAATTTTATAGCAAGAAGCAGTCACAGAATTTAAACAAAGTTAGGATGTAAACTCTATCTTTCCTAGAACACACGCAGGTATCATGCTACTGCCTCACAACATAGCATAGAGCCATCAGGACTAGTAGCCATTGATATCCTTCTCCTCCATAAATTTGATGGGGGAAGTGTGTGTGTGTGTGTGAGAGAGAGAGAGAGAGAGAGAGAGAGAGAGAGAGACACACACACACACACACAGAGTTAATCCAAGTCTTTTCCCTAGTCAAAATTGCACCTGAAAAAAACATGTTCATGCTCATTAGCCCCCAAAGAGAAAAAGGTCCTATGCAGGTTTAGACAGAAATAAGGCCTACAACTCCCAGAATACCTCAGCCAGCATGGCCAGCTGGCAGATGCTGAGACTTGAAAGACTTACTACTTCTGGCTAAAGATGCACAGGATTGCATTGTTATTTTTCATCCCTCATCCCTCCCTATTCCTTTTTCCTTGTGTGCTGTGTCTTTTTAGACTGTAAGCCTGCAGGCAGGGACTGTCTTCCTTTACTGATCATATGTAAGCCCCGCCAGGAGTCTATTTGACTGAGGAGCAGGATAACAATACTCTAAAATAAATTTAGTAAATAATTAGTTTGAAATAAGTCTTTAAAAAATAAAAAGATGAGCATCTATAACCGTGCACCTGCCCATACAGGTGCTCGCAGAGTATAAAATATTTTTTAAAAAAATAAGGAAGAAAAGGTGCTGCAGCAACCAGCACCAACCTCGATGGGCCCCAGCCTGTCTCCTGAGCAGGATACTGCAGTGGGCTTGGGAAAGGCGTATGATTAAAGTCCCCAAGCACCCTGCAAATATTTTACTCAGAGGAAATGCTACTGCCCCACAAACACCACACCACGTCTTGCTCAGATTCTGTTTTTAAAAAACACGGCCCACAACCACCACATCTTGCTCCAAGAAATTCAAAAATGACCCACAACTCCCACATCTTGCACAGAAAACATAAGAAACGACCCCGCCTCTAAGCTCTGGGATGAGCAGAAAGAGGCCCGGAGGCCACGCGGGCCCACTTCGGGTCAGCGAAATCCTAGTTGAGTCGCACAAGCCACCACAGCTTAGATCACGCCACCTCCAAGCTGCCCCACGGCACCCTCCCACCCATGTTCCTCAGTAACTGGCATACCTTGATCCTGAAAAGATACCCAGGGAGGAGAATTGGGCTTGGAGAATGTACAATACAGGGTGTATATCTCCTAAGCCAGAGGTGCCCTCCAGATGTTTATGGTACCCTCCAAATGTTTTGGACTACAACTCCCACCAGCCCCAGCCAGCATGGCCAATGGTCAGGGATCATGGGAATTGGGGGAGATGGAGGATTGGTCTAACCCTTGATAATTTTCTGTATTCCTAATGGGTCTTGACCATCGGTAGAAACTTTATTTGGGTAAAAGGGTGCTTTTGCACTCCTGTCTTGCTTGTGGGCTAACTTTCCCGTGGGCAGCTGGTTGGCCACCGTGCGAACAGAATGCTGGACTAGATAGACCCTTGGTCTGATCCAGCATGACTGTTCTTATTCTATCCCCCACCCCCCAATTTAATCTCCACAAACAGACATCTCACTTATAGGCTAGAACATGAGTAGGCAACTGGTGTGCATAGGCATACCTCGATCCTGAAAAGATACCCAGGGAGGAGGGGAATTGGACTTGGAGAAGGTGCAATACGGAGTGTGTATCCTCTAAGCCAGGGGTAGGCAATATGGTGCCCTCCTGATGTTTTAGACCACAGCTCCCATCAGCCCCAGTCAGCATGGTTAGTGGAAAGGGATTATGGGAGTTGTAGTCCAAACATCTGGAGGGCACCAGGTTGCCTAAGCCTGGGCTAGAAGTTCTAAGGGTTGCTTGTGCCAAAGCACCCCCCACCGCCAAAGCACCCCCCACACCCCACCACCCGTGAATGCGAGTCCTTGCCTGGCGGGCTCCTCAGTGGGGGGTGGGGAGAAAAGACGGTGCTTGCTCGCTCTTGCAGCCTTCTCTTCAAAAAATAAAATAAAAATAATTTTTCAAACGCTGCTCCGCTCTGAAAAAAAGAAAAGAAAAAAAACCTTCTGCTGCTGCAGCGGACCCGACCGCTGTTCCTCGCGGTCGGGTCCGGAGCTGGGCTCTCCTCGCCAGGCCTTTCACAAAGGCGACCCACTGCTGCTGCAGAAAGGGCGCACGACTGTGATTGGCCCAGTAACCGTCACCTGACCTGTCTCCGCCCGTGGCATGGAAAGCCCTGGCTGCAACTTCGGCTGCCTCCTGCTCTGCAAAGGAAAGACGCACAACCCCAGGAGAGATTTTAAAATAAAAATAAATTTTTCAAATGCTGCTCCCGCGCTGCCGGGCCGGCTGTGGGCCTCTTTTATGGTAGGGGCCTGGAGCTGCAGCTCCAATAGCCCCTATGTTAATCCGGCCCTGTCCCAAACCCTAGCCCCAAAGTGAAGTTGGTTTTCTCCATACACTTAGTGCTTATGGTCATTCTGCTCTTCACCTGGACAGAAACAATTACCTAGTGTCATAGTTGCTAAAAGCAATACAAGAGAGTTATAGATAGTAAACCATTTTTCATAGCATGATGCACACAAAGAGATAAATGATGGAATGATCAAGATTGGTGGAAACCCTGGGGTGGTAATACTTCTTCTGGTATGGCCACACAGAGAGTGACATGAGCCTGTGCATTACAAGCATACATTCTGCACAACAGATCCAAACATCCAATTCAATACATAAATTACTTCATGTCCGAAAGAATCTACTGGGTGGTGGTGCTTGAGGAATCAGCTCCAGAGTTGAAGTGAAAGCAGTGCTATGGCTGGAGAGAAGGAAGTTCAGAAATATATTAGCAGAAAAGGGGTAGTATGGATAAAGAACAGGAAATATACATGGGGGGAGGCCAAGGTGCCATGCAGAGCACTGAACGTTTACCCTCTCAATTGCTGAACACCCTTTGGTGTCAAAGATCAGCATGCACAGCCCACACACTTCTCTTGGAAGCCATGGGGGTGAGAGATTTGAGCTGTGATCCTAACTAACCATGCTTATTTGGACATAAGCTCCATTGAAATGAACAGGGTTTCACTTCCAAGGAAAAAGTGTTTAGGACTAGGCTATTTCTCTTTTAATTAAAGTGGAGGTGGAGAACCTTGGAGGATTGCTTCAGTGTACTCCATTGTTCATCAAACCCTTAACAGGAAACAGAAGTTACATCCTAGAGAAAAGGTCAGTATGCATGGTACAGAGGTAGTGCAGCTTACAGCAGCAAAAAAAGATACTATAGCAGTGATACAAACTGGACCATAAGATATTATGATACTCTCCAGATCCATTCCCCCCACCCCGCCATCCATAACTGTGCATTGCCACATGCAGCACACAAGGCTGGGTCATATCCAAAAGTTTGTGTTTATTAACTTCACCAGCCCAATTAATATCCAGACTCCCCCCCCCTCCGAGACTAACCCAGCAACTATGCATTGTTTAAGGCAGGGTTGGGAAACCTTTTAGGCCCTGAGGGCCACATGTGGTGCCAGGCGGTGAGTCGGGGGCCACACACATACACGGATAGGATCACTGCTTCCCTACCACCATTAGCAATGTGGAAAAGCCTTCCTACTAGCAGGGCCAGAACAGTGGTATGGGGCTTTCTTGGGCCACATAGAGGGTGGCCAAGGGCTGCATGTGGCCCACAGGCAATCAGTTGCCCACCCCTGGTTTAAATTCCCCTTCAGACTTTTACATTGCTGTTAAACAAGTATTAGTACTTTACCTGAAACAGCTTAAAAGCTTGTACTTAAAGCTTGTACTTAAAAGCTTGTACTTACTTAAAAGCTTGTACTTTAAACAAGTATTAGTACTTTACCTGAAACAGCTTAAAAGTAGAATTAAGCTTTTGTAATTATTTTGCCTCCGTGACTTGTTTTAAATCTTGCATTGGCTGAGATCGTATCTGCAATGGGTGCAATCCAGCAAAAAAAGTTAGGTGCTCTCAAGTCCCACTGCTATCTGCAGAACTGAAATGAACTTTACAGGGGCCACATTTGCACATCACACTAAAACATGATTTATTTATTTATTATTTATTTATTCAATTTATATCCCGCCTATACATAAATGCCCTAGGAGGCATACAAAATCACTATCAAACAAAACAATTATACAGTAACACACAACCAAACCCAATCAATACAATTAAACATAAAAACAGAATAAAAATCCAGAAAATTCCATAAAAATGGATAAAGGTACCATAAAAAGATACCACCTAAAGGACAGGGTTCGTAGTTTGAGGGTGCTCCTAGACTCCGAACTGTCGCTGGAGTCACAAGTGACAAGGAGCGCCTTTTATCAGCTTAGGCTGATTTACCAACTACAAACCTGTCTGGACAGGCAGAGCCTAGCAACGATGATTCATGCTCTGGTAACCTCTCATTTGGACTATTGTAATGCGCTCTACGTGGGGCTGCCTTTGAAAACGGTCTGGAGACTTCAATTGGTTCAAAATAGAGCAGCAAGGCTGCTAACGGGGACTGACCGACAAGAACATATTACGCCAGTCCTCTATGAACTACATTGGTTACCAATTGAAGTCCGGGCCCGATTCAAAGTGCTAACATTGACATTCAAAGCCCTAAATGGTTTGGGGCCAGGTTATCTGAAGGAACGCCTCGTCCCATACGTGCCTACCCGAACCCTGAGATCTTCTTCAGAGGTCCTTCTCAGAGAGCCCCCTCCAAAAGAGGCTAGGAGGGTGGCTACTAGGGGAAGGGCCTTCTCAGTTGTGGCACCCCATCTCTGGAATCAACTTCCCAAGGAGGTGTGCCTGGCGCCTACTCTTTATTCCTTCAGCTGCCAGGTGAAGACCTTTTTATTTACCCATTATTTTAATGGTTAGATTTTTATTCCCATTTTTATTATCACTGCTGTACCTCCGGTCTGATTCATCTGGCTGCTTTCTTTTATTGTATTATATTGTATTTATATTTCTATTTTAATGATGTTTTTAGTTTTAAGATTGTTTTTATCCTGTTTTACTTGTAAACTGCCCAAGGAGCCTTTTGGCTGATGGGAGGTAAATAAATATATTAAATAAATAAATAAATAAAAATTAAATAAAAATTGATAACAATTCCATAAAATTGTAACAAAATACTAAAAAAGGAAGGCCTGCCGGATTAATAAAGTCTTCACTGCCTGCTTAAAAACATTCAAAGAAGGCAGAAAATGCATTTCAATCAGTAGATCATTCCACAACTGAGGGGCAGCAAAGGAAAAAGTTATTTGACATACACAGCTGCCAGTCTCACATTGGGCAGCTGCAACAGCTGACCCTCAGAGGACCTTAAGTGGCGTGGTGGAACATAGGAGAGGAGGCGTTCCCTAAGGTACCTTGGACCCAGACCATGTAGGGGTTTAAAGGTAAGAACCAGCACTTTATATTTTGCCCAGAAACAAATCGGCAGCCAGTGTAAAGATTTTAAAACCGGTGTTATATGGTCTCCACGGGATGTCCTGGAGACCAACCTGGCTGCCATATTTTGCACTAGTTGAAATTTCTGAAAATGGGCGGGGTGGAACCCCCCAAATAGTATCCCTAGCTGCTATGGAGTCCCCAAATGGTCAAAATTAGCTTGCAACCAAGATAATTTTTACCCTTTTGGCACTCTGTAGCAGTTCCGGATGTCAATTTGTTTGCATTTTTTTTTAAAAAAATCAGGGTTGTGGTGACCATACTGGGGGGCTGTGGGAGGCACATGTGGCCTGTGGGTCACATGTTGCCCACCCTTGGTTTGGCATGATGTGAATGCGCTGCAGCAAGCCTCCAGCTCACATGCTCTCCCATTCCGTCCCATCAAAATTCACCCAATGAGATGTCATTCTCTTTCAAAGCATTTGAATGCTTTACTAGTACAGTAATACCTTGGATTGCAAGTAACTTGGTTTGAGAGCGTTTTGCAAGACAAGCAATTTTTTAAATATTTATTAAAAAAAATTTACTTGATATATAAGCGACGTCTTGCAATACAAGTACTGTAGTACGGCTTAAATTAAAAATCTCTTTTTTGGGGGGGGGGGATTTCATTTTGATATGAGAGTGTTTTGGATTACAAGCACGTTTCCGGAACAAATTATGCTCTCAATCCAAGGCATGACTGTATACATTCCTCCAGCTCCACTAACATATTCAAGGAATTTGTAGATATAACTCCATTGATATCAAGACAGCTCCACAGTGTCAGCAAAAAACTAGAGTAAATTGGCACCAGATCAAGACAATAATATCTGAAGAATTTTATCCCATTTGATTTCTAATGCAGGTTTTATATTGCTCGTACCATTTATTTATTTAATTTCATTTTTATACCACCCAATAGCTGAAGCTCTCTGGGCAGTTTACAGCAATTAACAACCATGCTGAAGCACAGCATGCAGTCCCACAGTTGCTCAGAATCAAATGTAGAGATATCTAAAATAAAAACAATTATTTACAGTTAATCTCGGAACAAGTGTAACTAGGCAACTCAAATCACAACATCTATAGCTAGGTAGCCTAAACGGGGGGGGGGGGACCCTTTTACAAGTCATATTCAAAAGTTTCATTCACTGATATACCAAACCAAATAATTGTTATTTTGTATTTTCTTAACCACCTTATACCTTGCTAACTTGGTGCCCTTGGGCAAAACTTTTATTAGCTATCCGGCAGAGATGGAAAAGCCCTTTCAGCCTGAGGGCCGGATTCAATTTTGAGAAACTCTTGGGGGGCCACATTCCAGTGGTGGGTGGGGCCAAAGGCAAAGGGGGAGGCGCCAAAATACAACAAAATCACATCTTAAATCTATGACTTAGGAGAGGCATTTCAACTTCTTAGATTGGGGGGGGGGGATTGCAAAAAAGCCGAGAAACCACCAAATGATTGGTGATTGGAGCCATTTTTGGAGGAAAGGGGGTGGGGCCAGCGGAAGGGTATGTGACATTCCTGGGCATTCCAGAGGGCCAGATTGGGATCCCGGGAGATCCAGATTTGCCCCATGGCTCTGAGACTCCCCACCCATGCTGTAGGGCTTATCCCAAACAACAAAGGGCTAATCATAACCAAAATATTTTTAATTAATTAATTAATTAATTATATTTCTACACCTCCTATCAGCCAGAAGGCTCCCTGGGCGGTTCACAATCAATATAAACAATGATAATAAGATCACAATAATAGCATTAATATAAAATACACTAGTACCATAGAACAGCTAAATCAATCAATCCGGAGGTACAGTAGTAAAATACAGGGTTTTTTTTAAAAAAGGAAGTAAAAATCCAACTATTAAAATATTGGGAAAATAAAAAGGGGGTTACCTGGCACCTGAAAGAATAAAGAAGTGGGTGCCAGGCACACCTCTTTGTGGAGCTGATTCCACAAATGGGGTACCACCACTGAGAAGGCCCTTCCCCTCGTAGCCACCCTCCTAGCTTCCTTTAGAGGGGGCTCTCTGAGAAGGACCTCCGATGAAGATCTCAGGGTTCGGGGAAGGCATGTACGGGATGAAGCGTTCCCTCAGATGGCCTGGCCCCAAACCATTTAGGGCTTTGAATGTCAATGTTAGCACTTTGAATCAGGCCCGGACTTCAATCGGTAACCAGTGTAATTGATAGAGGACTGGTGTGATGTGTTCTTGTTGGCCAGTCCCTGTTAGCAGGCTCGCTGCTCTATTTTGAACCAATCAAAGTCTCTGGATTGTTTTCAAAGGCAGCGCATTACAATAGTCCAAAGGAGAGGTTACCAGAGCGTGGATCACTGTTGCTAGTCAGCAACTCATTTCACTGTAGGACCATTAAGTGGATGCAAGGTAGTGGACCTGCCAGCCTCTGTGTCTCCCCATTCCTGAAAGTTAACTCAGCTGTTGCCTCAGTATCAGTCCTTCCACCTACTTCTCCTGTGTTTGGGTTGACAATTTGGGAGTATGGGGGTTAGCTGGTTTGCCTTAGGAGGTCAGATTTAGCCTACAGGTGCTGATCTGTGCCATACATTATGCTGTGCAAAATCCATCTTTTTCTCCACTTCCAAAGCACATTTTGGGCTAGAATTATTGTCCCACTAATATCGCTCCATATGAAGCTCCTCACATTCCAAACTCTGCTTCCTGTTAAATTCTTGGATGCGATTCTTGCATTAATGACTCAAATCTGACAAGTTACTGTTTTCTTCTACCAAGAGGTGCCATATGGTGATGCCGAGAAAATAGAGTTCTGTTGTAGTCCCTTTACTGGAAGCCAGATGGTGTTGCTAAGGCTGCTGAATGATAAATGGGATAATATCCCTGCCCCTGCGGTGCATCCAACTTTCCATCCCGTTATCCTGACCCTCAAATTCAGTGTCCTATAGAAATCACCCGAAGGTAAAACAAAGTGAACCAGGAGAGTTCTTTTTTTAAAAACCAGTAATCTCATTCTATCCATGATTCCTCAGAAGAAAAGTTATGTGGGACTTCGAGTTGGAACATGTGACTCACACCATGCAGGGAGTGCTGGGAAAAAGCCCCTGCATAATGACTTACCCCTGGGCAACCTGGGCCCCAGAAGCCTTCTGTGTGGCCGAGCCCTTGCTGAATTCGGCCCTCTAAAGTCTGCCATCAGCTATTCAATGAGCTGGGTGAAGTGGGATTATGAGGAGGAGGATGCACACTGGAATGACTGTTCCCTTTGCACCATCCTCTCCATGTAAATCATGATCCCCACAGCACACTAAATGGTTAACCCTCTCCTCCCTGCACACCAGTCCTCCCCATGACAGCTGGCACCATTTCACCTGTTGTTCAAACTTTTCCCCAGAGATAACGAAGTCTTTTTAGTAAACAGTTCTTATTATTCGAATGTGATGGCCATGGCAAAAAGTTTAAGGAGGGAGTAGTGCTGGTTAGGTACCCTTAAAAGTGTGTGTGTGTGTGTGTGTGTGTGTGTGAGAGAGAGAGAGAGAGAGAGAGAGAGAGAGAGAGAGAGAGAGATCCAGGGAGGGAGTGATGCTGATATCACAGCATTCCAGTGATGGAGAGATTCTAAAGTGCTTAGATCATACCCGGTATTGTATTGAGCTGAGAACCCATGAGCGTGGCGGCCCCTCCGCCTGTTTGTTTAGATCATGCCTGTTATTGCTCTAACAATATTGGTATCATTGTTTAAATTTCTATACCAATCAGTAGTGAAGCTCTTGGAGTGATTTACAGTCAATATGAAATTAAAATCAAACCAACCAAGGCAATCCTTAAAAACAACCTTATACATCAAATGTTGAAATACAAATGAGCAGAAAGCACATCTCTATAGATATGCTGGCATACTACTTTCTACATGAGTATCAATCTGCCCGAAGTTATAATTGAGTAGTGAATTTCATTATACATATGTGGCATTTTTTTAAAAAAAGATGATATCTGTCAGGTTTCTTTACTTGGTATCTTTTTGCATATGATTCACATTCCCAAACCTATTTAGAATAGGATTCCTTCTGGTTTTCTACACATAGATACCACCTTCATTTCCCTCTGCCCCTCCACCCCCAACTTTTCATCTGCCAACCCATTTTGACTGTGTCCTGTCCTTGTGATTCCAAACATTCATTCTGATTTGATTAATTTGATTTCCATTTCCACTGCTGCTGCCTCTTGCTCAATTGCCAGCAGTCAGAACATACGGGAGAGCAAACCTATTAACCATCTTATAGATCTTGCTTTTCATTCTGCTGGGCACTCTTATCAAAGATCACTCCACTCAAATTGAATTTCTCAATCTGCTTGTAAATGCATCACTACTGACCCAATCCACAAACCGGTTATGCCAGACTTTTAGATTTCAGATTCATCGCCTGTGCCTCCAAGTGAGACAAACCCAGTTTAAATTCAATTGTTCCAGTTTAAATGGCTTTCAAATCAGACTTTCGGTTTTCTATTTCCTGATACGATCATATCAACAAGCTAAATTTTATGTCTTTTAACAGCAATTGCCCTTCCCTCTCTACCCCAGAAATGGACAGATATTTCTTTAGGGGGAAAAGTATCATTCAATTAATCCAACTCTTTTCCACTTTCAAAATGCCATCTCTACTTGCAGGATTAGATTGAATTTGTGTGTCTATGTTAGAGCCAGTGTGGCGTAGTGATGAGAGTGTTGGACTGGGACTCGGGAGATCCGGGTTCTAGTCCCCGCTCAGCCATGAAACTCACTGGGTGACTTTGGGCCAGTCACTGACTCTCAGCCTACCCTACCTCACAGGGTTGTTGTGAGGATAAAATGGAGAGGAGGAGGATTATGTAAGCCGCCTTGGGTTCCTTGTAGGAAAAAAGGCGGGGTATAAATATAATAAATAAATAAATATTATTCAGAAATATAAATATATATATATACAAGTCCATATTTAGTTTATATCAAGAGAATATATAAAAACATGTTGGACCCACAAAAAACAGCATTAAATCCCTATCCCTCGAGGCTCCAGCAAGCCTGGAAGAGAATAATTGCCATGCCATTTAGGCCTCAAAGACAGGACAGTTTCAGGAGGCAGGAAGGGAAAGAGGACACTCCCCACCCCCCCCCGCTTTCTCACCCATCCTGAAGCCTTTTCACACTGTGCTAAATGGATCAGGTAGTGCATAATATGAAAGACCTCTGCCTGAGATCCTGGAACAGCTGCTGCCTGTCAGAATAGAGAATACTGGGTTAGGGGGACAAATAGTCTGATCTAGTATGTTAAGGCAGCTTCCTATGCACTTGTAGTGCTTGAGGACTCAGATCTGAGGCTGCCAGCCTCAAACCCAAGGTTTTCATAGCTATTATAGCAGGATGCTGGTGGTTCTGGAAAGCAAGAAAGATAAAATGTGTCCTTTCCCCCTTCCTTCCTCCTGGAATATTCTTGTATAGTGTTTGGACTGGAAGAGGAGTTTAACCTCATGACATACATTTGCCCAACATGAATCCCCCCTCTCTGAGATACTTCCTATAAACTAGGGGTAGGCAACCAGGTGCGCTCCGGATGTTCTGGACTACTACTCCCATCAGCCACAGCCAACATGACCAATGGTCTGGAATTATGGGAGTGTTGGTCCCAAGCATCTGGGGCAGAATATCAGTGCTTAATGTATAGGTCTTCTTCCATGAGCCCTGTGATGCTTGAGACCATCCAGGGAGTGTCCTGAGACTGAAAATTCCATTCCGATACATTGGAAGAATGTTACAGGCATGGGAACTGCAAGCCAACATTTCTCAGAAAGAGAAATTTCTCAAAACCTGAATGAACGCCTCCTGGGACCACTGGCTAGGAATGTGTCAGAAATCCATTCCATTGGGGTGTGGATGGGTTGGGTGGATTTCTCCAATCCACATCACCCAGAAATGGACACAGATCGGACACATTTTGCATTCAGAAATCTCTACATTTTTGGACTTTCAAGGCATTCTGGGGAACAGAAAAAACACATCCAATAAAATGTGCACCTTGGAAAGGTGCACAAAGAAAAATGCATATATATTTCAAAAATTTGTACAAACACACTTTAGCCAATGAGTAGACACATACAGAAATTTGAAAAATGTGCTAAAAAAAACCTTGCAAAAATATCCATCTGGAACCCACATGTATAAAACAAACAAAACAAAGCACACATATACATGGAACTGGTGTGGAATGGACGTGGAGGTGGGAAATGGAGGAAGTCCTTGGAAACAGATCTCGCAGTTCCACCCATCACTACCACTGGCATAAATTGCTCCATTTCTACAACACATTATCACAAGAATCCCATCATTGATACTGTTACAGGAATGAACCCTTAACTCCTCCATCCCCAAATGTATTGTGTGATGGTCTAAGCAGTTATGCTTATGGTTTTAAGTGCCAAACTTGCCATGAATGTAGAATTACACCTTTCATAGCGCTACAATACTCAAGACTGTAATTTTTAAAAAGATACAAACATAGTAAATAACATCAATCAACTTTTAATCTGCCAGATTTTGTTTCTGGACTGATTTCAAATTTACAAAGGTTTGCAAAGTAAGAAAGGCTTTTGGAATCATCACGATCGGAAAAAGTACAATTGTCTTTAATTATCCACACATTGGCAATAGTCAGGGGAAGCTGGGAAGAAAATGTAATGTGTTGTGCCTTGAGCAGCTGCAATTCAAACTGTCTAGAATGAGTAATGTTCATAAATATCTGAGTTTGCTCTTTCGTATAGCTGTAGACATGGCAGATTTAACAAGACTACTTTCTTCATTAACAATATGTAACACTTACTCCATGTAAATGTTATGGCAAGATATATATACATTCATTTGGAAAATAATGCAACTATATTATTAAGTCGAAGGTATGGGTATGAATGCCTCTGGATAGAAAGGATTGAACTATTTGTTTATCTGTCTGCATTATAGATTACGTACTGTAAGCAGCATATATTTCCTGATCCGCCGGAGTATGTTAAGTAGAACACAATGATGAGTGGCATGAGAGGAAAATGACATTCTTCCTTCCACTTTAACGTGAAATGGCTTTTAATGCATTTAAGGTGTTCTGGGATTGATTTCTTTCTGTGTTGTACTGATACTGTGACAGTATAATATTATGTATGCAAGATTTTAATTTAATCTTTATCTTAAGTCACTTCATTTCAAATACTGTGATAGAGTTTAACTGCTGAAATAACAAGACATATTCATTCACACAGAAACACACACACACACACGCGCGCGAGAGAGAGAGAGAGAGGGGGGAGGGGGAGGGGGAGGGAGGGAGCATACTTGCACTTTAAATTCACTGTCCCATTGAACTAAAAAACACGGCTTTAGGTTTTATGAATTGCTGCCTTTGGAAAGGATCCAACGGTCTCATTCCGCAAACTCAAATAGTGCCACCTGAATCTTTCCGTTGTGCAAGCTGTTGCCCATTACACTCGCGCAAGCGTTGTGCAACTGGTTGCACAACAGGTTGCAGGAGTGGAATGCACAACAGGTTGCACAATGGGTTGCACAAGCATAATGCACAACCACTTGCTCAACCATGCATGCGCAAACGTAACTTTAGTTGGAGTCTTCTCTTGCACATAGTTGAGAACCAAGTTTCTGCTAGCGCAACTATGATTGTGCCTAACGAAATGACACAGTTGGATACTGCTCTTAGTCTTCTAGGCAGGTTTTATAGCTAAAAGGCATGATTGCATAGCATGTATCCATGGAGAGCAGATGACCTCTGGTCCCATCCTTCCAGTTTGAGAAGGTACCATTGATAGGCTTTCTTTGAGTCCGATTCTGTAGCCAACTGTGGATCCACCTGATAGTTGTTCCATCTAGCCCACTTTTAGCTAGCTTGCTAATCAGGATATCATTATCCTGGTTGTTTAAGAAGGCTTTTGGCCTAGCTCCTTTTGGCTAGCCTTGTATAAAGCTGTGTGCCTTTATGATTGTATTGTTTCCCTGGTCTGGTGTGTTAATATGGAGGCACTGTAGATAGGTGATTCCCTTGTCTGGGAATTAGGGAAGTTACCTGTTTGGGACAGGGTTGTACTCCCTCTGAAGGAGCAGGTGTATAGCTTTGGGGTGCTCCATCACTATCAATGGAGACACAAGTAACCTCCATGCAAGGTTTATTTATTTATTATTTATTTATTTAATACATTTTTATACCGCCCAATAGCCAAAGCTCTCTGGGTGGTTTACAACAGTTAATATCATAAAATACAACATAAAATATAAAATTTAAAACCACAGATTAAAAACAAACAGCAGAGCTAGCAGCAGCAGTTACAATAATGGAATTAAAAACAACTACAAGATTAAAATGATTACAATGCCTGGGAGAACAAAAAGGTTTTCACCTGGCGCCGGAAAGAATACAAAGTAGGCACCAGGCGAACCTCTTTGGGGAGCTCATTCCATAACCGGGGTGCCGCAGCAGAAAAGGCGCTCCTCCTGGTAGCCACCTGCATCACTTCCTTTGGCAGGGGCTCTCGGAGAAGGACCGCTGCGCTGATGCAGATCTCAGTGTCCGGGCAAGAACATATGGGAGGAGATGATTCTTCAGATCCCCTGGCCCCAAGCCGTTTAGGGCTTTAAATGTTAGCACCAGCAATTTGAATCGGGCCCGGAAACAGACTGGCAGCCAGTGCAGATGAGAAAGCACTGGCATAATATGTTCTCATCGGCCAGTCCCTGTTAACAATCTCGCTGCCCTATTTTGGACCAGCTGAAGTTTCCGGACTGTTTTCAAAGGCAGCCCCACGTAGTAGTGGGACCGAGCCTGGAGTTGGCTGGAGGCTCGCTCCAGGCTCGGCCCCCGCAAGCGGCGGCGGCCCGATCTCGCGCTTCAGAGCGGCGCGGAGCATTCTCCTCGCCGCTCGAGCCACCACCGGAGAACCCCCCGTGCACGCCCCCCACCGCCGCCCCCACTGCCGCCCCCCCCGCCCCCCACCCCTGCTGCTAGGACCCCCCCCGCCGCCTACCTGGTCCTGCGCTCCACCGCCGCCGCCGGAGCCACTGCTCGGCGCGCTGGACCCCCGTCCGCGCTCTGTTTTGGTGGGAGGAACCAGGGCAACAGGACTTAAACAGCCCTGTTGCCCTGGTTTCCCACGCCAAAAACAGAGCGCGGGGGTCCAGCGCAACGGAGCAGGGTCCCATTGCGTCACTTCCTCCGCACTGGAAGTGACGTGACGGGACCAGCGGACTGGGGAGGCAGGCTCTCCGCAGAGCCGGAGAGCCTGCAGGTAAGCCCGCGCGGGTGGCCGAGTAGCCCAGTGGACACGAGCAGGCCCAGTTCGGGCCTTGCTCCTGTCTGCCGGGCTACTCGGGTACATCCCTAGCCATGTATAATGCATTGCAGTAATCCAAACGAGAGGTTACCAGAGCATGGATAACTGTAGCTAGGCTATCTCTGTCCAGATAAGGACATAGTTGGTATATCAGCCCAAGCTGATAAAAGGTGCTCCGTGCCAGTGAGTTGACCTGTGCCTCGAGTGACAGTTGGAGATCCAAGAGCACCCCCAAACTATGAACCTGATCCTTCAGGGGGAGTGCTACCCCATCCAGAACTGGTTGAATATCACTTAGCCGGGCAGACGAACCACCCACTAACAGTACCTCCGTCTTATCTGGATTGAGTCTCAGTTTATTAGCCCTCATCCAGTCCATTACTGTGTCCAGGCACTGATTCAGAACAGCCACTGCCTCACCTGGATTAGATGAAAAGGAGAGATAGAGCTGGGTGTCATCTGCATAGGTTTGCCTTTTCCCAACTTTTCTGGTTCTCCAGGTGCAACCGTTCCTAATCAGAGATAGCTGGCTATGGTAATCCATGCACTGGTTACCTCAAGATCGGGCTACTGCACCATGCTTCATGTGGGGCTGCCTTTGAAATTGTCCCAAAGCTGCAGCTAGTGCAAAATGCTGCAACTAGGGCTGCTGAGTGGGACAGCCTACCAGGACCGTATTATAGCACTTCTGAAAGGGTTGCACTGGCTGAGAACTTTGCCAAGTTCAAGGTGCTTGTGCTGACATACATAGCCCTACACAGCTTAGGACCTGGGTGTCTGATGGAGAGCCTTCTCCCTTATGTATTTGTCTGGATATTAAGATCTAGTGGGGATGTCATTTTGATAGTGTCACATTTGCTTGGGCTTCAATAAAGGGCAACCCGAGAGAGGGTGTTCTTGATGCAGGCACCCCAATTTTTGAATGCCCTCCCATCTCAGATACGGTCAGTGCCAGTTCTTACAAGCTTTTGGTGCCAACTAAAGACCTTTTTTCCCCTTCCATCTTGTAAACTATTATTTATCTGTGTTCCCCCCCCCCCCATTTTACTAGTCAATATCTGTATGATTTTACTATGCTTCATTGGCTTCGTACCCTGTTTTGGGATAATATTATAATAAAAAGCAGGCCATAAGTTGTATAAATAAATACATTGCTTTCTTATGATTGGTGCTTGTATGAGTGCTAGTTATTATATATGTTTTTAAATGTTCCAGTATGTGATATTCTGTAAGCCACCTTGAATTCATTTTTGATTTTCTTTTAGAAAAACAGAGGATACAAGGTTATAAAATAAATATTAAAAATAAAACATTCAGTATACACGAGCGACTTACCTTCTAAGAAGTAAGGGCATGAGGCTCCCCCAAAAACAACAGCTTCTCTGTTCAGTTCAGTGGAGGGTCAGCTCTGGGTGTGGCATGGGATGAGTTCATGGACTTGTGTCTTGCCGTTGACATGAATGATGAAGCCTCCTCAGGCATCAGAATGCACATGAGACGTTTGGATTGACATACTGCATTTAGCCCAACTCACACTTGTGCCATTAAAACCTTCTGGATGATAGCTTGACCTTGAGGTTCCAGACATCAAGCAATGGAATTTTGATGACTTTTACAAAAAGAAAAAAAGAAAAGAAAAAAGAAGTGCAACATGAAGATGTCTCACTTGGCTATGCATCTGTTCCTCAAAGGAACTTTTACACTGAAGTTTGCATCTCTGTGTCTGTGTCAATGTCAGCAGTGCTGATAGTGTCAAACATGAATCAGATGTCACACAGGCACTCATGCTGACAATCATATGGTTGGGGTAAGGGAGCCTCATTATCTTCCCATGAGATGATCAGTTTCAAACTCATTAGACAACATTAGTCAATGTCACTAACAGTAATCATTTGCAAGTGACAAGGGAATTTACAACAGATAATTTGGGCATTAGATTCCCTCCGTGGAGAGAGAGACTAACCCCACACTCTTGCAAAAGGTTTGGGATCTTTGGCTGAAGTAAAATGCGTGCTGCTGGGAGGAATATGTGCTTTGCCCTTTTACACTTTGTAAAGGATTGAGGCCTACTCAGGCTTGAGTTTGTTGAAGCCTGAAGGCCCAAACACTTCCCTTGAGTAGTGAAGCCTGAAGGCCCAAACACTTGGATGGGAGGGGGAGTTTGAGAGTTTAAGTTTACCCAATAGAAGTTAAGAATTAGATCTCCTATTCAAGGTCACATGATTATAACCTTCCATTCCTGGGAAGGCTATATATGTGGGGTGTGGTCAGCTAGCAGTCAGTTTGTGCTGGGAGAGAGCTAGAAGCAGCAGCAGAGAAACAGCAGAGAGAAAGAGAAACTGGCTGGCTGGCTGGCTGGCTGCATAGCAGATATAGGTAGTCTGAAGTTAACTAGAGAACGTTGGATTGTTTGTTTGTTTTGTTTTATCATACTTGCTTTTGAATTATAACCACTCTATTAAGTAACGACCCTAATAATAGTAAAGTGTTGTTGTTTACCCTGAAAGTTTGGAGTGACTTATTCACCACGTCTACAGCCTACACCCACGTTACTGGAAGCAGGCAAAGGACTTGATCTCCTAGAACGAGAGGGCCTTTGAGGAGAGGCAGAGATCTCCCAAGGGAAGGTTAAGGGGTCCCTGTAGTAGCGGAACCTTGACACACTTAAACAAACATACACACAGAGAGACTCCAGAAACAAAAGGGTTATTTTATTAAAGAGGAAATATAGAGTAGGTTCAACATCTTACTTGTTGGTAAAGCAAACCCAGTGATTTCAGGCAGCAAAATATCCTTACGCTATAGTTCAACTTCAAACACACTCTATATTCTGGGGAGGAAGAAGAGTCCCTTTTGGCCCCAACAGCCTAAATAGAAGAAGGGGTGGAACCGTCGAAGAAAGGCTTCCATCTAGAGGGATAGAAAGAAGTGTCCAGTAAATACCTGTCCGCTAAGGCTTCCTGCAGTGAATTCCAGCTGTAGCTCTGGTGGAGGCAGAAGGCGCTCAAGAGGTCTGTGTGCCAAGTCCAGCTTGGACTTGTCTCTCTCTCAGCCTGCTCCTGTACACACACAATATTGCTAAAACTCTTGGTTTTTTTTAATACCCTTTCTCCTGCCTTCTTGGAGATATGAGAGCAGCTGAGACTCTGTCCCCGTAGTGCCCTTAATCTCTGCTGATGACCCTACTCTTTGTGTTTTGATGGCCCTTGATGCATGTCCTAAGGAAAAACTTTTGTTGGGCTCCCTACCTGATCAGTTGAAGCTTCTGGTTGAGTCTGCCCAGTGGGGGGGGGGGGGGGGGGGGAGAAGAGGGCAAGGCCCTTTCTTTTCAGGAGAATCCTCCTGTGCCTTTTGGCGATGTGCATATTAATCCAAATCCAATCACTGCAAGCCTCCATCCATGGCCCATTCATGTCTTTCTCAGTCACTCTCCACTCAAATTTTCAGTCATGACCTGTCCTGCAGCTCCGGTTGTTGAAGGCTGCTCCTTTCTCCTGAATCCTCACTTACCCAAGTCATTGGGGCCTTGCTGTGGACATCCTTATGAGCTACAGTCACAACCAAATGATCATAACTTTGGGCCAGTCACTGGCTCTCAGACTAACCTCACAGGGTTGTTGTGAGGATAAAATGGAGAGGAGGAGGAGGATAATGTAAGCCGCCTTGGGTTCCTTGCAGGAAAGAAGGCAGGGTATAAATATAATAAATAAATAAATAAATAGGATGCACACAGTTGTTGTTCCCTACATTAGTGCATTAGTGAATTATCTTCCATCTGGTAACCTGTGTCCTCACTGTGGGAAGCTGTGTGGATCTAGAATTGGCCTCCACAGTCACTTACGGACCCATCGCTAGAGTCTACACAATCCTCTTTAGAATTTCCTCCTTTTATCCTGGAAGACAATCTTAGGTCACGAGTGATCGCCTGATGATGATGATGATTATATAGGATGAAGTGGACTCTAATCTGTGAAAGTTTATGCCATAGTAAAAATGTTTGTCTTTAAGGTTCAACGAGATCAGGAATCTATCTCAGTGTTGTCTACAAGGACTGGCTGTGGCTTTCCATGGTTTCAGGCAGTGGTCTTTTTCTAGCCCTACCTGGAGAAGCAGTTGAACCTGGGACCCTCTGTATGCAAAGCATGTGCTCTGTCACTGAGCTGCGGCCCTGCAGTTCTTTGTTTGATTAAGAGCTTGTTGAGAAATTTGGTAAGTGATCCATGTAGTTTCTGCAAACATGAGCAATAAGAGGGTTTCTTTTAATAATCAGTATGTGGTAAACCTTGGGGTGGTAAATTGTTTTTAGTGGTCATGTTTTATTAACTCGTTTTAGGGATATTTTTAAAATTGGTTTTTTAAAAAATCATATTTTATTGTTTATATTTTAAATTGTATTTTATTGTTTATTTGTTTGTTTTCAATTGATTGTTGTACACCGTCCAGAGAGCTTCGGCTATTGGGCGGTATAGAAAATGAATGAATGAATAAAAAAACCTGATACTGTATTAGTGTTTGTATTCTTACCACTAAGAAAACTGCTGATTGAGAGAGAGAGAGGTGGGGAGAGGGAGAGAATAGTTCAACAACTGCTTGAGCATTTTAAGATTATGGATTTCATGACCCATGTCCTAAACAACAACTTGTTCTATTTCTGAATGATGAAGCAATGACCGAACAAGCCATAAACTACAATGTTGAAGAGATGTAATGCAGATGTAAAGGAGTAGCAAGGAAGCCTCAGCATGTCAGCAAGCAGCCTTTATTCTCAGACTAATCACAAACCCTGTGCTACTACTGAAATTGTACAGGGTAGAGGTGGGGTGGAAATTGGAATGGAGTCGTTTAGAACCAAAATAGATGCAACAAATAACTCAGGTAGATCTTCTTACTGTAGGGCTCAACGAGAGATTCTTATCAGAATTATTAAAGCAATTCCTCCTGGATCTTGCACTTACACCCAATGCTTTGTGCACTGCAGTAATGTTCAGAAATGCCTCCGAGGAAAGTTACATCTATCTTTTATGCTGAGCGGCTCATTCATCACTATCAGATTTATTGAGGCAATGATAGAGTGGCCTGGGGAGGACTGGCGGGGGTGGAGGGAGAGACATCAGAGGAAGAAGTAACTTTACCACTCATGTGTACTACCGTCATCTGAAGCCCATGGAAGCATAAAGGTCAACAAAACCACATACCGACTCAGTCAAGTAGAGAGTCTCTTATCTATTTGTTTGTTCATTTATATTGTGTGTATACTGCTTTTCCCATGTGCCAAGTGGCCCACACAGAAACAGAAGAAAACATTTAAAGCATATTAAAACAATAGCTGGAACAACAGCCAACATTAAACCAGCCAATCAATCAGTCATAACAGCAGAAAAATCAATCAATGCTGTTTGAAATAAATAGGTTTTCCGCCCTTATGAAAAACAGAGAGGAATGAGCAGCTCCTGATGTCACCTGGTAGGTCATTGCACAGTTTGCTGTCTGTCCACCCCCACATTCTTCCTCTGCTTATTTATGGCTTATATTTTCAAGATCAGCTGGTACTTGGCATTACAAAGGGATCTTGAAGCAAGCTGGCAAGGCAAGTGGTGGGGGCAGTTCTTACTCATGAATTATGGTAGAAAGTAACTAAAATTACATGATGAAAACATTATGGATAGTTAGATTTCAGTTGTATATTACATGTTTAGGATACGATCCTGTTCACATTTACCTGGGAGTAAGTGTCATCAGAATTGTGCTGTTAAAGTATATGGAGACCTAGATTTGAAAGCTCTGGATGATGCTCTTAGTATGAATGACAGTTGGTCAGTGTGTTTTCTGCAATAAAAACAAGCAAAAGAATCATAAATTGACACTAAGGTAACCCAAACTGGATTCTGTGATGCATACGAATTGTGCAAATTAAGCAATTTTGCATGGTTTCACTGCTATGGGTGCATAAGTTGCCTTATGCTCACCCAAAATAGAATAGGATCATTTGGGTATATCTATCAAGGGCCCTAAACCCCATGAGTGGGGTGTTGAAGTATTTGGAAGGAACATTAAAAAATGGCTTGATTCTCTCCACCATTTGCTACTGATTCTCTCCCACCTTTTCCTATGCTCCTGTAGTTGTTTTTACATTGCTAAGGCCGTGTACATGAACCTCTGCCAACAAAGTTTGGGAAGAGATTTTATACACAACCTAAATGATGTTCTTGGAACCACAGGAGGAGCAGCTGCCACCCTGCTGAGGCACTGTTTAAATCACACCTCTGCCACTTTGTCCAAGAGAAATGGATGCAGAGGACAAGTCAAATTCCAAATTAAATAAACCAAGATCAATGTCTCATGTCAGATATAACACAGAACTAGAAGAGCATCAGAAGGATCCTGATGGATCTGGTCACAGGTCCATCAAGTCCAACATCCTGCTTCCAACAGTCACCAGTCAGTTGTCTCTGAGAAGCCCACCGGGAAAGCATAAAGACAATAGCCTTCCCACACTGTTGGCCTCCAGCAATTGATATTCAGTGTCTTACTGCTTTGGAAAATGGAAGTTCTGTTTAGCAATCAAGGCTTAAACATTGATAGACCTATCCTCCATGAAATTATCTAATGTTGTTTTAAACCAATTTTCTTCCATCTTTTACCACTCTGTCTTGAGGGCTTGGTCATATTCTCTGGCTTTGATCTCCCCTCTAGCTCAGGAGGACTCAGAAGGGGAGGAGGCTTCATCCAGTAACCCATCATCTGCTACTCCGGGACCTTCCAGGCCAGAAGACATGGCTTTACTGGACTTCTTGGACTCAGAGGGCACCCCTCCAATGCAGTCATCACCACTCTCATACTGTAGGAGCCAGCAACTGCAGAACCAGACAATAGCCCTTTAAGAAGCAGACAGCTCCGCAAAGTTAACAGCAGGTCCAGACCTGCCAGTCTTCATAAGGCCTTTGCTGAGACAACTATTCTTGTGGGTGAGTTTCAGCCAGGGATCTGTCCAGGGTCCTGACAGACTATCAGATGGCTTAGACTTGCTTTGCCTTGATTGTTGGGGACCTTTATTGCCTAACCTGATCTTACTTTACTGGATGAGACCTTACCCCACCAGATATGGCCTTGCTGTGCCAGATGTGATCCAGCCTTTCCAGGCAGTACCATTGCTGCAATCCAGTCTCTCCTGGGAGACCTATACTGAGCTAGGACGGGGGCGGGGCAGTCTCTAGATTGGTGTCTTCATGTGGCTAAGTATTGAACCAAGGTCTTAAAACTTTCTAATCACTGCTCTGCTTGTCATCTCAGTTGCTTAGTTTCTTGTGAGGGTCATAATACTATGTTCAAAGGTGTGTGTTTTAAAGGCTTTACATTTTGTTCTGTGTTAAAATACCTACATTTTTTAAAAAAAATAAAAAAGAATCCTGCCACCATAACCTGAGACTTGCAGAAACTTACTTTGGTTTGTTCCCCTGCACTTTTCTTACAACAATAATAACATTCAGAATTTTAAGTACAGCAAGTAATAGAGTTTCTGCTTTTGAAATACACTAGATAATTCCAGTGTATGTGAGCTAGTAAATAAACTTTGTGTTTTTAATATAATATGTTAAATGGTCCCTCCTCAGAGAAGGAAACAGAATGGGTTCAAGCCCATTCTGTTTCAAGGAGAAGCAATGCATACAATGAACATGCTCATAGGATGAAAATCTGCAAATGTACTCAAAAGAACTTCTGGGGAGTTAAAAGGATTAATTAGGTGACAGAGTTTGAAGTCTACATGAGTTTTCTAGTTCTGTTAATGAACAGTAGCCCTCTTCAAGTGTTCAGTTTTAAAACTCAGTAAAGGGAGTCTGCAGTGACAGGGAAGGTCTAGTGAAAATGTCATCATGTTAGGCTGAACTCACTGACACTATGTGACTGGGAACCCTGCCTTATCAGGGTTCCTGATCACCCGTGGTTGGATCCAACTTGGTTGTTGCACCCGCAGAACAGATACTGCTGGCAGAACAGGACTTTCGCCTTCTCTCCTCCTCCTTGCATATTTGGAGGGCACTCACCCTCCAAATATGCTCCAGAGGGTTATGGGACCCTCTGGAGGAGATTTGGAAGATGTGCCGGGGGCTGCAGGGGGGAGGACAGGATGAAGTTGGATCCAACCTATAGAACTTTGTAACCAGGTTTGTCCAAATATGGGTCCATCTCCACTGCACATCTTTCCCATCAACGAGGGCAAGTCGCAAGTGTGGGTGGGGCTGGAACACATGCCGCCCCCGCTGCCTTCCATGCTTACAAGTTTTGAATGCCTGAACAAGTCTTAAGAAGTTCAGCATATTGGAGACAATCCTACCCCAAATCCATACTCAAAGAGCAGTGTGCGGAGGGATGACCCAAATGAATTTAACAAAGCCCTCCCCCTGCACTGGCACATTGCAATGCATTGGGCCATTCACAGAGAGCAAAGATCCTGGTGTGCCTCACTTCACTGCTTCCAGTAGTCCACTTTTCTGCAAGAGCTGGGTGCAGCAAGTTGAAAGCATGGAAGAGCATAATTTTTTCATGGATGGCCAGGAGTACTGCAATGTGCCTGGCACAGCAGTGATATTTCCACATAGCGGGAGCCTGATGGGAGATTTAAATTCAACAAAACATCTCTCTGGGGCATCCCTTTGTGCACATAAGTAGAAACATAACACCCGTATTTTATCTATTTGCTTCCTTAAAACATAAGAGATGGATGATAAGGGATGGATTAGTGGCTTCACAGCTGTATAGAGAGCAGAGAGATATCTGTGGAAAAATTCTAGCATTCTTCGATAGACACAAACATGTATGATCAGCTTTTTAAAAAATCACACACACAACAGACACACAGAGAGTACCCCAGAATATCCCTACAGTCAGGGATGTGCGAATCAGAAAAAAAACATGGGGTCATCAAGGTTCTCTGAATACCACCTTGAAGCTAATTCCAACTCATGTCTGTGTCAGATTGCAAACTTGCTTTTTTATTTTTGCACAAAAATTATGTGTATTTTCATGTGTATTTTTCAAATGTATGCATCAATTGTGCACATTCTTGAAATGTACTCATTTTCCCGCCATTGATTAAAGTGGGTTACTGTGCATTTTTCAAGAGCACTTATTTTTTTCATGTGCATTTTAATTCATTCATTCGTTTAGTACATTTCTATATCACCCAATAGTCAAAGCTCTCTGGGCAGTTCACAGCATAATATAAGACAGTGATGGTGAACCTATGGCACGTGTGCCACACTGGCATGCAGGGACCTCTCTGTGGGCACGCGAGATGAGCGAGATCAGGCAGGGGTCCCGGGTGCCTCCTGCCGCGAGGATTCCCCCGAGGGGCAGGCGAGCAAGCGGGGAGAGGCGAGGCGAGGTGGGGAGGGCAGCTGCAGCTTTAAATGCTCGGTTGGCTGCTCTCCACCTCGTGCGCTCACTCTCTGCCCACCTCCTTCTCGCGCGCCCACCTCCTCCTCCTCCAGCCTTGCCTGCCTTCCTGAGAAGGGGTGGCTGGGCTGCCGCTTTAAATCTCTGCTTCGCGCACTCACTCGCTCTCTGCCCATGGGGGGGGATAGAAGGGGCTGGGGGGGGCTGATGTGGAGGAGTCAGGAGACAGCCCTTGCTGGGTCGGGCTCAAAAGACGCACTGGCAGCTTGGAGTTGGTGTGATGTGATTTAAGCTGTGGTGGCTTGTGCGATTCAACTCTAAACTAAAACCTCGGTATTCAGGTTTAATTGTTGCAGTGTTGGCACTTTGAAATAAATAAGTTGGTTTTGTGTTGCAGTTTGGGCACCCGGGCTCAAAAAGGTTCGCCATCACTGATATAAGACTTTTAATATTCAAGAATTTAAAACAGTTTAAAAACAAGTTAAAAACAATAAACAATAAAACTATCAGAACTTGATTTAAAAAAAAAAAATGAAATCACCCCATATGCTGTCAAATGCCTGGGAGTGGAAGAAAGTCTTAACCTGGCACTGAAAAGATGACAATGTTGGCACCAGATGGACCTCAACTGCGGAGAGCAATTCAGAGTTGCGGGCCCACCACTGAGAAGACCCTCTCTTTGTTGCTATACTCTGAACCTCCCTTGGAGAAGGGCCTCAGATATTGATTGTAGTGAATGAGTAAGTTCATGCTGGAAAGGCAATCCATCAGGTATTGTGGTCCTAAGCCTATGTAGGCCAAGACCAGCACCATGAATTGGGCTTGGAAACATTCAGGCAGCCAGTGCAACTGGGCCAGAATCAGTGCTATATGCTCAGTCCTTCTGGTCCCTGCTATCAATCTGGCTGCTGCATTTTGCACAAGTTGCAGCTTCCAAGCCATTTTCAAGGGCAGCCCCACATGGAATGCATTGCAGTAATCAAACTTGGAGGTTACCAGAGCATAGACTACTGAAGCCTAGTTAACTTTCTCCAGATAAGGGTGTAGCTGGGCCACCAGCCAAAGCTGGTAGATGGCACTCCAAGCCATTGAGTCCAGCTGAGCCTCAAGTGAAAATGATGATTCCAGGAGAACACCCAAGCTATTAACCTTCTCATTCAGGGGGGTGCAACACCATCCAGAACAGGATGGACCTGTTAGAAGATCCACCAACTAACAGCATCTCAGTCTTGTCTGGACTGAGTTTCAATTTATGAGCCCTCATCCAGTCCATCATTGCAGCCAGGCACTAATCTAGCACATCCAGAGCCTCACCTGATAAGGATGAAAAGGAGAAATAGAGCTGCATGTCATCAGCATACTGATGGCAACACAGTCCAAAATTCTGGATGACCCCACTCATTGGTTTCATCATGTAGATGTTAAATAGCAGAGGGACAGAACTGACCCCTGCAGAACTCTATACTGGTCTAAGAATCCATGAGGCCGAACCATATCTCCCAAGCACCACTTTCTGGAGCTGGCCATCCAAGTATGACCAGAAACATTGCAATGCAGTAACACTAGGGATGTGTGCAGTGATCGATTGGGGGGTGGAAGTCCGGTGAACTCACTTTTAGCCCAGCTTGGCAGGTGCGGTGGCAGTGCTCGCCGAGCACCAAGCTAGTAGGATGGTGGGCAGATTGCACCACCCACCCCCAGCTCAGACAGTCCCCTCAGAAGGATACCATGGGCAACGGTATCCAAAGCTGCTGAGAGATCAAGGAGAATCAACAGGGTCACACTCTCCCTGTCTTTCTCTTGAGATGGGTGTCACACAGGGTGACTGAGGCTGTTTCTGTGCCAAAGCCTGGCCTGAATCCTGACTGAAATGGATCCAGATAATTGGTCTCATACAAGAGCATCTGGAGATGGTCAGCAACCACCTGCTCAAGGAGCTGGCTCAGGAAAGGAACATTTGCCACTGGCCTAAAGTTTATTTATTTACAACATTTATATACCGCTCCACATCTTAACAGATTCTGTTGCTGTGAACAATAAAAAGATAAAACAGATAAAATAATAAAACAATATGTTAAAAACAAGATATCAATAAAACCATGGCTGATCAGTCAAGGAAGTTTTCCTGAGAAAAAGATGTTTTAAGGAGGTACCAAAAAACAACACAGTGTTGGTGCCTGCCTGACCACCAGAAGCAGAGAGTTCCACAGAAATGGAGCCGCTACACTGAAGGCTCTGTTAAGATCCTCTGGGTCCATGAGAGATTTCTTCAGGAGTGGTCTTATTGCTGCCTCTTTCAGGTGGCTCAGGACTAGTGATGTCCACAAATCGGGGGGGCGCCCCACCCCGCCCCGCCCCACCCCACCCCACCTCGCCTCTCCGCAGCGGCAGGCCCCCTGCTGTGATATTCTCAGTGACGCGGAGCAATTCTCCACGCTGCTCGAGCCCGCCGCGCCCGCCGCGCCGGTCCCGTCACGTCACTTCCGGCTGGCCAGAAGTGACGGGACGGGACCCTGCGCCGGCGCACTGGGACCCCGCGGTGCGCATTTTCCAGAGAAACCAGGGCAACAGCTAGCTGTTCCTGACCCAGCTAGCTGTTCCCTCCCTAATGGATTTAATAAGCCATGAGGGGCAAGGATCCAGTATAGAAGTGGTTAAACTAACCTGTCCATGCACCCTGTCAAAATCTTCCAGCTGCACCAACTGAAACTCATGCAATAAAACTGGACAAGACTGTCTGGATACCTTAGCTGATTCACCTAAGGGGCAATGTACACCTGACAGTTATTGCAGTACTGGATCGCTCCTGTGACTTGCATGGCAGACGACAGACGCGACGGACTCACTTTTCAGTGCTGGTAGCATTTGCCTTGCCTCCTTGGTCCTCTGTCCTTCTGTAATTTCCTGGAGTTCCTTTATTATGATTTTTCCTGTTATTGCGATTCACTATCGCAGTGAGTGGCTATCTGTGTGCTCACTGGTTGCTATCATTGCCTGTCTTAGCCAATTTGTTTTTGAGGGGCGGGGAACATTCAGCTTTTGTCTCCCAAAGGTTGCTTTCCTGCCTATCTCCCTCTCCCCTCATGGCTTCACTCTCTGCTGGCTTCACCCTCCCCGCCCCCCGGGACAGTGGTAGCAGCAGCAGCAGGAGTACCCTCCTGCTCCTTCTTTTTTGTGAGGGGGCAGGAAGAGGATTTTTTAAAAAACAGTTCTGCTCCTGCACTTGTTTGCACCTTTAGGTACATGATGTACCCAACCCCCCCCCCCGAACCTGTTCCTCTTAAAGGGCCATTTCCCCTGCAAGTTCAAGGCAACACCCCCAATACAACTGCTATGGAGTTTGGGAGGGGCCAGGGGTGAAAGGCACTTCCCCCCTTCTTTTCAACAGCCGCTTTCACCTTGCCCAAAGAACAAGAAGCTGTAAATTAGCCCAAAGGCATGCCTACTCAGAAGTAAATCACATTCTCTTCCATGGCCTTACCGCCAGGTAAATCACATTGATTTCAAAGGAGCTTGTGCTTGGGAAACTTAGACTGGGAGGAGGACTGCTTTGAGAAAAACAATCTTGCTCCTCCTGCACTCCTTCACGCCTTCGCATACATGATGGACCGCCCCCCCCCAAAACCCTTTCTTCTTAAAGGGCCATTTCCCCTGTATGTTCAAGGCAACAACCCCCGTACAACCACTATGGAGTTAGGTGTGGGCCAGCAAAATGAGATGACTGCAGTGCATTTAACGAGAGTGTGCGCTGTGAGTAGTGACTGCAGAACATGAATATAGCAGTACTGTAATACTAACTTGATAATATAATACCATGTAATGTAGATCCGGCCTAAGTCTCGGCAGATGTAAGAGATTTTATCCTGGAAGTGCCTCAGAAACCTGCCACATTGGCATCAGATAGTTCCATAACCTCCTTTGGGTCAGCATATAATAAGCTCCGAACAACCCCAAAAAGCTCAGCTGAACAACACAGAGAAGATACAATGGAGATGTAACGTTTCTTTGCTGCCTTCACTGCCCCTGAATGAGCTCAAATGGAACGTGGGCACACACCATTTCAGCTTTTTAGAATGAGGGGGAAAACCATACAAAAGCCAGGAAATCACCAATCAGTGGTCAGGGAAAAGGGTGTGGGCCAGGGGAACTGGGCATGGCCATGTGGGAAATCAAAGAGGGCCATACTGGGACCCCAGGTAGGCTGCATTGGCCCGTGGGCCAAAGGTTCAACACCCCTGTTGTAGAGTTTAGCCAACATGTACTGTATGGAGCTCCCCCTTGAAGAAGCAGTTGTTTTGTTGTTGCTTGGTAATACACTGCTAGTATCACTTGAATTGGACTTTAGCTGTTACCCAAAGCAATTAAGACTACCCAATGGAGGGCTGAATTAGTGTAGCGGGAATTAGTGGCCTGTACTGTCTTGAAACCAGCTAGCATAGGCATTTTTAGTCTCATAAACCCATCACTTTGCCACTGAAATGGAGGGCAGATGAAAGGTATATGATATATTACCAAATATCCAAATAATAGCATTACCACAGCGTGAAGCCAATTTGGTTAACTGCACTGCCGTTATTAAAGCTTCAGCAAATATCAGCACTATAATCACTGTGTAAAGTGCACAATTCTTCCCCCCCCCCCCGGGAACTCTGAATGCAGCATTTCTCTCAATTTCTTAAAAATGACCACTGTTGCCTCTTGCCCTATTCAATAACTTTTTAACATTCAGTAACGTTTTGTCTACCACAATTATTCCTTCAACAGTAGCAGAGGTATGGAAACTCTAGCATGAAGGTTAGACTAAAAAGGACAAGCAGTTGGACTTTTTTAACTGTTGAATTTTTCCTCTTTTTGACATAATGCAAGTTTCCAGTTACCCTATTTTTTGAACCTTTCATCAAGGATTTTTTCACCTCAATTGAGTTCAATTGAGAAATGTTATAATTTATGCACCTTCACACTCTTCACATTATGCACTTAGCATATATTGTGGAGCAGGAGGAACCATTGAGAAGATATGGTATCTGCTTCCTCTTGATGCCAAAGTGCAAGGTTATTATTGGAGAAGGTAGTCTTTCCCTTAATTTCTCTGATGTTTGATACCCTTCTACAGAGTCCACTGATAAGGACAAAAGAGACAATATACTTATTCTGCTCCAGTTTAAATTTAATTAGCAAGAAGTATAGAATACAATTAAGCATAGCTGTCTATGCCAAGCCTTCTTCCTTTAGAATCTGAAATTATCTTCTTTAAGAGGGCAGTATCCAGTACTGCTGCTGCACTCCCACTTGATCTGTTGTGCAAGTGGGACCCACCACTCATCCAACAGAAAGCTAGTAGTTCAAAATGCAACCCTGGAAACAAGAGGAAATGCTTGCTTCCACATTCAGGCAGGTCAGTAAAGCTTCCTTCTGTGAGATCCGCTGACTTGCCCTTTTCTGGAAACGAGCATTTCCACTTGTTTTGGATTGTGTTTACCCCACTAGTTCCCTGTTGCACTAGTGGTGGGCCCCGCTGGCGTGCAAGCAAGCTTAGACACTGCCCATGGGCAGCTGTTAGAATGTGGTATTATGTGTGGAGAAACCTGCAAGGCAATCCTGAACACGATCTTCAGTTGCAGTGGCACACAAATGATTACTGTGAGCCAGCCAAATGCTACCACGTCTAAGTCAAATGCAACCAAAGTCAAATGCAAGCAAATGCAACCATGTTTTCAATGGGAGGGGCTCAGTCTGCAAGCCTATACACACTTAACTGTCTGGGAATGCATCCCATTGAACTCAGTGGGGCCTACTTCTGAGTAAACATGTATAGGGTTCTGCACATGCTTCAGTGCTCTCCAACTGAAATCACTGTACTCAAATCTGGCTCTGGGTCATGTCCTTGTATTGATAGATAGATAGATAGATAGATAGATAGATATTAAATGCATGACTCAGCACTAACATTTCCCCTCTTTTAAAATGCCAGTCAATGCAAAAGAAAAAGAAAAAAAAGAAAAGAAAAAGAAAGCTGATGTATCTGTGTATAGGATGTATCTGTAAGCAGGTTACCATCCTATTTGTCAGCGTAGGCTGGTGGCTCCAATGTCAGTGGGGCAGTGTATCCGCTCCGGGTTGCAGCCTGAGCTTTTAAGGAGCTATCCATGGTGCTGAAACTACTTTGGGGGATAGGGGGTGGGGTCCAACATGGTGCCCTCCAGATGTGTTGGGCTACCACTTCAATGGGCATGCTGGCTGGGGATTATGGGATTTGTAGTCCAACACATCCGGAGGGTGGTGCCACTTTGGAGATGGCCACACTAGCAGCTGGGTGGTCTCTCTAAGTTAAAGTTTTTTCCCCTCCCATGACTTATTGTCAGGCACAGGGATATAGTCAGAGCACAGCCAGAGCTGCTGCTGGACAGCCCCACTGGATGCCTGTTTACTCAGAAGTAAGCCCCACTGAATTCAATGGCAGGGGAGGCTTGTGGCTCCTCCAACGACAGCAAGGCGGTGGATCCACTCCAGATTTTACTCCAAACTTTTAAGGAGCTATCCATGGAGCTAAACCTATTTTAGGGATAGGGTTCAGCACCATGGACTGCTCCTTAAAAGGCCCACAACCAGGAGTGGCTGCACACCACACCACTGACATTGGAGCCACCAGCGGCCAGCCTCCACTGCTATTTGTCCCTCTCTTCCTAAATTTCTTTGTGCTTTTTTTTTTTTTTTTTTAAATACCCAATTAAGGAAAATTAAATTAGATGAATTGGATGAGATCTATATAAAAATGCAGTTGGCTGTGGGAAAGATTTGTTAACTGCGTTAATGTTTAGCTTTATGCTACTATATTGTATAATGCAATAAAGTGTGAACAAAAATAGGTATTTAAACATTTGAGAACAATGGGAGAAATAGAAGTCATTCCCTGAATTCAATAGATTTCAGCTGCCACTGTGTCAGAGTACAGAAGCTATTCAAACTACCCCGGCAGTGTATATATTGAAAAATGCAGTGTAAACTTAGGAAAACATGCAGCTAGCAAGGAGATCCAAACCCTGCTAAATGTTACAAGCAGAGACGTTGTTTCGCTTTGTGTATCATGTTGCTCAATAAGATTAGTCCAACTGTTTCTTGATTTAAGACCCTCCAAATGTCAGAAATAATAATAATAAATAAAAGAACACCTCTTAGGTTAGCACTAATACTGGCTTAACAGATGGAATTAGAACAACTTCTTAGTTAATGCTTTAATTGGCCTGAAATACATTGTTGGCTGCAAAGACAGCATTCTGGGCACTTGGTTGCTTATTTCAAGGCATATGTTAATGTCAGGCTTGTGATTGTGGATTTCAAGGCATATGTTAATGCCAGGCTTGTGACTGTGGATTCACAATTTGTGATTCTGGAGCATAAATGTGATATTTTTTTCCTACAGAAGAATACACACACACACACACACACACACACACACACACATATATTTGTGTATAAAAATAGTGTACAATATATATATATACCATGCAGGCAGCACAGGCTATTATGTCACATTCTGCACAAATGGCAGTGTACATATCATTTTTTAAAAAATAATATGTACAGTGTACAATCTTCTTGCATGAAAATAAGGTTATAAACGATATGGCCTTAAAGCCTAGCTACATGTTACATTCAGTGCATGTAACAGAGTCCTGATATTTATTTATTTATTTATATCTATATTCATATTTCACATTTTCTCACAATGATTTTAAGGTGGTTTACAAAAGATTTTTTAAAAACACACACAAATAAAATGATGAAACAATAAAACAATCAACAGATTACCCAATGGCGCTTAAACTATTCTAAAATATTAAAATGTTTGAAATGCCTGGGTAAATTTAAAAAAAAAGTTTGACTTTGTGCCTAATAGCATAACCCTAACTCCCAGATCTACTGGTGGCTATAATTTCAGCAGGGCTGTGTATCTGCTCCGGATTTTACCCTGAACCTTTAAGGAGCTATCTGTGGTGTTGAACCTATTTAGGGGATAGGGTTCAGCACCATGGACAGCTCCTTAAATGTTCGGAGTGAAATCTGGAGCGGAGCCACCAGCCTCCACTGGAATTAGGTTGGGGTGCCCCTCTGCTGGCTGGTGGGATATCGCAAATGCGGCATTCAGGAGCTGGGATTGTTGTAAAAATTCAGTAACTAATGAGTTAAAAGTAATGAAATGCTTTCCTTTACAACTTTTTGCCGTTCAGACTAACCCCTGTTCTAGTAATGGAGACAGAGAAGTAAAGCTGAGGAATGTTGCCTTCTTGCTTATCTCGCTCTGCTGTTTTAGCAAGGACAGGGGCGGGGGTAGAGGGTTGGAGAAGGCAGCCTGCCCTGGCTAACTTTTGTTCCAGTTGCTTAGAATGCATGTTTAAGGTTTTGTTTATCTTACTGTATTTTTCCATTCACAGCTAGAAATTTGTGTTAGTACGGTGCATGCATGGGATTGCGTCAGAAGATACTGTATAAATTGATAAGATTTCAGCATCCATGTTGAGATGCTGAACTTTGCAGTGCTATATCTCACTATTCTCGAGAATAAACAATGTTGGACCACTGCCAGACTTTTTCTCCTGCCTAACGTGCATGATTTGAACTGGGTACATTAGGATCTAGCATGTTTTTGCAACAGGATGAGGTGACTTTGAATCTGCCAGACGCAAGGCCCTTCCATATTCCCTGTGAGGTGCCAGGATCAGGCTTCTGAGACTGGTGTAGGCATTCCCCCACCCATTGCAATCAATGGGAGAAGGCAAAAATTAAAAATGGATTTGTCAGGAGAAAAACTGGTGAAGACCGCCCCCCCACTTAACCCACTTTCTAGCCCCAGCCATAGTGGATCTCCCCATCAGGCCAGCTTAGGATTGTTCTGTAAATGACAAACAGGTTTGGCACCAGGTTCACCTCCTTGGGAAGGCCATTCCATAGATGGGGCACCACTACTGAAAATGCCTTCTCACTTCCAGTGCAACTTGGATTAGGGCAAGTACCTAGGTCCCAAGCTCTTTAGGGCTTTAATAGGTCTCTTTGAACTGGGCCCAGAAGTGAATAGGCAGCCAGTGAAGTTCTTTTGAAAGTGGTGAGATATGACTGAATATGAGTCAAATCTCTGGCTGCTTCATTCTGTACTACCTGACGCTTTTGAGCCATTTTGAAAGGGAGCCCTGCAGATAATGCATTGCAGTAATCCAGACAACACCGGTGCAAGCTCTCCTGCCATCTGAGGTGGGGAGTGCATGCCTGTGCTGCCACCATGCACTTCCACCCCCTTGCCATTAGTGTCACACACCCTGAACCTCCACCCCTATTGCCATTGCTGTCATGTGTCATGGGTTCAAATGCCTGGCTAAATGGAGGACTGGGCAGCTGCTCTGGAGGGGACGTGTCCCAAAGTTCACCTCCTGGGACACCTCTCCAGCCAGGCAATGTTTGACTCTGAGGAAGAACCCCCTCAGAGCCAGGCCAGCTGTCTCCAGACAGCCTGCTCACCCTCTGGCTCATGCTGGATTCTCAACACAAGCTGAAAGCAGCCATGCATCCTATTTTGCCCCACTCTCCCACTGCAGCAAATGCCACAGTGGGAGAGCGGCCAGTGGGGCTCTCCAGAGCACATGCTGGAAGTGCCCGGGGTGGGTCCTCCTGGTGGGTGTGGAGGGAGTGTGCAATTCACCACTCCTGCACTATGAGAGGGCCAGTCCTGAATGCAGATGATTTGTTACCACAGCATGGATAACCATGGCCATCCAGGAGATAAGTTTTATAGCTAGATGGGTGAAAAGTACTCCCCTCATCATCTCCACTCAGGACGAAAACAGATTACCCTTCCCCCACCAACGCATAGCTGTTGGTGGGAGGACTATTTGTGCGCGTGGAGAAATGAGAGCTGAGGCTGTTTAATTTTGAAACCACCGATGGGCTCAAGGCGGGGGGAGGAGCGGCGGAGGCCTTTATTAGGCAGCGTCACTCCACCCTCTGCCTCTTTTCTCAAAAGCAGCTCCCCCCCTCCCTCCCAATTCACAGTGTGGGATTTCTGGTCGCCGGTTGACGGGGCCGAGTAGGAATTTTGGCTCGCCATTGCTGATTGGCCTGGTGGTGGTGTGCGTGTTTCACCAACTCTGCCCTGTGTTCTTGGGTTGGGTGCTTTTTTATTTTGCGTCGTTTCCCTGATTTGGTCACATTGGCGGTAAGTGCGGGTTTTAGGCAGTGGGGTGAGGTTCCCATGTGGTGATCATTCCACAGCATCCCCTTTCAGGTGACTGGTGATACCTGAGGCTTCCCTGAGCCCGGTTTCATGGCTCAGCCGGGGGAGATGGGGTCCGCCTTTGAGGCCAATTCGTCTCACCTGCATGGCGTTTCACGGCCCCGGGTGGAGGTGACATGGAGGAGGCCTTCCGACACCGCATGGTGTAAAATTGGGGAGTGGCGAGTTACAGTGCCACTCCTCGGATTGGGATGCTTCGCCCACTTAAGGGTATAATGGCCAAGGGCTGGTTTAGCTAGCACCCGCACTCATCCCTTCCCAGATCCTTGAATCAATAAATGTGGCCCTAATTTTCACCATCATTCTGTGTCTTGGCTCTTATTTCCTTCTTTGCGCACACAAATTACTTTACATCTGTGTCTAGCAGCTACGTCTTTTTTTTTTTTCATTTTTACTCTAGAGTAGGTGCAGGGGGACCCTCTTCAGATCAGGCTTTCATAGGGGGCTTTTAAGATGTGGATCAGGCTTGCTGTGCCTTCTCTAGCATAAAAATGAATGAAAGATGTAGCTGCTAGGTACAGATTTTGGCCCTCGAAATCACCTCCTCTAGAAACTGTGTTTCCTTAGGCTCTAAGAATGCTGGATTGTTTGCGCAGGGTATAGGGTGAAATGAAGAGACGAGACAACTGTAATGGTTTGAAAACAGGGCCACATTTATTGAATCGAAGTTCTGCGAAGGTGAAGTGCGGGATTAACTAAGGCCGGCCAAGAGGCCAGTGGAGCGCATCAGGGCGAAAACATCCCAAACTCGAGGGTGGCGCGGTGACTCGCCACTCTCGAATTCCACACACGAAGTGCTGGGGGATCTACCATGAGCCACCGCCCCCGGCACCGCATGACAACCGAGGAGGGTGACCTGTGCAGACCCCAAAGGCTCCCCGAACTCCCAGCAATGGAGCCACAGGGCATCAACATTGGTGAAGTCCGGGTTCCTGCCAATCACCTTCAAAGGTGCCATGGGATGCACACCGAAACCCTAACCCCCAGCATTGGGTGGGGTCACCTGTGCCTAAATATAGCCTCAGTGCCCCACCCTTAGAGCCAATCAAAAGGGGGCAACCAATTTGCCCCGGGCCCTGCTGGGAGGTGAAATCACCTCATTTTCCCCGCGCCATCCACTCACCCTCCCGCGCAAACTCCCCCCCCCCCACAGAAGCGTGGGGGGGAAGTTAAATCACTTTAAATAGGAAGCTCCCTGAAAAATTTCCAAACTTTGTTTGTTTTCCTCAACATTTCTCAGATGTTTCTCATGACATAAGCAGGAGGAGGAGAAACACATCTAAAATACTGACGTTAGGCAAAGTTTGATGACAACTCTAGACTCAGGTCTTAGCAGCATTGCCCACTTCATGAAGAACTTCTCCGCCAGACCTGCACTCAACAGCATACCCAGCACTGGTAAAAGCGGATGACACTCTCCCAGCACAGCTTGCATAACAGCCTGTGCTAATCGTTTATCTCTGTTTCTGATTACCTTCTGAGAAATTTTGCTATTCTTCTTGAAAATTTGTGCTTCTAATAAATTTCCATCAGATCTTTGACCCCAGCAGGAAACCTCAACATTTTACATGAAGCAAAATTCACTGGCAAGTTGCAACACTATTTGAACTGAATTTCCACAGGGTTTTGCCCATAATAATTGAGGCATATTTGAAAGTTTGTACAGAAAACTGTAGATGAAATTTAAGAGTTTTGACAAGGCTGGTGAGTTTTCTTAGGAAAATGTCACACAAGGAGATGTACATGCCCTGCCTCCCTCAAATACTGGCAGTTTTATTTAAACTGTTTGGGCTTCTGTCAAAAATACCGAAGGAGAAATCTCCAATTCTGCCTCAGACCCCACTTACAAAACTACAGTGACTACTTAGGCAACTCCCCTGTTTGGGTTTCTCTTGAAATTCCTCAGAAACTTCACCTAAAGTGGCACCACCAAACTCACTTGAGGTAAAATTTCAGAGGCAATTCTAGTGTTGCATATCCTTATTCTTCACAATATTTATTGGGTCAACATCCTTAGACATGACTGTTAAGGAGCTTAACCCAACCCCCTGCCCCCCACCAATTAGATTTAATTGAAGGGTGCTAATTGAATTCAGTGCTACCAATGCTCCCATCTTGCCACAGCTAAGTCAATAGAACATCCAGTAATGCATTCTGCAACACACCTTCTAAGTATAACATATAGTTGCACTCAAGCTGTAACTATAACCTTCAGGGTGTATTTGAATGCTATCGTGCATAGTAAATTGTTTCCACAAATTATAGCCATAAATATGCTAAAGCCCCCTTTTTCTTTCTTTCACTGGCACAGCAGTCTTATTTCTTTCTGTGGGAAGGAAGATCTTTAGCCGTGCTTTGGTTGCTCATTTTGAGCACTTGCCACTGTCCCTGATGCAGATGCTATTGCTCTAATATTGCCACAATGACTTAAAAAAACACAATCCCCTAATTGGAAAAGAACATCTAATCTATCAATGTACAGTCAAGCATCAAGGTTTCTCTGTATATGATGGGATGTAGTGATGGCTGAACTCCCCTTGACCCACCTTGATTTCCATGTGCTTTTTTGGGCCATCTTTCCTTGTGAGTGCTCAAAAGAAACAGCCCTCGAGTCTTTTTGAACACTCCCCAAGAGACTTTTCCAGACACTCAAAAGAACGAAGAGGGGAAGGAATGGCATTGTGGTGGCAGGCTCAAGTCTGACCTGTGCATGCACATTAGAACATGTGTAGAGAGCTCCCATGTGTGCAGCTGTATGTGTGGAGCTTTCTACACATGTTTTAAAATGTGCGTTGGCTGGGAGGCAGCCTGGCACTAGAGATGTGCAACACTGGAAAACTCATTCCATTTGAGCTCGACTGACTGACTTTCGACATAGTTCCGATCCAAGAGCCAAAAGCAGTTGGGGTGGGTGGATGGGCTTCCGTGAAATTGTTTGAAATATTGGTGCCGATTTGGAGTCGAGAACTTCGTCTCTCTAGCACAATTTGCGCAAATCAGGGCCGACTTGTTAGATTTGAGTCATAGCTGTTGTTCTTGTTGTGGCATTTAACATGAGAAGTATGGAAGCATCCTCCTCTCTCAGTGTATATGCACACGCTGCACCCTGGCTTCCTTGACATTTCGGACAGTCAATTTCAGAATTGTGCAAAATTCTGGCTTCTGCTTCACAATGTGTGCAAATTTGCAGAGTGGAGGCCCGAATTTTGTGCACATTTCCCCTGCTTTTTTTTTTTTATCACACAAACTGTGGCCTGTTTTAAAAACAGAAGTCCGCAAGTCTGCTGGCTCGACTCTCATCAGACTGAGTCAGCACCAGCACAGGGTTGATGGAATAGAATACAGAGTGCCGAGCTGAGAAAATCCATTGGATTCCCCCCCCACCTTTTCGGATTCCTCAAATATGCCTGCTTCTACTTGCCACCTGATAATATCCTTTATCTACATGTGTTCTTTCCACATAGATAGAATACCTGTAAAGGGCTACAGGAGGATGACAAACAGTGAAGTGATTCATGCAATCATATTCCTGTTCCACCTTTCAGCACATGAAGCTCATGGATATGAACTCAGGAGCCCTGGAGAACTAAATTTCCCAGGGCTCCTTGCATGCAGCATTGTACATAGGTGCTGCAAAGAGGAAGGGAGGCAGAATAATACAAGAGGGAAAGGGAACTTGCTGCTGCTGCCACATCCCTGCCCCGCCTCCAGGTAAGCGTGGGAGCAGGGAAGGGAAAGGATGTTGGGAACATACATTTACTGAGATAACACCTAGCTCCACCCTATAATGCCATTCCTTGTCAGCACCTTAACATTTAGACCAGGGATGCAGAACCACTTGCACCCAAGGGCCAAATTCCATTTTGGAGAAGCTCTTGCGGCCCACATTCCAGTGGTGGGTGGCACTGAAGGCAGAGGGGGTGGGCCCAAAATTCAAAAAGCAGCATATTTTAAGCTTAGAGTTCTGACTGCCAGTAGCTAAGCCTTAGGAGAGACATTTCAACCTTTTAGAATCGGGGGAAAAAACTGCACAAAAGCTGGGAAACCACCACACAATCTGTGTTTGGGGAAACAGGTGTGGAGCCAGGGGAAGGAGTGGGGCCTTCCAGGCAGTGGAGGCTGGTGTCTCCAATGTCAGTGGGGTGGTGTATCCACTCTGGGTTTTAGCCTGAACTTTAAAGGAACAATCAACATTGTTGAACCCTACCCCCAAAATAGGTTAAGCACCATGGATAGCTCCTTTAAAGTTCAGACTGCAACCCGGAGTGGATACACTGCCCCCCTGACATTGGAGCCAACAGCCACCATTGCTTCCAGGGAACTCGAGAGGGCCAGACTGGGAACCCTAGAAGGCCAAATTTGGTCTCTGGGCCTGAGGTTCTACACGTCTGATTTAGACTTTGTCCTTGACATCAGCACTGGATCTATTGCCCATGACATCCCTCCCTAGATTTGACCTCTCTAACAAAAAGTTTTGAATTACTCTTCAAGAACAAGCCTCCTTGTTTTAAGACAATCTATTTTGTTCCAGTCTTTCACCCAACGTTGTTCATATGCCTGGGATTTTGATAGATAATGTCCCGGACTTTGATGGCTGTAACCCTACTTCTTCTACTTACCTAGCCTGTTCTCAGAGCAATAATGATCATTGCCTCATTTTCTGCATCCTCTGGCACCAATTTAGCATCAACCTTCCAAACAAAGAAGGATACAAGTGGCTCTCAAACAAAGGGGAAAATGATTCACAAGATTTGCTGCTATGTGAATGCACGGCACGGACCCGTCAAAAACCCTTTAGCTGTTCTTGATTGAAAATTGCAGAAATGGGGGAAACCCATCATAGAAAAATATTTGCAGCCACTAAAGCTACATAATAGCCATAATTTCTTTTAAAGTGCTCCCTGCACACCTGCCAAGTCAGCTGGAGCACTTCACAGTGTAGTAAAATATAAAAATAAACAGAAGAGCACTAGGACTTATCTTAGGAGACTTACAGCTTTTGCAAGTCTCCCTCACCCTTCTACCCACATGAGTTATGAATCATGCCCTGGAGATAAACTCAATTAACTCAATGCTATCAATGCAACATTGTCGAGCGGACTTATTAAAGGGGAGACCTCTGCTTCTTTGTCAATTGAGTAATGGGGCTGGACAGTTCAGTGTTGTTCTTTTATCATTGTTGAAGCTGTATATTTAGCTTTGCTGCCCAATCATAGGCTTTTAGTGCCTTTAAAAGAGAGCAGGGCTTTGTAAATCCCTCCCCACTTCTGTAACTGAGGGCCAAAACAGACATTACTTTAAATGTGCATCTAGCAGCTATGTCTCCTTTTCATTTTTTTTTTATAAAGAACAACTGCACAGTAGGTGCAGGGACCCCAATCCAGATCTTAAAAGCCCCCCTATCACCACCACCCCATGCTAGGCTCTTGATCTGGATTGGAGTCCCTCTGCCTATTCTAGAGTGAAATACAGAAGAGAAGACATAGCAGCTAGACACACATTTAGGGCACAGTCTTATGATGATGCAAGCCCCTGAACCCGGAGGCTTGTGCTCATCCTATGTAGGGCGGGAGGAGCGGCAGAGGTGATCTTCGCCTCCCTGTCCTCCCACACTGCATTTTCACTGTATGGTCTTTTTTTGTCCTAGTGACAGCATTTCATATGGGGGGGGGAGGCCAGAGAGGCCTAAGGTAGCTTGTATCGTGGCCTCTCCAGTTTCCTTCTCACCCTGACCACCGAAATGCCCCATTCTTCCCCTCTCTGAGGTTGCATTTCTGACCTCATAGAGGCAGCCGGTGTGCATCTTTCCATGCAAGCTGGGATGGGGTGGGATGGGGTCAGAGCTCTGATTCCCAGCTCCGAGGTCAGAGTGCTGTCTCCAACCTCGGAGCTGGGAATCCGAAGCATCCTATGGCCCCTCAGATGCTGTCTAGGGGCCGTAGGGTTTCTCCCTTAAAGTCATGTTGGTTTTTTTGGCCCTCCAGAGACTTTCAAATGCAGTTTCTGATCTGATATAGGGGAGTGGGGGATCCACAGTTCAGTGGGGGGGGGGGGAATCACAGTCTGCAGGCTTCTATGAAACCTTGAGCATCCCTAGTGATGCTTTGCATTTCTGTACCTGCATCTCACACCCCGCTCTTGCATAATCACCTACATGATATTTTATTTTTTCATAGGTCTAAGCCAGGGGTCTTCAAACTTTTTAAATGGGGTTCATTGTCCCTCAGACTGTTGGGGGGCCGGACTCACTGGGACTCACCGGCCGCCCCCGCCCCCAGGGCCCTGCTGCAGCTCAGCTGGCGGCGGCCCTCGGCTCCTGTGCCGCCTCCATCATGCTGCCCCCCCGCCGCTGGACCCCCCCTGCCCCCTGTCGCCGCCGCAGGACCGCCCCACTGCCCCTGCCCCCGCCACAGGACCATCCCGCCACCCCCTGCTGCCACCGCCGCACCCCCCCGCTGCCGTCGCCATCACCCGCCCCTGTCCTACCTGGTCCCCTGCGCGCTGCTCCTGCTGCCGCTGCCTCCGCCCGAGCTGCTCCGTCGCGTTCATCCTGGACTCCGCCCATGCTCAGTTTTGAAAAACAGAGTGCGGGCGGTGTCCAGGATGGACGCGCCGGAGCAGGGTCCCGCCGCGCCGGAAGTGACGCGACAGGACCAGTGGGCGGCGAGGCGGATAAGGTAAAGCCCCCTGCGTGCCCCCCCACCGCCGTAACCCACCCACCACCACCGTAACCCACACCCCACCGCTGTCCCCGTCGCCGTCCTACCTGGTCGCCTGCGTGCTGCTGCCACTGAGTCCGCTGCCGCCGGAGCTGCTCTGTTGCATCCATCCTGGACTCTGCCCGTGCTCAGTTTTGAAAAACAGCGTGGGCAGGGTCCAGGATGGACGCGACGGAGCAGGGTCCCGTCGCGTCACTTCCGCCGCGCCGGAAGTGACGCGACGGGACCAGCAGGCGGCGAGGAGGATGAAGTAAGCCTGCGGGGGTGGACGAGAAGGGAGGAGGATGGGCGCTGTCTGCGTCTCACCACCGGCTAAGCTGCCCCTCCTCCCCTTCCCCCCCCCAGCAGGAGATGCAGGGCGGCGGGCGGGCGGGCGAGCAGGCGGCCCGTGCCCCCCCACTGGCTTAGCCAGCCCTCCTCCCCTTCCCTCACAAGTTAGGCCGCCGGGCCGGATGAAAAGAACTGGCGGGCCGGATGTGGCCCGCGGGCCGTAGTTTGAAGACCCCTGATTTAGAGTTATAGGGACTTAGGTTAATTACAAAGCGTTTGGGGTAGGCAGGTATAAAGTTATTTTCTGGAACTAAGATTTTGAGAATTAAAATAAAAGTTATTTTTATTTTGTTTGCTACCCAAATCCTACATGTCAGCTTGGTGTTATTAACCTGCATTACTGTTAAATCTACACACACACACACACACACCTTTGTACCCACAGTATCATAGATTTAAAATAGATCCTTAATAACCAGTATTAATCTTTTCCCTCATTGGTAGGGGAAAGGTTTCATTTGACCCTCCCCTCAGGTTTTTAAGTGTTGGTGCTTAGCCTGAGAAGGGTATATATATATATATATATATATATATATATACTTTTCAAAACAAAATATAAAAAAATACAAGAATAACACAAAAATATAACAGAAATAACATACAATATATCATAATGTGCACCCCCCCTCCAAGGGACCAATCAATATACTTTCCATCCCCTTAATCAAATGAATTCCAAATTCCAAAAATATAACATATCCTGACAAGGCATGCTCCCCTTCCCCTTTATTAATACATAATCTAGTAATTGATTCCATATATCCATAAAATTATTATTCTTTAGCAATCCTTTTTTGCATTTGATACTACTAGTTAGTTTATCGTTTAGGGCTATATCCCAAACTTCCTTATACCAGACAGTTATTAGGAAAACATGTACTTTCCATTTCCTCGCTATCATTAGCCTAGCCGCAGTTAATAAGTTTACAATTAATTCCTTCGTATTTTGGTCACAAATAAGTTTCTCTGTTATTGATAACAATGCTAATTTTGGACAGACCTCTAAATTAATACCAATAATTTTCGATATTTCTGTAAAAACCTCTCACCAAAAAAACAATACATTTTTACAACTCCACCACATATGAGCATATGTCCCTTTTTCCTGACATCCTCTCTAACAAAATGCAGAACATTTATTATCTATTCTATTTAATCTTACTGGAGTTAAATACCATCTCCAAATTAGTTTATAAAAATTCTCCTTTATCCTAGTTGACATCACCTTCACAATCCCTCTATCCCATATATTGTTCCACCCCACCTTCGAGGTCACCTCTTCAAATTAATTATCCCATACTGCCTTTAGCTGGTCCGCTTGTTCTTCTGCTTTTTGAATCAATCTATATAAATCCCTTGTTATACCTCTTGTTGATGCATTACCTGGTAGGCCATCCATCTCTAGACATAACCATCTTTTCAAATTTAGTTAAATCCCTCTCATACTAATCTAATTTTAAAATGCTTTCCTATATACTCATTAATCCTCTCTTCCGTACAATCCCCAGCCTTATACAATTCTGAATAAAATTCATGATTTTTTTAAATTTATCCTGCATTAGATTATGTCCCTTCCCTTTTTTTAATCCTTAATTACCCCTACTATACTTTTTTCTTTTTTCCTTTGTGTGGATCTTGCTAACATTTTAGAATTCTTATTACTGTTTTCAAAAAACTCTCTTTTCATATAAATCAAATTTCTCTGAACTTTTTCCATATCTTTATTTTCCAACTCTTTCCTTTTAGCTTGTAATTCAGAAAAAACCCTGTTCTCCCTTTCCTTCAAAACTTAATTTCCAGACCCCATATCTCACTTTTTAGTAAACTGTTCGTGTTTTTTTCCTTAATATCACACCCTCCCTAATACTTATTCCTCTCATCACTGCCTTCATTGTGTCCCAGACTACAGCTTCAGTACAATCTCCTGTATCATTAAGCAACTAAATCTCTCTCATTTCCTTTTCTATCTTTGCTATATGTTTGTGCTGTAAAATCTTACAATTCAATCTCTATCTCCTTGCTTCTCTATAGTCCTTATTTATTTTAATATCCATATTAACTAAAGCATGATCCGAGACCTTTATAACACCTATCTCTGAGCTCATCACCCTTGACTTCAGGGTCTTAGAAAAAAATATATAATCTATCCTAGAAAAATTCTTCGTAGCTGGTGAATAATACGTATACCCTGAGAAGGGTTTATGCGGCAGGTCCTAGTGTGAAGGGACTGTGTAGTCGCAGTATCTTAAGGCATTTTCTATGTAAACAGCAGCCTGCTGGGAACCCAAAAGTTTGGTGAGTGGCACAGTGCTCACCAACTTTTGGCCCAGCTTTGTGGGCGCAGCAGCAGCATCTGCCGTCCCAGAGGCGGGTAGGGTCCTAGCAGATCGCTCACCCCTATGTAGAACCCCTTTCAGTCTTAGGGCCAAATTCCATTTCAGAGAAACTTGGGGGGGGGGGTCATTCCAGTGGTGGGAGTAGCCAAAGAAATGGTAGGACCAAAATACAAGAAATGCCATCATATTGTAGCTTAAAGCCCTGACTGCCAGTAACTAAGCCTTAGGAGAGGCATTTCAACCTTTTAGAATGGGGAGTAAACTGCACAAAAGCTGGAAAACTACCAAAAGATCAGCAGTTGAGGGAAAGGGGGTGGGCCAGGGGCTGGACTGGGAGCTCTGGCGGGCTAGATTTAGTCCCCAGGCCTGAATTCGTTTCATTTATTACATTTCCATACCACCCATTGGGCAGTATCCAACAGTGTCATTCCACAAACTCAAACAGCGCTAGCAGAGCACCACTGAATCTTTCCATTTCGCACATAGTTGCTCATTCTTATGCTTGTGCAACAAGAGGAATACACAACAGGTTGCACAATGGATTGCACAACAGTTCTGTGCAACTGGTTGCACAACAGGTTGCACAAGCATAATACACAACCGCTCGCACAACCATGCTTGCGCAAATGTAACTTTAGTTGGATTCTTCTCTTGAGCATAGTTCAGAACCTAGTTTGCAAACGACACAGTTGGGTCCCAATAGCCAAAGTTCTCTGGGTGGTTTACAAAGATTAAAAACCTTAAAAATACAATATTATGCATAACATAAAAAACAGTTTAGCTACAAATACATAAACAGAGCAAACACATACACGCACACTCTCCTGCATTCCTGCTTTAAAAAGAGTTCTTGATGGCAGGATTCTGATTTGCACATATGATCATGTTATCGTTCCAGTGAATGTGCTTGAGCAAAAGACAGGAATAATGGCTAAAACCAGTATGCTCACTTTGTTCTTACTTATACAATGCCACAGATCTGAAAAAAGAGTCCCTGCAGTGTCAAAACATGCATATAACCCCCACCCCCTGGAAATAGGGGTCCTTACTGAGTGAAGTGTCTATGTATGGGGCATATGGAACACAATCTGTCAATGTAGCATCTCCCTTACCGAGTAAACTTTTGTAAACCTTTTGAAGCCATTTCCCCTTTCTCTCTGGTCTACTTTAATGCAATACTATGTCCTACTATGTACTTTAAGGCAACTCGTAATGTTGAAGAGTCCTTGGTCTCGAGTCACGAGTCGAGTCATGAGTCTTTGGACCCGAGTCTCGAGTCCGAGTCCGAGTCCTTGGTCCAAAATGGTGACTCACGAGTCACGAGTCACTCCCAAAGCTGACTCCACGAGTCCCTATTAAAATCAATGGGGGGTTTCCCAACAAAATAAGGCTACTTCAGATGTGTGGTTTAAATAAATTCTAGGCACAAGTGTGCCTTTTTATTTCAAAACTCTGCAACTGATTTTGGCAAGAACAGACCAGGCAGAAAAACCCAAAATAACCAGGCAGGCAGAGGAGGCAGGGAACCCCAAAGCAGGCAGGCAGAGGCCTTTGTCTTGGACAATTCACCTGTTGAACTGGTCAAGAAGAGACCAGGCAGGCAGAGGAGGCTGGGAACCCCAGACAGGCAGGCAGAGGCAGCCAAACCCAAAATGCCTGAAAGGTTGCATTTTAGAAAAATGATTTTAAAAAATAAACTTGCTGTACTTCCTAAAACTTATCCATGTTGCATTTGAGGCAACATGATTTTTTCTAAATGTTTGGCCCCCATTCTGGAACAGTGAGATCTCATCACAATTCCACCCTCACTGAACACCCGCTCCACTGGTGATGAACTTGCTGGAACCAGAAACACACTCAGAGCAGCCACACAGAGTAATCTCAGGTCCTTCTTCTGCCTCTCCCAAGTACGCAACACATCAATCAAAATAAATCTTGACACACTGTTGGGGCTGCACTCCTGGTAGCCATCCATAGTGGCCGAGCAGCGGCGGGCCTAGCTTCCATGCGCTCTTCGCCGGCAATCACGCTCCTCTCCACTCCTTCTGGCACAGCCCAGGGATGTTGAAGAGTCCTTGGTCTCGAGTCCCGAGTCGAGTCTCGAGTCCCAATAAAAATATTGGGACTCGAGTCCGAGTCGAGTCAGAGGAGGGACTCAGTCCGACTCACGAGTCGAGTCCTCGAGTCCGAGTCCCCATCCCTGCTCGTAATAAATCCCTGCAACCAAATACTCCTCACGTATAAGTTTAGCAGTGTTATGCCATGAGGATTTTCAAAGTAATTTTCATTTGGGCAAACTGGTAATATATCTCAGATAATGCATTTGGGGTGGAGTGGGGGCTGCTGTTACCAGCATATGATCTTTAGAAGTTTTAGTGGTTTGCTTCAGTTCACAGGAGAAGCATCTAAAAGTTCAGCAGGTAATCAGAAGCTCTGAGTCTACCAAATTGGAATAGCAATCCCATGAAAATAGGTTCTGTCATGAGACTTTTGTGAGCTAGGCTGGAAATAAAGTTCAACCCTGGTTATCCTTTGCTGGAGAGAGAAATTGTCTCAAATTGTGGGATCTGGTGTTGCAAGGGCACCGGTATGAACTGCATCGTAAACTAGCATGGAAAAGAGAAACAGAAGGGGTATCGCAAAGATAAATGTAATTCAATGAATATAGAGTCAAGACGGAGTCTCTGATCCCAAGATGCCTTTAGTTGACCCTTTATGGTGACTAACAGCTGATCAGTACTGTTGCCATCCAGGATGGGTGAATCTGTCAAACTTGATTCCACTCAGGTTCTTTTGAAATGTACACACAATTTTTGAACGCTTTTTTTTTTTTTTTTACAAACTGCATTACAAGCTTCAGAAATGTACAGATTTCAGTGGATAACTGTTTTCCAATTCATGTTTACATTCAGGAAGTGTGAATTTGGCAAGTTCACATTGAAAAGTGAACTGAATTAATTTCTTACCCATCCCTAGAACTTGCCCTTAAAGGTATTCAGCTTGAAATCCTGACGAGTGCTCAGGCACTTTTAATATTTAAGGCATATTCAAAGAAGGTTGAATATTCCTGTGGTACTGAAACTAACAAATATATTCTGTTTCGTGGTATACCATATGGTCACCAGAACCCACTAGGTCAGATGCATTGTGGTATCCTAAGTTTGCAGATGGTCTATGTGTGTAGTAGACCAGGGGTGGGTAACAACAATTTCATATTAATTAACAGACAATACCATTATATCACTTCTAATTATGGCCCCAATAATTTCCATTAGATTTACCTTGGTGTGCTTTATTGTTGTTGTGTTTCTTTCTCATTCTTTTCTTGGGCGGGCAAAATCTTATTTTTTTTAAGACAAAAGTTCATGTTCATTTTTACATTCAAGCCATTCCTCCCTCCCCCACCCTTGCTTATTGCACTTGTCATGTGGCTGATGGCTTTTGACTTAATGCCTCAAAATTCACAAGACTCTCAAGAAATGCATTGCCTTTTGTGTTGTGTTGCTTAAGTCATTGACTCATACCTGACTCAGAGTCATTGATTTCCGTAGTTTTCAGTCCTTCATCTGCCAATGGATACTAGCAAAAAGAAAGGAAATCGTTTCTATTTTGGCCTTTGAATCGATAGACTCCAAGTCCAAGTGATTAACTCCCTGAAACCCTGTCACACATTTGCTTGTAGGATCATTCGGATATTATCGTGTGAAATGAAGAGAATTCTACTGCCTGGGTATGAAATGGATGACAGTGACACTGATTTGAAATTCATTGAGAAAGGAAGCAAAGGACAATGCTCAGAGTGACAGAAGGAGAAGAATTGTCAAGTGCTTTTAGCCTCTCTGGTTCTCATTATATGCAATCACAAAACCATAATGGTCTGCTCTCCTTGGTGACAAAATGGGCAGCATGGGCCTCTTGGTAACTTGCTTGGCTATCCCCCTGTGATGCAAAGTCTCATGTTTAGACACTTCCACTAGTTAATAGCCCCTTCTGTCTCCATTTTTAGCAATGGCATTCCCCAGGAAGATCACATAGACCTGTCATACCACGTGGCAAATGGGATAATGATATGGCATTGCTGAACTTAAATAAAATAATGAGAGTCCATTTGGCCGGCTGATGCAGTGTTGCTCATTGGGTCACTTATGTCATTCACTCCATTTATATGATATATCTGGGGGTATGAGCACATGGACAGGGGAGAGGGATCATGCCCACTTGCACCATCACCTATCCATGCATCCACCCAGAGCTGTGACAAGAGCCTACATGTGAAGGCTCTCACCATATGATTGAAGAGCCTCTGTATATTGCAGGGTTCCAGATGGTACATACTAGGGATGTATAAGAAATTTACCCAGTTGGAAAAGTCTCAGAAATGAATGCGGACCCAAACACAATCTGCAGTCATACATTTTCACATTTGCAATGAGGTTCATGGAACAAAACAAAATTGTGTTCAAAAAATGTGTAGAATTGAACAATGTGCATGAAAGAATGCATACTCTACAAAGATTGGAACAAATACATTTTAATCAATGGGAGAAAAATGCATACATTTCAAAAAGGTGCTCGGTTGATGCACCTATTTGGAAAATGTGCATGAAAATATGCACCAATTTTCATGCGGAAGGAAAAAACAACAACAACCAAAGCTTGCAGTCTGATATGGACAAGAGTCAGAATGAGCTTTGAGATGGAATTTGGAGCACCTTGATAAGCTCATGTTTTGCTGATTTGCACATCCCTATCTATGTATACATAATGTTGGCTAGGACATACTTCAGTCATGTTGAGGTGTCTGGGACTTGGGTACAGAGCAACAGTGCCCCAAATGGGCAAAATGGGCATGTTCTGGTGGGTTTTTTCTCCTTTCCCAGGCCAATGGCAAAAAACTTTGCTACAACTCCAGCAGCATTTTGACCATTGCTGAGGCAACAGGCATTGGAGGCGGAGCTTAGTATTGGCCTGAGTTCAGGATTTGTCTGTACCACACTCTACTGAAACAGGGCTAATGATTCGCACCTCTTTTGGCCCCAAAATGCCAATTTGGACTGAAAATTCATTTTTTTTTCAATCTTTCAGACTAGCACTAATTTACCTTGAGTTCATTCTTATTTTTTATTTGAATTACTATACTCCTCTACCTCCTCCTCCTTGTTTTAGCAATCCATTTAATCATTTAAAATTTCCTGGTTTAATTACATGGAGGTGGCTTGTCAGAAGAAGGTAATATTCTAGTACTGAACCCATGTGTTAAGGCCTCCAGTCCTCTCATCCAATAATGTAGTAGTAGGTGATCACTCGTGACCGAGTAGGATTGTCTTCCACGATAAAATTACAAAAAGAAAATTATAAAAAAAGGAAATTGTATAAAATTGTGTAGACTCTAGCAATGGGTCTGTAAGTGACTGTGGAGGCCAATTCTAGATCCACACAGCTTCCCACAGTGAGGACACAGGTTGCCAGATGGAAGATGGTCCTGTAAAGGATTCGTTTGATGTGCTTTTTGCTTAGCACATTTCTCCCTTTCACCTTGCACTCGGGCTTCTTCAAAGTCCATAGAACCTTTGTGAAAGGCCAACCTCCAGTTAGGATTGTGTATAGCCTCTGTTTATAGCTTTGGGTGAATCATGTGTGGATGGAGAGTGAGATCCATGGTGGGTACAATCGTGTTTCCCCATCCACCTTCATCTCCTCAGATATGCAGCATGAAGAAAGTTAATGACATAAATATCAGAAAATATGGAACAAAAGGGGATGCTGAAAAATGGTCAGAAAAGAGAGGCATTTTTCATTGTACGCTGCAACTGTTTTTTTTTTAAAAAAAAACCTGTACAAGCAATTTTGACTTAGCCATAGAAATTCATCTGCAGCCTTAGTCAGTAGCGTAGATCTGCTATTCTCACTATAAAAGAATTGCAGAAAACCAAATGCTACAACTTCTGTGCTGTAATTTTCTCTACTTCTACTGGGACATTTGAAAGCTGGATACAATTGTGGATGCAAGACCTGGGAAGGAAGAAAAGAGGTTGCTTTTTTTTTTTTTTTTTTTTTAAACACCTCTTCTTAGATAGAGTGAGAATCTCAGGTACTACTGTGTGACCCCTTTTGTTAATATTCTGTCTGTATCTGTCAGACCTAGCAAGCAAGCAAGTTATATTGCTGTCTTGTGAATCAGTTTGGATACTTGAAAAAAGTCTGAGTGGCACTGGTTATTAACTCTCCCTCTCCCTCTGTCACTGAGCTGAGTGGCAATTGTGTATCTCCCATCTATTCTGTAAATACATTTGGCTTAGCTGCACATTGAGATTCTTGCCCAAAATCTTTTGATCAAAACAAGCAAAGCAGGCATCTGGAGCAGATTACTGGGCTATGTTGCCCGAGAATCTTGTAACAGTCACATTCAAATAATGTTATTTAATTATTTCACAAATCTTCCATAGGGCTGATTCACACGAGCATTTATGTCATTCAAGAATATACCACTTGATGCCTCAGCAACTCACAGCTGAATGTGTAGACTGCCTCCACTGAAAACCACTGGGTCTGTGGTGATGTGAAAGCTCAGACTGTGATGGGACATCTGATCCATGATGGTTCATAACACATATAGGTCACCAATTGTTGATACAGTCATTGAAAAGGCATGTGTGAACTGACTCTTATTAGTGGTGGAGCCTGTCTGAGCTCCTTATTAACTGAGATGGAGTCAGAGATTCATATAGCACTACGAGATTTCATGTGTGATATTTATTTAGAACCCAAACTGTCACCTCATAATCTGACCATTACTCAGTTGCCAGTTTAATTTGCATTTTCTCACAACATAGATCATGAACTCAGATGTGGGAGTCTCAGTGTTGGGCCAGTGCAAGTTAAATTTGGTGGCATATGAATACTCTCTGTTTTCCGAACACAAGTTACTCTGATAGTAGTTTGGTCTATAATTTGATTGTCTTCCTCGCATACATTTTTCCTGGTTGGTGTTGTTAAATCCTTATTACAAATCTAGTTTTTTCTCAGTCACCATACAGTCCCTGTACAGCATGATTGTGGCTTCTGTGTGATCACGCTAAATGTGTTTGAAAGGGAAACCACACGTGAAGGGCAGAACATATAGCTATTTTCTATGCTGAGATCACTGGCCCCAGGGATGTATCGTGCTGGTATGGAAAGTAACTATGTCTCATGCATATCATGTATGTCTCCCATTAACATGGTACCAGTCAGGTGGTACTAAGGATGTGTGAGGAATCTATAGGGGTGAAAATCCAATGGATTTTCACAATTTGTCCCCACCCCAGATTCCAGTTTGCAAACCCTGAGCTGGTGCCGACTAGCTATGATGCAAATTGACTCACAGACTTCCGTCTCTGGGACCACAATCTGTGCATTAAAAAAAAAAACACACTAAGGAAATTTGTGCAAATGGTGCAATTTGCACAATTTACACAATTTGCATAACTTTACGTCAATTGCGTAAATCATGGTTTTTGCATGTTTTGCGCTAATTGGCACCTGAAAAGCATGTGGATCTAGCACGATTTGTGCAAATCCACTGATTTTATGCAAATTGTGCTAGAACCACATACTTTTTGGATGCTGATTTGCTCAAACTACCACGATTTACACAATTTGCGTGAAGTTACACAATCATGTAAAGTTACGCAAATTGTGCAAGTAATGCCATTTGTGCAAATCTCCTTAGCATTTTTTTAAAATGTGCAAACCGTGGCCTGTCTTAGAGATGGAAGTCTGTGAAAATACCCCTGACTCGGCCCGCTTCCAATCATTGGATCAGAAGTGGGTAGGAAGTCCATCAAGCTCAAACAAGCTGGACTTCCTAACATCAACACATCCCTAGCGTGGGATCCTACAATATGGAAGCAATAACTACACCACAAATACAATGTAAGAATTGGCGCTTTGGCCCAGAATATGAAGAGAAACTTATGTACAGTAATACCTTGGATTGCAAGTAACTTGGTTTGAGAGCGTTTTGCAAGACAAGCAAATTTTTAAATATTTATTTATTTATTTTTGACTTGATATACAAGCGACGTCTTGCAATACAAGTACTGTAGTACAGCTTAAATTAAAAATCTCTGTACACATTTTTTTGGGGGGGATTTCGTTTTGATATAAGAGTGTTTTGGATTACAAGCACATTTCCGGAACGAATTATGCTCTCAATCCAAGGCATGACTGTATTGACTCTTTGATACAGAACACTTTCATGCTCCTTTAGCAAGAGTTCAGACCACTCAACATCCCACCTCCAGTCATGGCAATTTCTAATATCCCAAAGGAAGCAGAAAAGCCAGAAAAGCAGAGAGCCAGTGTGGCGTAGTGGTGAGAGTGTTGGACTGGGACTCGGGAGATCCAGGTTCTAAGTCCCCGCTCGGCCATGAAACTCACTGGGTGACTTTGGGCCAGTCACTGACTCTTAGCCTAACCTACCTCACAGGGTTGTTGTGAGGATAAAATGGAGAGGAGGATTATGTAAGCCGCCTTGGGTTCCTTCCAGGAAAAAAGGCGGGGTATAAATATAATAAATAAATAAATAACTAATAATTTAAAAAGCCATATACATCTTATGGAGCGGGGGGGGGGGATTCCCTTCAAGTTGATGGCATTGAGAGATTAAAAGCATAAAACTGTTCTTGTACTATGTTACAATACAGTGAATTAACATCCAAGCTGGAATGTAAAGGATTAATGAAAAGTACAAGCAGCTTTTCCTCTACCTTTCTGTTTCCTTCATCTGTTAGAGCACAACACCCAATGATGGGGTGGGGGAGAGATTCTGTTGACTCTTTCACACAATCCTATTGAATTACTCAAGTGGTGAGAATAGAGCCTATTTCTGTTTGTGCTATGCTTCACACATTTGCTGTGGAGAACTATAGTTTGACCTTACAATACAAAAAGGGGGGGGGAGGACCCAACAACAGACAGACAGATAGGGTATGATGCCATCCAAAGACCTTCCGCAGCTGAGTATAGAGTTTGTGATGGGGCAGAAGGAATACAGCAATACAATTTGATATCTATTGGTTATTTTCAAGGATGCCACCAAAGTGTAATTTGGTAAAAGAGTTGATTCCCCCCCCAGTGAAATACCCATTTCACAGAATGCAAATTGGTGATGCTCAGAGAAACACATGCTGGAAGAACACCCACCCATAAAGAGAACACCCCACACCCTACAACACACACACACACCCCTGGTGAAACATGCCAGGTTTCCTTTCCTTTCTTATTTTTTAATTTTTTTGGGGGGGGGATATTTTTCTTTAATTAAAAAACCCTGGGAAGGTGGTGTGCTGCAAAGCAACTCATTGCCCTCCAGCACTATCTTTATTTCAAGGAATGACCCATATTATGCTGGGGGGGGGGAAATGTTGGGCAGCTGCATTTTGAAGTGCGCACAATTGGCTGGAAAAAAGGAAAAGGTGATCTGGGGGTTGGTCGGCACATCCTGGAAGTTGGAGGGGATGGCAGCGAGTGAGGGGGTTGCTTTTGTTTTCAATTTGATAGATGGGCGAACTTACTCTAAGTGAATTAGTTATTAACTTAGAAAGTAACAAATTTGTTAATGTGAGCTCAGGTGAGAGTTCTCCTTAAATACAAAATCTCATTTTGTGTATACAAGTTCTTGCCCATGCATAGATCTTGGGAGCTGTAGTTGGGAATCAGGTAGTACAGCATGCCATCATGCACCACACACATTATGCCCCTTTCTGTTTGGTTGCTTTCTTGTGGCTTACCTGTGTGGTGATGTCATGTGATGTTTGCTCACTGTCGCCAATTGCTGGTATGAAGATGGACCCCATAAAGACCTTCTCCTGATGGAGCCAGAGGTGAGGCAGTGGCAGTGACGACAATGAGGGAAGCAGTTAAAGGGTCTAAGAATACCATAATATTCAATATGGTGTCATCCTATTAACTCTGTGCCCATGACGACGCTGTGTAACCCAGGAGTTGTCTGGTGGAGGTTTTCGTTTTGTTTTGTTTTGTTTTTTACGCAAATAGGTTTGGATCAGAATTCTCCTTCACACTTTAAAATAGATTGCCTATGTTTTAAAAAAAAACAACCCAAGAAGAATATGAACCAGCTAGTCTAATAGATATTCTAATTATTTCTCTCCTTGGTCTGAGAAGTACATAGTTTGGGAATGCAGCCAGAACAGATTTTGTCACCCCAAATAACCACTTTTTCCTTAACCACATAATGAGAATAGCTTAGAGCGACAAAAGTTCTTGGAGTCAGGTTGTAGGTCATATTAAGATTCCAATTTTAAATATCCAATGTGCTTTTCAACATGACCTCTGTTTAACACATTATAATCACAAAATTATTCTACAGCAGAGTTATTCAGGTGACTGCACTTTTAACTGTAGCATTAAGAAAGGTACTCACAACAGATTCAAATAGGAATGAATTTCTACCTTGGACAAAAGAATGTACTTAAAAGAACTGTGCTGAGAAAAATGGATTTCAAATTTTAATGGATTTCATTAAGTATGAAATTAATCCTTTCGTCTCCTTTTCTTTCAAAGATGTAGTAGTGTTTTTCCCAACCCAACCTTGAACCAGACAGTCACAGTTATGCTTCTTTGGTCTTTCCTTTCTTCATTCTCTGAGATACTATATTCTAAACAATAATATTTAATAAAATGTCATATTTTAGATGAAAAACGGCCAAGATCATACTGCTCTTATACAAATCTATGATGCAACCGCACTTAGAATACTGTGTACAGTTCTGGTCTCCACACGTAAAAAAGGATCTTGTAGAACTGGAAAAAGTGCAGAAAAGGGCAACTAAAAAGGTCAAGGGTTGGAGCAACTCCCCTATGAGGAAAGGTTACAGGACCTGGGATCGTTTATCTTGGAAAAAATGTGAGTAAGGGGAGACATGATAGAGGTGTATGGTGTGGAGAAAGTGGATAGGGAGACATTTTTCTTCCTCTCTCATAATACTAGAACCCGGGGTCATCCCATGAAGCAGATGGGTGGGAGATTCAGGTCAGATAAAAGGAAGGACTTCTTCACACAACACATAATCAAACTATGGAATTCATTTCCACAAGATGTAGTGATGGCCACCAATTTGGACATCTTTAAAAGAGGATTGGCCAAATTCATGGAGGAGAAGGCTATCTATGACTGCTAGTCCTGATATGCCACCTCCAATATCAGAGGCAGTATGCCTATGTACACCACTTGCTGGGGAACATGGGCAGGAGGGTGCTGTTGCACTCATGCCCTGTTTGTGGGATCCTGTGGGCAGCTGGTTGGCCATTGTGTGAACAGAATCCTGGACTAGATGGACCCTTGGTCTGATCCAGCATGGCTCTTCTTATGTTCTTAAATTACGCTACACCAAGCCAGCGTGGTGTAGTGGTGAGAGTGTTGGACTGGGGCACAGGAGATCCGGGTTCTAGTCCCCGCTTGGCCATGAAGCTCACTGGGTGACTTTGGGCCAGTCACTGACTCTCAGCCTAACCTACCTCACAGGGTTGTTGTGAGGATAAAATGGAGAGGAGGAGGAGGAGGATTCTGTAAGCCGCCTTGGGTTCCTTGCAGGAAATAAGGTGGAATATAAATATAATAATAATAAAAAAATAAAAATAAAAATAAATCAGAGTCATCACCACATCACTTAAAATGAACCCTGTCACTTGAATGGGTTTGTCTGACCCCATCACCAGATTTGAAAATTAATTTTCTTCACGCATGGGAGCATTAAACTAGGGCTCTAGTCCAGAGGCTCTGGTATATGCCAGTAATATAATGGTATTGGGGCAACTGGGAACTTGTCCTGGCACAACCTGGACAGAGGTACAAGAAAGAACCACAGAAGTAATGTTAGATAGATAGATATGTTTAATGATGTGATATTTTGTTTCCTACTTGGAATATTTAGACCTGCTTTGAAGGCTAGGTATCACCTTGCTACAGAACAGGCTCCAGATCTGAATGGGCACTTGGCAATGCGCTCCTACCTCAGTGCCCCCACCACCTGACACTGTGGTGGGCGGCAAGCAGGGCTGTTCCTACCATTAGGCAAAGTGAGGTGGTTGCCTGAGGTAGCAAATACTGAGAGGTGGCAGCAAGGTGTTGGAGGAGATAGTTGTGTGGCACGTGGCTTGCCCTGCACCCCCTAAGCTAGCTTGCAGTGCTTGCTGCCCTCAGGTGCAGTGGAGGCATCATCAGTATAATGAAGAAAGAGTCAACTGCCTGTGCAGTCAGTTTTTGTACATGGAATAGGAGGAGGAGTCATCAGTGCTGGCTCCAGATTTTTGAAGGCTCTTGGGCAGGACACCCTCAATGGCCCCCCCTCCCTCTGCCCATCTACCTTCTTTCTCACCATCATTGTCACCAGCTGCTATTGCTCCTCATCTTCTGCTTCACCATTGCTACCACTTGCTTGCTTGACAGGCAGAGAGCCGATGAGCAAATAGGCCGTGGCATCTACTGCTCCTCCTTCTTGCCACCACTGTTGCCTGAGCCAGAGTGAGAGGCAGGTGAACAAGCAGGTTGTAATGCTGAAGAGAAGGAGCAACTCCAGGAGGATCTTGTCAGTGGACCCCTGCTGGGGTGTAGGCCCTCGGCCCAACCATGCCTACCCTTAACGCAGGCCCTGGGTGCCATCTTGTCCTTTGCTTCAGGAAGCAAAATGTCTTGGGCTGGCCCTGGGCTGGCAGCAAGAAGACACTGATGGAGCCACCATTTCAATTGCTCCAAGAGTGGCGCTACATCAAGGGCATTGTGGGGATTGTAAAAGGCACTTAACCAGAAAAAAAGGTTAAAAAGTAGTGCTGTGCCAAAAATTTCTCCCACATATTTTTTTGACCATTCTCATACAATTTGATAGAAAAGAGATTGCTTTTGAAAAGAAATTGAAAAGAGAACAAATTTTGGAGAAATTCTCATGGGTTGGATTTGGAGTTCTTGTGCTGATCTTACTTATGAGGTGGCTGAGGAGTGTTTGTGAGAGTGTCCTGCTTTTCATTGTGTAACCATGCTTTTGGAAGTGTATAGAGCAGTGTTCTCCAACTTTGGGTCCCCAGATGTTTTTGGCCTACAACTCCCAGCATGCCCCAGCCAGCTATGCTGGCTGGGGCATGCTGGGAGTTGTAGGCCAAAAACATCTGGGGACCCAAAGTTGGAGAACACTGGTATAGAGACATAGTTGCACAATGAAAAACAGGACATTCTCACAGACACTCCTCAGCCTCAGCTTCCCAGGGAAGACATCATGAGGTAATTCATTCCTCCCATAGGGCTTTTTCAGATCAGGAAGTGCCGGCAAAGCATGTGCTCTAACACTGAGCTATGGCTCTTCCACAAATTAAAAGATGCACAAGCGAAACAGTGAGCCTGTGCTTGGCATTCATATAGCCCACATGGTGCTACAATATTTTCAAACAAGCAGCTGATATTGTATGGAACAAATACAAATATCTACTGAATTTGGGATTCAGCAGCTCCTTTATGTTTTTATATTTGTTGTTGTGTGTGTGTTTTTCTGTCTTGTTTTAATTGCTGTTTCACTCACTGTTGCATTATGTTAGTTGTTAGCCTAACAGAGGGTCTTTCTGATTTTTTTTTTTAAAAAACAAAAGTGGGGGGGGGATAAAGAATCTTTCAAATAAATAAATATAATAGGGATTTTTTTTATAAAAAAAAAACTTTTTTTTCCAAAAAAAATATCAAGATTGAAAGAACATATTGAGGCAAAACATGACCTGCAGGCTTGCAAGATATACAAACAAAGAGTTTAATGCAGAGCAGCTAATTGAAAAATTAACAGAATCTCATTGACACTGAAGAACAAATTAGCACCAAAGTTATCTAGGCGTACTTTCTTTACACAAAGTGTAATTAAAATAGAGGGAAGAATAAATTTTAGCATTTTTCTCAGGGCACAAGTCCAAATGAGCAAAACAATGAGCCCTTGCATGGGATTCCTATTGCCACTTGCTGATGCAGGGATGCTTTGGGGCAAGCAGCTGATATTGAATAGAACACATGCAATTATATACTACACTCTCCGCAGCCCATTTGAAGTAGAATTGCTGGGGGGGACGGACGGTATGTTGTTGCGAGGGGTTGGGAGAGGGAACAGGATTCAGGAGTTGTGATTTGGGTGAGTGTTATATAAATGCCACTGCTGTAATTCCCCCACCCCCATCCCTTCCTATGGGGAAATGGCAAGAAATGTGGATTCTTTTTAAGCAAGTGTAAAGAAAAACCCAACCGTGCATATATGTTGATAGGGTCTGAGCTGGCAGTGACTGGCGAAGAAAGGGATCTTGGGGTTATCATACTGCGTTTATACAAATCTATGGTGTGACCATACTTGGAATGCTGTATACAGTTCTGGTCAGCATGCCTCCAAAAGGACATTGTAGAGCTGGAAAAGGTGCACAATAAGGGCAACCAAAATGATCCAGGGGCTGGGACAACTCCCCTGTGAAGAAAGGTTACAAGTTTTGGGTTTGGTTATTTAATTTAATTTTATTTTTAGCTTATACAAAGACAAGTAAGGGGGAGACATGATAGAGGTGTATTAAAAAGTGCATGATGTGGAGAAAGTGGATAGGGAGTTTTTCTACATTTCTCATAATACGAGAACCTGGGATCATTCAATGAGCTGAATTATGGGGAATTCAGGAGAGATAAAAGAAAGTACATCTTCAAACAGCACTTAGCTATAACTATGGAATTTGCTACCACAAGTTGTAATGATGGCCACCAACTTGGGCGACTTTAAAAGGGGATTAGACAAATTCATGAGGGATAAGGCTGTCAATGGCTACTAGTCAGGAGGTCTATAAATTGCCTTCAGTATCAGAGGCAGTATGTCTTTCAATGCTATTTGCTGGGGAACACAAGCTAGAGGGTGCTATTATATTCGTATCCTGCATATAGGCTTTCCATTGGGCCTTCTGGTTGGCCACTGTGGGAACAGAATGCTGGATTAGATAGGCCTTTGGTCTGATCCAGCATAGCTCTTCTTATGTACTTAAGCTGTTATTATGCTCCTATGTCAGATCCTCTATCTTTTGAAATTGGAATGAGGGCCCAGGGGAGAGGAACTGATAGCTTAATTGCTTCTTCCATCAGCATTTTTCAGTGCATTGCACAACTCTAAATTGCCTTTTAGGAGACAAAGGATTCAGTGAGGTGACTCTCCCTCTACAAAGGAGACTGGCCTGGTGTTCAGGATCAAGACTTCTCAGGAGGAAGCTAAGCACATCTCATCTCACAGGGATAGGGCCAAGCCATCCAAGTTGAAGGGCAGAGCAAAACCATAAGGTGGTGAGGTACACTGAGGTCAGTTCCAAAAAAGGCAATCCAGTCAAGTAAAGAAGGTGTGGAAAGAGTAAGTAATGGTACTGGCAGGGCCCAGGGCCCAGGAAAAGGTTTGCAGGATCAGGAAATGGAACAGTAAAAGGCAGGCACCCTGTTTGATGATTCCAACCTGATGTAATTCACATTCTTCACAGTGGCATGTTTAACATCACGTGTAGCTTGGCCCTGAGTGGTCATATGTTCCTGGGGGCAGCATTACAAGCTTCAGATTTGCGGCGCAGATGAGTGAGCACTGTAGAGTTCTGTAATATTTGTTGTAAGACAAATATTCACAAGGAGGCATTCTTACAAGGCAGCAGATATTCTTCCTTGTATCAGATCCGCTGAGAAATATCCTGCAGTCCAAGGAACACTGGCTTCAGCCAACTCACAGCTAGCTTGTTTCTCTCTTTCTTTCCACCCACCATCTCTATTCTTTAAACTGCCAACTACTGTTTCTCACACACCATCTCTCAAGTCCTCATCAAAAGTCCCATCCCTGCAAGTGAATTCCCCACTCGGGAGACCATCCACAGCCGCTAAGGAACATTAACATTATTTTGTCACATCCTAGGATCTAATCAGGCATCACACATGAAGGCAAAACCATAGTGACAGATGCAATTACAGTAATCAGTCAACAAACTCACAACAGTGAATGTGTGTCTCAGGGCAGCAACGTGTGCGTTCCCACCTTCAGAACAAATCTAACTATGATATGACACATTTTTTAAAAATCCAAAGATGTCTGCAGTCCAGGGGAAGGCAACTTTAGGAAACCTGGGGGCTATTCTCATGGGCTGCAGTCTGTGAGGTGCCCCCAAATAAACTATTGTTAAAGGGGGGAAAAATGGCATCCATAGCATCTATGAAGCAAACAAGCTAAATTTGACCCTTTGGGCACTCTGTAATCATACAGATGCCATTTCTCCCCTAAAAAATAAATATTTTAAAATTTATTTTGGGGTGCCCTGCAAATTCAAGGGGAGGGGCAGGGTGGCAAGAGCCACATGCAGCCTGTGGGCTGGGTGTTGCCCACCTCTGCTGCAGTAATTTTATATACTGAGAATTCATCCTTTCAGGGCCTTAAGCTCCACTTGAACACAATAGACTAAGGCAATCACTACATCATTTTAGACCGTAGGATTATAAGTAAGACCCCAGTAGTTTTGCTTTTTTCACATGTTCAAGTTCCTTCTTCAGTTCTGGCATAACCTAGACACTTTCTTTATAGCTGAGGTTAAGCCGCAAACTCCTCTCCCCTGAAATACTGTACAGAACTCCTGCTGCTATTTGTTTAAAGCAGGAATTTAGGATTGTTCAATTTGTAACCAATTTAGCATCGAAAGGCACCTGACCGTTTCAGCCACTCATGAAAGCAATTCTAAAGTCTTGTTCAGTGTTAAACACATTTTTCTTTTTTGCATTTTCCAGCAATGGAAAGGAATGACTTCCTGTATTATATATATATATATATATATAGATAGATAGATAGATAGTGCATTTGTTGAAGAATGGCTACAAAAAGTAGATATTGGGCTAAGATTTCAAGCAATATCAACTATGCTTTCTTTTAGAAGAATGAGAGAGCTCTATTTCTATTGTGCCAAAGACTTGTCCAGAAGACCTGCCACCTTTGCTATTTGACAAACATTTGGAAGGTTTTAATGACAAAGAAACAACCAGTCCACCGAACAGTGAGCAGATCTGAGTCATAAAACTTTGGAACCAAAGGAAATCCTTTAGGCAATTACACCTTTTCACCAGCCAAGTATCTTATTCATACAAATTAACGGTACCATGGCTGGCTCTTGTATTAGATGGGCATTAGCCAAGGACCACATTCTTTCTGCAACGTTGCAGTATCCTAATGGTCCCCTCTCTGGTTAAAGAAAAGCCCTTATTTGTTATCGTTATAACTGAGAATATGAAAACAATTTTGTACCAGCTTTATCAGCCTTAAGTAATCAAAATGGAATGATTTTCCCCTGGCTTTTCCATGGCCTTAATTTCTGGCAGATTGGCTGCAGGTTGGTTGCAGTGCACGATAAGCCTGAATACTCTCTCCCAACATCTTCTATCTGATGTTCTGCTCGAGTCAAGGACTATTAAATCATGGAACTGTCTGTCTGCTCAGGGTGAATGTGCTGCATGTCTACAAAAGGCACAACATTTAGGAGCACAATTGGGAGCCTGAATTTGCCTGCCCTTTTCCAAGTGTCATTTTTACAAACGGCTTTCTCTTTTCAGAGAGGCATTCTGATATGCTAATGGAAAGCACAACAAACAAACAAAAAATAAGGCAGGTGCTCTTGCCATTCTGAAAAAGCTACAGTGTGCACTGGATTGTGATGAGGTTCATGTCATCCACTGCGCAGATCTTCTTGGGGAATCGGGGCTTCACCTACCAACAGAATGTTACCATCATCCATGCATTGGTAACCTCCTGTCCGTGTTGCTGTAAGTAATGTGCTGTAATGTGGCTTCTATCGAGGGTGACTGCTAAGCTTTGGTAAGCCCAGAATGCAGTAGTGTGTCTTTAAACTAAATTGGGGTGGGGCAGATGACTCCCCACACAGTCCTCTGCAGGCCAAATGATGTCAGGGGTGTGGTCACACTTTTCCTGATGTCATTTTTGTCCTGGTTGACATGCTGACTGTCAGGTGTGTCTGGACCCAGCTTTGCTGCATACTGTCTTCCTCCACTGGGGGACAATGGTGTGAAGCCACCACTGACTGAGTCGCAACCTCTAAGAGCTTCTGCGAAATGGAATTTGGTCTTCGGGCTGGTCAGGTTGAGCTTCTTGCCTCATGTACATATGCTGGAATAGATTCTAGTCACTTCAGGCATGACAGTGGCCACATTCGCACAACATGATAAACCCTGGTTTATCGCAATAAACCCTGGTTTGTTAAGAATGCACAAAATTTTCATTTCATTTATTTCATTTCTATACCGCCCCACAGCCGAAGCTCTCTGGGCGGTTCACAACAGTTTGTGCATAAAAACAACAATAAAAACATACAAAGTAGTTAAAAGATTAAAAACCAAATTTAAAAACACAGTTTAAAATGACAATCCAAAAATTAATAAAACTAAGCCTACAGGTGACAATCCCCCCCCCTCGTGCTATTTTGAGCTCTTAACTATTGAATGCCTTGGCATAGAGGGAAGTCTTAACCTGGCGCCGAAAAGATAGTAAGGTTGGCGCCAGGTGGGTCTCAGCGGGGAGCTTATTCCAAAATTGGGGGGCTACCACTGAGAAGGCCCTCCTCCTTGTTGCCACCAACCGAGCCTCTCTTGGAGGTGGCAGTTGGAGGAGGGCCCCAGATGATGAGTGTAGTGTCCGGGTAGATTGTGGTTGGGAGAGATGTTCCGTCAGGTATTGTGGTCCTAAGCTGTGTAGGGCTTTATAGGTTAGAACCAGCACTTGAATTCGGCTCGGAAGCATATTGGCAGCAAGTGCAAATGGGCCAGAACCGGTGTAATGTGCTCGGACCTTCCGGTCCCTACAATAAGCCTGGCTGCCGCATTTTGCACAAGCTGCAGCTTCCAAACAGTCTTCAAAGGCAGCCCCACGTAGAGTGCATTGCAGTAGTCTAGTTTAGAGATCACCAGAGCGTAGATTACTGAGACCAGGCTATCCCTGTCCAGATAGGGGCGTAGGTGGGCCACCAGCCGAAGCTGGTAGAAGGCACTCCTTGCCACAGAGGCTACTTGAGCCTCAAGTGACAAAGATGACTCCAGGAGCACCCCCAAGCTACGCACCTTCTCCTTCAAGGGGAATGCAACCCCATCCAGAACAGGTTGAACACCCTCCATCTGGTCAAAGGAACCACCCACTAACAGCATCTCAGTCTTGTCTGGATTGAGCCTCAGTTTGTTAGCCCTCATCCAGTCCATTGTCGCAGCCAGGCACCAGTTCAGCACATCCACAGCCTCACCTGCTGAAGATGAAAAGGAGAAATAGAGCTGTGTGTCATCAGTGTACTGTACTGATGGCAACGCACTCCAAAACTCCGGATGACCCCACTCAGTGGTTTAATGTAGATATTAAATAGCATAGGGGATAAGACCGACCTCTGAGGAACCCCATACTGGAGAGTCCATGGGGCCGAGCAACATTCCCTAAGCACCACCCTCTGGAGCTGGCCATCCAAGTAGGAGCGGAACCACTGCAATGCAGTGCCCCCACCCCCAACTCAGACAGCCGCTCCAGAAGGATACCATGGTTGATGGTATCGAAAGCCGCCGAGAGATCCAGGAGTATCAACAGGGTCGCACTCCCCCTGTCTCTCTCCCGACATAGGTCATCATACAGGGTGACCCAAGCTGTTTCTGTGCCAAAACCAGGCCTGAACCCCGACTGAAATGGATCCAGATAATCAGTCTCATCCAAGAGTGCCTGGAGCTGGTTGGTCACCACCCGCTCAAGGATCTTGCCCAGGAAAGGAACATTCACCACTGGCCTAAAGTTGTTGATATATTCCGAGTCCAGAGAGGGTTTCTTCAGGAGTGGTCTCACCACCGCTTGTTTCAGGTGGCATGGGACCACTCCCTCTCGCAAGGAGGCATTGATCACCTCTCTGGCCCAGCCAGCCGTTCCCTCCCTGCTAGTTTTTATAAGCCAAGAGGGGCAAGGTTCCAGAACAGACGTGGCTGCACGAACCCGTCCAAGCACCTTGTCAACATCCTCGAGCTGTACCAACTGAAACTCATCCAAAATAATTAGACCAGGCTGTGCTCTGGGTACCTCTCCTGATTCTCCTGCTATAACATTGGAGTCTAAGTCCCTGCGGATGAAAGCAATTTTTTCCTGGAAGTGCCTAGCGCATATATTGCAGCAGGCATGAGATGGGTCGATGATTCCCCTGGGACCAGCATATAACAGGCCCCGGACGACCCTAAAGAGCTCCGCTGGGCGGCAAAGAGATGATTGGATAGAGGCAGTGAGATGTTGTCTCTTTGCCATCCTCACTGCCTCTAGGTATACCTGGCTATAGGCACGTACCAGGGCTCGATTGCATTCACTAGGAGTTTTCCTCCACCTGCACTCAAGCCGTCTCCTGTTTTGCTTCATCACTCTCAGCTCTGGGGTATACCATGGAGCCGTATGAGCTCTACTGCAGAGAGGGTGCTCAGGAGCGATCGTGTCAACCGCCCGGGTCATCTCTCTATTCCAGAGATCAACCAGGGATTCGACAGGAGCGCCAGCCATATCAGCTGGAAACCCCCCAAGGGCCCTCTGGAAACCATCCGGATCCATCAGCCTCCGGGGGTGGGCCATCTTAATATGTCCCCCACCCTTGCAGAGGGGGAAAAACTGCCATTAGCCTAAATCTCAGCAGGTAGTGATCTGACCATGACAAGGGGACCGATTCAAAGTCCCCCACCTTCAGATCACCATCTCCACATGCTCGGCTGAAAAAACTAAGTCTAGACTGTGCCCTGCTACATGTGTTGGGCCAATGACATGTTGGGACAGTCCCATGGTTGTCATGGAGTCCATGAATTCCTGAGCCACACCAGACAAGGTGCCCTCAGCATGGATGTTAACATCCCCCAGGACCAACAGCCTGGGGGATGTTAACCATAAACCTTGGTTTATCTTTGTGTGCATGAGCTGCAGTGAGGCCAAGCCTCACATGCTTCCCCCTCCAGTCTCCTCCTGCTGCGTGAACTAGGATGATAACTTCAGAAGCTTTTACTTTCAGTTTTTGTTAACTACAATTTGCTATGTTATCTGGATGTGGAACTGTGGTTAATATTATTATTCGTTTAAGCAAGCCACCTTCAGAAGCCACTGTTTGAAGCTGGCTTATTTTAAACCAACTATAGTTAATGTTGACCACAATTTGTTGCACCAGATGACACAACAAACCATGGTTAACTAAAACCGAAAGTAAAAACTTCCAAAGTTCTCCTCGTAGGGATGTATAAGAACTTTGTTTCAGTTCAGTTATGACCAGAATTTATGCCACTTGCACCTACCGAATCCAAATGTGAGCGTAATTTCCAGTCAAAGCTTGTACATTCCTGAGTTTGTGATCCTGGTTGCTGAGGGGAAAATGCATTCGAAAAATGTGTGCATTAGTGAAACATGCATGAAAAATGTGTGTACTTTTTAAAAAGTGCACACAAACACACTTTAGCAATGGGAGAAGATTGTGTACTTTTGAATGCACACGAAGTACGTATCCAAGTACAGTAATACCTTGGATTGCAAGTAACTTGGTTTGAGAGTGTTTTGCAAGACAAGCAAATTTTTAAATATTTATTTTAAAAAAATTGACTTGATATACAAGCGACGTCGCAATACAAGTACTGTAGTACGGCTTTAATTAAAAATCTCTTGTACAAATATTTTTTGGGGGGATTTCATTTTGATATAAGAGTGTTTTGGATTACAAGCACGTTTCTGGAACGAATTATGCTCTCAATCCAAGGCATGACTGTACTCAGCAATTTCCATGTGAAGAGAAAAGAAAAATCCTTGCAAGCGGATGCAGACATGAGTCAGACTGAGCTTTGAGATGGAACTTGGAGAACTTTGATGAGCTCAAATTTTGCTGATTCCCACATCCCTACGCTGTGTGGGAGGAGGAGAGAAGGGGTGAGGAGCATGCCCCAGTCTCATTAACTCTTGCGCACATCATGCTTAACCATGGTTTAGCACGATGTGCAAATGTGACCAGTATGTGTACACATATTTTTTGAAGGGTCAGGACAAGCAGAAGCAGTCCACAAAAATTGTGACACTGGTGGGCCTATGCCCTAGGAGAAGACAGGTCCGAAGCTATGTAGCCTGCCTTTCCTAGTCTCTCAAGAAGAAAAAAAAAAACAAAAACACAGATTGGCGATTTAGTCTGTAAAATGCTTGTGAATAGCATAATTTATTTTTATAAATAGCTGCTTGTTGAGGATGCATAGCTTGATTATCAGATTGGCTGCATAATGTAACCTTGCTGACCAGCAGGCCTTTCAGACACTCCAAGGCGACTCTTAAGGGTCTCTAAAAATGTAGCAACGTTGGGCTCCCATGAAGGTTAATAAAAGCATTGAGCATGACCTCCCCACCAAAATCTAGGGTGTAAATAACAAGTCGAGTCATTGAAGAAAAACACAGACAGCCTTTTCTCTGACCCACAATCCTGTGTTGTCTTGCATGGAAAATGGCCCTCTCTTAAATAAGACCAGATGGAGCCTATCTTCCCCAAATAAAAAAAAATGAATTCTGGGAAAAAAAAATGGAATGCTAGAATATGACACTGTAAGGAGAGCACACTGTCACAGCTGTGGTTGGATCACCTCCCTGGACTTAGGCGCCAGTACAGTGAGGTCAGCTTCAGAAATGGAGGGCAGGTATATTTTGTCTGCTAACTTCAACTTGCAACCACTTCTCCCAACAGTAGCTAGGAAGGGGCTCAGGTTGTTCTTGTGGTTCCTTCATCAGAGATCTCCCCCTAGGGTACAATCAACACATCCAGAGGGAGAGTGGGATTGTGTCTGCTGGCCCCACCTGTCGCACCTCCATGCATTCAGTATAGCTTGTGAAAGAGCCCAGATGTATACAAACTGTCTGCATGCAGGCTCTTTCTCAAGTGATGAGAAATGTGCATATGGAGCAGGAGAGGGACCAGTGGGCACAATCCCACACCCCAGTCCCTGTGCATTGACACATGTAATGTGTACACAGTACTTCTGTGTCCCACCTTTTGTCTTAATAGCCCCTCAGTGAATTGGCTCCCCTGTCTTATATGCATTGCCACCTGATGTTGCAGGCTTGCATTAGCAGGCTTGTTGTTTATTTCATACAGGATCCTGCCAGCCTCCCTATGATTCTGCTGCCTGCCATTCCTAAGCAGGATGCTCAGAGGAGAGGGGCCAGGGTGGCATTTGCCCTTCTCCAGAGTGGTTGAGGATGCCATCTTGCAATATACTTTACACCACAACAATACTTCACCGTGTAACTGTTAATGCTGCATGAATCATAGGTGCAGGTCTTGACGTGTAGAAATTTTTAGTCTATACACTGACAAACCAACCATCTGATAGCATGCTGGCATCCATTTTCTGCTGGCTGGTTAAAGCCAGTCATTTCAGTAATGCAAGACCTTTAATTGATTCCATTGCTTCCGAGCCTGACAGCCAAAGTGAGGAAAAATAGGCCTCATTCCATAGCTACACAGTCAAAAACTATCCAGTTGGAATAAGCAAATTGAGCAAGGACACTTTAGGTTACTTCTGCTTTGAGATTTTGTTGCATCCGATTCCAGTAGCCCAGGGATGCTGAACTTATGGTGGCCACTTATGAATCATCCAAAGAGAGAAAATGTATCACGAAAAAAGAGGCCAATGGAAGACAGATGTGTAGGAATAATTATTATAATTTAAATAGATATACACTACCTCTCAGTATAGTGTAGGAGACTGTGACCAGTTGGCTTGTGTGTCTGATTGTTCAGTCTGCGGCCCAGATGCTCACGGTTGATAGGCAACAGTTCTTCAGGTTACTTACGGTATCTTTGAATCCGGATTGACAGCCCTTCAAATAGAGGACTGTTCTTTGTAAAAGAGGGCAGATGGACACCCTAGTTGAACTCTTTGAGCCCTGAGGGCTAAATTCCATTTCAGATTAGCTCTTGGGAACTGTATTCCATTGGTGGGTGGGGCCTAAGGGAAGAGGGGCGAGACCAAAAATAACCAGCATATTTTACCTTACAGCTCATCCTGCCAGTAACTGAGCCTTAGGAGAGGCATTTCAACCTTTTAGAAAAGGGAACTGCACAAAAGTCAGGAAACCACCAAACACTTGGTCATCAAAGGAAAGGGGCATGACCATCCGGGGAACCCCAGAGGGCAGCGCTGGGACCCGAGGAGAGCCAGATTTCCCCCCACAGACCTGTGGCCCTGACCCCTGCTGTAGTCCATGCATGCCTGAGCCCATTCTGGACTTTCTCCAACTCTGGAGCTCGCACAGATATAATGACATTGAAGTAGTTCTCCTAAACCCCTTCTCCCTGCTGTCCACTTCCTCCTTGATGCTTGCAGGAGATTCTGGGGTCAGATGTTGGTTTTCCACACTGCTATGACTTGCAAATTCAGACCCACTTCAATTTGTTTTGGTTTGATTTTTTTAATCCAGAAAGAAATGTAGCTATAATTTGCCACCATCTCCCATAGACTTTCCTTTAGCCCTCTAGGCAAAACAGACTTCAAATCCATAGGTACATTATGTAATAGGCACCTGGAAGCAATAGATAAAAATAGGTTTATACACTGGGAAATTAGGATCATGAGGTACTGAAACATGGAAGAAAAGTTGTTTTTTCTAAAGCTGATAAAGAAAAGCAAATTTCCTTCATTCTAAGATATAAGAAAAGACACATTGCACACTTGTGAAGTTACAGTTAGAAATCAATTTTCAAAAGCTGGGCTTTTAAAAATGGAAGCTAGAATATAAAGCAGGCTAATATAAGTCATCACATCCAAGTGCTGCACAGCACATAACCCACATTAGTGCCAGAAGTTCCATCCCACATAACTTTAGTTTATCTTTACTGTATATAGGAGGACTAGCCAATCGCTGACCCTTACACCCATTCATACTCTCTATTTTCATTTTCACTTGGCCAACTCCCAGTACCTCCAGTAGATACTACCATATTTCCCTTCAGGACTTTGAAGGTTAAGACCAACACCAACACCAGGGCCTGAAAAGCAATTTGGCAGCCAGTGCAGGTCTTTCAGCACAGGTGTAATATGATCTGTGTACTGGTTAGCAGCCTAGCTGCTGCATTTTGCACCAACTGAAGCTTCCAAACACTCTTCAAGGGTAGCCCCGTGTAGAGTGCATTGCAATAGTCTAAATGTGATGTAACCAAGGTATGGATAACTGTTGCCAAGTCAGACTGATTCAGGAAGGGTTGCAGCAGGTGCACCAAGTGTAATTGTGCGAACACACTCTTGGCAACCACCACCACCTGAAGATCCAGAGACAGTATAGGATAAAGGAGCACTCCCAAGCTATGGACCAGATCCTTTAGGGAGAGTGAAATCCCTTCCAGAACAGGTTAAATTCCTGTCTTCAAGTCAGGTTTTCTACTGACCAACCAACACTTCCATCTTGCCTGCGTTTAACTTCAGCTTCTTCACCCTCATCCAGCCCATTATTGAACCCAGGCAGCATTTGAGGGTTTCAACTGCTTCCTTGGTGTTAGGTGACAAAGAACAATAGAGTTCGGTGTTATCAGCATACTGGTGGCACCTTACTCTAAAGCTCTGAATGACCTCTCCCAACAGTTTCATGTAGATATTAAACAACATGGGTAACAAAATATAACCCTGTGGCACGCCACAGGCCAATGGCCATGCAGTCAAACAGTAATCCCCCAGCACCACCTTCTGGAAATGGCCTGACAGAAAGAACTGGACGCACTGCCAAAGAGCACCTTGAAGATCCAGCCCTGCCAGATGGTCCAGAATGATACCATGGTCACTGGTATCAAAAGCTGCCAAGAGGTCCAAGAGAACTAATAGGGTCATGCTCCCTCCCTCCATTTCCTAGATAGGTCATCCATAAGGTGACATAAGCAGTTTCATCACTTTCTTGATCACCCTGGGTCAAGGGTGTTGGACAGATCTCCTGGGTCAAGGGAAGGTTTCTTTAATAAAGGTCTTATTACTGCCTCTTTTAACACTTTGCAGGAGGGGAACAATCCCCTCCTGCAAAGTGGCATTAATCACTTCCCTTAGCCATGGCATCAGTCCCACTTTGGTCAATTTAATCAGTCGAGAAGGGCAAGGGTCAAGTAATAGGTCGTAGCTCTCACTGCTCCAGATATCCTGTCAAGATCCTTGAGATCCACAAGTTGAAAAGAATTCAAAACAACTAGACAAGTGATTGCCAAGGTTACACCAGTCGGACCTGCTCCAAGATTGAACCCAAGTCAAGGCAACTCCAAGCAACTTTATCTGCAACCATATGCCTTACTGCCTCCCACCAGTCCAGGTCCAAGTATAATTCCAAACAGTACAATATCTGAATCCATAGCATCTAAGCTTCACATTTTAACTAGGCTGTATTGCATTTGATTAATCTCTTTTTTATTTATCCAGGCAAACATCACCTTGTTCGGGCTTCCAATTTTATTTTCATGTTCTTTTCAGGGATATACATGACTTGTTGATTGTTATAAGCCAAATACTTTTCTTTCTTTCTTTTTTTGCTTTCATTAACACATGTCCAGGAAGAAAACCTGAAAAACATGAGCCCCAGGCTTCTACTCTTGTTAATCTGGCCCTCTGCAACCAGTCTAATGTACTCAGCCTAACCACTTTCATTAGCTTTGGAAATGACCTTAGAAAATCTAATCAGGTTTTAGCTGTCACAGACAGTTACAGAGAAAATCTGACTTTTTGGTCTAGAGTTTTCACATTTATAGGAAGGTATTCATCACACACAAAGAACACATTTTAATCTGTTGATCAGGGATTGGATTCCTCTGAAATATGAATTAGCAATAGCAAACTCCTGCATGCATAATACTGGAAGGAACCTAGCTAATTGATATAAAATTTAAATTCCAACAATATCAATAAAGGTAAGGATCTTGCTCTCATGAAATAAAATTGAAGTGTTACATTATCCGTCTATCATATTTGTATCCCATCCTTCCCTCCACGGAGCTCAGGGTGGCAAACATGTTCACCGCTCCCATTTCATCCTCACAACTCTCTACTCCATATCACTACTATATGGAGTAGGTTAGGCTGATCGAGAGTGTTGGAATATCACTGGGAGACCTCAGTTCAAATTCCTCCTCAGCCATGAAGCTGGGTGAATTTGAGCTGTCCAGTCCCTGTTTCTGTGGTGAACATCTGATTCCAAACACAAGCATTCTAATTCCCTTCTGAGGTCACAGTGGGGGGAGTCCAAGCACGGAGTGCCCTCCCACCAAACTTGCAGCTGGCACGGTTCTTTCTGCACTGGTTGGGAACTGAAGCCAGGAAACGATCTTCAGTTCCAGCACGGGGGAGGCGTTCCCAGGGTTGGGGTGGAGAGGGGAGGAGCGAGGCACTGCCAGCTTCTGAGGAATCCAGGCAGTGCATGCCTCAGCCCCTCCTCCTTGGGAGGAGGTGTAAAACACTTAGACCAGTGTTCTCCAACCTTGGGTCCCCAGATGTTTTTGGCCTACAACTCCCAGCATGCCCCAGCCAGCGCAGCTTTTTTTGTAGGCCAAAAACATCTGGGGACCCAAAGTTGGAGAACACTGACTTAGATGGCCGAAATCGACCATCTAAGTGTTTTTGAGGGCGAAGGGAGTGCGGCAGCAGTCCTATCTCCCATGCTCCTCCCGCCCTTAATAGGATGCCCATAATCCTCTGAGTTCGGAGGGTTATAGGCAGCCTCATTGGATTGTGTTGTAAGTGGTTTACATATAACAATATTAAAAGCACAGCTACAACAACAATAAAAGCAATACAAAAACAATAACATGGATACTACAGTGTGCCAGGAGGTTTTGTGTTTTGGCCCCACCTCTTTTTCCTTTGGCCCCACCCATCACTGGAATGCATCCCCCAAGAGCGTCTCCAAAATGGAATCTGGAAGTTGGGCTGAAAGAGGTTCAGCACCCCCCTGATCTCTACTGACTGGCAGCAGCTTTCCAAAGTTTCCTACATAGGTAGGGACAGTGGAAGCTTGTGGCCAATCTGACTGGTGGGTCAGAGCCAAGGACATGTATTTTGCTACACCAGCCTCACAAACTTTGCTACACAAGCCGTTTGCTACACAATTCAACCCCCCCCCCTTAAATTTCTTCAGAATAACAACACAGAGAAAGCCATTTGTGGCAGAGCCCATTTATGGAAAGCATAAGCAGGGGGAGAAGAAGAAACCCATTTCACACTCAGGCGAACTGAGGCAGCAGGCAAATAAAGTCAAGGACTGCAAGAGAGACAGTCTGGGTTACATAATCACAGCATACTAAATTCACAGAACCAAGAACAGGCCTTGGGGGGGGGAAAGTGGCTTAAGAAAACCCACCCCAATTTATCCAGAGTATATAACAACACAGAGAAGGGGATTTGTAGAACAGCCTGCTTCTTCAAGATTTAGGGCTTCTCTACATGAGGCATTTATTGTGCTCTCGTGATTCTTCACCCATGGTAGTTTGCGGGTGCTTCACGATGTCGTCAGCCTCCAGGGCCTCTCCTGTGCTTTCCATGCATTCCCACAGCTTTATTTTAGAACAGGGAAAAAGAATTATTAAAGTGCTGTGACACTACAAATTGATTGTGTATTTTCAGGATTCTGCTATTCCTCAGTGCCACCTTGTGGTTGTGTAAGGGAACATATAGAAAGGCAGAGAAAGAAAAACCCTATTTAAAAAAACGCATAAAGGAGCCGATCTTAAACTCACAAAACAACCTGGAAGTAAAGGCCTCAGTAAAGTGGTGGGTTAAAAGCTTAATGTACCTTAAAGGGAGGTGGGTTTTTGGTTACAGGTAATCACAGGGTTTTTGTTTTACCTTCAAGTGTGGCCGAGCAAGCATTAAACAGGAAGAATTTAGCCAGGAATATGTGTTCTAGGGCATTAATTTCAACCACCAAAAAGAAGGAAAGGCGTTTTAAAACCACATGTTCACAATGTGACTGAGATGCATTATACAGCAAAACAAAATGGATTCCAAACATGGTCCTCAATGCAATTGATTAGTTAAGGCAAGGAAAATGGAGGCCAAAACAGGCCCAAATTCACAAACAGTTCAGCCCATCAACCCACCCCGGCAAATTTATCTAGAGTAACAACACAGAGAACCCATTTCTCTCACACATATGCATGTTTACATGGGAGTAAGTCCCACTGAATTCAGTGAGACTTACTTCTGAGTAGACCTACATAGGATTGTTTTATATATCCCACATGGTGCACTTGGCACACACAAACAAATAATCAATACTGATGTGTATTCTCTATCACAACAACAACAACAACAAGTTATTCATCCTAAGTCACTGCAGTACCATAAATGGAAAAGGATTTGTATTAAGGATAGAATCCACCCACACTATGCACACATACACACATAAGAATTCATAAATTTGCAAATCACACACATGCACGCATCATGCACAAGAAGCCCAAATACATTTTTACACAACATGGCAGCACAGACTTAAATGCATCCCCCTGTCCGCTATTTCTTCAGTCACAACCCCATGGAAAGATTTTTAAATGACTTAATTGGACTCTGGTGGGAATGGATTTATTTATTTTTTAAATTGTGCTGAGGGAAATGACCCACTACTGCAGGAAAATGATCCCTTGCCCACCCAGAAATGACCAAAGGAGATCAGCAACCAGCACCAGCAAGGAACAGGTGTTTTTTTTTTTTTTAAAAGCAGTGAGATCATACTGGGATGATCATGATATTCATGAAACTGTCTGTCTCAAGAACCCCCCCACACACACACATGACAGAGTTCAGCTGCCCCATCCCCAAGATGGAGTCAGTTAGCATATGCTGCTGCTGCCGCACTCAAACAGTGCCTGGCCTGCTTGGCAAAGGTTAATTGAGTCACAGCCCACCACATGGCTTACGCTGGCTCAGCTTGTCTGAGTGTGGAAAGCTAAGCAGGGTCAAGCCTGGTTGTTACTTGGATGGGAGACCCTTCCTCTAGTTCCCTGCATTGAGCAGGGGGTTGGACTCGATGGCCTAGTAGGCCCCTTCCAACTCTATGATCTATGAAACTCTTGCCTTGCCCAGAGGTGCTCCTTACTCATAGTCCTTCTGTCCCGCTCCATTTTTGAAGGAGCAGGGTTGCATTTGATTGGCTGCCCAGCAGTGCTTCGATAAACAAGGCATGTCCTTTTTCTTTTTGTAAACTCAGTGGCAGAGCTAGCCCATTGCGTGAGGCTGTGTGCACGTGTGTGCACAGTTGCGAAACTGATGCTACTGCTGCCAGATAGGAGCCCTTTCTAGTCCAGGTAGTGCAGCAGCAGCCCCAATCAAGCACAGGAGGAAGAGAGAACAGCCAAGGAGATTGGGTGAGAGGAGAGAGAGATGGCCATAGGGATGGGGAGGAGAGGGAAGAGGGGCAGGTCATCGCCCTGATCATCCGCATGGGAGAGCCACCACTGCGTAGGGATCGGCAAATCTGTCAGTTTCTCTTTCTCTTGCATTCAATCTTTTTGTAAATCTCAAGTACAGTCATGCCTTGGATTGAGAGCATAATTCGTTCCGGAGACGTGCTTGTAATCCAAAACACTCTTATATCAAAACGAAATCCCCCCCAAAAAAATTGTACAGAGATTTTTAATTTAAGCCGTACTACAGTATTTGTATTGCAAGACGTCACTTGTATATCAAGTCAAAAAAATTAAATAAATATTTAAAAATTTGCTTGTCTTACAAAACGCTCTCAAACCAAGTTACTTGCAATCCAAGGTATTACTGTACTTTCTCTTCCAAATATGAAGAACGTAGAGCATGTTGGTAAATTCTTATCTAAAACAAACTGAAACTAAATTCTCATGCATCTGCACCAGCCAAATTTAATAGGTACCGCTATTCACAGCGTGGAGAAGACCATGTTGTACCTGCCTGCCATATAGCTGTTAAAGGTGAGGAGCCAGTCAAAATAGAAGTGACAACCCCAATTCAGCACTAATATGGTTGGATACACAGGGATTCAAACCCAGACTTTTAAAAGAAAGCTCTCAAAGTCCTGGGCCTGGATGGACAAATCTATCAGTTTCAGTTTCTCCTACATTTGATTAAAAAATAAAATAAAAATCTCCAGTTCTTTTTGTCCTGAATATGGAGAAATTTGCAAATTTTGGTAAATTCTTATTAAAAAAATGAAATGAAATGAAATTCTCATCCATCCTTAGACATAGGGTTTTCCCATCTCTACGATGGAGATCCCAGGGATTGAACCTGGGACTTCAACATGCAAAGCATGTACTGTATGACAAAGCAATGCCCCTCCCTCCTGGTCAGAAGGAAGCAAGGGCAGAGCAGTGATTCATGCAGAAATGTAACAGGGAGCCTCATTGGAGGGTGGGTCATTTTGTTTAGTCTCTGCATCTCAAGTGATTGAATAATCTAGGTGCACACATGGCAGAGACCCAACAGAACTACCCACCCCACAGTGGATGATGATTGAAAGGAGACATTGACAAAGCAACAAATCATGCACAGAGAAGAGACAAACGTGACTATGGAATACTATGGGTTCACCAGTCCTTTCAAAATTAATGTTTTTATTTTTTTTGTTTACAGTATTTTTAATTTATTTTTTTAATGTACAGTAGTGTACATGATGTGGGAATACTTTGACTGGGGCCATTTAGAAGCATTTTGTATGTGTTTTATCGGAGCACCCAAACATTTTACAGGCCATCTGCTAAGGTCACTGAATTCAAATTAAAAAAAAACAGACCCTGTCTGTGAAACGATAATCCATGAGTTTTTAATGACCAAGACTGAATGACGAAGTCTAAATTGGCTTTGAGGTGCTTCAATTAGGCTTTGACTAGGATGATGATGTAATATTCTACATTACCCAGCCAGGTTTGTGCAGGGGGAACTTATATGTGCACAATGTTGTCTGCAGCTAGATTGGGGGCAAAAAGATTCCTGAGTGAATCAAATTCAGGGCTAAGCCAAAAAGGGTTACTCTTTGCATAAACATGTTTATTGGCTGTGAAAATGCTCCTCTTTTGGTGACTGGGGAACTATAAAAGGGAGTGAATGTTTTGCCTATTCAGAGTCATTTCCATCTGGTGTGAAGGAGACATCCATCATGGAATTAACTCCTCCCACTGCCCAGGACAGGCAAGGAACATGTGACCAAGCTTTTTGCCTTAGTACTGGCCTCTGTGGATCCTCCCAGCCAATTCGTTCCTTGCCTTTGCCCAGGACACAGCTTGTTCTTATCTCTTCTCAACAGTCTTTTTCCAGGCCTCATTTTTGTCCTTTCATTCTGACATAATCCACAGATGAACAAAGTCACTCTGTCACAATCAGTCAGAACATATCTCCTTTGGTGGAGAACACTGCACAACATAGCAAAGGGCACACCCACTCAGGGACCCAATTGCATCACTGTGACCACGGATGCCAGCCTGGAGGGGTTCGGGGCTCACTGCCAGGGCCTCCCCATTCAGGCCCCCCAAGGTGAAACACCACAGCATCAACTTGCTGGAGTTACGAGCAATCCACCTCACCATTAGACACTTCTATCCAGGTTTCTCAAGAAGATGGAAGAAGAACAGGCAGCAGTAATACTCATAGTGACCTCCTGCCTCAGAGACCATGGTTCTCCCAAAATCCTACAACTAGCACAGGAGAGTTTCAGCGTTATTGGCTCTCTCCATGAGGGGCCACCTCTGTATGTTCAGTAAGGACTCTGTCACACTCCAGTTGGATCCGTCCTTCATTCCCAAAATTATCACTCTTTTCCACAGAACTCAGTAAATTGTTCTTCTTTCATTCTGCCCTAATCCTTCTCACCTCTCTGAGCGGGTCTGGCACACACTGGATGTTAGAAGGGCCATCAAGATTTACCTTAAGAGGACTAAGGAACTTAGATGTTTTGATTCCATATTTGTTTCTTTTCATCCAATGGCCTTAGGTTATAAAGCTTCCCATGCTACCCTCACTAGGTGGCTCAAGGCATGTATTTTGGTGGCTAATGAGGTTTTTTTAAAAAAACTCCCCAAACCCGCACACATTACAGCACACTCCACCAGGGCTGTGGGCGGCTGCCTCAGCGGCTATTTCTACTAATGTCCCTTTAGCAGAGATCTGTAGGGCAACCACATGGTCCTCACACCACACATTCGTAAGGCATTATAGGATGGACAAATATGCTTCTGCTGAAGCAGCCTTTGAATGTAGAGTGTTACAACAGGTATTACCTCAACCATTGGGTCAGCCTGCCTTGGATCCCACCCTATGGGAACAGTAGCTTTTGTACATCCCATGATGGATGTCTCCTTTGCACTGGATGGGAATGGAAAGTTGGGTACTTACCGTGAAGTTCCATTCGGATTTGGTGCGCAGGAGACATCCATACTGCACCCTCTGGCAGGCTGACCACACAGATTCATAGTAGCATTATGGAGTGTGCCAATCTCCATAGAGGGATTTTTCCCTTCTACCTTCTGTTTTTTTTCCTTTCTACATTAATGGCTCCTCAGTAACTACTTTGTCCAAATGCTCGGCTAGTAAGAACTGGCTGGGAGGAGCCATGGAGGCCAGTACCAAGGCAAAAAGCTTGGTCACATGTTCACTGCCTGTCCTGGGCAGTGGGAGGAGTTAACTCCATGATGGATGTCTCCTGCACACTGAATCGGAATGGAACTTCACTGTAAGTACCCAACTTTCTATTTCCCTTGTTCTGAATTGGCTTTGTGATGTCATCACATAAGCAAAGCTGACATCATCACATTCAGTGATCTGCAACTGACAGGCTTTACTTCCAAGAAAGGGGCAGCCTTGGTTTCAATGGAAGAAGATAAAAAATCACTGTAGCAGCTGTTGATCAGACAGCAAGCAGAGGTGAACAGTGAGAGAGGTGAACAAAGATGGGAGATTTCAGGGAACATTGTGCCCTCCACCTTAAAGTTTCCTATTCAGCACAGCTCAGTTCAAAATGTTCCAGCTTCCCATATAGCTTTCCCTCTCTCTGATTTTTTTGTCTTATCAAGCAGCTTCTGTATTATTTTCCCCTCTTGACTTGAGAGAGGCAGCATCTGTCTTGTTATGTCAGGGAAAGAAAAGCATTTTCTTGTACATAACCAGGCAAATAAAATAATTGAGATGAGAAATAAAGCAACATAGATAAAAGAAGGCAGATTCCATAGTTCATCTGTGATTTTGCTAAGGAATAGGTGCATTAAAAAGAAGATGGAAAAGGGCATGCTACCCAGGGTTTTCTTGCTCAATTAAATTGCTGGTTGTATGAACGTAAAACCAATATAGCAAAAAAAAAAAAAAAAGAAAAGAAAAGAAAAGAAAAAAGAAAATTGGTGACTGTCTTTGTAAATTCTAATTTTTGTGTTTAACTTGCTGGCTGGAAAAGGCCCCATAAGGAGTTGGGAAAGGTTTCTAACCGGAGCGGCTAAGGAATTGCATGATGAAGTATAGCAGCCCAGGTTTAGTAAAGTTGTCTTATCTTGCAACCATGCTTTGTTTTAAATGTTGTAACTTGATTTAGTAAGGTCAGAACAAAGAGCTTACCTGAATTGCCAGCAGTGCTCTTTGGAATCTCACTGAAGGTGAAAATGATCAGAACAGCAGCCAAATCTGGAGACCAGATTCAGGTCAGGAGGACAGAGATTTCAAGTCCCAGCTGGGACTGTGATGAGATGTCACCCAAATCCAGGCCCAGGGGATGTAAAGAAACTCTAGGAACAATAAACCTGAAGTGGAGCATATACTGCTGGGTTAACCAGGCAGGAAGTCAAGTTCTTAGCTTATATTGACTGGGCCACTCCAGAGCCTTCACATTGGATGCTAATCACAGAGGACAATTTTGCAATCCCTTCTTCCAACCTGCCACCCTGAACCTAAATAGAGCTCTAGGGCTTAAGCATCCACAGTTCCAGGCACTACACCAAGCTAGGTTCCAATCTCACAACATCAATTCTCTAGTTCATTCAAGTCTTGGCATGACTCACATCACATGCAAGAAATGAGCCTTAACATCAGATATCTGCTGCACAAAACTGACCTGTTTGCAATTTTAAATCAGTTAAATAAATTTCCATAATAAATCGCATCAGCCAGTATATTAGGGACATAAAAGGACATGATTATGCCACAGCAGTATCAAGAATAGTTCTAAAACTCTGGTTCACCAATTAGCATTTTCTTCTGAGCGCTATTTTTGTCTCCACTGATTGCAATGACAATTCTTTTGCTAACCTGAGCTCAGTTTTTTTAGCCACCGTCATGATCACTGGAAAAGTTGCTTGCTCCTCACCTGAGCAGTTAAGCCTCAACTGAAAGTATACTCTTGAGTTCTATGAAATTTATTTATGACCCTGCAGATCCAGATACTGTGGATTGTTTTGATGCTGGCCCTTGATGACCACGTCCAATTTGTGTTTCAAGGCTCAGTGTGTTTGCATTATCGGATATTGAGCTGGAGCCTCTGCTTGTCGAAAATGAATACGGAATCAACTCTTATGATGATAGATTTTTTTCAGCAGACCATTGAGAAGCCATCGAACCAGTGCCTGTGACATTGTCGCACAGTATATTTTGAGCAAGACCTTGAATGTTTGAAAGCAACTGACCATACTAGCAGTGACATCGCAAAATAATAGGCATTCATCTGTGGCTAAGCTACTCATTGCTTAGAGATTGCCTCTTCATCAAAGAGCTGGCTTATATCCATGGTGATGGATAAAATGTTAAGAGGACACTCCAGACAACATTTTAGCTGATGCTGTTCCCAGAGAGACTCTTTTGGAAGTTCAAGGGAATTCTAACTTCACACACACACACACACACACACACACACACAGGTGTATAACCCACCTTTCCCTCCATCGGGATCCAAAATGCTCCCAGGAAGAACACATTAAAACTTTTTCCAACTCGATAGTACATAAGGAAGTGAGAAAGCTCTAGCTTGACTGCTGCCGCCGCCATGGTTACTCCCACACCAATCTGGGTATTCATAAAGACCTTTGCCCATGGGATTCCAATGTGTTTACAAGCCACATGAACAATGCATGGTTTGTAAACCATCCAGGAACATGGGAAGCTGCCTTATACTACGTCCGACCATTGATTCATTTAGCTCAGTACTGTCTACACCAGCCTTCCCCAACCTGGTACTCCCCCTCCCCAGATGTTTTGGACTGTAGCTCTCAGCATTCATGACAATTGGCTGTGCTGGCTGGGGCTGATGGGAGCTGACATCCAATACACCTGGAGGGCACCAGGTTGGGGAAGCTGGCTCTACATGGGACTATACAGGCCTGTGGCTCATGCTGGCTCAGCTTGTCTGAGCGTGGAAAGCTAAGCAGGGTCAGGCCTGGTTATTACTTGGATAGTTTCCTGCACTGAGCAGGGGGTTGGACTCGATGGCCTTGTAGACTCCTTCCAACTCTATGAACTCTATGAAATCTATGACAGTGGCTCTCCAGGGTTTCAGACAGGAGCCTTTCCCAGCCCTATGCCAGGGATTGAACCTGGGACCTGGAGATTCCAGGGATTGTACTTCAAAGCATATGCTCTCTCCCCAACCGAGCTGCTACAGCACTTTCCCATTTCAGTTGCACCATATGGGTGGAAGTTTCTATGTACAGCCGAAACAGTGTGGCAGTCACACTGCTGAGACGGTGGCAACCACACTGGGGAAGGTTAATGAACGTTGCCGTCTTACTTTGCTAAGAACAGTATGGGATGGAGCTCATGGAGTGGTGGCGGTTGGGAAGCATCTACTGCAGGGGAACGTGACTTCTTTGGGTCCATGGGAACATTTTACTTCTTCAAATGTGTCCGTGGGCACGGTGAAAAATTGCCGTTGCGGGTGGGTGGCCGGGTTGGCTCCTCCCCTCCCCTCCCCTCCTCCAGCTCACGATTTCCTCCTCCTCCACCCCCACTCACCTTAGGGAAGGAAAAGCAGTGGTGGCAGCAGGGAGGAGGAACAGAGGCAATGGAGGAAAGGTTGTGGTGGAGTGGCAGCAGTGGAGCAGGAAAGGCCATGGCATGGGGGTGAGGAGTGGAGGTGGTAGCAGCGGCAGCAGTGGGGAAGGCAAGCTCACAGCAGCAGGGATGATGGTGTCTGGGGTCGAGTAGAGTCTGGCGGGCTCACATGAGGGACTTGGTGGGTGCCCTTGTGCCCCGTGTTGCTAACCAGTGCCATGTTGCCAACCCCTGCTCTACTGTAACATTAAAAATCAGGCCTCAGGGATATTTGGCACAGCAGTACATACCCAGTGGGTGATTTGGAGAAGAATAATTAAATATTTGCCCGAGATATAGCCATTTGAAGTAGTTAAAGGGGGAGGGAGATCATTCTGGAAGATACTCTGCTTTTAGTTAAAAATCAAAGAACAAAACCTCCGGTTTTATAAAGATAATCCCAGCCAGGTGAAAGAAAAAAAATCTTCTCCACAAGCTTTGGTAGATAATTTTACTCAGCAGAGCTTTAGAAGGGCCACTTGAACTCTGAAACATTCTCAGTCGAACGCTGCTGATTCTCTCCTAGTGCCTAATTGCAGATGGGGCGAAAATAGAAAGATCTGTTGGAAAGAGGGTGTGCATAGCAGGAGTGGATGGGATTTGGAAGGCATGCCACGCTAAGCACATCACTTTCTCAAGACTTTGTGAGCTAGGATCAGAAGATCTCAAGCACCTTCTCCTTGCTGTGTATTAATGTGATTAATCTTTCTGGAGTGCACATTTAAATTGTAATCAGAGGCAAATTATGAAAAGGGTACTTTTTAAAAAAAACACAGCAACCCTCTGTGTGATTCATTTTACAGGCATTCTACATGATGAGCATCCCCAGCCTTACAAACATTTCAGCTAGAGATGCTTAACGTTGCTACAACCAGTAATCCCTCTGACTTTAATTGAGAGTATTGCCTTTAGATACAATTCACCGCAGAGACTGCTGTAGCGCAAGCTCCATTCATTTCAGGTCTATGACCCTGCTGAATGGAGATTGCACAGTAATAGTGCCGTGTGGATTGAGCCCTTTGTTAAAAACTTAAAGATCAGGTGTAAAATTCTTGCAGGGCCAGGTACAAGATGACCTGTGTTATCTGAAAATCACAGGGACCTGAATTCGTTGTCTCCCATAAATTCCCTGTAAATAACTTCAAATAGATTCATTTATATCCCTTACTTCCGCCAAGGAACTCGATGCAATGTACATGGGGATGATCTCATCTTATTCTCCCAATGGTCCTGTTGGGTAGGTTAGACTGAGAGAGGGAATGATTTGCTGAAAGCCACCCAGTGGTGGTTGGTATGCTGAGAAGGGATTTTGAACCTTGAAGGGATTTAGGGGAGGGGTGGTAGCTCGGTGGCAGCGCACCTGCTTTGCATGCAGAAGGTCCTAGGTTCAATCTCCAGCATCTCCAGGTAGGGCTGGGAAAATGCCTGCCTGAAACCCTGGAAAGCTGCTGTCAGTCAATGTTGACAATACCGACCTGGATGGACCAATGGTCCAACTCAGTACAAGGTAGCTTCCTGTGCTACTAACCCAGGTGTCGTCATTCCAGGACTGGATCCAGGCTTGAAAGGGCCCCTCTGCTACATGATCAGTTCCATAGTAAGATTACCTCTTCACATTGGCATTTAGAAACCACCATTTTAATTTCCTACAAATTAGGAAATGGCTCTGAAACATTTAAGGGGTAGCAGGGCAAGTGTCAGTGGTAGGATTTGTTGAGGTGCTGCTTGAGGATGCCACATGTTGATGCTGAGACAGCCTCGGCCCAAGTGCAACATGCTAACCACAATATGATACAGGATCGCTCCTGCATATCATATGAAAACACAGGCTTCCTTCTCCCCAAGTCATCCGTTAAGGCTACTAGGGTTGGACGATTGAGCCTCGCCGGGGCAGAATGAGGCCGAACATGGCCCGCTCACGCCCCGGCGAGGCCTTACCTCCTCTTCAGGGCAGCTCGAGCCACTCACCTCGTCCGCTGCGCTCAGGACCCGGAAATGGGTCCTGCGCAGGCGCAGATCGCGTCATTTCCTGTCCCAGAAGTGACGCGACGGGACCGTTCGAGGAGTGCGGGCGGTTCTCCGCCAGATCAAGCGGCTGGGGCGGCTCTCCGCGGAGTGCACAAGCCACCCCGAAGAGGAGGTAAGGCCTCGCTGGGGCGTGAGCGGGGCCATGTTCGGCCTCGTTCTGCCCCGGCGAGGCTCGTTCGTACAACTATATGGGCCATGTCAGTGGGACATTATTAGCCTCCCTAAAATTCCCTACCTGCACAGTCGTAAGCAGCTCTGGTACTAGGTGCTAACAATCACAGAATGGCATGTTCTGCAGCAGACCTCCAATCTGCCAAAGATAGTCCAACATCACTACGGGATGCTGGCTGGCCCAAGGGGCGAGCTCTCAGAATCTCTGCATCTGGTTATGTGATAACGCATCGGCAGTGCCATTATCAAGTCCCGGAATATGACAGGCATGAAAAAGGATTCAAGTAAATTCAAGGCAATGCAGCATTAATGCTCTAAACAGACACACGACCCTAGGGTTCTTTGGAGACAGGGAATTGATGACCTGGACCGTGGCCTGATTGTCACACCAAAAGTGCACCATTGAGTTAGCAAAATGGTCAGTCCAGAGATGCACAGCGACATATATACGGAAAAATTCCAAAAAGGTGAGGTCACAACACAAGCTGGAAGACGCCCAACCAGGAGGCCATGGGGCAGAACACCATTGATCCCTGAAAAGGACGCCGAAGCCCAGAGAACTGGAAGCATCGGCCTGGACCTGGAACTCTTCTTCCAAGAGCAATTCCTGTCTCCAAAAGGAGACACCGTTAAACTGTGAAAGGAATTTTAATCAGACCTGTAAATCGTCTCTCATGGAGGCAGAAACACGAAGTTTGTGGTAAGGTCATTTAAGACCATGCATGGCAGCGCACAAACGACGTAAGAAGGCATGGCACTATGACCCGGCAAGCAAAGTTGAGGTGACCCACCAACTCCTGCAACTCATGAAGGGTGGTCTTACGTGACTGGATAGTCCTGAGAACCCAATCCTGGAGGGCTAAGAGTTTATCCCGCAGAAGGCGGGAACATTGACGAACAGAATCCAGTTCAATACACAGAAAAACTAAGGAATCAGAGGGTCCCTCATTTTTTTTCCTGGGCAAGAGGGACACCCAACTCGTCAGCCAACTCGTCAGCCATGCCGGGCGACCCTTTGATTAAGGGCTAGGCCTGAACCGGCCTGCAGGCTGTGTGGATGGGGGAAGGCCTCGCCCAATGACTACGGGCCGCTGCATGAAGCTGTGAGCCACCGCGCCACAAGCCAGCACCCAGAGGTAAGAAAAGGGGGGGACTTTAAGAGTAACAAGTGGAAGGCTGCTGCCATCCCAGGTGACCCAGCCCCACCCGAAACAACACCATGAAGTCCCGGGAAGATTGCCCACAGGGGGAGCTCGCACAGGGAGCAGCCGCGCCACACAGACCCCACTCCCACAGGAGCTAGCCATGGGCAGATGTCAGGGAAAGGAGCCGTGGCAAAAAGCATTCCGAACACACACCCCTTAAGCAAACCAATCAGCCGTCTTCGGAGGCTCGGAGCACCGAATCTGTTCAGTTTTCCAACAGCCACGTGTCGAAAACGAAGAGGCACGGGGATCCTCAGCTCTCCATTCGTTCCCTCTTTCTCCACAGCCGCAAAAGAAAGAGGCCGAGGGTAAGCAGCCAGGTGGTCTAATATCGACCTTGGCGCCCACCTTCCTTTAGCCTTACTGGAGGGTGAGATCATCCCATGGTGGTCTCACTCTCCTTCCCCCCGCCACACAAAATTCTCCCCGCCCACAGCTACATGTGGATGGGAGAAGGGAGTTCTTGACTATGTTCAACTACATTGAACATGTGTATCCCTAGTTCTCATTTAGTGCCGATGGCTATATAATCACGACTACCAATTTAAATACAACTGAGATCAGCAAACTGGCTTTGCTGATGCCTTAATACTTTACTGGAGATTTTTGCAACTAAATCATCCTGCTTCTTCAGGATGATTTATTTCATCATCAGTTTTACCACACATAAAACTGAGCTGCAGCCATGTTGTATTTTATAACATTACTTAAAAACATTTGTTTACTGCAATAAGTCAAGATTCATTATCATTCAACGTGATTTTCAAATGTTTGAGGGAAATTATCTAAAATATGTTTCTGCACACAATTGTTGCTTTCTTGTATATTTATATTAAACCGCAAAGCTTTTGATGCATTAAGCCAAGAGAGAATTGCTGACAGTTTAGTTTGAAGTAATACAGTAATTTGTTTCTGTAAAGAAACTAAGAAAGCTATGCATTTCTCTCTGTGCGTGTGCATGTGTTCTTCTCTCTTTCTCTCTCTTTTGGATCTTAGAGAGGCAAAAAAGCATTTGATCAACCTGATTTAAAATGTATTACTGACTACAATTGAAGATTGGAAGCTAGGCAAAGCTACCATCTAGGACAGGGATGGGGAACCTAGATGTCATTGGGCTCTAATTCCCATCAGCCCAGCCAGCATGGGATGATGGGAGTTGTAGTCCAACAGCATTTGGAGGGCTACAGGTTCCTCACCCCTGATCTAAGGAGTGCAGGGCTGTCAAGGAATATTTTCATTGTGTCACCCTTCCTTTGTTGGACTTTTCAAATTCCTTATTTTACAAGGTTTATTTATTCATTATTTATTTCAATTTATACAGCCTAACAGCTGAAGCTCTCTGGATGGTTCACAACAATCCTCAAAAACACTGGCTTCCCTGTGGCCCTGCTTCCCCTCTCATCTCCCAGGTGGGCAGCGGGGAGGGGGGGGGACACACACAGTCCAACTGGAGCAGGACCTGATGTTCCCTCTGCCTACTCCTGCCTCCTTTGCTCCAACAGCACAGTTGGGCTTTCACATGACTTTGCTCTTATCCTGTACCTCACTGACTGACAGGTGATGTTCGACCCCAGATATACCCAAGAGGCCATGGCCAAGAACATTCTACAATGGCAGAACAACATTTACTCAGCACTGGTTAGGCCTCATCTTGAGTACGGCGTCCAGTTCTGGGCACCACACTTTAAGAAGCATGTAGACAAACTGGAGAGGGTTCAGAGGAGGGCAACAAGGATGATAAAGGGACTGGAAACAAGGCCCTATGAGGAGAGACTGAAAGAACTAGGCATGTTTAGCCTTCAGAAGAGGAGACTGAGGGGAGACATGATAGCACTCTTCCAGTACTTAAAGGGTTGTCACACAGAGGAGGGCCAGGATCTCTTCTCGATCATCCCAGTTTGCAGGACACGGAATAATGGGCTCAAGTTACAGGAACCCAGATTCCACCTAAATATCAGGAAAAATGTCCTGACTGTTAGATCAATAAGACAATGGAACCAACTACCTAGGGAGGTGGTGGGCTCTCCCACTCTGGAGGCATTCAAGGTGCAGCTGGACAGCCATCTGTCGGGGATGCTTTGATCTGAATTCCTGCATTGAGCAGGGGGTTGGACTCAATGGCCTTGTAGGCCCCTTCCAACTCTACTTTTCTATGATTCTACTATGATTCTATGTGGCCCTCCAGATGTTGCTTGGCTGCACTGATTCCCTAGCCCTGGGGTGGGGGAAGCAGTGGCTCCCCAGCTGTTGTTGGACTACAGCTCCCATTATCCCTGATGATTAGCCATGCTGACTGGGGTTTATATATTTAGCATTGAAAAAATGATCCTTCAACGCCAACTTCAATGGACCAGTCATGTTGTTCGAATGCCTGACTGCTGTCTCCCAAAGCAGTTATTTTATTCCCAACTCAAGGATGGAAAGCGGAATATCGGTGGTCAATATAAGAGGTTTAAAGATGTTTTTAAGGCTAATCTAAAAAAATGCAATATAAACATCAAAAACTGGGAAGCTCTGGCCCATGAACGATCTAACTGGAGGTTGGCCTTTCACAAAGGTTCTATGGACTTTGAAGAAGCCCGAGTGCAAGGTGAAAGGGAGAAACATGCTAAGCGAAAAGCACGTCAAATGAATCCTTTACAAGACCATCTTCCATCTGGTAACCTGTGTCCTCACTGTGGGAAGCTGTGCAGATCTAGAATTGGCCTCCACAGTCACTTACGGACCCATCGCTAGAGTCTTCTACACAATTTTCTTTAGAATTCGCCTCCTTTTAAAATCTCCTTTTTGTAAATTTTCTTTTTATCCTGGAAGACAATCTTACTCGGTCACGAGTGATCGCCTGACTGATATATTTATTTGATTTTTACCTCACCTTTCTACCAAAAATGGCACTCAAGGCAGCTGGTTGGATTCCACACTGGTTATTATTAAGGCTAATGGAAGTATGCTAAATGACAACAGGTTAGGTTGGATGGATCAGCTATACTATCAAAGTCTCACTGAGTTCAATGGATCTACTTAAAAATCTGACTATGTTAAGACCCAGCACATTAAGGTCTGCCAGCTTTACAAGTAAAGATGAACAACTGTACTATTTGGTCTAGCTGTTGAGTGGGTAGTTGAATAGATAGCCCATAACAGGCACACACCTTGCCCAGCACCCCAGGGAGTCACCTAGCCTGGAGGGAGGGCATTGTCCCTGTGTGTTTCAGACCACATAGATTACTCTTCAGGATCACTTCTATTTCTGGCCAGTGCACCATGTGACTATTGTTATATATGATAAAATAGGCTATATTCATCAGAGACACAAATCCTTTTGACTATGGGATGGTGTTGGGGAGGTGACTGCTTGATCTGTTGCCAACCAGCCCCGTAAAATGATCTGGTCTGCTCTTGCACTTTTAACAGCAGGTAAAAACTTTCCAAATATGAACGTAAGGGGGATCATCACCTGCTAATGTGCACACAACATGCCTCTTTTAATGCACAGCTGTAGAGATGACCCAACAAGCTAATGATGTCGCTATGCCATGAAGGGATTTAAAAAGTCACTGCAACAAATGCTCCTAAAATATTCTTTTTCTAACATTAATTTTTATTGTGAAATTTCAACCAAAAAGTAAAAAAAAAAAAAAGAGAGAGAGAAAATTATATACATACATAGATTTGTATATATCCATATCAATGAATACATATGAAATGCATATATGTGAAAATAGAACTTCCCAGTAATCATAGATAAGCTTCAACAAAAGCGGACCAGATATCCAAATAAGTATCCATTGGAAGGTGGTGTCTATATGCCACCCATTCAAATGCTGAAGACATTGTAAGGTCCCCAATCCATTGCATTATAGGAGATGAGCATTTATTCTTCTAGTGTTGTAATATCAGTCTTTTAGCTGTCAAAAGGGCACAGAGAATCCATCTACACTGATCATATTCATTAATTTCCATGAAGCTGGTAAGTAATTGGAAAGAGCATGTACATCACTGAATATTAAAGACTGTTCCAGTACAAAACATATCTGTATAATAACCTCCTCCCCAAAAGAAGCAACTACTGGATAGCTCCAAAACATATGTTTAAAAGAAACGTTAGCTGCATTGCACTGCCAGCAATTAGCCAAATTAGACAGTCCCTTATTAAAGAGACGTTGTGGCGTCCAATAGACATGAAACAAACATTTTTGCTGAATAAAATTTAACCATGAATAAATGCAAAGTAGATCTTTAACCCTGGCTGAGAATCTTGCCTCCATTCTTGAAATCCTGAGTCTAGCATACATCACTATACAGGGTGGGCAATTTGTGGCCCTCCAGTTGTTCTGGACTACATCAGCCATAGCCAGCATAGCCACAGGTGAGGGATCGTGGGAGTTGTAGGGCCAAAACATTTGGAGGTCCACAAGTTGCCTGCTCCTGTCATACAGTGTTACTTATCAGGTGTTGGAATATGCGACAAGAAGATGTAAATTCTGCAGGGAGGGCTTTTTCAGTCAACTGCCCACGGTTAAGGCAGACTTGTGTAGTCTGGTTGAAGGGCAGGGGGCAGGATTTAGTGGACCAAACCACTTGATGGAATCAGGGGAGGGAATGCTGGACATTGCCTAGCAACAGGTTTGAATTCCATTCTAACACTCCTCTGACAGTTAGACTAGACAATTAGACTAACTGACTTAACTGATGCTTGCTAGGGTTTAGCAATAAAGGGATTGACCTGTGTGTGTTTTTCTTACCTACAGATTGCGTAACGTTTAAGAAACTGCAGCACTGTAACCATCAAGCTTTAGTACCCGAGTAATCGTATGTTACAGTTATTTACCTTTTAAAAAGCATTTACTTTAGAAAACAGGTTCTGTGTATGTGCATGTTTGTTTGAGAGAAGTCTCCTGCTGCTTTTACACTTTGCCATCATCAGGATCAGCAGAGAGACAATCATGATCAGCTCTTTGTTTATCATGCACGCTGCCAACACCACCACTGGACAATGTGCCAACAACAGTAAGAGAAACCAACTCTCTATCTCCTGTCTGTTGCCATAATATTCTTATCTCTATTATCCTGGTTTCCCACATTTACATTCATGCTACGTGTATATATTCACACAAAATGGCCCAAATATGAGCATCTTCTTTCATTACTGCAAAGGTCAGCTGATTATTCAGTGATCGGAATGAGTCACCATGAGAGTGGTTCAAAGGCAAGCACAATATGAGAGAGTCTGGGAGAGTCCACTATTCCAGTGATGAAAACTTTAGGAGAATTTGGCTCATGTGGCAATTGCAACATATCCCTGTTTTCAGATACAGAACTCAATCTAGTTTTAGTCTAGGGATGGTGAGATCTGTTAATTTCATTCTCACTGAGATTGTCGGATTTTCAGGACTTAAACTCATTCATTCCCATTTTCACATAAGTTTGTGAGGTGTGTTTTTTTCTTTTTAAAGTTTGCTCAGGAATATGCACTTCTTTGTGCACATTCCCCCCAAATATATGCACTGCTATGTGCTTCTTTTTTTTTTTTAAATGCATTTCCTCCAAGTTCTTTTCCATTATGTAATGCAGTTTTGTGCACACTTTCATCTAATTTGTGCAATTTGTGTGCACTTCCCACTAATTTGGGCATTTTTGATGCACATCCCCTCCCACCATGAATGGCATTGCCAAGCTTGGAAAAATGTGGATTTGGGCACATGACCCTGTCTTGGCTCATTTATTGGCATGGCTCTGTCTTGGCTTGTTTATTATTCTTGACAGAATGAATGTCTCACTCATCCTGAGTCAAGACCAAAAAATAAATTCAGATAGCTCAATGGGGCCATGCATGGTAAGCATCACAATGCATAGAGGGATATACATTCAAATGGGCATCTTCGTCTTCACTGCCTGCCTGTGTGGAAGGATGCTCTCATGAGCAGGTGTCTCTTGCCAGATCTAGGAACTTATGTCTTCTCTAAAATAGTACCTTATTCATATGAGAGCAAAGTCTGTTTTTATTTCTCAACAGAGATTGGGTGGTGGGGGGAGAATGTCCAAATGACTGTACATCTTTAAATATAGACAAGAAGTGCAGACAGGAATTGCCACCTGTTTCTTCTTATTTGTTCTAGTGAGCATCTTGCATAGCACCTTTCATCCCAATTTAGCTACCCGATATCGTATACAAGGAACATTCTGTCCAACTGCTGCAATGCAACAGCTGTTTAATGGTGCAGATCAACACTCAATAATACCTATGGGTAAACTGAGATAAACAGTTATGGACTGCCCAGCTGTGAGAAAGTTGAACAAAACATTCAGTAAAATATTATATGTATCATTAAATACAAATGTTTTCCCCAAAGGCAGTTTTTTTTTTTTTTAGCATGCAGGCTATCTGTAAGGACATAAAGCATCTTTATGCAGAAATGACTCTTGGTGAGGTTAATGGGGATTACTCCAAGGTAAATGTTCTTAGCCTTAATCTAAATAATCCTAATCCCAATGGCCTAGAAAGTTAGAGAAAGCATCCCAAGAACAATTTGTCTGACACAACTGCAGCACACCTACATTCACTTTTATTCTGGATCAGATAATGCAAAAATAAACTACAAAATCCTGGTACCATAAAATGGCTCATGTGGATTAGACGTTTCAGTTCACTCATAAGCATACTGTGAGAACGACAGAGACATCTCTTCTCTTGTTGTTTTCTTGCCATGCTAATTGCAAGCACAACTGAGGGGCGGGCAGAGCAACCCTATACTCTAATTAAGTCAGAGGGAAATATGCCGCCACTATGCCAGCAAAACAGCTGTGTACTCAGCTTGGGAGGAGAGTGGGAAAGGCACACATTACACAGGAAATACAAAAAATGGCAGACACACCCCCAGCCTCCCTGGGGACACTGTCAATCAGGAACTGTGCTGGCAACAATGCCCAGATACTGCCCACACATGAACAATGGACTCACAATGACAGGGACACACATGCTCCCAGCGCACACCCTTACATCATAGCACACACAACTTGCAAAACAATGCAAAAGTATTCCCAATCCATCAGCCCTAGTGGTTTAGGCAGCAGTGACCTAGGCATCCTAGCAGGCAGGGATTTGAAGCACCTTATGTTCCTCTCAAGCACTGTTTTTGATCACATACGTTAAATAAAGGGGAAGAAGGACAAAATACACAACACAGCTCTCATGGGACAATGGTTTAAGATCCAGCTGGAAGGAGAAGACTCTTTTGCAAAGCAGTAGAAGCTGAAGTCAAACCACAGCATAATTGCTGTGAACCATCCAGAGAGCTTCGGCTATTGGGCAGTATAAAAATGAAATAAAACGAAACGAAACGAATGAATAAATAAATAAATAAGGTGTGGGAGAGAGATCCCTACCTAGGACTTCCCAGCAACAAATCAACACCACATCTGGCAAGTCAACATCCAAAATGGAGGAGATTCTGAAAGGGAAAGACACATGTGTGGGGTTGCCAATCAAACACCCCAGCAGGGCTCCTGTACCTCAGTACCTGGACAGAGAGCAGAGTAGCAACAGAGTATTACTTATGGCACCAGCTTCATGCAAGGAACAGCTTTATCTGTTATGTAATTGTCACTGCCTGGAACAAGTAGATCAATAACCCCAAGGAGGAACAGCTGGGTACATGCCGGTCACTCCTTCTGGCCACAGAGTGGGCTTCTCTCTTGGCCTATGATCCATCACACATTAGGTCACCAGAAATAGAACTTTCATATTGCCTGGTATCAACTCAAACATATCACTTTTCAACAGAGGCAATCCATACATTCAGCTGCAAGGCATTCTGTGTTAAATAAGCAAAAGATGGCTGATCTGTCAGGTGATCCACCTGCATGTGTGAACTGGTCCTTGTCGTGTCCTTAACCATTTTTTTTGTTTTGGGTGGCAACAGAAATCTTTTTTCTGTGGATTCAAATAAAAGGAAATCATAAGCAAGTGCTGAAAGAAATGAGCCAGTGGACAAACTCCACACAGCCACCACCCAGTAACAGAGATGACCGTTTATTCTAGCATGGAAAGAACCTTCCGTCAACCTTCTCTTCCCCTTTTCCTTCCAGTTTGTTTTTCTGTTCAATTCACTTGGCTTCTGGTTCACTTAGCTCTGACATATGACTGAACAAAACTGCCAAGGGCACATAGTTGATGGATGACACAAATGATGACAGACTTATTTTCATTCCCATTCTAAATTCTTGTAAATAGGACATTTTTCTTCCGAAGTTCAGGGTATGGACTGCATGCATTTAAGCAAGAAAAGACTTGACTTCATGTGACTGTGGAGCAGAAAGTTTTGGGACTATACCTTGATTAGGACTGTGATTTGTATCTAGCCCAATGTTTAACATGAGAAAAGAGACCCTTGTGTGCATGTGCTCTCTGATCCTGTGCATGTTTCCTCAGAAGTAAGCTTTACTGAGTTAAATAGGGTTTTGCCCCACATTGCATATACATGCAATTAAAGCATAACAGTGTAATGCTCTGCATGTTCTTCTCTGAACTTCCATTGCGTTCCATGGAAGTTACTCCCAGGTACATGTGCATAGGATTGTGGCCTTCTCCACCCCCCACCCCCAGGATCACTGTCTAAGGCTCTTGGGATGCTTAATCTAACAAAATCTGGTTGTACTTCCAGAACAGCTGAGACTCAACACATATGTAGGGGAAACTATCAAGATAGTTATGGGAGAACAGAGGAGAAGCAGTACATTTGAATTTTGTGTCCATGCACCTGCATTTATTTACAGTTATGTGTGCTAGAGTCAAGATGCATCCATCCCCAGAGATTTAGCTTCCAGAGAGCCAGGGAACAGAACTCCAACACACACACAAAATCTTTCTTTCTTTCTTTCTTTCTTTCTTTCTTTCTTTCAAAGCATCTTTCCAAAAGGCCAATCATAGCTCCCAGAAAAGTGTACATGCATTAAACACATATTTGCAAATATGTTTGCTGCATTTGTATTTTACAATTTTATGTGTATATGCAATGTTTGAGGTGTACACCAAAAATGTAATGATTGAAATTGCCCTCTATAATTAGGATAAGAATGTTATAAAGAGTCTTATAATATAAATGCACATGGTAAGCAGCTTCTAGATGCTTATTCCTGTATTATAACCTCTGGGTGTCTGACTTACAATTCGGAGCAAACATGTTGTGATAATGGAAAAGCTCACACACAAATATTGCACAATGTTTATAAATCCATTAAATGTAGCTAAACTCCAACTAAAGAACATATACAGTCTAACATGGTACTAACTGAGGCAACAAAAGTGATCTGATCTAAGGTACTACTGCTGCCATGCTAATTGCTGAAAATACTACACAAAACGCACATGAAGAAGTTCACATTATCAGGCCCATTTTTGTGATGAAGAATAGCATGCAAGCTTTCTGGTCTGACAAGGCTCTTCGTTAGGCAGACATACAGAGAAGAAGTACTATGAGCTGGCACTCAAAACTCTGTACTAAACTGTGGCTAGCATGTTTAAGAAGTTCAAAAATAGGGCAGGGGAAAACTCTATTGGGCTATCTTTGATAGTCTCATGAAGAAATCTGCATGAGACAGAATGTCAAGCCATCACTCTACCACCTTTGAATCTATATATTTGAACTTCATACTAAATGTATTCATTATCAGTGCCGACAATTTCTACATTTCATTCACGTTGAGTAGGCAATGATTGAACAAGAAGTACTTAAGACATCAAAGAAGAAGTATCGACAGTGGCTCAGAATGCGGACACCTTGCATATATTGATAATGACTCAAAAAGACTTGATCTCCTTTTAATCCATAATCTAGAGTAGTTAATAAAGGTTAGATCCCAAATCTCTTTTTGAAAGATGCTAAAGAGGTTTGTTTCACTTAGAGAGGTCAGCCACTACATGGAGGCCATATTGAAACTACTCACCATCCTAAATTGCCTGAGGCAACCCCTGCTGTATGTTGAAAATTGCCATGACTTCCCAGGTGGATCTGCCATACTGCCCAGATAGCAGAGTTGTGTGTGCTACTTCAGAACACAGTGGCAAGGCTAAGCCATAGGCTTATTGTACCAGGAACCAGGGAATCAGATCTGAGGGACGCATGGGACAGGAACACATCAAAGCCAGGAAGACCTTGTTGCTCATGCAACATCTGAACCCAAACAGGAAGCTTTTTATAGCTTTCCCTGCCCAGGAGGGTCCAATGGTTTGCCCAGGTGGGCAGGGCCAGCCCAGAGCCAGAGAATAGTTCATTCCCAGGAAGGTGTTCCATGTTACAATTCTAACAGCACACCACCCAGGGTCACCACACAATGAACTGGATCCAGGATTTTCCTTCTGCAAGAGGAAGGACACTTCCATGAGGAGAAGGGCTCCCCTCGTGGAAAGTTGCTCCACCTGATTTTTGGGGATCCTCCCTGTGCCTCCCACTCCACAACTTACCCCATTCATCAGGATCTTCTGACTCTCTGTGTAGTGTTTTAGGGGGCTGAATGGGCTGTGATGGGAGGGAGGGGTGGGAAAATCCACTTTCACCAGTGCAGTTGATCCAGCTTAAGTCTTAAGATCAGTGGGCTGATCTACACCACTGTTTTGTTTCAGCATTGTATCACCTGGATTACTGCTATGACACACTCCATATTTTGTTTGTATCGCAGATTCTGGGGTGTTTTATTCCAGAATTTCCTTGACAGCTTTTATAATGATTTTTCTCCATATTGTGATTCCCTTGCAGAGTATGCCATCCTGTGTGTGCTAGTATTGTGCTGTCATTACCTGTCCTGAGGAGTGGCCAAAAGTTTTGGAAAATTAGAGGTAGCCAATTATTTTGCAGGGCTGGGGGATATATTTTCGGTGTTAGGGAGCATCTTCTTGGGGTGGTAAAGAAGTTATCCACCATTTTTACTTGTTGTTTTGTTCAGAGGTTGTTGTTTGCTTTCTGTGTATTTCTTTCTACTTGAAAATTACTTTTTTGCAAATCTTCACAGTAGTGAAGAGCTGCATAAAGTAAACACAAATGCCTACAATGGAAGCATTGAATGGCACGTATATGGCACTTCTGACTTACTGCTACGTTGGTCTCAAGCTGTAAATATGCATGTACAGCTGAAATAAATAAGTTTACTGCAACAGCAATGATGTGGATGTATTGTAAAGCAACATTTCTTGGCAATGCTGGTGGCATCCATTGTTGAAGGAAGCACAAACACTGAAGAAATGCCCACCCACTGTGTTTCTTCACTCCTGAGCAGGTGCACATGTATAAGATGCACTGAAAAAAATATCGCTACTGTCATACACCGCGGGTATGTGTGACAATGCAAACTGTAATATTCTAAGCAGCATTTGCACATATCATCAAGCGAGCACCACCCATAAAAGCCATTTGTCAGTGTTCTGGAAGAAGCAAAGACTATTAGCGTTGAAAAAATGATCCTTCAACGCCAACTTCAATGGACCGGTCATGTTGTTCGAATGTCTGACTGCCATCTCCCAAAGCAGTTACTTTATTCCCAACTCAAGGATGGAAAGCGGAATATCGGTGGTCAGTATAAGAGGTTTAAAGATGTTCTTAAGGCTAATCTAAAAAAAAATGCAATATAAACATCGAGAACTGGGAAGCTCTGGCCCATGAACACTAGTTTAACTGGAGGCTGGCCTTTCACAAAGGTTCTATGTGAACCTTTTCACAAAGGTTCTATGGACTTTGAAGAAGCCCGAGTGCAAGGTGAAAGGGAGAAACATTCTAAGCGAAAAGCACATCAACCTAATCCTTTACAGGACCATCTTCCATCTGGTAACCTGTGTCCTCACTGTGGGAAGCTGTGTGGATCTAGAATTGGCCTCCACAGTCACTTATGGACCCATCGCTAGAGTCTACACAATTTTATACAATTTCCTCGTTAAATAATTTTCTTTTTGTAATTTTATCCTGGAAGACAATCTTACTCAGTCACAAGTGATCGCCTACTACCACCCATTTTTAGCATGACGGACACAGCACCATGTTTGGTGTGATACATGCAAAAATGGAATGAAACCATTACATATTCTGCAAACAGTCTTAACGTGTGTTCTATGAGTAGGGAATGCACAAGATGGATAAAACAGTAATGACACATTTACAGTATTGCATTACATCTAGATTCCCCCCCCCCCCCGATTCTTGGGTTTAACTGAAGTTGAGCTCAACATTTTAATCAGGTCTTTTCATCAATTCGGGGTGGGGGGGGAGAAAATGCTCTGAAAGTTTTAGAGATGGGAATCTTTCCAGGGTTTGACTTACCTTAGTTTTAGAGGAGGTGGCTGAGGCGTTTTTGGCCACTTCGACTAAAACTAAGGTAAGTGTGAAGGAACAGAATGATCCTCCATTTTTTTTTTTAAAAAAGTTTGTTTTTAGGATATTATGTGGTAAAATCTCTCTCTCTGTGTGTGTGTGTGTGTGTGTGTGTGCTAGTCACACTTTATAGAACACCTATATTATATTAAAAAATCAGGACCATTTTTGGGGTGGGGGAAACCACCAAGGTTTGTCAGGGTTTGGAAAATGCAAGTATTATTCATGAACTGAAAATGTCCTATCCATTTTGACTTGGTCCGGATAGGCAGAAACTAAAGCCTCTTAGTTCTTAGTCTCAGGGATCTCTGAAGCTGGATGACTAACACCTTGGTGGTCTCCATAGAAAAAAGATGTTTTAAAAAATAATAATTTCGAAGTAAAAAAAAATGCTTAATCCTCCCACTCAGTCAATGTTCTATACATCAAATAAAAAAAATAATAATCTGCATCTACAAACTTGGAACAGATTATCCTGAGTGAAAAACTACATGCCCAAGAATCAATGTTATTAAAAAATAACCTTTTCAGTAGCCTGCATATGGCAATGGAGGCACTTTGATCTCAGGTACACTTCATCTTTCAAAGAACAGCTTTCTTTCAAATAGTACGGGCCAAAATACCAAGAGGGAGAAGTCCAGTACTGAAAGTAGATGTGGATATGTGGAAGTTAGAGGTGTACTTGCATCTCTCTCCAAAAAATGTATTCTGTATTCACATCCAAAGATGTGACCTATAAGGAATTAAGTCCGAACTGGGTCAACCAAAGCCTGCGGATCAAACACAACCCTTTGTTCTAATCAACAGTAAGCAATAACAAGTTTAGATTCTTTATCCAGTCTAGGTAGTTGCAATGAATATGCATATCCTTCAGACTTGGGACCAATTGTCACTGAGGTAGCATCCCTTTGTCTAGGCTATACTATTTCAAAAAGTGCTGTGCTGAAATATGCCCCCCCCCAATTCCCCCAGGTTTGTCTTCCCCTGCAAAAAGAGGCTTCTGTTTTTCTATTTCATTTTCAGGGTGCCTTAGAATTTCTTTTGCATTTCTTCTGGTGGTGTTTTTGAGCTTACCTTATGATAGAGTGATGGCCGAGGGTGCTGTGTGTGTGTTTTCTTTCTATTACACATCCCCTAATCACTCCCCAGCCTCCCCAGCTGCCTGCCAGTTCCTGATCTTAAAAAGCCGCAGGGGAGGAGTTACTTCATGCTGTCTTCCCCTGGGCTTTAACTGAAGTGTGGGAAGCTGGGGAGGCTGCAGACCACCAGAGAGATGATTGTACAATAAAATACAGAATCTCTCTCTCTTTCATGCGCGCGCGCGTGCGCGCACACACACACACACACACACACACACCTACCTCGGTCACCTCATAACTAAGATAAACATAAAAACCCTACACCCCACCCACGAGAATTTCACCACATTTTTCTTCTCTTTTGAAACATGTTTGAAAGCAATGTCTTTTAAATCAAATTGAATGAGAATGGCCAAAAAATGTGGAAGAAATTTTCAGAACAGAAATATTTCAGACTTCAAGTGGATGTTCACATGAGGAAATCCTCCACCATATACAAAACAATACCAAACTAGCATGTCAGGAAAATGGCTGGATTAGACCCTTCTTCCTGACACCAAGTGGAAGGATTTATATATTTTTTTGGTCAGGTGGAATGTTCCATCATATGAGCTGAGCTCCCATCTATGTTCTTTTGATAATGTTCACTAGTATGAATGAAAATTAGGCCATAAAAATAGTCTTCCCAAAAATGTATTACATTTTGTGGATTATTTCTTGAAAATCTTGTCTTGTTACCCAGACAACCGCTACTCAACTCCTCATGTTGCCTCTGTCTCTCCAATGACACTACGCCAGTTTCCCTCTTCACTCTCTCTGGATACACTCCAAGTGTCCCTGTCTATCAAGGACAATCTCTGTTTTCTTGTCCCATTTTTTGGTGTGTTTTGGAGATACAGTAAAACCTTGGATTGCAAGTAACTTGGTCTGAGAGTGTTTTGCAAGACAAGCAAATTTTTTAAATAAATTTTGACTTGATAAACGAGCAAGGTCTTGCAAGACAAGTAGTCGTAGGGATGTAACCGCTCGTCTCAAGTGGGCATAGCGGGCCGAAATCGGCCCCGCTCACGCCCACCAGGGACTCGCTTTGATATAAGCAGGGCTTTTTTTCTGGTGGAACTCACCGGAACTGAGTTCCAGCACCTTTTCTTCTATTAATTGCATTACAATTTAATCGCCATCTACTCCCGAGGAAATGTAATCCAAGAGTTCCGGTACCTTTTTCTCCAGAAAAAAAGCACTGGATATAAGAGTGTTTTGGTCTGGATTACAAGCACGGTTCTGGAACGAATTATGCTTGCAATCCAAGGTATTACTGTACCTGCTTTCAATGTTGTTAGTGTCAGTTGCTAGAGTTTTCTTTCTTCAGGGTTCAGCCCCCGCCTTTGGTCACTAGGTGTTAAATCTCTAAGTGTAGAAAATGGATGCACATTGTGTCTAGTACATGAAAGCATTGAGGCACCTTTTGCAATGCACAGCCTGTCATTTCCACACTGTAGCTACAGAGGTCTGTATTCTGAACTATTGGTAACAAGTTGTATGGCAATTAGGTTTTTCTAGTCTATCTTTAACCCAAAGAACAACACCCTTTTGGATTACGTGTCTGCGGAGGACAGCCTGTTGCAGAGGTAATTGATTACAACTTATGGAGTAGAGACTTCTGCCATGCGCAGTGGTGGTGAGGGAGGCCTAGAGCACTGATCCTTGGTCTGAGAACAGAAGCATTACAACTGTGTGTCATTCCCCCCTCCCCCTTTGCCTGCAAAATATTAGAGAGTATGTCTTTATTTCTGCTCTCCTCTTCTCCTCCCTATTCAGAAGGATTTGTGGGGTCTTGGAGAGAAGGCCATTTCACAGGTTAAACAGAGATGGGGGGGAGCTCAGTTGACCCTCCCACATGTGGAAATAATGTGGGGGGACACAAGGACACATGGGCTAGCCTTGCCCCTGCCATTTATCTGCCCAGTGGGCATGTCCCCTGCTGTGAGGGCATTCAGCTGTCAGGGCATTCATACCAATGTGTGTGCATAGAGCTCCTCAATGTGAAGGGCATATTGGTACATGTGTAGAGCCCTTCACACGCTGTCTGAACACTGTGGGGGGAAGTGGCTGCTGCATGTGTCTAGTCCACAAGGCCCCATGGCCATGGCTCCTCTCATGCACTCTGTGTGTGCGGGGGAGGGGTTGCCTCAACACCACTAAACTAGGGTTTGTCACCAAGTTTCCACTCAACAGCCAATCAAGGTCCCCTGATGAGTGACCTGTAGAATACACATGGTTGCGAAGATGTGTTTGTCTCATTCACACTTTATATTTTTATTATCAAGTATTATTTTATGCACATTAGTGCAAGCGTGCACTTGTGCAGGTGGAATGAAATTCTCGTACAACCCTAAATTTAATCTGATTCCATCAATGAGCAGATGATGGAATGAAAGACCACTGACAATCCATGAAAAACAGATGGAATGGATTTAACAAAATCCATACAGGATAAGAGGCAGGTATTCAAAAATACGCCTCTTGGAACGGTCATGAGCAGGAGCAAGATGAGCAAGGCAAACAGGGCCCTGATCTCCCTGATAGTGCAGCTGCCCTCTCTTGCCCCTGCCTCAAGGACTAGTAGTTTCATTTGTGGCACAGGAAGGAGGCGGTGACACTGGTGATGGGTATTCCAGTGGAGGTCTCCAATGGAGCATCTTTCTCTGTCAGGGATGGCACTGAGACTATGAGACCCAGAATCCCTGGTGGGAAAATGATGCCATTAGCCTTCTGCTTGGTGGAAATGACATGAAGAATGTCATGTTCCTGCTGGGGATACTGAGTTTGGTAGTCCCAGTCCTGGCAGGAAAAATGCTTTGCTAAGTCCCTGGGAGCATCTGCTGCTGCTTCCACCCTTCCTCTTCAAACATAACCTATTGAGCTTTGGGACCGGGGAACGGGAAGGCAATAGTGCTTCTTTCAAGGTCTCAAATTCAACATTCACAACAGGGGGTGAATCAACATTACACTGCATATCGTCAAGTTAGCAGAACAGTACTGCTATATTCATGTTCTGGTGTCACTCCTCACATGGCACACTCTCGTTAAATGTATGCAGTTATCCAGCTTTGCCACCCACACCTAACTCCATAGTGGTAGAACTGGGCATTCCCTTGAAAAGGGCTTTTTTATTTTGGTTCGTCATCTCCGCGCAGCTGCAAACAAGCACAGGCACGATCTGTAAAGAAAGCAAGGAAAAAACTCTTCTGGGCCCTCACTAAAAAGAAGGAGAAGGCGGATGCTGCTGCTGCTGCTGCTGCTGCTGCCACCCTCCCACAGGGTCAGGATGAATCCAGCAGGATCAGCACGTCATGCCCCTCCACCCAAATGCAATTTCCCAAAGCAGTGTCCCTCCTGTTCTGAGTTTCCTGAGCACAAGGCTCCTGTTGAATCAATGTGATACACTTGGGAGTAAGGGCATTGGAGAGCATGTGATTTACTTCTGAGCAGACACGATGTTTGGCTAATTTACAGTTCCCTGCTCTTTTGGCAAGGGGGTGAACGCGGCTGTTAAAACAAGGGGGGAAAGCCTCTTGCTCCTGTTCTCTCTCAAACTCCATGGCGGTTACACTAGGGGTACTGCCTTTCACATGCAGGGGAAATGGCCATTTGAGAAGAGAGATTTTTTTCTGGTCTGCTGTCTATGCAGAGGTGCACACGTGCACAGAAGCATTTTTTTTTTTAAAGCACCCAAATGCTATTTCCTAAAGCAGCCTGCTTGGAAGCACGGATGTGCGCAGGAATGGTTAAAATAAAAAAAGAAACTTCCGGGGAAGAAGCCGAACCGCTGCGCAACAACAAATGGCGGACACCTTTCGTCCCTACCAGTTTGGGAGACACATGTCATGTTGCATTTCCCCCACCCCTTGAAAACTACTGGCTAACTCCAGTGATGCATGACACTTTCATGGCCACACCTTGGGTGGACAATGACAGCACAACTTTAGCACACACTAGCGAACTGCAATAACTGAAAAAGCTGTGATAAACCTAGTTCAGGAAATTCCAGAAGAAACAAAGAACGATTATGCAGGACTAGCGCAACCGGCACTGAAAGCTGTGTGCCGCACTTGCGTCATGTGCCCCGCAAGTCATGGCAGCAATACAGTACTCCAGTAAACCTTAGGTGTGGATAAGGCCCAGGTGACCCTTTTGCAGTCAAACAATGAGATGCTTATGTATCTCTGAATTTAAACCCCATCCCAACAGTGTCCTTCTTTTAAAAAAATGCCATGTGCAGTTATCCATTTACCAATTTGGATAATGATCTAGCCAAAGTTCAGCTCTTTGACTTCAGTGGGGGAACTAAGCATGTTCTGAAACCTCTCCCTTTCAAATCAATGGCCTTTAAAAGTGGCTGAATTGGTTGTTGTTGTTTTTTTGGTGAATTGAAACTCAAATATTTCCTGCTAAGGGTGATGACAGAGAGATTGGCAATCATTCTAAAATGAAGTGGAAGTGGTTTTAAAAAACTGCGTTCTGAGGCTTTCATTTGTGGCAGCAGTGTGGGTTGGGCACAGCAATAACTATGCGCATTGGCTGAAGTGGATTACAAATGGCCACAATGTTTTCTAATGGTTATAGCTCAGAGTTTGGTGTGGCATAAGACAGTTTTCTGCTGACCAATACCACTGATGGGAGAGGCAGGAATCCCAGGCCCACCTCCATGAAAATGGATACCATGAATAATTGTCCTTTTTTGACTCAGTCTGAATTACAAGTCGGTCTTCCAGGCAGGAACCCAGTCAACTGAGTTGCTAATGAAGATAAGTTTGTGGAAAAAACAGTTTGTTACAGAGAGCACCAAGGTCGTTTAATTACCAAAGTTGAGTTTTAGGTGAGAGGCAGAAGAATGGTCAGGCAGTTCAGGGTCGAAGCCAGCAAGAATTGAGAGTACAATATCCAGTCCGGGTTCAGGACAGCATAGTCAGAGGCAGCCCAAGGTCACTCACAAGAATTGTTCCAGAGCAAGGGATGCAGAAACAAAGGAACAAGGTGTAACGGGTTCAGGATCCAGAACAGATGTTGTTTTCAAGCAACCTACTCAGTATGCTTGTGGGCTTTTTAACAAGAAACAGCCTGGATTCCACCAAAGCTCCCAGTGCAGCTAATTAGGGAATTTGGATTGTAACCTGGCATTTCACCTGAGAGGGAAAACCAGTGCTCTTTGCTTTGGGTGGCAATGTTTTGGGGGGCTGGGTGGTCATCTCATCTCCTGGTTGGACTCTGAGTCACCCCCAGGGAGAAGGAACACTCCCACTGTTCATCCCTAAGGGCTCTGCCTGGCTTATTCCTGAGTCACTGCCTCTGGTTCATCCTCAGGGAAGAGAAACCCTTGAAACTGGGTAAGTCAGGCTCCTCCTTGGGGGGAGGCATGACAGGATTTGGCAAAACTCAAGCTCACCAAAATTCTCTGAATTCCACCTCGAAGCTTGTTCTGACTTGAGTCTGTATGAGATTGCAAGCTTTGCGGGTGTTTTTCTTTTTGCATGAAAATCCATGCGTACTTTTTCTAACTGTATGCATCAGTTGTGTGCATCTTTGAAATGTACACCCAAATCCTGCTAGCCCCTGCCATGGTAGTGGCCCAATGGCTCTAGTGACAGAAATATGTGTAGGGAAGTCAGCAATGACAATGTTGAAGTAGTGGGCCTGGCCACTTATTTATGGCCTAGGAGGGGGAATGTTTCCCTTCAGGTCATTGCAAGGCCCCACCCCCAAAGCTATGCACAGCTGATTATCTCTTGAACTGGGACCTGAGTCACAGTGTGTCTGGATAGTGATCTAAAGAGTAAGCCACCTCCCATGCATGGAAAATGATCCTGTTTGCTCCACCTCACCCACAGTAAGCTTTTTAGGGAGGAGAATGTGTTTTGAAACCACTTCCAGCCAGCCATACAATGTCTGTCTTCACTCAAAGTTGGGCCATACCAGTGAAAATTAAAGGAAAGTAAACTTTGTTTAGTGTAAGTGGTTCCTGTTCTACCTGTAGGCATAACAGCTAACCCATGATAGGTTAATCACCTCCCAGCTTGTCTCCTATTACTGGGTAATTGCTTAAAGTGATAAGAGGCATTACTCATCACATGATAACTGATGACAGCAGTTTTACACAATCGGGTCATCAAATTATAGCAGTTATCGAGTGAACAACATGGCATGTGAACTCATTAAATGTGTCTGCTTCAATTTTACTCAAAGTGAATTTAAAAACAAAGGCGATCAAAACTGTGAGCATTCAAATTCCATATTTGCCAAGGGACAAAAAAAATTTTGCATTTGATGAGCAGATCTGAAAAGGATTATGCACCTACAGGTCTAACCATGTGTTAATGTCCATGGATTTTCCTAGATGGTATACCTACCACGACTCATTCAGCACATAAAAAAGGATAATTTCCTCTTTCCACATTCACATGCATACATGATGAGGGATAACATGCTGAAGGTTGGGGAATGAGAGCAAAACCCATGGATTTTTATGTGTTACAGGCACATTTAGATTCACCATGAATTTTCTAATTGTAATGCTGTTGCAGTATACTAAAAAGGTGAATTCCCATGGTTCTATCACACACAGCCATCACATCATGCGGGTGATAAACAGTTTACCCTTTGCACCCCAGGAGGTTCTGCAATATACAGCTTGCGCTCCCTACATAATGACGAACATTTCACTGGTTTAAAATAAATGCAGATGATGACAATGATGATGGTGTATTTGTTTTTCACATCTATACCCCACTACATGAATTTGCCAGGTGGCTAATGGAATTACAGTAAAATCAGAACATTAAGACAGTGACTAAAACTACATAAAATTAAAACAGTTCCATGATTTTATGGAGCTTTATTAAAACTCCATAAAATTAAAACATAGTAGAACAAAAAATATCACAGGGGTTGAAAAGCTTTGGAAAGGTTTTTCCTTTTTTCCTAAGAGAACATAAGTGTGGGCACAAGGTGAGCCTCCCAGGTGAGAGTATTCAAAAGACAGGTTGCCACAACTGAGAAGGCCTTCTATTTTTGTTTGTGTTCGTTTTTAATTTCTACTGAAAGTCACCCAGATAAGTTTCATTACTGGGTGGCAGGTAAATGCCACAATAAATAAATAAATTATCTTCCCTTGAACATGGTGGGGACACTTGGAGGTGGACCTCCGAAGATGACCTAAAATGACCATAATCAACCACCACCAAATCTATGGTACATTTCAAGTGCCCAAAAGACTCCACATACATGCTGTAAGCTCATACTTTGTCCCATAGAACTGATTGGGAGCCATTGTGATCTGAGGCAGGCCAGTGACTATCCCCATACTGTAATGGGTGGGGGGAGCTGCTGCTAAAAGAGTGCTTACCTAAGGCCATCTAGTGAGTTTGTTGCTGAGGTGAGATTTTTTAAAAAAACAACAACCAGGGAACATGGGAATCTGCCTTACAGCAAGTGAGAACATTGGTCCATCTAGCATAGCTTTGTCTACATGCACAGGCAGCACCTCTCCAGGGTTTCAGACAGGAGTCTTTTTTCAACCCGACTGGAGATGCCAGGAATTGAACCTGGGCCCTTTTGCATGTAAAACCTATGCTCTCCCACTGAGCTGCAGCCCTTCTGCAACCCATAAGCTCAGTCCCAAAAGCACAACCAGTTTTAAGACCATCCCGATCCCGGCCTGGCCGTTTTTGCCAGTTCCGGACAACCAAGTCCTAAGTGGTCCATCCAAACCCATCCTTCTCTGGAGAATGAACTCATACCTAGAAAATCTGCTTCCTAGGCAGGGATATAAAGCTTTTTAATGACAAGTTGGAACTTCCAGAGTGTCTCTTTAGTCAGTCCCTCTCATCATTTTCACAGCAGCCGTTGCCATTCTTCCAGACTTCAAAACCAAACGCTTCAGCCTTTGGGGAAATCTCTTATATTGTTTCGAAACCAGCCCAAGCAATCAGTTCCTGCAGTTTGGCACACTGTGATCTTGATTAACCCCTTGTAGAATGCAGTGAACACTATGTACAGAAAGAAGGTAGAAATCTGTTAGCATCCAAAACAGAGCAATGATAAAAATGTTTCCTCACCTGATATTATGTAGATGCTATTGCTGCTAATTTCTTAAGATTTGCCATTAATACAAATGACTAGAAGCCTGCAGTCGAGGAATTGGCGTGTTAGTTCAGATAAAACCAGGCCTTCACCAGTCCTCGAAATCTGCTTTGTATTTCATTCCTGCCAAGAGTACACAGCCTCCCATCCGTTTGATCTGTCTGGTTTTGCCCTATATTACTCTTCCCTTGGCTTCTCCTTTCTTGAATTCTCTGTTTGGTTTTGTTCTGTTTTTAATTGATTCTGTTTTGGACAAAACATATCTATTTCCTTGGAGGCCCTGTTTGGGCAGAAAGGCGCTTAATAAACATATTAATAAAACAATGAATAAATAACCCAGCAAATGCAGGGAATTGAAAAGCACTTGGCAAGCCTTAAGGAAGGACAAGATCCAAATCTGGTTGTTGTTGCCCAGGAAAAGACCTATATGCCTGACCTGGAAGCATTGTAGCCAGGCAAAGGTGAGCTAGCTATGTTGGAACTCCGAAGGATAACGTTCAGCCTTCTCTCTATGCATCCCCAATGGGATGTTGAACACAGTTCAGGTAGACCAGGGCCAGACCTACCATTAAGCAGGTGGCTGTTGAGTGCTATGAGTGGCAGCTCCTCCCAGCCATTCCTCTTGAACCCCTTGGCCATTCATCATGTTCAAGGAAGAACTGAGTGTGCCATATGGCCTGCTATCTACCCCTTAAACTGGTCTCCTCCCATTAGGTGTGATGGAGGTTAGGGCCTCATTGCCAGTGCTGAGGTAAGCTTCATCTATCAATCCAGTTCGTACATGGAATGGGTGGTGGTGGTGGGAAGCGCGCTCTTGTCCTTTTTCTCGGGCAGCAAAGTACCTTGGGCCAGCCCTGAGGATGCCACTAGTTCTAGTTCCTGTCACTCTGTCTGGATAGGAAAGGGATGGGCTTCATTTAATAGGCACAGGCTTGACAATCTCTTCCAGAGGTGCGGAGCCGCAGATGAAAGGATTGTATCCATTATGTGCAAAACAGACTTGAGTTGCAATGCACTATATGTGGATCTGATACGCATTGCTGCTGTTTAGCTATCTAAGAAATAATTAGAAGTTATATCTGGTACAATTATTAGCTAAGTGGTGCTGCAAAAGTTACACCTGGCATGACGAGATTTGGGCAATGCACTTCCATTTGGAAAATTTTAAAGTCTTCTTTGACAAAACTTCATGAACATATGCTACATTCTCTCAGGGGCCTCTTTTATCTTTTCCTCCCATTGGTTGAGCATTTTAATTGGATTTGCATACTCAAGAGGCAGACTGTTAAATTTGGCAAGCATTGCTTACTATTTTGGAAAAAAATTGATTTTGTACATGTAGGAAGGTGCTGCAAGAATCCAGGAGGATCCTTGCTTCATTGCATTTTTCAGCTAACATATTTTTACTTTAGACAATCCTAATGATGCTCAAAATGTGAGGTAGGCCTCCACGGGTAGGCGTGGACAGTTGCCAAGGGAAGGCTGAACCTATTAAACTTCTTACATTGGCTCAAACTGAGAAAACTACACTTCATAGCAAGCTTCTGGTGTACAACAAGACTTTCGAGTCCCTTTCCTTGGTTGCAGAAGCAGAACCACACATTCCTCATTGGTTGCTGTGGAAACGGAGGGAAAGACTGATGCCACTGCACCCATTAGAGCAATGGAAAGTTCTGGGTAAACTAGGAGACAGAATGCCAACAAGTGGTGCAAAACAGCAAGGATGTTGAAGAGTCCTTGGTTCCTAGTCACAACTCGAGTCACGAGTCTTTGGACCTGAGTCTCGAGTCAAGTCTCGAGTCCGAGGTCCAAAAATGTGACTCGAGTCCCGAGTCACTCCCAAAGCGGCGGCCCATGGAGGGAGCGGGAGGGTCTCCGCGAGAGGAAGAAGAGCTGCCCTTCCTCCCGCGGAGACCCTCCTGCTCCCTCCATGGGCCGCTGCCGCCGCCGCCGCCACTCACCGTCCTTCCCTCGTCCCTGCTCCTGCCGCCGCCGCCGCCCTCACCTCACCGCCGCCGCCGCCACTGTCGCATGCCGCCACCCTCACCTCCTCCTCCTCCGCTGCCGACCTCGCCGGCACCACCATTGCACGCCGCCACCGCCACCGTCGTACACCACCACCACCGACCTCACCTCCGCCGCCGCCGCCATCGCACGCCGCCACCGCCACCGTTGCACGCTGCCGCCACCACCATCGTCGACCTCACCTCCGCCGGCGCCACCATCGCACGACAACGATGCCGTCGACCTTGCCGCCGCTGCCGCACACTGCCGTCACACACAGCATGCTGTGTCACGCCACCGTCACCATCGCTCTGTTTTTGGCGGGGTTGCCGTGGTTCCTCCCGCCAAAAACAGAGCGATGGCGGAAGCAGCGTGCGGCGGCAGTGAGGTCATTGGCAGCGGCGTCATGCAATGGTGGCAGTGGCAGAGGTGAGGTCAATGGCGGCGGCGGTGTGCGACGGTGGCGGCGGTGGCATGCGATGGTGGCGGCGGCGAGGTCGACGGCGGCAGCGGAGGTGAGGTGAGGTCGACGGCGGCGGTGGCGTGCGACGGTGGTGGCGGCGGAGGTGAGGGCGGCGGCGGCGTGCGACGGTGGCAGCAGCGGAGGTGAGGGCGGCGGCGGTGGCGGAGTCCTCGGGCTCGAGTCCCAAGTCAAGTCTCGAGTCCCATTAAAATTATTGGGACTCGAGTCTGACTCGAGTCAGAGGGGGGACTCAGTCCGACTCACGAGTCGAGTCCCCGAGTCCGAGTCCCCATCCCTGCAAAACAGTAGATTGTCTCTTTTCTTATGTTGTTGGAGTATATGGTTAAAGGAGTCAATCCTAAACTGATCACGACAAAGCAGAGTTTCCTCCTTAAGTGCAGCCTGCTTTATTGAAACTGGTTTCACCACATGAGTTGCTAAACTCTTGTCTCTTAAGGCTATTAAAAGAATTGAATGTCCACACAAGGTTTAAACTAAAGACACTTATCCAGTGCTTTTTTTCTGGAGAAAAGGGTACCGGAACTCTTGGATTACATTTCCTCGGGAGTAGATGGCGATTAAATTGTAATGCAATTAATAGAAGAAAAGGTGCTGGAACTCAGTTCCGGTGAGTTCCACCAGAAAAAAAGCCCTGCACTTATCAGTTCTTACTTACAGATCACTCACATATATGCAGGATACATATAAGCAGATCAGTTTCATTGTAGAAGATCTCTGGCTACAAGCCAGCTTGGATTTGCATCCTCCATGTTGGGAGAAGAGAGAACAGAGAGCAACCTAACTTTCACAAAGAAGCAGGAAGTACATAGAGAGCAGCAGAGCTCTGGCCACAGTGGCCAAAAGTAGGGAGGAGAGGTTACAAAAGACATGCACTCTGGGATTCTTTAGTTAACCCATTCCTCCCACTCTGATCAGTGGTTACATCACTTTGTTGATTTTAAGCACGCAATATTACAATTTCCAACATATGTTGATGTAACTATGAGGAGATATATCAATTTCTTACACCCTTTTTGAGTTGCTAGTGTATCTCACATTGGGTCTTTAAAACACAGTAGGATCTCAGTCCTGCTCTCTCAATTTCCTTTTGATATATTTGCTGTAAAAGTGGATCCTGCTAGATGTGTCATATGAGAACCTCAAGTCTACTCCTTTCTGAAGCAATCTGCTTCCATTGTAAATATGAATTTTATAATCAAAATATGTATAATCTCAATTTTAAAAGATCATACGAAGGATGTATAATCTCACAGTTCTAACATTAGCACAGAAAAATTCTTCATGTCACACGAACATCCTGAATGGTAAATATAACAAAGGCTTTGCCAATCATTCCCCATTGTCTAGAGGCCATAGCACTTCTCCGATCCAGGTTGATTCGGTCAAAGCATTTTCCCTTACAGCATGATACTTTTACAGTTATCTCATGGTGGGAATCTACTCCAGGAAGTTAGACAGAACGACTCTAGAAATGATATGTAGGCACACGTAAACCCCTTCCCCACTCCCTGAGAAATGTTGCTGGTCTCACTGAAATTCTTTTCCCTTCTCTGGAAATTCATCAGATGTTTTTGATGTGGAAACCTTCAAATTTACCTTGAATTTCTCTTTAGGAAAATCCAGTGGCAACCTAGGAAACTGAGGCATCTCTCCCCATGCTGGCCCTTCCCTCAGAAATGTCGCCAGTCTCATCAAAATGTTTAGGTTGCCTAAGATCATTTAAATAAATAGCACTGCTGGTGGCTTGGCT